>OY992880.1:118060635-118180635 GCA_963921405.1 Cepaea hortensis
GTCATAGCCAACCCCAGTATTTGTGTGTGTGTGTGTGTGTGTGTGTTTGCGTGTGTGTGTGTGTGTGTGTGTGTGTGTGTGTGAGAGAGATCTTCTAAGGAATTTTCCTTTCAGTAGTTTGCCATTTATTCATTCATTCATCATCATCAAGTGCCTAGGCAGCTGGCGTAAACGTTTGTGTCTCTCCACAGATCTCGTATACTGGTGTTCTGGATCAACAATGTTGATGATATTCCTCCATGCCACAGACTCAATCCATCCAGCGTCATTTCTCCTGGTCTGCCTCTGCCTCTCTTCCCCGTGATCGATTCCATCGTTCCAATGCATCTCTTCTCTTCACATGACCAAAGAAAGCTGTTTGTCGCATTCTTATTGTTGAATATAATGTTCATTAGCCTGTTTCAGACAGTTGTTGTTAGTTACTCTGGCAGTCAAGGAATTCACAACTTTCGTCTCAGGAACGATATTTATGTTGCCTCCAAGTTCTTCGTAATTTGTTCATTAACATTCCAAGATTGCTTTCATACCATTGTGAAAATCAACGCAAGGCAGTTTGCTTACAAATCGAATAGGGACTGATTTCGAGCTCGGTGTGCGGGATTGTGAAATTACGTTCACTGTCCTAGGCAACAAACGCCGGGAAAAATTAAGTAAAGTGCCCTTTGACACGTATGGGGCTGAGTAGGTAGGTATTTATAGACCAATGGGTACACATAAGTAATATGTCATATCGTATAGGACTCGGAAATGAGGTGTCGCTATTCAAGACTCTTCCTTATATAGCCTTAGTAAAATATTCCGGGTGATGTAACAGACATGCTCCTCATTTTTCCTTTTCAAATTTCGCGGGTTAAGGGCGATACACACTTCCGGGTTTCGTCGGTAACTCTTATTGTTAGATTATTAATTATTTTGCGTTGTATATATATTGTTATTGTGTTATTAATTGATCACCGTGGGCAATTGTTGGCCGCACCTCCTATATGTATATAGTAAAATACTCCAGGTGACATTATAGACTAGCATCTGCAGCGGAGGTGCCACATCTCAGGGCACCTGATAAACACACACACACATGCGCGCGCATACACACACACACACACACATACACACACACACATCTGACTTAGCACTCATTTGA
This sequence comes from Cepaea hortensis, assembly GCA_963921405.1. Taxonomy (NCBI): domain Eukaryota; kingdom Metazoa; phylum Mollusca; class Gastropoda; order Stylommatophora; family Helicidae; genus Cepaea; species Cepaea hortensis. The sequence goes on from OY992880.1 coordinate 118,061,777, forward strand.
ACCAAATGTATGCCAACACCTCTTTTGCATTCCTTCCCTCCTGAGTAAATAATTATGTACTTATCTAAATATGTTTCCCCCGCACCTGGCCATCGCATTTCACTAATCCCTAATATATTTATCTTCATTCTGTACATTTCTTTCTTGATATTATCTAATGTTCCATTCTGGCTAAGTGTTCTGATATTCCATGTAACAACGTCGAGAGTATTTTTTTTTCACATTTACTTTGCATACAGTTGCTTGATGACGATTTGCCATCACCCTGTAGCACATGATGCTCCCTACCGGACGAAGAAACTCCACAGGAATCCCCATTAACGTCGTTATCTTGATCAATTTTATTTAGAAGCATGATTATCTTGGGGAAATACAACAAATGCAGCGGTGGTTTCCCCTTGCTCCCGGTGGTTTGTGTATGGTCGTTTCCACTAGCCTTTGTCTAAAAATTGTGTTGCGTATCCTTACGGGACGTTGCAGTCAACACCAGCATTTTCAGCTGCTGTTGATGTACTAGGCAAGTGTTACGTTCAGTAGTTTGCCATTGCTTTCTGAACGACCGGCTCTATACCTTTTTCGAAAAAACCAGCACCGCCGTGTTTCGAACCCGGGTATACGGGCTCACAAACCGCGTTCGCAAGCCCTTCAGCCACAGAGACCGACCTTCTTTTTGTCTAAAGAGACACCCTAAAAGGCAGCCCCAGGGGTTTGGGGGGGGGGGGGATTATATGGCGCCTCTTACCCGCCGATCGCCACGTCATAGAGTTTTTGAGGTATTTTAATAGATATAACTGCTCCACCAACTAACTAGCCTCCTCTCAGTTACCACCGCATGTGTTAGTCCATGTTTGCTTATTCAAAATATTCACAGCTAGCCCCTAGATAAACTACTGAGCGTAATCTTGCCATGAAATCAACAATCGGCTGAAAGATGTTGATGTTGACAGCGATGTCCTGTAAAGGATATGCGAACAAAAAGCCCCTAGATAAAATATCTAGAGGCCACTCCACTATCCGCCACCCATTGAACGCGCCTAGCAGTAGGGGAAGGACTACACTATCTACATTAGTAAGATGTATTAAATATGTTTATAGATGAGAGGTTACATTAGTATGCATTTTAAAATAGTTGACTTGGTTTCTTTCTTCCACAGCGTGTCTTTATATTATCTTCGCGTCTTTTCCATTTCTCATCATCAATACACTTCAAGCATCTATTGTACAGGGCTTCCATTGAAACATTCATCTCGGCTATCAATATTTATGTCTATGCAGTCGGTGTGCTAGGGGTTTGTAAAGCCAAAGCTTTGCATTATATACCCTGGCAATTATAGGGAATGTCAACATGTTTGAAGAGCAGGTCCAATACAATTGTACCATCTATAACTATAACTATTCAGTGTCGCCCACCGGGCGCTGGAACGCAAATTATTCCTCCCCACGCCGCTTGACGACAGAAGTTAAAGATGATGATGATGATGATGATGATGATGATAGAGTTTCTTGCCTCAATGCACAAATCTAAAATGTTTATTTAAAAACGACAAGTAAAGTACATAGTGCTTTATAGTATTCACAGCTGTGATATGGGTATTTACTCTTAATGTGTGCTTTTATTGTTGTTTTTTTTTTGGAAGATTCCATTTACATGTAAAAGTACATTTTGGATGTATACATTTGTAAATACCAATACTCCCGTTCCTGGTTCAGTTTATAGGAACTTTTAGAATTATCTCTACACAGTTTTTCAAATATATCATGAGGATGCTGGAGCGGTAAATGCTTTTTTTTTTTAAATTTCTGTTTTTATGTTTTTGGCGCTGGCTCGCTTTGAACTCAAGCGTAGTCCACACATACTACTTCCAATAGTGCTGGACTGCATTTGCGTGTGGATTAGCTTTCCCTATTATCAGTGTCCCTCAGGCAAATCCACTCCAACTTCAGAGGTACTTGTAATTTACGTCCCCGTATCAAGGACGAGAGGTCAACATTTTAGTCCAACTGTCCGGTGTTGGGGTTGAACCCCTTACTTCGGCATCAGCACACCGGGTGTTTAAGGACACGCGCTCTTATCCATTCGGCCATGCTGACCTTTATTTCTGTGTATGAATGAGAAGAAAAAGATATGCAAACAAAATGATAGAAAGGCAGACAAAGCTAGTTCAGATAATATAGTAAGCAGCAAATTTGCAAAAACATATGCTCTTACCCAAAGAATGCCTCCCACTGTAAGTGTGCATACGCAGAAAACTGTTGCACCAAATGCAACTGCATTATTTTCTCCTCAATCTGCAGAAAATATCATCAGTGGGAATAAAGTGACAGATTATCATGAGTCTGATTGGAATTCTTTTGTACAAAATGTGTGTTCTAAAATGAGGCCTTTGGGACCTGTCTCTTCTCAAAATACTGTTAGAAAAGATAAAAGTTCTGCAGCCACATCTAACCATATTGATATAAATTTGAGCCTTAATTCAACAACAAATATATATATATATAACCTTTAAGGACACGTTATGAGTAGAAATAAACTGGAAAACTTAGTGACAGCTGGCAAAATTGATAAAAGAGCAACGGGGAGGAAATTGTTTGGATACGCAGATGGCTTGACCAAATTACATAATCGGGGCAAGATCACAGACTGGATACAAGATTGTGATGTTTGTGTGAGATGACGAACTGTGATCACCAACATGCATGGCACATGATGATATAAACACAGCCACATATCCTTTTAGAAATCATGTCATAATAAGTGTAGCTAAGTAACCAAGAGCATTCATTAATAAGAGGAATCGCAGAACTAGTTGTCACAACAGTAACATATGGTGTGTAAATCAAGAGATGTAGAATTACATAATTCAAGAAGTTAATTTTTTTTTTTTGGGGGGGGGGGGGGGGCGGGGGAATCCCAAAGATATTATGAGCCTTGGGATGTGATCAACATCGAATACTTAGTATAATGAACCACATTTGATTTTGCTAAGAATTATCATGCACAGAGTTAGGAAGTAAATACAGCATGTGAAAATGTATTGTTACGACTTCATGACTTCGGCATGACACAGTCGGTAATTGCGAGAAAAACTTGAAGAAAGTACTCCGTTATAAAAATGAGCATTGATTTTTTGTAGAAAGCACCTTGTAGTGGTTATAGTCAGACAGACTGTGTGGCATGTGAGTTTCACGCTGATCATAGCCCCAAGGCAAGGGGAGAAGCCTAAATTAAATAAATATTGCTGCTACGGTTGTTGGTTCTTTAGTTTAAGTGTTGATGATGTCTGTTTATATATTCTTCTTGTATTCCATGTCATATGTTTCTTTTTATATAGTGAGCGTGTTTTCATCTTCCGTGTTCTTGTTATGTTCTTGTTTCCTTGTTGTGTTTGTTGTCTTCTTTTGATGCTTACTGTGGTGAAAGGATGTTCCATGTTACACATGGAACAGAAGCTGGGTTCGAACAGCTGAATTGGTGCAAGTAACACACACCTTTCTTTGGTCATGTGATGAGAAGAGAAGCTTGAAGAACAGCGTGACGAATGGAAAGGACTTGTTTTTCCTTGTTATAAGTATTGATTCTAGGATGAGAATATACTACCGTTGTTTATACAGTACAAAGAAACACACATACACGCGCGCGCGCACACACACAGGGTGGTCATGTGGTGAGAAGAGACGGCTTCAAGAACAGCATGGCGCTTGGGAAAAGTGAGGTGGAAAAGCGTTCGACCACGAGACAGGGATGGCTTGAGAGGTTGAATTGAAGAATATCAGAGTTTATCCAAAACAGCAAAGACCGAACTAACGGTAAAGCTATTTAATAAAACACACCAGATGTTAATATCGATAATGATGGCTATCAGACATATAAACACAGAAAATGGGGTCTTACCTCACGGCATCCTTTTGTATATTCTTCTGGTTGTGGGCCGACACGACACTATCTGCCTTAACTCGCACATTATCTGTGTTTACTACTACTACTCTGATAGTTGGTTATATAGTCAACAGTCTCACAATTCTCCCACTCCGGCTGAACCAACTAGCGAAATTACACATTGTTTGTTCTCAATACACTATCTTAATTCTACAAAATATGTAAATACGCAATATAAACCAATGCACATTTAATACAATTAATAACTTACACAACCCATCGAGATACCTAATTCAACACCTGCCTGCCCAAAAGTCCTACCTAAAATTGGGTGTTTGAAGACCGACTGATCTTGTACATTCTACTACGTTCCGCATGCGTCGTATCAGATGCACGTGTCCAGTCATTTACCAACCAGCATTTATTTGTATCAGCACAGGGTATCAATTGGTGTCTCGGACGAATACCACCATATTTTTTTCTTATCCGGGACTGCATTAACTGAATTAACCACGACATCTCTGCTTTCAACCTATTTAACCGTTTTATCGCTATTCATCTATCGGCACCTGAGGTCTCATTTAGCACATTTCTGCTTAAGGTAAGTATGAATCGGAACATTCCGCAGTAGAATGGCTTTTTGTTTGGTTTTGCATTTAGATTGTAATTTTTTTAAACTGGTCCACTACATCTTGGCCAAAGTTGCCGGTCATAAATAAAGAGTTAATGGTAATACACTTCTTGATTCTTCTTCTCATTTTGGTGCTGCTGCTGCAGCTGCAACAACAACAACAACAACAACAACAACAACAACAACAACAACAACAACAACAACAACAACATCAACAACAACAACAACAACAACACTTACTACTACTACTACTACTACTACTACTACTACTACTACTACTACTACTACTACTACTACTACTACTACTACTACTGCTGCTGCTGCTGCTGCTATTGTTGTTGTTACTGTAGCAGCAACAAATACTACTAGAATAGTATTGCTACTATTACTATTAGTACTATTACTACTACTACTACTACAAATACTACAGCAACACCAACAAACAAGACTACAACAACAAATAATAACGCCACCACTATTATTGTTACGATTGCTACTTATACTGCTACTACCACCTCTGCTAACTTACTACTTCTGCTATTAAGACTATTACTTCTACTTATGCTACTACTACTTTTTCTGCTGCTACGAATATTTCTTCTACTGATGCAACTACTATTTCTACTTCAATACTACTACAAATACTACAGCAACACCAACAAACAAGACTACAACAACAAATAATAACGCCACCACTATTATTGCTACGATTGCTACTTCTACTGCTACTACCACCTCTGCTAACTTACTACTTCTGCTACTAAGACTATTACTTCTACTTATGCTACTACTACTTTTTCTGCTGCTACGAATATTTCTTCTACTGATGCAACTACTATTTCTACTTCTTCCACTGCTGCTTTGTGGAGGAAGGTTGATATATAAATGATTGGTAGTAGACGACATAGAAGGCTGTATACAGACATTTTCGCCATCGCCACACGACATGGACTATGCCCCAATGTGGTCAATTAATAACAGAATTAAGAAAAATATATTACATCGCACAATAATTAATAATTTAACAACACGAGGTATCTCCCTTAGCGAGGAAAACCCGCCAACAAACTGTAGTTTCTACAGGAGTATTTTACTATATACATATAGAGGGTGCAGCAACAATTTCCCACAGTGGCCAAGTAATACCCATTAATAATTTATACTACAATACAAAATAATTAATAACTTAATAATACGAGGTATATTCCTTCCGATGAAAACCGGAAAAAGGTTTCGCCCTGAATCCGCGAAATTGGAAAATGAAAATCAGAAGCCTTTTTGAAGAAATGAGGAACCTGTTTGTTACGTCACCCTAAGTATTTTACTAATGTTATATAAGGAAGTTTCTTAAGTAGGAGATCCACATTTCCGGGTCCAATACGACATAACATACTACCCACGAAGCTTAAAATGGTCAATATCACTCCAGCCGCTATAACTTCCTATCACTTTTCCTTGTATTCATTTTAAGTTGGGTCGACTTGGGAGCCCAAATTAATTGTTGTAAAAATGAGGATTGGAACTCATGAGCAGCGGGCCGGCAGGCAAGCTTGCTAGCCACTACGCTACCGCGGCTCCACAGCCGTCCAGACGATTCATACCTCACCAGTCATTCAACCAATTAACTGTCATTTATCCCCTCTGTTTTTCCTTGGTCCAATATTGGGTTCCATAATTTAAACTGCCATCAGAGTGAGTTGGAAGGCCAGCATGACCCAATGGATTTGAGCACTCATTCCTTAACATCCGGTATGCTGATGACGAGGTAGCGGGTTCAACCCTTACACTGGTCAGTTGGACTAAAATTTGATTTCACCTTCATATGGAGGAGTAAACTCAAGAACCTATGAAGTCGGAGTGGGTTCGCCTGCTGGCGAGGGACACTGGCAATATCTAATCTACACGCAAAAATCAGTCCAGTGCACTAGAATTAGTAGCACGTTTATGGACTACGCTTGTGTTTAAAGCGAGCGAAAGCGAAAAATAAGAAAAAAGTATAAATTATAAGCCGGCTTGCTCCTGACTTTATTCCACAGAAGAAAGATTCTTATACCGGCAGCCAGCTGATCTCCACATTTCTGCTGACCCAAGAGCCTGACCCGGATATTATCAATGATGTTAATTATAGTTCCGAAGTCGTGCCTGTCGGAGTATACAGGGGAACTAACGTTGTTGTCAGGAAGGTAAGCAAGTGGGATGTCTCTCTATCTGTGTGTGTGTGTGTCTCTCTCCCCTCTCTCTCTTCTCCTCCACCGATTAACTCTTTCTGTCTTAGGCAGTTTTACATTAACCCATTTTGCGCCTATGTATGACCAGATGTCTTTTTGTACGACAAACTACGTGTAGAAGCCACTCAGCACACCCCAGTAGTAGTTATGTAAAGTAACAGATGTCCAATATAAAGAATAACATCGAGAATACAGGGTGCTAAAGTAACAATTAGAATATAATGGTTACGAATGGCTGGGACCGAAGGGATAGAGAGAAGTGGATTTTGTATATTGTCATTTTTTTAAAAACATAATTACTTAACTTTCGACAGTATGAATGTGTTAAACCATAAGCAACATGAATAAATTCTTGGACATAATGAATCAACCGTTGGAAAAATTTAGTTAGCCCTTGGACATAATGAATTAGCCCTTGGACAGAATGAATTACCCCTGGGACAGAATGAGTTAAACTCTTGAACATAATGAGTTGCCCTAGGAAAGAATGAATTAGCCCTTGGACAGAATGAATTACCCTTTGGTTGGACAGAATGAATTACACTCTTGAACATAATTAGTTAGCCCTCGGAGAGAATGAGTTGGCCCTTGGACAGAATGAATTGACCTTTGGACATTTTGAGTTAACTCGTGGACATATTGAGTTAACTCGTGGACAGTATAAGTTAGCCCTTGAACAGAACTAAATTATTGGACACAACTGGTAAACTCATGGACAGAAAGAGTTAAACTTTGGACAAATTAGGTTCAATCCAATGAAATTTATTTTTGGACAAATTAGGTTCAAATTCTGTTCAATCCTTGTATAGAATGACTTAATCTACACCGATGTGTCAGTTGTGAGAAACAGGCGTAGTGACTGAGGTTTCATTGCAAAGGCCAATTTACGATGTTTGAACAAGGAAAGTCTGGCATACGAGGCAACGGCCTCTAACATGCGAATGGAGTTGGAAGCAGTAACAGCAGCCTTCCGATAGGTGGAGGTGACCGCTGCAACACACATTGCATTCATTGTGGACTCATGGAGTATGCTTAGTAAAGTAGAGAAAGGAATTTTTCGTTTGGAATGGCTTGCCTCTCTTCAGAGGTCAAAGATTGTGAGAACTGTAGGGATTTTCTGTCCTAATTATTCAGGTGTGCATGATATGAACAGGCTGATAGGCTGGCAGAGAATGCACCTCTTGGTAGTAGATTACCTATGCACAAGGGAGAGATGGTAGGGCGCATGTGGGACCAGGTGGAGAATCCGGTGTAGCAGACTGAGAACCCGTATATGGAGAGGATGATATGGCGGGGGATCGGCAGGGTTTCTGGACGAATCTCAAAACTGAGAGGGAAGACCAGGAGAACTTACAATCAGATGACGGTTGGAACGATGACTCTTCACTGGCTGTTGAACGAGGGGACGCAGCGCGCGTGGGAATTCCTGAGTGCAGTTATGTCGGTTCTTAGGTCATAACTCATAGAATGACTTAATAGTTGGACAATATATAATGTAGTGCTTCCAAATTTACGTGGACAAGGCCTTAGGTTCGTAAGGGAATACGATCTTAGTTGCCAGTTGTGGGTTGTGCTCAATCTTTAAATCTCAAATCCCGAAACAACCAAATAAATCAATATGTAATGAAACAAAACGGCACTGTTAGATACTGCAGAGATAATATACAAATACAAATTCGTGTACCTACCTGACGAAGACCTCAGACAAGGTAAATAGAATCATCAGCGCGGGGAACATGGGTGAAAATAATATAATAATATGAAATAAAAAAATGTGCATATATTGGGGATAAAAGGAAGTTTAAAAGGCAAAGAGGATCGACGTCATCGCAAAGGCTTTGATCCCAATATGACTCGGCCTCTTTCCGCAGGACGGCCTGTCGAAAGCGTCGCACAAAGCATGAACTCTGTCGTCGAAAAGTCACTTAAACGTCGACAGGGTCGACTTCATTGCATCGGGTGTTTATCCCATGTGGCTCAGTCTCTGTCCGCAGTGAGGAAAGCGTCGCACAAAGCATGAACTCTGGCGTCGAAAAGTCACTTAAAAGTCAACAGGGTCGACATCATTGCATCGGGTGTTTATTCCATATGGCTCAGTCTCTGTCCGCAGTGAGGAAAGCACAAAGCAAGAACTCCGTAGCTCCAAACTCCATCGACGACCTCCTTGCGTCTCCAAAAAAAAAAAAACCGCACTCGTGAACCCAACGACGAATTTCGGAATTGAACCACAACCTTCGGAGCGCGAGGTAAGTGATGTAACCGCTTCGGCACGGAGACTCACATAATTTGGTTGGAAAATACTTGTTAAGAGAGATAGAGAAAGATATGGGAAGATGTTCGGTTAACAAATTGGAAATATTTAATAATATAACTAGCATCACGCTCATTAAAATATCAGATGACAGAGTGGTACATAAAAGGGTCTTAAACGTTAATGTCTGTACCAGATTAGATACTTCAACTAGAAGAGGAAAGAGAAGAAGAAGAAGAAGAGGAAGAAGAAGAAGAAGAAGAAGAAGAAGAAGAAGAAGAAGAAGAAGAAGAAGAAGAAGAAGAAGAAGAAGAAGAAGAAGAAGAAGAAGAAGAATGGGTAGGAGGGGGGCAGGAGGAAGAGAAGAAGAAGAAGAAGAAGAAGAAGAAGAAGAAGAAGAAGAAGTAGGAGGAGGAGGGGAAGAGGAGGAGGAGGATGAGGAGGAGGAAGAAGAAGAAGAAGAAGAAGAAGAAGAAGAAGAAGAAGAAGAAGAAGAAGAAGAAGAAGAAGAAGAAGAAGAACCCATAAAAGACTCGCATTGTGTTTATATATTACAGCTTAAAGGCCAGTATCTCCACCCCCCCCCCCCCCAATCCCACACACACATAACGTGGCATAATCGGCTCCGAGAATCTGGGCATCGTATATGTGATTTAACTACCCGATATGTTTCGGGTGCTGCGGTATGACACAGGCTAGAACGAATGCCTGCGGATCCGATCGTCATGTGGCCCAGTTGTGCGGGTTTTGTTTTAATTGATCTGGGCTCCCAGGTCGGTCCATCCTAAAATGAATACCAGGAGATGTGCTGGGGAGTGAAGACGGCTAGCGTGATATTGACCACACCACCCATCGCGTCCCAGTTGGTCTCTATGGTATGAAACTATCACCATATAGCCACCACGCGTGGAAAAGAACTGTTTACTTACCACGCATTGTGTCAACGTGAGACCATATTTTGTTCACCCGTCTACAGCTGACAAGAAAGAACTTGGAGTTGACACGCGCGCTGAAGAAACAGTTACAAATGCGGAAAGAACTCAGCCACGAAAATGTCAATAGATTTATTGGAGCGTGCATTGAAGCGCCCAACATTTACATGGTAACTCAGTACTGCCCAAGAAGGAGTTTACAGGTGAGCAGATAATTATTTAATACAATTTTAAAACAATTTATTTCCTTGGTGAATTTAATTGCAGATGCCATAAACGATACTGTGGACTATATTTTGCCTGGCATATTTTCATGCACTTAGTATTTCAGACATAGTATTCTTCACGCGCAGTCACATAAGATATAATGATATTATACTCCATGAACATGCAACAAAGTGCAACTGGCAGTCTACGCTCCGAATGGATTGACAGCATTCGGAAATCGCGCTTCACATCAATCACTTGGATGTAAGCACCCAGGCATGTCGGAGTGAAAGGTAGTGACCAGCTGGAAAATAATGCACCAAAACAAACGGGAAGAAGCATGGGCATAACTGGTATAATCAGTACAGTACGGACTCTATTGGCGGATACTAACGAGACTGATGCTATTCCGACTACACAAATTGGGAGTGAGAAGTGATGCTGGATGGATTAAGACGGTGGCATGGAGGAATATCAGCAGCAGAGTTGATCCAGAAAACCAAAGACCGAGATCTATGGAGAGCCATGAACGCCTACGCCAGCCTGCACGACACTTGATGATGATGATGATTCTTCACGTATTCACTTCATATGATAAATAACTCTGCTGTATACACCTGACGAAATACAGCGTAATGTGCCAGGCAAAACATCGTGCAAAATATTGTTTGTGGCGTCTTTATTTAAATATAATTTTGCTTTCGTTTTAGTAGAAAAACACTTTCCTCGCACATGTGATGTTATGTTGTGTCATGTTATGTGGGACGAAAACACTGCATATTTGGTACCCCAGTAAGCCCAGTCCTCCGATGCAGCTTCTTTTGTTTTCTTTCCATTTTTTCCGTTAAGCATCGTGGAGAGGAATAATTGATGTTACAGCTCCACTGACTGGGACGCTTGTTCTTCAATTTCCTCTCTATTTTCTTAAGCAGCCCCTTTAAATTATTTCTGCTCACCGTTTCCATGAGAAGTTTTTTATGACGTCTCCTCTCTTAACCTAAAAAACGGCATCAGCTTGTTTCTTCACCAGGCGCCACTTCCAATTTGAGTAGTCGGAATAGCATCAGTCTCGTTAGTATCCGCCAATCGAGTCCGTACTGTACCGATTATACCAGTCATGCCCATGCTTCTTCCCGTTTGTTTTGGTGCATTATTTTCCAGCTGGTCACTACCTTTCACTTCGACATGTCTGGGTGCTTACATCCAAGTGATTGATGTGAAGCACGATTTCCGAATGCTTTCAATCCATTCGGAACGTAGACAGCCAGCTGCATTTTCTTGCAAGTTCATGGAGTCTGATATCATTATAGTAATTATAGCTTATGTGACTGCGCGTTCTACTGTCCATGTGCTTTGGTGATAGCTGGGACCTTTATAATCAGACTTGATGTAGTTTAAAAGCACTCTTTCGTCTGTGATTGTTGTCCTCATCCGTTGTGATGTGTACGTCCATGCTTACAATTAACACTGTCACATTTAACACATTCACGGACCAATCTGTGCAGATGATTGTGTCCTCAGGACGCGAATGCTGTTCTGCCAGTTTCCCTTATCTCAATGTCGACCGATACAGACAACTGATCTCAAACGGTCACAAGTCTGTAGCTTGCCTCTTAATCTATCAGCCATGCTAAAACATGCCTAAGCTTCTTTTGCTGTTCTGTCTTCTTATATTAGGAGCCTGTGCTATCTTCCATGGTTATTTTATCAAATGAATACCTGTAAACAGTTCTGTCGTTTCTTCCTTTGGTAGACAAGCATCAACAACACTCATCATCACCAAAGACCTGTCTTGCTAACAAGGTGTAAGAAACAAACTGAGGGAAATAACTCGTGTTTTACTGTTTAAACAACTTAAGCCAGAATATTTCCAAAATGTTGCACGTTTCATCATCACGTTTAGCAAGTCAAAGACTGGCCATGAAGTTGTTTGATCAGTCGCTCCACTTCCTCTCTGATCATATCAAGTTTCTTAATCCATGAAAAAGTCTGATCCCCGATGTTTTTACTTGTCTACAAGATGTAGTTTTCTCTTTGATATCCAAATTTTATGAACGCCTCACTCTTTTGCATCCTACGATAATATCATATCTCAAGAGCATCTAAAGTATGTTTCTTCCTTTTTGGTTACAGTCCATGATTCATAACCGCATAGTGCCACGGGCCATACATGCGGAGTGATGATTTTTTCTGCAGCTCAGTTTAAATGTTACCTGATAGCAAAAATATTTGTTTCTTCTTATTTATTAAAAAGATATCAATTGAAACGAGAAAAAGAGTGTTGAGGTACTACATAGAACCTGTACTTTTATATGGATGCGAAACTTGGACAATGAGCAGTCAAGCTGAAAAACATCTGATGGCTGTGGAAATGTGGTTTCTGAGGAAAATGCAAAGAATACCATAGACAACCAGAAAGATCAATGAGCAAGTCCTTCAAGAAATAAATGAAGATCGTAGACTGATTAGAGTTATTAGACGTAGGCAGTTAAAAATTTTTGGGCATGTTATGAGAAGAAATGGATTGGAGAACTTGGTGACAACTGGCAAGATCGAGGGGAACAGACCAAGAGGAAGACCTAGAAGCAAATACCTGGATGGCTTGGCCTCGTGGCATGGTCGAGACAGAAACACGGAGCTGATCCACGACTCTGGTGATCGAGTGAGATGGCAAAACATGACCGCCCACGCTTACCGACATGGCACATGATGGATGGATGGATTTATTATTGTGGATACTGGGGCTTCCATTTCACAATGAATGTCAAGTTTAGCATAGCTAGTTAAATAACGACGTGAACGCTAAATGATGCATATCTGCTCGACGTTCATATAGATCAGCTCTCTATCTCTTTCTCTCTCTCTCTCTCTCTCTCTCTCTCGCTCTCTCTCTCTCTCTCTCTCTCTCTTTCTCTCTCTCTCTCTTTCTCTCTCTCTATCTTTCTCCCTCTCTCTCTCTCTCTCTCTCTCTCTCTCTCTCTCTCTCTCTCTCTCTCTTTCTCTCTCTTCTCTCTCTCTTTCTCCCTCTCTCTGTCTTTCATTTCATAAAGGATGAAACGTATGGTCACAAACAAAGCGGAAAAATCAGTGTACAGCAACAGGAAATGGAATAATACTGACAACAGTAGAGAGATTAAATTATCAAAGGTTCATGGTGATAAAAGTATGGAAAAGTAACACAAAGATAACATGCAGAGTAATACAAACAAAGACAGCATTCCAACAAATTATGTTTTTGGGCGCTTGCTCGCTTTGAACTCAGTCGTAGTCCATGCACACCACATCTAATAGTGCTGGGCTGAATTTTATGTGTGGATTAGCTTTCCCTATTACCAGTGTCCCTCGCCATCAGGCGAACACACTCCGACTTAAGGAGTACTTATAATTTACATCCCCAAGTCAAGGACGACAGGTCAACATTTTAGTCCAACTGTCCTGTGTAAGGGATGAACCCCTTACTTCGGCATCAGCACACCGGATGTTTAAGAACACGCGTTCTTATCCATTCGGCCATGCTGGCCTGCATTCCAACAAACGAAGAACATTCTATGTAATTTATCGCATAGAAGTGAGAAAATAAATAACTGTACATCAAATTAAGAAAACAAGTTTTACGCGTTATTCAACTGCTGGATGCTCATGAATCATTAACACTGAATAACACCATATGGTTGTATAATCTCTTTAACAACATTCAACAATGCCATCAATAGAAGATATTCAACAACGCTCAACAATGCCATCAATAGAAGATATTTAACAACACTCAACATCATCAGTAGCCACTCAATATCTCTAATAGAAGCTCGTTACAACACTCATCAATATCATCAATAGAAGCTCTTTAACAATACTCATCAACATCACCAAAAGAATCTCTTTAACGACATTCTGTTCTGTACATTCAACATCATCAATAGAAGCTCTGTCACAACACTTATTTCATCATCATCATCAAAGACTTATCTTGCCAAATAAGGGGTAGGAGACAAAGTGAAGGAAATAATGAAATTATCTATATTCTCACGTTATGCGAATGTCTTGGGAATGTCGTTACAGCAAAGAAGATCGAGAATGTCAGAGACTTGGTAGTCAGGGGAGAAAATGCTTGGTAGACTCAGTGTGACCACCGAATACGATGAGTTGTCGAACTTATCAAGAAAAACGAAAACGTGTTTGCGGATGTACATGAACGCCTGCGCCTCTCGACACAACACATAATATTAATTACATTGGTTACTTCGATAAGAGCTAACACTAACAGTCTGTACATTTTCTCCGCAGGACATTTTGAGGAATGAAAATTCACCGCTTGATGACATGTTTATTACATCTCTTGTGCAAGACCTCATAAGGGTAAGTAATTTTGCTACTTTGATGGCAACAATGGATAGCACGGTAGGGCAGCGACTTGAAAGCAAACATACCTGCAGACGACCACAGGTCATTATTCAAATCACCAACGAAGTGGAAATTGTTTTTAATTGACCTGCGCTTTCATCAGCCTAAATGGGTACCAGGAAATAAAGGCGGCCGGCATGATATTGACCACGTCACCCAACAAGTACGGATTGGTTTATGAACATATGTGCTAGTATCATTTACTCAGTAGGCCGCAAGGTCTGGGGAAATGCCCAGTGCTTTCACAAGCTACAAGGTAGGAACAGTTGTAAAAATCTGGCTAGTGGAGTGACTTCTCGCTTTGTGGCCTTATGTTAAAATCACTCCCAGTGTGGAATTAATGCTTGACCACATGGGTTCAATGTCTATACAGCCACACGAATTGACTGAACATTCTTATCATTGGTGTTAAGGTGTATTCTTGGTGTTAAGGAGTATCCATGGTGTTAAGGTGTATCCTTGGTGTTAAGGTAGCAGGCATGACCACATTTCCCATAGATTTGCCCGTGGATTCCCGGGATCAACAAGGGAAGTAATGATTAATTACACTGTAGTCTATCTTATGTTGGGGCTGTGGTTTAGGGGATAGTGAAGCGCGGAATGGCACAATTCCCCTTAATACGGATTCGACGGTTCGAGATCAGTCGCAAGTGATTCATAAGCAGACCACTTTGCGTTAATTTCCTGATATGAGGCGTCAAGCCAAACAGAAAGCAATGGCAAACTACTGGAATAACATTGCCTAGTAAACTACCAACAGCCAATAAATTCTGGGGTTGATTATAACATCCTGTGAAGGACAACTTGTACAATCTACCACGAAGAAGATCACACTGTAGGGAGTTTAGGAATAGTTCCGTCGCCCTGCTACTGAGTGAGTGCGTGGCGCGACACTGTGAGCTGTGGGTTTCGTGTGAAGTGCTTTTGAATCTGCCCAAGTTTATTTTTTGGAACGTGACTGCATGTTCAGAGCGATGGCTGGTGGCTATGTCCCAGAGTTGACCGGTTTTTGCCTTATGCAGAAATGCGTGGCTGCTGGGCTTCTGGTTGACTGCCACTGCCGTCGGTGATGAACTGTATTTTCGTGGACTGTGTGGGTGAACATCTAGGAAACATCCAGATAGGAAAATGACTGCCGATTCCATCAGAGATGAATTGGGTGTTTCGTGGGGGACTGGTGTGTTGACATTCTGGCGGCGGCATTATGCACAGTGTATCTGTGCGGGCTGTTGTTTGTCGAGACTCCTGTCTTTTCCACTTTTCACATTGGGCAGTGGGGAGCATTTTGTGTGATATTAACTGGCACAGGAACGGAGCATAATGGGGACAACCCGTTGCTGTGAAGTTGGAACTGCGACTAACTAACTAACTAACTAACTAACTGTAGATTGATTTACGATGTGACAGATAATTTACACATGACAGAAACAAAGGCGGGACAACTGACTTGTGACAGAGAGACACTTCAAAATACTTTTATGGGGGTGACGATCTGCACAGTACGCGCCAATGGAGTTAACTATAATTCAGGAGAAAAGACTTTTAAGGAGGTTGGAGTGTTGCTTGCATTGCTTTTTATTATGCCTACTCTGTTCAACCTCAGTTATATTAGGGTCCATTGCCTGGCTCATATTAACAATCCTGTGACTGTGTTAGCCACAAATAGAATATCACATAGGATCGGGAGTTTAGGAATAGGCCAGCGGGAAGTGCTTAATGGGAGGTGAAACAATCGATACATAAGAATTCGAGCCCAAGTGATGTAGTCATCTACGCGGATGGTGTTTAGTTCAGCAGAGGCTGGCACATGATACCACAACATCACGTCTGAGAATAGAGGTGGAGGCAGTCACTGCGGCGTTCGGCTGGCTGGGGGACAAGTACAACACAACAGTTGTGATTGTAAACGATTCACAGAGCAAGCTGAGAGGGGAGAAGAAAGGCATATTTTGTGGAGAGGGGCATACTTCAATTATAAAATCAGATAGAGGGAAACCGTTAGATCTTTTCCCCAGGTCATGCTGATGTGTTCGGAAATGAAAGATAGGTTGGAAAACTTGCTGGACCTGCACTGCTGGGTGAGGTACTTGTGCGCGATAAGGAACATGAGGCTAGGGCCTATTGGGATCATGCGTATAGTGCGGTTGTACATTTACACAATCATAGCCTGGACAGACAGGGAGTAACCAAAGGATCTGTCTGACACCCAGTAACCCGAGGAAAGGCCAGACGGACACATAATCAGATTGCAGCTGGTATCATTAGTATATGGACTCTTTGCTGGTTGTTGAAGATAGTCACGGAGTGCTTATGGGAATGTCACGAATGCTGCGATGTCGGTTTCTTGATTTAACTCAATTGAACCTGCATCAGCCTATTGGTAAGTAAATACCCTATCCACTATGGTACTAATGAGTGTTTGTAAAGTCTTATTACACTTTACATGTAGAACGTTTTTGAAAATGAAGTACATGATGTCGTCAAAAATGTGCTAAAACATTCATTAAATTAGTAATAATAGTCACTGCTATGGTCTAACGCTGTTTTGGAGAAGCTGGAAAGTACCAATGAAGTATTCATTATAGCAGGTGTTGGAAATGTCCATCATGGGCTTCAAGACATGGCTGTGCACGTCTCTTCATATTGTCAAATACCTTCTGAACAACCATCCGTGTGTGTCGACCGCCATTTCGAAACACTTGTTCTTCCAAACAAATTCTTTCTTGCGTTGATAACACCATTCTGTTTGGAGTGCAAAGAATTACTCCACCAGACGACAGCCATTCGCTGCATTTTGCTTCATGATGGATTGTGGAGCACATTTTGTTGATGACATCATGTACTTCATTTTTCAAATGTGCTCTGCATACATAGTGTAGTGAGCTTTTACAAACACCTGGCATTTATATACGCACCCGATTCACTGTGATACTACTTCGTGACTAGGGGGGGGGGGGGGGGCTGCTCGAGGTATGGTGTCCGCCTCGAGTTCTGGAGGTCCCGGGTTCAAGCCCCGGTGATGACCGGGATTGTTTCTCGTGGACTTCTAGTAACACAATTTCCCCTGGTCTCTGGGTAGTGAGATCGGACGCCCGTGTGTATTGTTGCGCACCTAAAAAATCCCTTGGCAGTTGGAAATCGAAAAAGAGTAGCCTAACGGCGCTGCCCGGGCAAAATTTCGAGTTAAAAATCTACTCAAAGTATTTCAGGATCCTCGCCGGTGCTACGGAGTTCGTGCACTGAGCTGAGTTTCTCCAGACTCAGGTTTGAGTTAGGAGGAGAACGGAGCACTTATGGGTTGCGCCCGTGTGCTGTGATGTTGATCCAACGACTAAACTAAACTAAACTTAACTAAACTAAACTACTTCTGTATATAACCTACCCACTTTGTTAACGATGTTTATAAGACGTAGCCGTTGTCTTCTCCTGTTTGAATACAATGCACATTTATCTTCTCCTGTTTGAATACAATACACATTTATCTTCTTCTGTTTGAATACAATGCACATTTATATTCTCCTGTTTGAATACAATACACATTTATCTTCTCATGTTTGAATACAATACACATTTATCTTCTCCTGTTTGAGTACAATACACATTTATCTTCTCTTGTTTGAATACAATACACATTTATATTCTCCTGTTTGAATACAATACACATTTATCTTCTCCTGTTTGAATACAATGCACATTTATCTTCACCTGTTTGAATACAATACACATTTATCTTCTCCTGTTTGAATACAATGCACATTTATCTTCTCCTGTTTGAATACAATACACATTTATCTTCTCCTGTTTGAATACAATACACATTTATCTTCTCCTGTTTGAGTACAATACACATTTATCTTCTCTTGTTTGAATACAATATACATTTATCTTCTCCTGTTTGAATACAGTAAACATTTAACAAACGTTTGTTTCACTCTAGGGGATGTACTTTATTCATGAGTGTGAGATCGGCTACCATGGCAACCTGAAGTCTAGTAATTGTCTAGTTGACAGTCGCTGGACGGTGAAAATCACAGATTTTGGCCTAAGTGCAATAGGACCACCTCCTCAAACAACGTTCGAGGATGAGGAGTATTTCAGAGGTTAGATTAGAAATAAGACAATGCTCTAGTGCAGTGGTTCTCAACCGGTGGGGAATTCCCCCCCCCCCCAGGGGGGAATTTTAGGGTTTCCAGGGGGGGGGGGGGGAATGAAGACCATTTCAAGATCGCGTTAATACAAAAACCGATTACTTGATATTGTTTTTCCCTTCATGCTTTACAGTTATGTATGTCTCATCCTTCAAAAATTCATTTTATAAAGTCAGTAGACCCACAAATCATGTTTTAGGTGGATGTCTAGACTTGTTTTAGTATGTGCTATTAAATTTACCTTACATTTTACTGTATAGGGGTGGGGGATTTTTAGATAGGATATATGAAAGGCGGGGGTGGGGGGGGGATGACGTTCTGAAAATACGATGAAGGGGGGAACGGGCCACATTTTTTGTAGGAAGGGGGGGGGGGAATGACGTTCTGAAAATATGGTGAAGGGGGGAACGGGCCAAAAAAGGTTGAGAACCACTGCTCTAGTGTAATTTAATTTAAGGCAATTTTGCTTTACAATTCAGCTGGACTCCAGGGTTGACTCAGAACGGACAACAAATAACTGAATGCAACACACAGAAAAGTGAAAGAGGCAGTCCTCAGAATAACAGATGAAAGGTATAAACAGATTCGAGAAATATAAGACGTAGGCCATCACAATTCTTTCGGCATATTACAAGGGGAAATAAACACGAAAACGTGGCATGAATTGACACACTTGATTGCAAAACACTAAGCGGACCATCTTTTTCCATATCCTATTTTTACAGGACATCGCTGTCAACACCAGCATTTTACTGCTGTTGTTGATGTCTTGGCAAGTTTTACGTTCAGTAGTTTGCCATTGCTTTCTGAACGACCGGCTCCCATACCAACACGTTAAAACCCCAGAGCGACATGATCTGCTGCCAAATCGGTCGCCGCTGTATTTCGAACGCGTGGTAAGCGGCTCACGAATCGCGTTCACAATCCTTTAGGCCACGGAGACCGGCAATAGGACCATACAGAAATACATATCCCCGTAGTTAGGTCAAATGGAGACAAGAACACAAACCTGATCAAAGACTGGTGACCATGGGGAATGACGGATCGTGATCGCCCGTGCCTATTTGCATGGGACATGAAGGTGATGATGTTGGTTGTTGCAGGTTACATTGTAAATAATTTGAAGTCATGTTTCATTAGTTTTATTCTGCATGAATTAGTCATAAATATGCAGACTTAAAATGTGCAGACGTCTAATGTTGTTGGCACCGACTGTGGTTGGCCACGGATCATATACAGGGTGTATTTTTAATGACTGTGCAGTGTTTGAAAATATTGCCGGTCCAGGTTTTGTATTTACCTATTATGTTGCATGAACTTTACAGAGCGTAAATACAAAACTTGGACCGGCAATATTTTCAAACACGGCACAGTCATTAAAAATACACCCTATACATACACATATTTTAATTCAAAATTTATTTTCACATTTTCCTTGGGATTTACTGCCACAGTTAGTTAGCTGACGTCCTTTATAGGATGGCAAACGCAACTCCAATAAGTATTGGCTGTTTGTGATTTTCTAAGGACATTTTATGTTCAACCCTTTGTCCTTGCTTTCTGAATGGCCGATGCTTATAATATTGTAGGGACGCAGAGGTGTTTCCAAGGCACCAGAGCCGGGTTATATACTGGTCAAGACCTATTGACTCGTCCTCGTCGAACGTCCTGGGCAACAGATCCCTTCGGGGTCCTGGCTAAAGTCAGTAGGATCGCCGATTCCTCCGAAGTCGGAGAGTGTCTGCCTGTATGGCGAGGAACCACCAGTCTGCACACCAATAAGCCAGACATGGGACAACGGATACTCACGCAAACCTCAGGTCCTGTATGACATCACACTGATGTTGGACAACAGGATGCCTTCATCCGACATACAGGACTTCGCGTTGGAGCTCAAGCCAACGAACACAAGCAAGCAAGCATAATATTGTAAAAGTATACACAAAACAGTCTACTCCCAAATCACTTGCACGTGATCCCGACCCGAACCTGGTAAGTCGAGATTGCTAAACTACTTGTATTACTGGAAGATGGATGATGATGATGATGAATTACTCCGCGGTGCTATTAAAAATAGCGACCAATGAAAGACTCAATATTAGTTAAAAATAGATTGGATTTATTTGGTTGTTTCGGTTTGAGATTTAAATATTGAGCACAACCCACTACTGGCAACGCTGATCGCATTCTGGTATGAACCTGTCAGTACGGCACCGAGCATAACCAGAGTTCAATCAATCAATAAGGGGCCGTCTCCACAATGAAGATTGGCTACAATGGATTTCCAACACCTTCTGTCTCTCGCCTTGACTGTAAATTCTGTCCGATTGCTGTTCGTCCACCTCTTGATATCTTCTCACTTGTTACTTGTATCATTGTATGCCTTCAACTTTACACACCAGTATGTTTTTATTAGAGTGTTGTCTTTTAATGTGACCAAAATATTTAACTTGCCTTTTTCTAATTTCTTTCATCAGTTCTCCTTTCATTCCCAGTTTTTCTAGAACCGCTGTATTTGATTGTTTTTATTTCCATGAACTACCACATAATCTTCTGTATATCCAAATCTCAAGGGCCTCTATTAGACTTATTCATTGGCCCAGGCTTGTTCATTGACCAGCTAGCAGCCTGAGTTGTTACCCCTTATAAGCCAGCATACAGAGATAAGATGTGTATACTTTTTGTTTGTAAACCAGGACTGTTGTGGACAGCACCAGAGATGCTGCCACTCCGACGACGTAGACACAGTGGTGCCAGTGGTAGCAACTACCCTTACTACCATGGCAGTATTAGCAGCAGCAGCAGCAACAACAGCAGCAACCACAGAAATTTCGTTATGGCAAATCAGAAAGGAGACAGCTACTCATTTGGCATTATTCTGTATGAACTGTATGGGAAGGCGGGTCCTTGGGGACACACCAAGATGACAAACAAAGGTATGTATCTAATAGTGACTAAATGTCAGTAGACACCAAGATGACAAACACAGGTAGGTATATAATAGTGACTAAATGCCAGTAGACACCAAGATGACAAACAAAGGTATGTATATAATAGTGACTAAATGCCAGTAGACACCAAGATGACAAACACTGGTAGGTATATAATAGTGACTAAATGCCAGTAGACATCAAGATGACAAACAAAGGTATGTATCTAATAGTGACTAAATGCCAGTAGACACCAAGATGATAAACACAGGTAGGTATATAATAGTGACTAAATGCCAGTAGACACCAAGATGACAAACACAGGTAGGTATATAATAGTGACTAAATACCAGTAGACACCAAGATGACAAAGGTATGTATATAATAGTGACTAAATGCCAGTACACACCAAGTTGACAAACAAAGGTATGTATATATATATATATATATATATATATATATATATATATATATATATATATATATATATATATATATATTCATACAGTGTATTCTCTTAGTGAATTTAAACACAGAATCTACAGACAATATGTTGCACAATTTATGGCCTGACATATTTCGCTGCATCTCATCAGGTGTATACTGCAGAGTTATAATCATATGAAGTGAATAAATGGATAATACTTGAGCTGAAACAATTAAAACACATAGTCACAGGTATCATTCAAATGTACACATGTTGAACAGATGTTCCACATATAAATATAAACTAACTAATTTGTGTTGTGTCTCCAAATTCCAGAAATTATTGAATACTTGTTGCGTCGCTCCAGGCCTATCTTACGTCCAGACATATCAGCTCTGACCTGTAATGTAAACATGGTCAGTATGATTCAGGACTGCTGGGACGAGGACCCGAACTTTAGACCAGACTTCAAATATGGCATCCGAACTCGCTTTAAGCCTGTGCAGCAGGGCTATTTGTAAGTATGAAAACTGCATGAAATTGTCTGTCTGTTTGCTTGAAAATTATGTATGATGTCCTCCAGAACGTATACCATATCAAGCAACATATGCCTCATTGATCCATGGATATACTCACTGAAAGAAGTAAAGGCACTCCATTAATCATTGGCACCTTGCTGTCTTGACAGATGATAGATTGTTACATTGTGCTTCAAAAAGGCATAATAACTACAACCAATGGCGGTAGTGTATGTGACTGATCAGACCAATTCGCGCTATAAATGTTCATCCACAATGGATGCATGTGAACTAGGGATAGAGTTATCACTCTCCATAGCACAAAGCCTTGGCTGAATTGTAGAGACCTTGTGTTGCCCATGCAGAGTGATCCCTCTCTCGGCCTGCCTTGTTCATTCCAGAAAAGAGGTAACACCATTACATCTGGAGCAAAACAAGCTGCAGAAGCTGCCGGATCAGCAAAGCAATGCTCTATCCGCCTGTCAGAGCTTCAATACTAGACCAGTTGCCAACCAAGGCTGAGGGCCTGGCCTGCCCTGCCATGAAACTTTAGTCTTTAGTTGCATCTCCATTCACCAGGATAAGGCATGTACCCTCCCACTTGCGCTCCTCCACCCGAAGCCGATGGCACAATATAGGTATTTGAGTTTGGTAAGCGCCACCCAACATTTGACGCTAACAGAAAGCAGGTAGTACCATGTACTGTCATACGGTAGTTCAGTCAAACCTAACCAAGACCTGACACAGCATAAAATTACATAAGTATAAAAATATGCATGTATGACCTTTACCAAAGTCACTTAACTATAGTACAGAAGCACATGGAGCAAGTCATGTGGTCAGGCAGCAACTACCCCCATAATCCTATTCTTACACCATACAGGGCAATGCAAGTCACATGTTGTAGACTCCACACAGGATACTGTACACTATAAGCCCATTTCTACAAACTGAAAACTGCCCATATTGACCACTCAGAAAAAAAAAGCAAGTTCATGTATTTTCTTTAACATGTCTTTAGACACACAATGCAAATCACTTACGGCGATCTCGGAATGTGGCAAATTTCTGTTGTGAAGAAGTATATGTTTATCCCTGGCAATATTTTTCTTTGTCTCTTGTTTTCTTTGTCTCTTGTCTCTTATAAGAGGGATTTCTGATAAGAAGAACTATTTCTTGGGCCTAGGGCATAAGGTGAGTACACCTTATCAGGTCTGCACCATATTGGGTACATGGTGCTAACACAGTATTTTTATAGCTCAGTTAACATGAGATGTGGGGAGTGACCAATATCATGTTAGCTGCCTTTACTGCCCAGAACATTTCCTCGTACTCATCTTGGTGTGGGTTAATCTGGGAGCAGTCTACTTGATGGAGATTCACACACATGACCACAGGACTAAAAGGTGCCACTAAGTCCCAAATGGACCAGTCCACTTGTCAAATGGCACTCCAGAACATGTACTGCTGTGTTCTCTTGGTGATTTGAGAGCTTACGCCAGGATCTGGAAGTTGAAAGTAGAAAAGGAACTATGGTACACCACTGCTAACCGTCTGCTTGATTCATGGATTCATCTCTGCAAGCATGACTGCATTCATAAAGGCATCTCAACTATTTGTTTAGAATGCTGAGCATGGGAAACTGATCACAGAAACAGGAGGAGGAGGAAGAGGAGGAGGAGGAGGGCTAAAAAAACAAACATATATTGTTATGTCTTTAATTTATTGTAAATCACTGGCACGTATGAACACAGTGGCTAGTGCACTCACCTATCTGATCTATAGTCCTGAGGTCAAATCCCCTTCAGATGAGATATTTTCTTGGTTACAAGGTTACAGCCTCATATAATATGTAACAGAAATTGTGTGTGGGAGGCAGGACGTGATAAAGGTCACATCACCTACTGAGTGCTGCATGGTCATGAAATAAGGGTTTAGCTCCAAAATATTTATAAGACATGTTGGTGTGACAATATGATCCATTTATCTGGTTTATTTTGTTGTTGTTTTGTTACATTCGCTCACTCTAAACTCCAGTGTAGTCCACACATGTGCTATACTTCTAGTGCACTAGACTGGTTTTGGCATGAGGATTAGCTTTCCCTATTGCCAGTGTCCCTTGCCATCAGGCGAAGCGACTCTAACTTCTGAGATACTTCTAATTTACATCCACAAGTCAAGGACCATATTATATCATGTGTGTGCCATTATATCACCACCATGCCTCAGTGTGGCATATTGTTATACCCCAAACTGGCATATTTCCATGCCTTAATCTGGTTTATTGCCATGTTTCAATTGGTGCATTTCCATGTTGTAATCTGGCCTATTACCATATGTGATCTGACTTATTGCCATAACTCAATCTGACTTATTGCCATGCCTCACACTAGTGCATACCATGTTGTAATCTGGCCTAATACCATGGCTGATCTGGCTTATTCCCATGTCTCAATCCAACTTATTGCTATTTCTCAGTTATGCTTATATCCATGCATCAATCTGGCTTCTTGCCATGCCTCAAACAGACTTATTGCCATGCCCCAGTTTGGCTTATTGCTGTGCCCTGTTTAGGTTAGTTGCTACAGGCATGGCAGATAAGCACACTAACTACTAAGATGCTGCGACTCCTCACTGGTATAGAGTCATTAATAAATGTATGATGATTTGTCTTTAGCCACAGAGTTTTAACTCATTCAATACAAATGATTTTTACATCATTCACAGGAAATCAAACATTTTTGACAACATGCTGGCCATGATGGAGAAGTACGCCAATAACTTGGAGGCTCTTGTAGCTGAGAGAACAGAACAGCTGAGACTAGAGAAGAGAATGACAGAAAACTTACTTTTGAGGATGCTGCCTAGGTTAGCAGATGGCAGTTGGTCATGTCGTATGATAATTTTCTGACTGAATAAAGCTTTTGTGTGTAACAGTGGCAGGGAATGGGTATCCCAAATTAAAGAGAAAGTAAGGGTTCTTTCTTTCCTACAGAACACCCTAGGTTGTAGAGTAGTTGTTATGTTTCCCCCACCCCCAACCAGTGTTATATGAAACTATGGGAACAGGGAATTGATTGAGCTGGAGAGCAATGACAGTTAGTTTTTGGTTATGGTCTCAATTTTGCAACAGTTGGCAGAGGATCTCTTTATAGAGATAATTCTCTATTTCAACTTTCTAGTCTAATTTTATTCTTCCAGTTTTTCTTCTGGTTCTGTTATGTTGTTTTTTTGGGGGGCTCTTACTCGCTTTTGAATTTAAGTGTAGTCTATACACATGCTCCTAATACTTCTAGTACACTGCACTGATTTTTGTGTGTGGATTAGATTTCCCTACTACTAGAGTCCCTCGTCATCAGGCAAACCCACTCTGACTTCAGAGTTATTTGTAATTTACGTCCCCAAGTCAAGGATGATAAGTCATAATTTTAGTCCAACTGACCGGTGTTGGGGTTGAACCCATTATTATTCTTATTTGTTTGGTCATACTGACCTCTGTGGTTCTGTTATAATACTGGACAAACAAATTCTTGATACATAACCATACATTTGAAATTAGCATTTTGTTTTAGTTTTTATGAATTCTTTGTGAGGCACTACACATTTCCTGGTGCTATTCTTTATGATGACATGTTAGATATGATATCTGTATGTTATTCTGACAATATATATCAAGCATCATATCTCCATAGCTTGAATGTTCTTGTCTACTTATATGGTACTGTGGCTTTGGGACAGTGAACGCATTTCATAATTTGCCAACATACAAAGTCGAGAGTTCAAAATCAGTTGCAGATGATTTGGTAGGAGATGGCCTTGGGTTGATTTTGATGGTACCTCATTCAGAAAGCAATGGCAAACTACTGAATATTAAAGCCCCGGGATGGTTAACCCAGTTGGCACATGCCCGCAGAAGTCGGATGTGTTTGCCTAACGGCACAAGAGCGCAGCTTTGCTGTAAACAGGCACAACGCAACCACATCCGGAAAAAAAAAAACTGGATGAACGCAGAAGAAGAAGAAGAAGAATATTAAAGCCTAGTAAATCACAAATAGTCAACAAATATGGGGTTGATTGTGTCCTATAAAGGACACACAATTAACTAACTTAAGCATAATTTAACGTCCATATTCTCATTCTAATAATTTAAAAACTATTTTTATTTTATAGTAATTTTATAGACATAATCACATTCTTCTGATATAAATGAAAAATGATATACACTTGTGTGTTTTAGGTCAGTGGCTGAGAAACTAAAGCGAGGCCACCGAGTTGAACCAGAACAGTTTGAACAAGTGTCCATTTATTTCTCAGACATTGTTGGCTTCACACAACTGAGTGCTGCAAGTACTCCGATGGAGGTAGGAGATTTAAGTAGATTCCTTACACTGATTAACTTCAAGTTAATGTGCTTCTTGCAGTCGTTCCTTAGGTGAATGTTCCTATACCAGAGTTTATATATTGTTTATTTGAGTGAGAGATGCATTCTGGGAGATTAAATCATGTTTATAGGCTTGAGGGCATGGCTACTGTGGAAAGCGAATGAGTAGTGAATTAGACTGATATACTGAATGCCCACAGAGAGGCTGGGTGGTTAAATGAATTAAGTGATGACTGTGCCGTGACAAGACTATAAGAACATCAAATAAAAAGGGGTGAATCCAGACAAGAGGGTTATGTGGGGGGATAAGAAGTTTGTTTTCTTCATAAAATGCATTCTCATTTGCAGATCCTGCAGTCTTCTGTATACTTAAACTATTTCATGTAGGGTTGTTTCATCTAGCCATAGAGTAACGTTTTTTTTAACTGCATTTGGCGTAGTGTTGTAGTATGCATTTTGCAGTTAGAGTGTTTGTGCAACATTTATGAAATGGCTGAACATATTTTTCAGTCCTCAACAACCCATCATTAATAATTTTCAATGTATGTAAAAGTAAAGTAAAAGACCCTTTTGCATGCCTTAAGGCAGATATATCATACCCTGTTAGACCCATATATATTTGTATAGACCAGTCAGGACTTGGTGGGTGTTGTGGTCAGTATTATGTCAGTTGCCTTTACTTCCAAAGATATTTCCTGGTAGCTATTTTAGGCTTGATTGACATAGGTGCCCAGGTCATATATAATAATTTGAATCTGCCCAGATGTGAATTCAAACTCATGACCATCAGGCCGGCAGGCAAATTATTAACCAGTACACTACACATTTTCAATGTGCTTGAAATAAAATCACATCGTTTACTTTGTTCAGGTGGTTGACCTGCTGAATGACCTCTACACCTGTTTTGATTCAATCATTGAAGAGTTTGATGTTTACAAAGTGGAAACAATTGGTGATGCCTACATGGTAGTTAGTGGTCTTCCTATACGAAATGGAGACAGACATGCGGGTAAGTAGAGATGGAAGTAATGTGTGATTCTGTGTCTTTCTTTTTTCTTTTGTCCTTCACTGCTCTCTGCCATTAGTAGGTGTCACAGACTTGTTTGGAACTAGGGCTCACTTGGTTGCTTTTTTTTATATGCTGAGAATGAGATGTTGTGGGGTTTTATTTTTAAGATGTATGATTCCGTCGATGCATCTTTTTCATGGTCTTCCCCTGTCTCTTGATGTTTCTATTTTCATGTTGTATGCTTTTACCACTGGCGACATGGGGTTCATTCTCACTAAGTTGCTGAACCAGTTAAGTCTTTGTCTATCAATGAATTTAACAACTGGTATTGCTCCAGCTGTTTTATATAGATTTCATCATTTCTAAGTAATATCATATGGCCCTTTCTTGATTCGTTCACTTTTCTGTTTCTCAGGCATCTCATTTCACAAGTAGTGAGTTTTCTTTCTTGTTCTTTAGTTAGTGCCCATGTTTGGCACTGATAGCACAACATTGGTATAAAAATTGTATTTATAATGTTCTTCTTATTTTCCATGGGGATAGCTGGATATTGCAGCATGGGTGTGATTTGATATGTAACATTATTGGCTTGTTTAGTTCTAGTCTCCATCTTTCTTTCTAATTTGTGATTCTGTGAGCGTGCATACAATCTTGAGGACTGAACGTATTTTATTAGCTTTCCACTCCAATCATATGTTAAAATGAGATATTGTTTTGTTATTTTTTGCTACTCACATTGTGTAGCAGTTAGTCACTGGATAGGAAAGGGTGAAGAGAGCTGGTAACCACACTTAATAATTTCATTACATAATATATGTAGTCCTGTAACTTCACACTCCAATATACAGTAACTACCATCAGGTTGCCTTTTGTCTTTTTTATGTGTAAAGATGTTTCACTTAACTCCTTCAGCCTCAGACAGCTATTACTATAAAATAGCAACTAATATTTGTGTTAGATGGAGATGGCTGAATAATTTTACTAGTTCAGCAGTAAAATAGGACTTAGGAAAGAATGGTCAAAGAAAAGAACCCCTTTCCACATTTTGAGGCATATTGGGTGTATGGTTCTAGAGCATAATTTTATAGACCAATCATCAATTGATGGGTGATGTGGTCAATATATATATAAACTTGTCTTGCCACTAGATTTAGATGGACTCAGGCAAGAGAGTGTGGTCGATGAATTGTGCAACTGTTTCTCATTTTAATCCAGTTCATCATGCAAGTCATTCTTTATGAGACTTCACTGCACACTCTGAAGATCTCACGAAAAGCTTTTGGAATTCATCACGGCATTTGGAAGACTACTGCCAAAGACCAAAATTCATGGCATACATCATTTTGCAAGGGTGCAGTCACTTATGAAGCAAACAGGACTGCAAGAGCTGTGAAAAAAAAGGCTGGACAAAAAAACTACTGCAGAATATCCTCCTGGAACGTCAAGCATTCTTTGCCCACATTTTCAAAGAACATTTCGAGCCAAAATAGGCCTTATCAGCCATCTTAGAACTCGCAGCTCCAAACTTTCAACCCCACTGGATGAAATGAATGGTCATCATCATTCTTGATGGACAAACACCGTATATATAATGTGCCTTGTCAGCTGGCATTGGCATTCATGTCTCTCGACAGATCTTGGTGCCTGGTGCTCTGGATTAACTCTGCTGATGGTATCCCTGCATGACACCCTCTCTGTCTATCCAGTACCTTTTCTTTTGGTCTGTCTCAGCCTCTTCTCCCACTGATCTTTCTGGTTGTCACAATGATTTCTTCTCCATACATTACTAAAGAATGATGTTTGTTTGTCTCTTTCATATAGCGTTATATAATAAATTATTTTCATTAGCCTTTTTAAGGTAATTGTTGTTAGTTCTTCTAACAGTCCAAGGTATTTGCAATATTCATCACAGGAACCACATCTCCATTGTTTCCAAGTCCTTCTTAATTTGTTCATTCATATTTCATGATTCACTGCCATACATATAATTGCCAGTATATAATTTTAAAAACAAAGACACAAATATTAGATTGTAAAATTTATTGCCTGACATATTTCACTGCTTCTCGTCAGGCACATACTGCAGAATTCACACAATATAAACTAAAGCAATGAGATAAATCCTTCAGGCTGAAATATACACACATATTCCTACAGTAATTTAAATTACCTACCATGGTTGTTTTAATATTATGTCTTTTTGTTTGCACAAAGCTGGCTTTTCTATATGAATCGCAATGGTTTCTGCCACCTTTAATATAATTGATTTATTTCTCTCTAGGAGAAATTGCTTCAATGTCTTTGCTAATCCTGGAAGCCCTAAAGCAGAAACATTTCAAAATCAATGGAAGATTAGACTACAAAGTGAACATTAGGATTGGAATTCATTCAGGTAATCATATAATTTAACAAATGTTGTATGTCCTTTGCAGGATTTTGTGATCAAACCCAGATTAATTTCCTAGGCAATTTTACATTCAGTAGTTTGCATAGCTACTGTTATACCATTTTGGTCCTTCTGTTCTGCACAGGCACCTTTTAATGAATGTTTGTAGTTTGTAATTGTTTTAGTTGTTCTCCGTGTTTCTGATTCATACAACAGTACACATTTAATGTTAATGTTAAATATTTTAAGTTTGATACTAATTTTAATTTATTTTGGTACTAGTTTTAATTTCTTTTCACTTCTACAAGTTTCTTAGTGCTAAGAAAACGCCTTTTGCATTCTTATGTAAATATATCTCTATGTTGCCCCATCTTTATCTGCATTGCTACATAAATATGTGTATGGTTCAACCTTTTAAAAGGAGGTTTTGTCAAAGGAGGATGTGTAGTGTGCCTACAGCTTAAAATTTTTTCTATTGCGTGTCCTCTAAATTTGTACTTTTATGAATGGCAGTCATTGCTTGTGAATTTATTTATTACAGTTAATTTTCATTCCTCTGAAGCCAGACAAGAGCATAGTGGATTTTGTTCTGCCTACAAGTAGTATATAGATAAATGATCAGGTTAACAGATATTTATGTTGTTCATTGCAGGACCTTGTTGTGCAGGTGTAGTTGGTTTAAAAATGCCTCGATACTGCTTATTTGGAGATACAGTCAACACAGCCAACAGAATGGAGTCAACAGGAGAACGTAAGACAAACTTGTTGATTATTATCATTATTATTGGGAAAGTTCTGCAGATGCATAAGTGAACATAGATACAAAACCCTAGTTAGTAGGGACAGACAGGAGTACACACTGTCTGAAAACAGGTGCTGAAGCCAGAGGTAGTTGGCCAGGAAGTGCCCAGCAATTATGCTACCCATCACAACCAATGTCTACACATCCAATGTCTACAAATCCAATGTCCACACAACTAATGTCCACACATCCAATGTCCACACAACTAATGTCCACACATCCAATGTCCACACAACTAATGTCCACACATCCAATGTCTACACATCCAATGTCCACACAACTAATGTCCACACATCCAATGTCCACACATCCAATGTCCACACAACCAATGTCCATACAACTAATGTCCACACATCCAATGTCCACACATCCAATGTCCACACAACCAATGTCCACACAACTAATGTCCACACATCCAATGTCCACACATCCAATGTCCACACATCCAATGTCTACACATCCAATGTCCACACATCCAATGTCCACACAACCAATGTCCACACAACTAATGTCCACACATCCAATGTCCACACATCCAATGTCTACACATCCAATGTCTACACATCCAATGTCCACACAACCAATGTCCACACATCCAATGTCCACACATCCAATGTCCACACATCCAATGTCTACACATCCAATGTCCACACATCCAATGTCCACACAACCAATGTCCATACAACTAATGTCCATACAACTAATGTCCATACAACTAATGTCCATACAACTAATGTCCACACATCCAATGTCCACACAACCAATGTCCATACAACTAATGTCCATACAACTAATGTCCACACAACCAATGTCCATACAACTAATGTCCATACAACTAATGTCCATACAACTAATGTCCATACAACTAATGTCCATACAACTAATGTCTACACATCCAATGTCCACACAACCAATGTCCACACAACTAATGTCCACACATCCAATGTCCACACATCCAATGTCCACACATCCAATGTCTACACATCCAATGTCTACACATCCAATGTCCACACAACCAATGTCCACACAACTAATGTCCACACATCCAATGTCCACACATCCAATGTCTACACATCCAATGTCCACACAACCAATGTCCACACATCCAATGTCCACACATCCAATGTCCACACATCCAATGTCTACACATCCAATGTCCACACATCCAATGTCCACACATCCAATGTCCACACATCCAATGTCTACACATCCAATGTCCACACATCCAATGTCCACACATCCAATGTCCACACATCCAATGTCTACACATCCAATGTCCACACATCCAATGTCCACACAACCAATGTCCATACAACTAATGTCCACACATCCAATGTCCACACATCCAATGTCTACACATCCAATGTCTACACATCCAATGTCCACACATCCAATGTCCACACATCCAATGTCTACACATCCAATGTCCACACAACCAATGTCCACACATCCAATGTCCACACATCCAATGTCCACACATCCAATGTCTACACATCCAATGTCCACACATCCAATGTCCACACATCCAATGTCCACACATCCAATGTCTACACATCCAATGTCCACACATCCAATGTCCACACATCCAATGTCCACACATCCAATGTCTACACATCCAATGTCCACACATCCAATGTCCACACAACCAATGTCCACACATCCAATGTCTACACATCCAATGTCCACACAACTAATGTCCACACATCCAATGTCCACACAACCAATGTCTACACATCCAATGTCCACACAACTAATGTCCACACATCCAATGTCCACACAACTAATGTCCACACATCCAATGTCCACACAACTAATGTCCACACATCCAATGTCCACACAACTAATGTCCACACATCCAATGTCCACACAACTAATGTCCACACAACCAGTAACAAAGACAACCTCAGCATGAAATCTACCTTAATCTGATTAAGTGCCATGGGATGATTAATCATCTTAATTGACTTCCTGTATCTGCCATGGACTTATAAATTGCTGAAATACTGTCGTTGCAAAATGTTTTCCTAATTAAAATATCAATACAGTTGTTTTCCCTAAGCAACCTGCCTTAATTTGATATATAATACACCATGTCTACTACAATATTAACAACTTTGAGGTCATAACTGTGACACATTCCTACATCCAGTTTTGTACCATCCATTTTTGTTTGGTCCAAACCTTCATTTTGTTGGGCACTGAATCTGTTAACAGACACTTACCCCATGACTGAGCTAAATACCCTCCAAAAGATAAACAATATATGAAAATAGAAGAGACTGAGACACGTAAGAATATCATTGTTCAGTGAACATATTCAAAATAAGCAAGTACATGATTACACTAACAATGACAATGAAATACTACGGTGTTACAATAATATAGTTGCTAAATACTTGCAAACAATATAAAATAACACAAAGTAATGCAGCTTTACAAAAGAGAATTACAAAATAACACAGGACGTTGCAGCAACTAGCCTTCATCAGCATACAAATACATTCACAAAACACAACATATAATCACGGAGAAGACCCTCTAGTGATTACATTAAGGCATAAGAACGGGATGAGTAGAATGAAAAGATGAAAAAATAAGAACAATGAAGAGAAAATTAAAATGTGAAAAACATTGTTTGCTACTTATCTTAGAACCCCAGGCTGTTCTGTAAAGCTGCATTCATTCAGTAGCATGTCCTTTGCAGAACCTCGCTCCCATAACAACCTTTCGGAAAACTTCTCGATCACAAGCAAGATGTCCCACATCTGATACACCCATCTGGAGATCATCCGCCACATCCTGCAAAGCTGCATTACTTTGTGTTATTTTATATTTTTTACATTTCCACAGCTATACCGCTGTTCCACTAATTGTAAATACTTGCAGAAAACTTGGAAGATAACAGCATTGTTTTAACTTGAGCATATAATTACAGACTGATAACTGTTTTACTGTGTAATTTAGGATGTATTAACAAAATGTCTACACCTACACATATGAGTGTGTATGCATCTCTACATGTGCATGTGTTTTGTAAGGTAAATATATTAGTTAAGTCAGAATGTATCTTCCTCATGTGTCTGATTTGGAACAGGCATTGCCAATCATGACCCTCCACTTCTGTCTGTCACCTGATATTTTAACCTGTTTGATGTTGCTTATATGTTATTTGCTGTGCACTTGTTTAAGATTTCCATATAATCTGTCTCTGTCTTCTTATGCTTCTCATGCCCAGTGTTTTCTTGTTTGTGGCTAATTTATCTCTTTCACCTTTTCTATTGATATGTCTCATCAATTTCATTTGTATTTTTTCTTATAGTTTGATTTGTGTAATTAAGTAAGACTTCCAACTGTCAATATCTAAGATTTTGTTTTATTCTCAGTCCATGAGATTTTAAGGTATCTTTCATAAGACAGCCCACAGATATACATATGGATTCCTATATTTAATCAAATCATCTGTGCATATTTAATTTTATTTTTGTCCAAGAAATGTTAACTACTATGATTTAAATAGTCGTTATTTTTTTTTTCATTTGTACCTCAAATATGTGGTTGTATTAATTTCTATAACTTAAATCTCTGTGTGTTTCTGAAGATCCCACTCTGTTATATTAGCTCCTTTCTTTGTCTTTCTTGAGCACCTTTCTTAGAAGCATGGGTCTCTAACACGAGATTCTAACAACAGTCTTATTGTAAGAGAGTGCAACAATAATCTTCCAGTGCACTAGAAGTAGTAGTACATGTATGGACTACACTTGAGTTCAAAGTGAGTGAACATAAACACAAATGTTAACAAATATCCAAGAACCAAGAGGTGAAGAAAAGAAGCCAACACTGAGTAGGACATACACTGAGAAAACCTGAGAATAGTGTAACTAGAAAAGCCTTTGTCTGGAATCCACAACTCAAAAGAAATAGAGGAAGCCCTGAAAACACACAGAGAACTGAAATAGAGACAGGTATGATTATTGTGGGGAGAACATGGACTGAGCTGTGTGGGAAAACTAAGGATTGGATGGCTCGGAGAGAGCTATTTGAGGGTATATGTCTCAGTAGAGGATAAAAGATGAAAGATGAAGAGAAGAGATTGTAACAACAATCTTATTGAAAGAGATTGCAACATTCTTAATCTTTATCTAAAAGATTGCAACTTATTATCAGGGATTGTGACACCAATCTGTTTATCTGAAGATCCTGTTTGGTTATATTGACAGCTTTTCTCCTATAGTGCATGTTCTAAGGACTCGAGTGTCCAATATAAGTTTGTAACAACAAATGTATTTCTGTGCCACAGCTCTAAAGATCCACTGCAGTGCTGACTGTAAGCAAATCTTGGATAAACTAGGAGGCTACAGTCTGGAGGAGAGAGGATTCACAGAAATGAAGGTAAAATGAAAATAAACTATGAATTACTATTACCAGAAAACATACAAACAAACAGTAGGTTTGGACCAAACATGGTGCACAATAAAATGTACAAATATTATAATGTAATTTCTGTTCACTGAACATGCATACTGTGGATTCCATGAATCAAAACAAATAAAACAATGACCACAGTATGGCAATAAATTATCCTTCTGTCCAAATGGGTTATCACATGTGGCGTTATATTATACTTTGGCACTTTATCTGATAATAAGATTTATAGTTTGTTCGTGTCCTTGTTGTCACTGAGTTTTTGGTGACATATAATTATGGTCTCAGCAGTGTTTTCTTAGGATAATCATTTTGCTATATCTTGGATCAATGTGGCCTTCATAGCTATGTGAACTTACACTTGTGAAATAAGTATTTCACTTTGCCCCAAGTTAGTAAAAGAGAGGGTGTCAAAGAAGGTAACAGGTCACCACATCTCATAAATATTATGCAAATTTTGGTCTTTCACATGAAAATAGTATCTGCTATGACATTATCTTACCTTACTGTAGCTTTATAGTATTCCCTGTGTGTGCATTTGTGTATGTGTATGTGAATAAATGAGTAATGAGTGAAAGAGAGAGAGAGGAGAGAGAGTGAGTGAATGAGAGAGAGAGAGGGGAAGAGTGTGTGAGTGAATGAGAGAGAGAGAGTGAGCGAGCGAGTGAGAGTGAGTGAAAGAGAGAGATGTTTATATGATTTGATTATGTATGATTACTGATATTTGATTCTAAATGTTTTATTTGGAGTGTATGTGTGTTCGAGTTTGTGTGAGTGAGAGAGAGAGAGAGAGAGAGAGAGAGAGAGAGAGAGAGAGAGAGAGAGAGAGAGAGAGAGAGAGAGAGAGAGAGAGAGAGAAATAGAGAGATGTTTAAATGATATGATTATGTATGATTACTGACATTTGATTCTAAATGTTTTACTTGGTAAGTTTAATAATCTGGCTTACTTTTCTGTTGACTTTCTGTTTCAGTAAATTAGGTTCTTGTGTTAGAATGTTTCTGTGGTGAAGTATTTAAACTTTTTGTCTCATGATCAGAGTAGGTCAATAGTTAGTTTTCAGACTTCAACATTTGATTCTCAAACACAATTTTTGGAGATCTCTGGAGATCATTGCCAGAGCAATGGAGTTTGTTGCACAGTGTAATACTTTCAGCAGGTTAGCTGCTCTTCAGAGAGAGACTGAGGGAATATGAAATAAAACTAAGTGCAATAAAATCTATCATATTGCCATATACCTCTATTCAACCTTTAGCTTAGTTTAGCATTTAATGTTAGTTATCTACTGGGGTATCATCCTTCCACTTCGGACAAGTCCATAGGTGCTCAGATTCTCCCAAAATATGCGTCATCATCCGGCTATTTATAGTGCCAATTTTGTGTTGGTTAATGAGGCCCCTCATTCTCCCGATGTGCCTTTCATGTCTGGCTGTATGCCTATTCTGACTTCCAAGGTTAATTTCCTAGGCAATTTTACATTCACCGTAGTCATGCTTCTTGACAAGAAGTGGATTCACTGGTGTCAAAGTCCTACACTCTTGACATGTAATGTGTTTCAGTTGAACAGTTAGAAATTTAAACAAGTCAATTAGCTTCTAAATAATATAAATATTACCCAAATAGTCTAAAATGTAAAGAGAACTATCATATTTTAAATCTATATCTTGACTATTTCAGGGAAAAGGCAGTCTTCTGACATACTTCCTGAATTCTGAAGACCACAATTATCGCATCAAAAGAATGTCCAGCTACAAAAAGATCAATTTCAAGAACCAACGTGGCAGCACCCCTGGCAAGAATTTCAATAGTAAATTAGTGAATATGGGTATCAGGACATACAGCAGTTCAAATCTGCAACATAATAGAAATCAGGCTGCCTTAGAGAATCATACCTCCAAAAACCTTACTCAGTTTTCAGACCTGCATTCTGATAGAAACTCTATCGGATCAATAACTTACCCCATGAGAGTTTTAAAACCGATGCCAGCTACAAAAGCCACAAAAGACAATACCTGGCCACAGATTCCAGAAGAACTCCCACAGGGCATTTCATGTTCCCCAGGGAGTCTGTCTGCCAAGGAAAACTGTGAAATCAACGTAGAACAAAGTTTTGAACCTGAGGTCTTGTCAGAGACTGAATCATGCCCAAGCTCATATGGGAATAGCATTTCCGAAACTCATGCTTTGCTTGATAACACTGACATGTCTGATGTGGAGTCTGAAAAGTACATCATTCCAAGTAACTTAAATGGCAAGGTGGTATTGCAGTCACCATTAAAGGCTAAAGGTGTGGGTTTAGATTCTTTTGAAGACGATAAGAAGAGTAATGGAATAGTTATATGTAAAATGGGCATGAATGAAGCCTTATACCAGAGAAATTTGTGTGAGACTGTGCAATAATCGTTCTCTGGAGTTTGGGTACAACCGGAGAATGTCCACACATTTTGCTCTTGCCAACATGTTTGTAAGTGAACTTTCTTAGAATAATAGTTATATTAATCTCAAGAGCCTTCTTCATCCATTGGCATCTGTGAATATTCTATCTTGATTATCATTATTATTGTCATTATTATTATTATAAAAGTTCATTGATTTGGTTGTACATAGAACAAACTTAGATGTAATCATTCTGTTCCAAGCCGCGCAGCATGTGTAACAGCTTTTGTCTGTGTCTACAAAACAGTGCATGTTGTGCTAGCATATTTTTTGTATTTGGTCTCAACATACAAAGGAAACTGCCATAGCGCTGTGACTAGTACACTTGCCTGCCTGATTGGTTGTCATGAGTTGAATTGACACTGAGGTGGATTTTTAAATTGACCTTCCAGGTCATGCCAGTCTAATATGGACTCCAGAGAACTGATAGGTCAGTACAAATATTGAGTTAGCACCATATGCCCAAAATCACATCAACGCATTTAGAAAGAGTCTAACTATTTACTTGCTTTCAGCTCCATAAAGAAAACTGGTTAATCTTCTTCGTTCGTCCAAAATGTTTATTTTGGACATAATTGCATTGTGCCTATTTACAGCAGGGCTACGATATTTGCGTCTTTTGGCTGTCACATCTGACTTCTTCAGGCGTTTGTTGACTGGGTTAACTGACTTATTCAGGCATTTTTTGACTGGGTTAATCTTCTCGGTCAACACATCTGACTTCTTCAGGTGCTTGTTGACTGGGTTAACCTTCTCGGGGGAACTGGTTTGTTGACTGGGTTAACATTCTCGACCGACACATCTGACTTCTTCAGGCGTTTGTTGACTGGGTTAACCTTCTCGGGGAACTGGTTAATTTATTGTAATATCATCATAATCCAGTGGCGTATCCTGTGTAGAAATTTCCCCCCATAATAGTGTTTTGAAATGTCCCTCTATCATAAGCCACATGTTCTTCATCTGTTGCTGTCATTTGTAAATTACCTATCACATCATGAATCCATTTACATTGGGGTCTTTCTCTTATTCACTTCCCTCGTTCACCTCTGTCTGTAGTTATCTTTTCCAGACATTCATATTTTTTTTTACATGCCCAAAATATTTTATATATTATCCATAATTTCTTTGAATGCAATTATTTCTATGCTTTAATAAAGAAGGTTGCCTGCCATTGATTTTCTTCTTGTCAATGAAGAGACTTGTCCTAGACTGAAGCCATTGTCTCTATGAAGAGATTATCTCCCTACCCTTGTAAACTTGAGACCTTAAACAACTTTCTATTGGTTGTGGCAAGACAATGACTACATCACCCACCGAGTTCCGATTGGTCTATAAAAATACGGATCTAGAGCCATATGCCCAATGCACTTAAAAGTATGTAAAAGAGCACACTCTACAGCATTTTGTTTAGCCTGTGTGTTGCTCTGAAGTTCAACCCAACAAATGGTGCCATGGTATCACATTACCAAGTTTAGTAGACTAAATGGATACTCCACATTGCCCAAAGGTGTTCCATAGGCCTAGGGGGGAAGAAAGTGTCAGACTTCTCTTTTTATATTAATGATTTTTCTAACACTGAAAACCTGAAACTTTGTCTGACAAAAATGTAAAAAGAACATGTCCAGTCAATACTTTGGCACATTCTTAAAAATACAGTTGGAAACCATGAATGAAACAAGCTGTGTGCATAAGTCAAAGTTTAGACACACTGATAATATGAGCTCAGATGACAATTTTTGAAACATTATTTTAGCATAAATTGTATGCATCATTTGTTTACTTTAACATGTAATATCTTTTCATTATCAATTGTTATAATTTGCATGTTTAGTTTGATTACTTCCTCGTGCATTTATTGTTTTATAAACTGTTTGAGGCTGTTATAGGCTAAAGGGGTTAAAGGCTAAAAGGGTTACAGGCAAGAAAGAGGCTTGTCTTCTTTACATCAGGTTAGAAACCTGTTAAATGGTAATTAACATGACTGCTGCACAGCTGGACACATTTCTAATGAATCTCCAGATTGCTGACTATAAGATTGACGAGAACTATGAAGATAAGAGGATTAATATGTCAATCATGAAATTTTTTTGTTTCCCGGCGTTTCCATCCTGTTTCAGGATGTTGCTGTCAACATCAGCATCTTTCAGCTGTATGTTGATTCCTAGGCTAGATTGCGCTCATCAGCACGCCACGACTTTCTGAGCGACCGGCTCCATACTCTCATAAGTCACTGGTGCGACTCTAACCGCTTCCAATTCTCGTGCACTCACGATAACCACAAGAGTATTCGGGATTACGGAGAAAGCTGCTAACCCCTCGGCCGGGGAGCCGACCAGTCATGAAATACAAGAAAATTTATGTGTGTGAACAGAATGAGGATTTAAGCAATGAATGCAACAACATGCTACAGAAAAAGCAATAATGAGCAATAACCTTAAAAATTATTCTATTAAAAATGTAAGTAAAATGTTTTATAAATATCCATGATAAAATGACTGCAGGCATCACATTAAGCAACTCCTTATAGAAACAGTGAACAGAAATACTTTGGGATAGCTACTGCATTGGCGGTTTGAGCATGCTTATGGGAATGCCCAATGTCCAGTAATGTTGTTCAACAGCATAACATAGCACAGCATAGCATAAAATAACACATCATAACATAAGCATAACATAACATATAAGCATAAAATTCATGAAACTATCATTGCTACTTTAATGACATCAATGTTTACCATTAAGTGTAATATTTGAATTACTATCATAAAAATGTTTTGATTACCATCAAGGACAACATTTTAATTGACAGCAGTCAAATCCCAGTTGATGGATTTATTACAGCTAACCAGCTAATATGATAACAGATGTGATAACAGTTGCTTAGCTTCTGTAACTTTCAGAATAACACCATGTAGCTTCTAAATCTCTATAATAACAGCCACCTGGCTACTACCACTGCCATGACAACAGATACTTAGCTTCTATCACTTCCACATATATAATCACACACATATAGCATGTAGCTGGAGTCAGCTCAATGTTGACAACCTTTTGGCAACCGTCATTTCAATCACCTTTAAATTAACAAAACAGACTGATATTAATTTTGTACATTTTGAAATATGAATCATGTCATGCAATTCATTCGTTCATTCTTTCAGTAGCATGTCCTTTGCAGAACCTCGCTTCCATAACAACCTTCCGGAAAACGTCTAGTTAATCGTAAAAACTCTGACGTGGAACAAACATGGCAGGGGGCTTCTGATCGTCAGAAGAAACACCCTCCCCCTAGTATTTTGGACCTTTAATTTCTTGATACTTTCTGGGGGGCGGTCCCGTCTGGGTCATGACTCCGGGCGTCTTACCCCTGCCATGGAGACGTTCGGTCATATTAGTTATCCCTGATGTTACGCTTGTCCCTTCGCTGTTACCTTGTCCCCTCTCAAGCCCTCCCTCCCTCGGTGGGGAGAGCCCGTGCAGCCTGTGCTTGCCCCTTAGCATGTGTGGTCTTGGAATGCCAGCTTCATCCCCCGCTACGGCCTCTGTCGCCTCCATACATCTCCGTTGCCGTGTTCCTTCTCCGTGCCCCATTCACGGCGCCGCACCCTACTAGGAAGCCGAAACTTCTTTTCTTGACCCACCTCTTGGTCTCTCTGCAGCTGACTGGGTGTGACCTGCGGTCGATTATCGCTATATTACGGAGGTTGGACTTCGGCCGACATTTGCATGATCGACAGCACTCAGACTCACCACCCACGTTTGAAGGAAAGGCTAAAGATCTGACACGAGACGTTGTAAAGTTCGTGGTCTTGGTTGAGAAATTGTTGTTACTGTAGTTACCGCTTCTAACCATACTATACTAGTTTCGAGACTCATTCCACTCTAGGTTTCGGCAATTCCATAGCCAGTACGAGGCCTTTTCTGCTGCCTCAGACAGTTGCTTCTGGGCCCGAGCTTTTGCTCGTCCTTTCATGCCCATTATCTTTAGCACATCAAACACAAAGTGGGAGACAAGACCTCTGGTGCC
Source organism: Cepaea hortensis (assembly GCA_963921405.1). Lineage (NCBI taxonomy): Eukaryota > Metazoa > Mollusca > Gastropoda > Stylommatophora > Helicidae > Cepaea > Cepaea hortensis. The sequence continues at coordinate 118,103,790 of OY992880.1, forward strand.
CAACTCGACGGCGAACAGCCTGACCGTGTACTCTTCCCGCCTAAGACTTGCAACCATGTCACTGTACTTCTCTAGCTTGTACAGGTGATCGACTGCTCCTCAATATTCAATTCATACGGGACAGTCAGCTCAGTCAGCATTAGCTGCTTGGCTGACGAGGAGCTAAGTACAATGTCAGGTCGCAAGCCACACTTTCAAATCACCTCAGGGTTCTAGATCATTAGCAAGATCTACCACGTCCGATACACCCATCTGGAGATCATCTGCCACATCCTGAACTTATTTTCTCTTTGGCCTTCCTCTTCCTCTTTTCCCGGGCATAAACCCCTCCATTATTGTTCTCTGCAAACTGTCATGACATTTCAAGTGACCAAAAATATTTAAATTTTCTTTGTTTTATTGTCTTTAGTAGCCAACCTTCTTCAGTATTCAGATCGTGTCGTAAGGATGCATTTGTTCTTTTCTATATCTAAGATATTCTTAGAACTCGCCTATAACATTTATATTCAAAGGCATTTATGTGCTTTTCAGCTTGTTCAGTAAGTGTCCAGGTCTCACAGGTGTATGTTGCAATGGGAAAGATTCATGCTCTTAAAAATATTTTTGTAGGTGTATATGTCCCAAAGCCACAATTTATTCAATTGTTTTAGTTTTTGAAGAGCAATAGATATTTGTCTTTTAATTTCTTTCATTTTGTCACCATTGTTGGTAATTAATGACCCAAGATACTTGAAATTTTCCACTACCTCCAATTTTTCCTCATTAACATATATTTCTTTTTCCATATTAGTTTTATCTGTATGCATTATCTTTGCTCATGTAATTCAGAAGTGTTTAATTCATTTGTAATGACTGAGCTTGAAAATGTAATGCATGTACCTTTTCTTTCTTTGATTGTAAATGTCTTGTGGAATATTGTGTTGGGATGGCTGTTATCCATTAATTCTGTTTGTAGGATATCATCAACTGTGAACAATTTACTTTTGACAAAATGCTGTCCATTTGTCTTATACATTAATGTCCAGAACCCCCAGGAGATGAACTGAAGGCAATAAACACTAAACTAAACCAGTTGTGTCTGTCAAAAGTGCAGCTCCATTGTAAACAAATACAACACAACTACTATCCTACATTCCGGATCCATGGTGAAGGAGTTACGGATGCAGTTCGTATTCCCGCAACCCGCATTCGAAAAACAGCTGCGAGTGATTAGGCAGAAGACTGCCTTGCGTTGGTTTTTTACGAAATGGTATGGGTGCCAGTCGTTCAGAAAGTAATTGTAAACTACTGAACATTAGCTTGCCAGAGATCACAACAGCAAAAAATACTGGTCTTGACTGTGACGTCCTGTAAAGGATATACAACTAACTTTTTTAAAAAACTATCCTACATTGAACAAACACAAAAGAGACTGATGTCCAGAACAACAATTATCCTTCATTTTGTCTGTAGTCACATCTGTTTCTGCATGTCTGCATTCCCGTTTATTCTGTTGAGCCATTGAAATCATGATCATATCTGTACATCTGCATTCCAGTTTGTCTATTTTTGTAATTGAAGTCCTGGTACTTGTATTAGGTAGTTCTCCCAGTTACTACCACATTGGTCCAGGATTCAATCCTCGTTAGTGGAAAGATTGAATTTTTTCTTATCAGAATGGCTCAGAGGTGTTTCAGCTTCTACAATACTAAAGATAAACACACTGTTTCTATGTCACATGGTATATTGAAAATATGCTTGGAAAAGACCTTTTGTCCACCTTGATTAATAGTCCAATTGGCACTTCGTAGCTGATGTCATTGTCACACCAGCCACCTTTATTTCCCAGAATATTTCCTGATGCCAAATTTAAACTGAATCCAACTGGATAAGTAAAAGTAAAGAACCCTTTATGCTCCCGAAAGTTCCCAATTTCTTGGTGCTCATTTTAGGCTAGCTCGACCTGAGAAACCTGGCCAATTTTCAAACCTTGGAATCCGCTGGAGCCTGTGTTAATTTTATAAAATCCTCATCGCAATGGAGTTTTGAACACAAACAATATTTGTGTTTTATTTTTATAATGTTTGGAATACTGTCAAGGCAGTGGTCAGTTTACCATCTGACAAGGGATCTTATAGCATGTGTAGTATGCAGGCTCTAAACCTTGGTTGGCAACTAGTCTGGGATGGAATCTCTGACAGATGGACTGTTAGAGCATTGCTTTGCTGATCCGGCAGCATCTGCAGCTTGGCTTGACGTATTGGTGTTGCCTTTCCTCTGGAGTAAACTAGGCAGGCTGAGAGAGGGATCATGCTGCATTCAGCCCTGGCTTTGTCACTGTGTTATGGAGAGGTATAACTCCATTTTACAAACTATCCTCTGCCAAGACGGCAAGGTGCCAGTCAGTCAGTATGCACATAGTTGTTCCTATTTGATAATTCTTTTCCGAAATGTAAAACTGCATACTAGTTATTTTGTTTTGCTCATACTAACCCTTATAAAATTTCTTTGCAAATATTGTTCTTTATTATTTTAATGTTCAATCCTCTTCCCACTTATTATAATTCATCTGGCTACGTTTATTGATAGTCTATTTCTCTCTCTTATATGCGTACATGATGACATACCATCTGAGAATATAAGAGACACTAAACAGCATTGTCACTTTACTTGTTGCTGCATGTCACACGTTAGTGACATGACTTATTGTTGTAAGCATATTCCAGTGCTATTATTAATGTGTATGCAATGCAAATGCAATGTAAATGAACAAATTAGGAAGAACTTGGAAGCAACAGAGATGTGGTTCCTGAGACGAATGTTGCAAATTCCTTGACTGCCAGAGTAACTAACGATGATTGCCTGAAAGAGGCTAATGAAACTAGAACATTATATACAATAATGAGAAAGAGGCAAACAGCTTTCTTTGGTCATGTGGTGAGAAGAGAATTAGAGAATATAATGACAACTGGAAAGATTGAGGGTAAAAAAGGGAGAAGTCGACCAAGAGAAATTATGCTGTGTGGATTGAGACGGTGGCATGGAGGAATATCGTCAGCAGAAATGACCCAGAACACAAAAGACCGTGATCTGGGGAAAGCAATGAATGCTTTCACCAGCTGGCAGGGCACATGATGATGATGATGCATTAACAACCTTGAGCAAAACAGTGTCATTATGCATAATTTCATTTTTTATCATAGTGAAATCCTATTGCTTTGCAACAGAGAGCCAAAGTGTCTGCCTAAGAAGATTCCGGGGTAGATATCCACATAGGGCTGGACATGTTTACAGTTAGTGACTAATGATATTGCATGCCCCCTGTGGGTAGTGAGATCTGATACTTTCTTGGATAAGGGCAAACAACCAAAGGTCTCGTGTGCAAGGTAAAAATCACATGGCAGTTGGAAATCGCAAAAGGGTAGACTGTAAGGTCCACTGCCCTGGCACAATTGTTAGGAAAGAAAACCAACCCACGGGTTAACCTTGGATGGAATCTATCTAGAGGAAGCAAACATTACACAAATAAAGACCGAAGTCGAACACGTTGACCTTTCAGTTGCATAACTAGATGTTGCACACTACCCTTGAAAGGGGAACGGAGAAATATAATATATTTGTGAGTTAAAGTATACAATGTTTGCGCTTGCTATTTCTCCACAAGATCTTAACATACCTTTTTAAACTCACATTTGTACTATCATATTCTGCTGCAGTGAACATTCTTCTTATTTGCTGTCAGGAGTATCAGTGGTGTCATGGGTAGGGTACTTGCCTGCCACCTAGGTTTGGAGTCCAATCCTGACTAGTGGTAGTGTTGAGCTTTGTGTGAGATCAACTGAGCCTCATAAAATGGCATGTAAATAGAGCGACTTCATTTTTATGATGTTTATTATAGTTTTGATATGTTTATATTAACAAAATAGATGTACAGTTATATATATAGAAGCTATGGTAGTGCAGTGGCCTGCATGCTTGCCTCTTGGCCTGTTGGTCCTGTGTTCATATCCCCATAGAGGTGTATTTTTAAAAATTGACATTGCCTTCAAGGTCAGTGGTCAGGTCATACAAAAATGAGTACCAGGACATATTTTGGTATGTAGTTGTGGATGATGTGAAACTGACAAAATCACCCATTGAGTGATTGATTGGTCTATGAAAATATGGGTCTAGCCTCATAATATGTCGTGTAAAAACATTCCTTTGCACTAAGCCTTGGTCGGCAACTGGTCTAGGATCAAAGCTCTGACAGGCAGGCAGTTAGAGCATTGTTTTGCTGGTCTGGCAGCTTCTGCAGCTTGTTTTGTTACAGATGTATTGTGTTACCTTTACTCTGGTTAAACTAGACAGGCTGAGAGAGGAATCATGCTGCATGGGCGACTCATGATCACTTCAATTCAGCCCTGGTTGTGTGCTATGACTAGGTATAACTCCATCCCTGGTCTTATCATGATGGTTGTAGTTATTATGTCATTTTCGAAGCACAATGTAGCAAACCATAATCTGTCAAGGTGCCAATGAGTTAATCAATTCCGTTACTTATTGTTTGGTACCATACACTTAATTCAACTGAAAATTAACTGATGATAAGTGTAGAATGTTGCCTTCGCCTGGAGGTTTCAAACACTGGTAAAATATACAGCTCAGTTATCTGCAAGTTGCTTTTCACAACTATATTGTTGTTAGTATACTGTGCTATAATTGAAGCAACTCCAAATATACTAAACTACACTTAAAACAATATATTCCTTTAGTGAATTTAAACACAGATGTCACAAACAATATCTTGCATGATTTATGGCCTGGAATATTTTTCTGCATCACTGCATCCCGTCTGTATACACCTGGCCAGATGCAGAGAAATATGCCAGGCAATAAATCGTGCAACACATTGTTTGTGTCTTCTGTGTTTAAATTAAACTTAGAAGGGCCCCAGTCGATGAGACTCCAAAAGTCAAGGTTAGGTCAAATATCTGGCTTGTAATAAATTTCAGCATTTCTGCAAGTAATTTCAAGCCCTCTGTGTGTTGATATGTGAAAATTTCATTTATGAGTCAGTCTGGAGTAATGGACTTCAGTTACTACTGCCAATCATTTACTCCCCTGGGCGCAGAGGTGTTTCCAAGGCACCAGGGCCAGGTTTTATACTGGCCAAGACCTACTAGTACGTCTTAGTTGTGCATCCTGGGCAACACGTCTATTTGGAGTCCTGGCTAAAGTAGTAAGATCGCTGATTCCTCCGAAGTCGGAGAGTATCTGCCTGCACGGCGAGGAACCACCAGTCTGCACACCAATAAGCCAGACATGGGACAACGGATACTCACGCAAACCTCAGATCCTGTATGACATCACACTGATGTTGGACAACAAGATGTCTTCATCCGACATACAGGACTTCACGTTGGAGTTCACAGCCAGCGAACACAAGCAAGCCTCCCCAGCAGTGAATTTTTGTGTGTTCGCTGGCTTTAAACTCAAGTGTAGTCCACACATGCACTAGTACTTTTAGTGCACTGGACTGATTTTTGCATGTGGATTAGTGTCCTTTGCCATCTGGCTAACCCATTCTGATTTCTGAGGTTCTAATAATTTACGTCACCAAGTCAAGGATGAGAAGTCCAACTGTCTGGTGTAGGTGTTGAAATCGCTAACTCAGCATCAGCACACCGGATGTTTAAGATTGAGCATTCTTATCCATTCGGCCATGCTAATTTCCAACCGTGAGTCTGTCAGAAAGACAATTGTTGCACATGTACATGTAGATATAGAGACATATTCACAATTATACCCTCCAGAAAATGAAACTGAAAGTTTGCTGAAGTTTCAAATGCCACGGTTACTGAATTTCTGGCATGATTATTCAAAAATAAATGGTAAAGCACATGGGATTGACTTCACAGCACCAAATTTAAACCCGTCTAGCTGGGTCTCTCTCTGCTGAACAGAAAGTCACCTACCGAAAGCATTGCACACAGCACAAAATCTGTAGCCTAAGCGATGAAGCACAAGGTGTATCCTGAAAAACTGCACTTGTAATCTGAACGACACAGTATAAAAATGAACCCAAGACCTTCAGAGCTGAAGGCAGACAGCCAGCCTGACCATTTCACCACGAGAACCCTCAGAAATCCAAAATAAACTTTTTGTACATATCAATTTATGTCTTTATTGAACATATAACCATATTGCTGTTCATATTCATGAACTTGTATGAGTGTTTATAGATGTATTTCTAGATTTGATTTATAGATGCTCATTGTAAAGTGCTTTTTGGTCTAATGATTGTCAATGTCTAATTAATATCATGTATATTTTTAAGTAGCTAGTGCCTTGGGGTAATGGTTACGATGTTATGAGAAGATCGGCATGAGAGCAGTGGTGTACTTTAACAGCAGCTTTGTAACAATAGCTTTGTTTCTAAAACAGAAATGTTACAATTGTATGTAATGTACAGACAAATGCAACTTGTTAATATATATTGATTTTTATTTTAAAGAAAATAAACACCTACAGGAGCTCTGTGGCAAGCATGCTTGCTTGCCGACCTGAAGGTCATATGTTCAAATCAAGCTAAGGGGTTCAACCCCTAGACCGAACAGTTGGACTAAACTGTTGACTTCTCGTCCTTGACTTGGGGACGTAAATTACAAGTACATCTGAAGTTGGAGTGGGTTCACCTGATAGTTTGGGACACTGGTAAAAGAAAAAAGCTAATCCATACGCAAAATTCAGTCCATTGCTAGTAGAAGTAGTGTGTATAAACTATGCTTGAGTTCAAGTTGAGCAAGCGCAAAAAAAAAAAACATGTTCAAATCCCCACTGAGGCAGATGTTTCAAAACTGACCTTGGCTATCAGGTTGACACAGACGAAAATGGGTACCAGGAAGTAATTTGGAAAGTAAAGGCAGCCAGTGTGATACTGACCACATCACTCATTGAGTGTGGCTTGATCTATACAAATATGGAGCTAGCACTTTATACTCAATACCTCAAGGTGTGTGAAATGGTTCTTTATTGTATTTTTTTCCCACACCTGTAGAACTATTTTCCAAATCATGTTGCACATAAACTACACATTTATTGTTTTAATGGCATTTGATTGTTTCTATATATGTTGTTTCAATTACTGGTTGGCTCATTTGATTACATACTTGTCACTTAAAGCTTTGCAGGCTTGGAAAACTGGAGGAAAGAAAGATTGGAAGAGGTTTAAATGAGTGGGTAGTATGTCGTGCTGGGCTTGAATTCATATGAAATTATTGATATTTTTACTTTCTTGAAATTTGATTACCCTGTTATCTCTTATGTACACTGTCTACTAACCAATGATTAGATTAGCCCCAGGTTTGTGGTACAATATTGTATTATGCATTGGACAGACAGCTAAACCAATGTTCAAATCTTACAAGAAGCAAATTAAAACCGTTAACTAATTAGGGCAATTAGATGTAGACAGTCATAAGATTTTGGGCATATTATGAGAAGAAATAAACTAGAGAACTTGGCGAGAACAGGCGAGACTGAAGAGAAAAGAACAAGAGGAAGGCAGAGAAGTAAATATCTGGATAACTTGGCCACATGGCATGGTTCAGACAAGAACACAGAGCTGATCCACAGAATCTGGTGATCGTGTGAGATGGCGAAACATGACTACCCATGCTTATCTCATGGCACATGATGATTGTTACTATTATGGAATTCAAAACAATGTATTCATTTAGTGAATTTAAACAATGAACTTTCTAATGTAAGGAATTATTGAAAGTTGTCCGTTACATAATGTCCAAGAAATATTATGTCTGTTACATCTTCTGTCTTTAGTTCATGGCAGAGCAAATAAGACATGAAATGCTTGTTGGCATATTAAATTAAATGTAGCTATATGACAGTCTCCGTGATGTACTAATGACAGCAACATGTATGCAGAGAACTGGATTTCTGTGTAGAAATTACCGAACACCGGCGAAGAAGAAGAATACAAATTAACAGAAAGACTATGGGAAGAAGGAGAAGAAGAAGATAGAAAATAAGAAGAGGAAGAAGAAGAAGCATAAGAAGAGGAAGAAGAAGAAGAGAAAGAATAAGAAGAACAAAAAGAAGGGGAGGGGGTAACTAAGGGAAGAAGGAGAATAAGAAGATGAAGAATAAGAAGAGGAAGACGGGGAAAAAAGGAGAAATAGACTAAGAAGAAGAAGTAAAGTAAACGAAGAAGAACTGAAGAAGAAGGAGAGAAGAAAGTGAAGGACCGCAGACTCAGAGGCAGAAACATGAAGTATAGTAGACATAAAATCTGTAAACCTAAAGCCATCTTGTTTTGTCTGCTTCCTAGCTAGCATCTTTAGTCTGCAAATATGACAGACCACAGATACTCCTTCAAAAGCTGCAGCTCTACCCAGCACTGGGGAACATTTTTATATTTGTTGTAATACCAGAATCTTTATTAGTATTCAATAAATCAATCATGTGCCATGCCGGAAAGCGTGGGCGGTCATGACTCGCCATTTCACTAGATCACCAGAGTCGTGGATCAGCTCAGTATTGATTTTTCATTTTTCTCATGCCTTTATAATGCATATCTTTTATATTGTTGCCGTTTTCAGTTAACCTTGAATGATGTGTGAATGATATAATGTATGAAAGAGAGTGACAGAAGGGCAGAATGTAAGACGGGCCTGCGTGACCCAATTCTTAACCCTTTGAGAATAAAGTTTTGTTGTCGTTGTCTCGACCATGCCATATGGCCAAACCATCCATTAGTATTAGCATGAATATAATGTTTGTTGACAGAAACATTGGCATTTAATGCACATTGTTTTTGAATTCCGTGTTAATTTTCTTTCTTATTCTCACTGTTAAACACATGCTATTGTTTGTTTACACAAATATGGTTCTTCTAAATTAATGTTAACAGAATAGATCACACGAATTCCAGAAAGATTGTTTATAAAGATATGTAATAAATTATGCTTGATTGGTTGTTATTATTGCTTGCTTTATCACCAGTGGCTCTTGTATTTTATTGTCAGGATATATTAACATATGACTTAGACAGTATGTCCATATACAGCTTTGACAATATGAAATAGAAAATTATAACAGTACACATCCCTATGACAAATAGGGGTATCCATTGGGTTGACAAAATTCTAGAAGAACTGGACTTTGCCGACGACATAGTGCTTTTAAGTTCAACACACCCAGATGCCCAAGAGAAAATAAACCATCTCCAAAATGTTTCAGGACAAATTGGTCTCCAAATTAACACTGCAAAAAAAAAAACTATTGATCTTACCAACATTTCAGACGACACCAAATTAAACTACCATGTTCTTGAAAAGTAAAGCTACCTAGGAAGCAAAATGACATCTACAGGGGACTCAACGCTAGAAATATTATCTAGAATTGCACTGGCATCTGGTGCCTTCAATAAATTGTCAAACATCTGGGAGTCAAAGACACTCAGCAAACATACGAAACTTAAAATCTTCAACTCGTGTGTGATTCCAATGCTAACGTATGGATGTGAGAGTTAGAAATCAACGGTAGCTTTAGATAAAAAAAAATTAGACAATTTTGAGAACAAATGTCTTAGAAGAATTCTAAACCTCCACTGGACAGATTTCAGAACCAATACCCAAATAAGACAAGAGACTAAGCAAGACATTGTATCCACTTTTATAAGAAAATGCCGTTGGCCATGTACTCAGAATGGACAAGACAAGACTCCCCAACCAAGCCCTCTTATGGTCACCAGTAGGGAAAAGAAAACGGGGAAGACCAAGAGAGACCCTGCGTAGAACCATCATCAGAGAGGGCTCATTCAACGGCCAAGTGAACATCCAGAATCTACAACAGGTAGCAGCGAACCGCCGGACATGGAGAGCCATGACTTCTGCCCTATGCGCCGCCTTAGGCTCAAGAGGAAGGACTAATTAACTAAGGACTAATCCCTATGAAGAAGATAGGAAGCATTATATGATCATCACAAGTGCCCGATAAAAGTAACAAAGAAATTCAGTGCCATGGGATGTTTAATCGTCGTAAGCTACTTCCAGTATCTGCCATGGGCTTATATGTAGATGAAATGGTGTCACCGATTGATAATACAACATGTCTACTTTCATATTACCAACTTTTAAATCATACCTGTAGCACACCTTTACTTCCCATTTTCCATCATTCATTTTTGTTTGGTCCAAACCTCCTGTGTATTTGGCAAAGAATCTGTTAAACCATTAGTATTAACGCAATTAGATACCATGTAGTTGTTGACGCGCTCGCCTGCCAAGATAGTGATCCATGTTTAGCCGCCAGCATAGAGAGGATTATTGTTTTCCACCAGTTCAGCTCTGTGGTTGACCCAGCCTCATAAAAAATGGGTATCATACAAGTTTAAGAATTGCCTGGGAATTGCTGGTAAGGTAAGGCGACTGGCCACCCCACCTTACGTTTTGGCTAAGAATGTGTGAAGGCCAAACGCTTCACATCCAAATGACAATGACATTCAGTATCTGCAATGGAGCTACCTATTTTTAAACCCTGGAGGGTTGAAAGACAAAATTACACGTTTAAATCTCCCTGTCCTTGTGTGATGAGCTATTGGCTGTATGCAGTGAACAATGCAAGGTGTGTAATAATATATTCTATGTTTGGTATAACCATACTAAAGACATCTGGCTATATATTTTAGCATAAGAGACAAAACGGCTGCAGCAGGATATAACAACGAGGAGTTACACATACCTAACTGTTTGTATTTCCTATATATTTTAGCATAAGAGACAAAACGGCTGCAGCAGAATATAACAACGAGGAGTTATACATACCTAACTGTTTGTATTTCCTATATATTTTAGCGTGCAGTGTACATTGCCTCTTTGGAAGTAACACATTATGCTTTTATCATTGTGGTTAGTTTTCTTTTTAAGCATCTGATGTGTGTGAAATCTCCTTGAGACAAAACTAGTGAATCTTACAAACAAACAAAATTTCAGAGTCGATTAAGTGGAGACATATACTATATAAGGTAATGGAGAATCACTGTAATGGTGAATGGAGCACACACTGAAATGACTTCATCACCATCATGCGCCTTGCTAAATTACGTAGGTGTTCATATATCTCCAGAGATCTCTATCCTTGATGTTCTTGATCAATTTTATTAATGAAATTCATACACGCGACTGTCTACAGCTATCCATTATAATTTCTTTTGGCCTGACTCGTCTTCTTCTACCCTGATAATTTCAGTTGTCAGTGTATTCTTCAATGCTTCTTTTATCATTACTAAACCAAAGATAACTCCGTTTGTCTCTTTCTTATAGCTGAGTCTAATGTTCTACTTTCAGTAGTCACCTCCAGGCAGTCATTGTTAGATACTCTGGTAGTCCAAAATAATTGCAACATTCGTCCTAGAAACTGTCTTCGTTGTTTCCAAGCTCTTCCTTATTTGTTCATTCACGTACCAAGATTCACTACCACACAATGGAATGACTTGCGATAGACAACAACAAAACAATATAAATAAATGTTGTTGATGAGAAGTTCAATGCAAAGTTCAGAATAAGTAAAAAGTAAATGATAAAGGACCAATGAGCAGTAGTTTTAAAAAAAGTTAGTTGCTTATCCTTTACAGGACGTAGCAGTAAACCCCAGTATTTTTGGCTGTTTGTGATCTCTTGACAAATTTACGTTCAGTAGTTTGCCATTGCTTTCTGAACCATGAGGAGTATTGAGTGTTAAATGTGGGTGCTGGCCTCACATTTTTAGACCGATCAGCTCTCCACGAGTGATGTGGTCAATATATCACCTGCCGCTTTTACTTCCCAGGAACTATCTTAGTACACATTTTATGGCTGTGTATAGTTGAGAGCAAAGATCACTGGAAAAGCAATTGAACAGTCCTTATAAGGACTATGAGATGGGAGCCAACACTGAAAAAAAAGAAGTGCTGGAGGAGATGAACACAAAAGAGAACCTGCAGGCCAATCCCCCAGCTGACATCACAGGCATAAACACTTCAAAATCAAAAAGCCAGCTAACATTGGCGCAAAAAACGAGATAAACTTAACCTGCACCATAAAGCACGACAACTATAACCAAAGTCACAGAGGCTGGTTGAACGGGGTGGACAGTTTTGTATTTTTCTCTAAAAACTGGAAAAGAATGCCTGCTCCGAAAAGAATTTAAACACATAACCACTGAGCCGGCAGGCAAGCGATAGATCAGAAGAGTATCACATACATTGATTGTCAGATTAATAGACTTGATTTATTTGGTTGTTTCGTCAGCACGGAGATCAGCACGGCCGAATGGATGAGAGATCTCGCTGTTAAGCTTCCGGTGTGCTGTTGGCGAGGTAGCGGGTTCAACACTTTTTCAGTTGGACTGAAATGTTTACTTCTCGCCCTTGACTTGGAGACGTACATTTCAAGTACTTCAGAAGTCTGAATGTGTTCGCCTGCGTGTGCAAAGCGAGCGGACGTTAAAAGAAAAGACATAATTTTTTTCCCCTACAATTAATCCAAACACGCCTGTTTCCTTATTCATTCCACTTACAAATAGAATACCCTGCTCAAGATGTTATTTTTCAGATTCGCAAAGAAGCTTATATTTTTTATGTTTTGTGTAACGGATTTTAGAACTGACATGTTGATGTTTTATGTTCTTATGTAACCTTTCTGAAACGACTACAGTTACATTAGCAATGAATGGTGTTAATCCTATCATCAGAGGCTTTGTAACATCACAGCAAGTGGTATATGATATGACTATATGAGCTGATGAAATAAGTGTTGACATAAGTAACCTTTGAGAAGCTACTCTTTCACCCCACTGATGTTTATTTCAGGAATTAAAATATTATTAACATCAATAAAATCTTTAACTGTAAATAATCATCGCGGCTGTCTTTTGTTTTTAGTATTGTGCCCTTGCATCCTGTTTTGAGTTTTAAGTCGTGTTATAAAAAGCAACATGTCGTAGAAATTGAAATTCACCCAGTAATCTGCATTGTCTGTGTAGAACGTAGACGCCATAACATAACAGTTGTCCCAGAATTCTTTCTATCATAAACCTGATGTCCGGCTGTTATATGTAAATCAGCTATCACAAATTGAATTCATCAATGGCTTTGTCTTCCCGTTCCTTGCCTCCTTGGCAGACTTCATTCTATAATTATCTTGTATAGACTTTCATGTCTTTTTATATGTCCACAATATTAAATTTTCGTGAGGTGACCATGACCGAATAGATAATGGCGCTCGTTCTTAATCATCCGGTGTGCTGATGCTGGGGTAGCTGGTTCAACCCCTACACCGGCCAGTTGGACTAAAATGTTGACTTCTCGTCCTTGAATTGGGAACGTAAATTACGAGTACCTCTGAAGTCGACATTGGTTCGCCTGATAGCGAGGGACACTGGTAATAAGGAAAGCTAATCCACACGCAGCCGGTCTCTCTGGCCGAGGGGTTACACCACTTTCTCCGTAATCCCGTTTATCACGCAGAGTCTCGTAGTGGGCGAAAGCTGGAAGCGGTTCTACCCCCGCTGGTGACTTGCGGGATAACTGAGCCGGCCGCTCAGAAAGCAATGGCAATCTACTGAGCGTAATCTTGCCAAGAAATCAACAGACAGCTGAAAGATGCTGCTGCTGACAGCGATGTCCTGTAAAGGATATGCGAATAAAAAAAAAAAATCCACACGCAAAATTCAGCCTAGTGCTACTAGAATTAGTGTGTATGGACTACGCTTGAGCTCAAAGTGAGCGAGCGCAAACAAAACCAAAAAAAAAAAAAAATGTGTGTTGCGTGTTCTTTTACAGGTGGTTGCGAAATGACCCCACGGTGAATTTCTAGACAGCAGTACTAGACAATCTCGTGTCTGGAACCCACACTGCAAACGAATTAGCGGGAGACATTAAAACTCATGGGGCAAAGCATTACATAGATGGATAATATTGAGAGGGCATGGAGGCAGCTGCGGGAATTAGCAAAATATAGGACAGCATGGCGTGGATAGGTTGAGAGCCTATAAAAGGGATACAGGACAGATGAAGAAGACAGTTACTCTCAATAAAAACACATTGTGTAGCGGAACCATTTAACTTGTTTTCTAATTAAATTACAACTGCGCCAGATTTCATTAAAAATAATTAGTTCTATATCATTTACAGGACGCAGCAGTTAACTCAAGAATTGTTTGGCTGTTTGTGATTCCTGGGTAAGTTTACGTTCAGTAGTTTGCCACTGCTTTCTGAACGACCGACACTTATACCATTGTATAGAAGCCAACGCAATGCGGTTTGCTTCCAAATCACCCGAAGCTGTGTTTCGAACGTGGTATGCGTGATTACGAACTGGATTCGTAACTCCTTCGCCACAGAAAACAGCAAGCTAAATGACTCGGCCACATAACTAGGTTACCAATTGACAGCATACCACAGCAAGCGATAATATACAGACCAAATGGAACCAAAAGAAGAGGCCAACCACGTTAAAGATGGATATGGGGAATATCAGAGTCCACGGGAATCTCGATATATGGGCACTATTTCACAGTTTATGCTACGTCTCATCACCGCAAGGTACAAGAGGAACAAGATGAGATGAGAATTTAAAAAAAAAAAAAAAAAACAAGTGCCGAAGCATGAACATCATGTGGGTATGTGAAGTGTTAGACCGATCACATTTTTCAACCCTCAGTACAGGGAGGTTAGGTAGTCAGTCTTCGTAGTGAACTTTCTACACTTTACACCAAAGCACCCCTGCACGTATAAAACTGTTTCTAAATATATACTAATTCTGAATACTGCATACCCCAACCAGCAGACATCTGACGGCTTGTACCTTTCATATCCTGAGAGAGAATGTAAATATCGTCTGACAAAGGTAATAGAAGCAGACAACTGCAGTCAAACGAACCCAATATGCCGAAGAATTCATGACAAGACGCCACTATTTATGAAGGGACATGCACGTAGGATGATAAGATTACACTTTGTAATATATCGTGAAATTAGGAAGTTGGCAGGTGATGGCAATCTGCAGGAAGCAACGTTTCGTTTACCTGTGATGTATACAGAAAGCCTGTGAAAGCGTCCGTGATAACATTCGGTAAAAACATACTTTGTCTAGCGGATGTATGAATAATTTCTGAGGCTTTGGGAGTTATTTTTTTCTCAAAAGTTTTGTCTCACACTTTACTGGAACTATAGTGAAAAAAAAGTTAGTTGCATATGCGTTACAGGACGTTGCAGTCAACACCAGCATGTTTTGCTGTTGTGATCTCATGGCAAGTTTACGTTTAGTAGCTTGGGAACTATAGTAAATGAATTAAAACAACTAACACATTATTTTTGTGGAGGGAAAGGGTACAAACAATGCAATTTATACATTACGGACACTAATAGGAAGGTCAATAGAGAAACAGAGAAGCATATATTTGTGCTTTGTAGATTATACTAAGGCATTTGATAAAGTAAAACACGATGAACTGATTAAAATGTTGGAAGATATCAACATTGATGGGAAAGATTTAAGAATAATAAAGAATATTTACTAGAACCAAGTAGTAGCTATTAAAATGGGAAATAAAGAGGGTAGTTACGAACAGATAAAGCTAGGAGTACGACAGGAGTGTGTCTTGTCACCCGATCTCTTCTCCCTATATAGCGAAGTAATAATGAGAGAGATCAAAGAGATGCCAGGAATACTAGTTTGAGGTTATCTATATCTATAAAACAGAGTGTATGTTTGTTTGTTTGTTGGTTTGTGGATTTGGATGCGTTCGATAACGGTACATCCGATTGAGATGAAATTTTCTACACGTCTTCCTTTCATTCCTGTGCAACCGACTATAATAATTTCTTAATGTAAAATCTTCTACTTATTTAATAACATTTACTTTTCCATTTTCATTATATAATGTCTATATAGCAGGGGGACTTCACTCTAGAAAAGTTATTTCAAGGGGCATAACTTTCAATAACATTTCTATATACTTTATAGTCATATTGTTGGACTTACCTGCACTATTGTTAAACTCTTTGTCTATAGTTTTTTTTTAGGCATATGAGTTATATTAAATAATGATATAATCTTTAAGGTATTTTTACAGTTGGCATAAAAATAATGCATTATGCATAACATTTTAACCCATCTTTTTCTGCTTACAAAACTTATCAACTGTCATGTCGGTGAATAAAAACAGTTTTCATTAAAAATAATGAATGGTGTGTGGAAGGACATTCTTTTAAGTTACTGTGCGCCAGGAGCTGGGCGAAACCACGCCGGGTCAGATAGATAGACAGATAGTCGGGAACGGAAGCTTTTTTGACTACTTATATGAATTAAATGACATGCTCCCCACCAGGGACTGGGTGAAGCCGGGCCGGGACAGACAGACAGACAGATAGACAGACAAACAGATAGTCGGGAACGGGAGAGCTTATATGACTACGTATATGAATAAAATGAGATGCTCCCCACCAGGGACTGGGTGAAGCCGGGTCAGACAGACAGACAGATAGTCGGGAACGGGAGAGCTTATATGACTACTTATATGAATTAAATGAGATGCTCCCCACCAGGGACTGGGTGAAGCCGGGCCGGGTCAGACAGACAGACAGACAGATAGACAGACAGACAGATAGTCGGGAACGGGAGAGCTTATATGACTACTTATATGAATTAAATGAGATGCTCCCCACCAGGGACTGGGTGAAGCCGGGCCGGGTCAGCCAGACAGACAGACAGACAGACAAACAAGCAGACAGACAGACTGATAGATAGATAGATCCCCTCCAGGGCCTGGGCGAAGCCGGGCCGGGTCAGCTAGTAATATATAAGGGGCGTTCATTTGAAATCCGTTCGTGCCGTACCGTGCGTAATTGCGTACGTTGAACGCGATCATGTCATAGTAATGTGATAAGTACTGACCAATGAATAAAAGAGCACGTGCTTATCGTCCCATGTTGCATAGATTCTGTTTCTGGTTCTGTTGTTGAGAAAACGGCCGGGTTGATCCAAAATCCGTCCAAAGAAGCTCAAAGAGCGGTGATTCAGTTTCTTTCATTTGAAGGGTGTCGACCAATGGACATTCATCGAAGAATGCAGGCAGCGTACGGTAACAAATGTGTGTCGAAGTCAACAGCTACAGACTGGGCACGGATGTTTCGGAAAGGACGTCAGTTCACGACAAATCTTCTGCAGCCGGGCCAAGCGCATATTCTTGCAACAACAAAAAAACCATCGCCAAAATTGTTGCAGCAGTACAGATGAACCGTTGTCGAAGCATACGTTCGCTAGCGAAAAAATGTGATGTGTCAATTGGGAATATTCAAAAGGTCACTCGTAAGAAACTCCAATATCGGAAAGTGTGTTCACAGTGGGTACCACGGATGTTGACCGACCACCAAAAAGAGGAACGCATGGGATGGTGTTTGAACCACTTGATGCGTTACAGAGTGAAGGGTGGTGCATTTCACTTCCGCATAGTGGCAGGCGATGAATCATGGTGTCACCACTTTAAGCCGAGCAGCAAAAGAGAGAGCATGCAATGAAAGCATGCTGGATCACCAAAAGCCAAACAATTCAAGTTACAGGTTTCCGCTGGTAAGGTTATGCTGAGCGCATTTTTTTCACCTTGAAGGGCTATTTTTGGCCGCCTTTAAAGAACCTGGTGTCAACATCAACTCTACCCACTACTTGCAAACACTAGACAAGCTGCAAAAAGCCACGAAGAATAAACGACCCGGCATGCTTTCTCGCGGTGTGATTTTGTTGCACGATAATGCTCGTCCGCATGTCGCAAAGATTGTGCAGGAAGCATTAGCAAGGCAGAAGTGGGAAATTCTGCAACATCCAGCCTATAGTCCTGATTTGTCACCACGTGATTTTCATTTGTTCGGACCTATAAAAAAAAGCTATCAAGAGGCAACAATTCACACAGATGCAGACGTAATGAATGTTGTAAACACTTGGTTCAGTGAGCAACCACAATCCTTTTTTTTTTTTGCAGACTGCATTCGCCGTCTACCTAAGCAATTTGATGCATGCCTGAATGCCTACAGCGACTACTTCTGACCAATCCATGGTGCATTATTCATTCAAAATGAATGCTTTGTTTAATTCTACCACACCTGTTAAGGTTTCTTTTCATGCTTTTGTAATAAAGACATTGGAAAGGGTTTCAAATGAACGTTCCAAATAAATAATATACGCTATGCAGATGACGTATTGGTGGCGGATAAATCAACAGACCTACAACACTTGTTGGATATTGTAGTAACAGAGAGTGCAAGGAAAGGACTCTCCTTGAATATCAAGAAAACAGTAACAATGTTGATATCAAAGAAAATGGTGACATCAAAATGAGAAATAGAAATAGAAGGGAAAATTCTTAACCAAGTGGATAATTTTAAATACCTAGGGGCATTTATAACATCAGATGGAAGATGTACAACAGAGATTAAGAACAGAATATGGCAAGCAAAAGCTGCATTTCAGAAAATGAAGAGTATCTTATGCAATAAGTCACCATCACTGAATGTAAGAAACAGAGTACTGAAATGCTATGTAGAACCAGTTTTGCTGTATGGCAGGCAATCTTGGAATGTAAATGAACAAATTAAGAAGAAATTAGAAGCAACAGAGATGTGGTTCCTGAGACAAATGTTGCGAATTCCTTGGACTGACAGAGTAACTAACAACGACTGCCTGAAACCGGCTAATGAAACTAGAACATTATATACAACAATAAGAAAGAGACAAACATCTTTCTTCTGTCATGTGATGAGAAGAGAGGCATTGGAGAGCATCTTGACAACTGGAAAGATCGAGGGAAAGAAAGGCAAAGGCAGACCAAGAGATATGATGCTGGATGGATTGAGACGGTGGCATGGAGGAATATCAGCAGCAGAGTTGATTCAGAAAACCAAAAATCGAGATCTGTGGAGAGACAACAACACCTACGCCAGCTGGCAGGGCACTTGATGATGATGATCATTTTCAGCAACTCTCTTCAGTTTAGTATAAATCTGTGCACCCGTTAGTATAAAACTTGTGTTGTAGTATTTTCCTAAGATATCTCGTCTTCCAGGGTTTTATCAACAGACCTCCAAGTGTAATTTTACATCTATAAGCCAAGAAAACACCCAATGTATGTCTGCTTTTGTTTGACGGTAAAGCAGGACAGCGGCACACTTTTATAAACCAGGAAAAGTTTATGATTATGTGGAGAGAGAGAGAGAGAGAGAGAGAGAGAGAGAGAGAGAGAGAGAGACAGAGAGAGAGACAGAGAGAGAGGTGGGGGGACGGAGAGATGGAGATAGAGAAAGAGAGAGAGAGAGATAGGCAGTGAGACAGACAGCCAGGATGGCAGCTAGTAAGAGAGACGGGCAAATCAAATGGATCTAAAACTTCAAAACAATGTATTCCTTCACTGTAGGTAAACACAGAAACCATAAACAACATGTTGCACTATTTATTGCCCGGCATATTTCACTCAGTCTCGTCATCTGCATACTTAGTTTAATGGGTTTGAGTGTGGTAAAGATGTAAGAATCTAAACAGCTGGAAAACACGAAGTGTCTGTTAACTTTCCCAAATTATAATTACACATCCCTGAAGACGGTACGGCGACAAACCTTTATCGGGAAAAAATGAAACAAACACCAATAACACATACAAATAGGAATGGCACTAAAGTTATTACATTGAGGGATAATAATATGGAACCTTGTGGAATAAAAACATAGGATACTCAGCTATTTCCAAGTTTTAAATTTAGAGGGTTTCACAGTATTATGTCTCAAGGTAGTTAATTTAGTGTTATTTCACTGTTTTGCCACCAAAGTGGTTAAATTAAGAAAAATAGCACGGATCCTTATGAAATAAAAATAGAAGACACAATTTTTATTTTACATGGTGTCATATATGGCGGCGCGATGACTCGTTGTTCTTAGGGGAGACGCTTTTCAGTGTTTTTCTGTGGATTTCCTATGGAAATTCCCGTGGAATTCGTGTGGATAGTGTTTTTTCCTTTGGATTATGTGATGTTATTTCGTGTTCGTTTATTGGAAGTGTTCAAAAGAAGCCACGGAAGGCAGGTGGTGGATGAAATTTTGAGGGCAGCCGACAGATATTTGTTGGTTATGGTCTCGAGTTTCGCGACGGCAAGCAGAAGATCTCTTTCGAGAGACAATGATTGCGGTCATCCGGCCAGTATGGTCACTGCCATAGAGGAAAGCAACGGCAAACTACCTCTTTGAAAGTGCCTAGTTTATTATGATTCGCTTAAAGACTGATCATCGCAAGACAAGGACAGAGACATTAAAATTAGGAACATGGAACGTTAGGACGTTAAACAACGACGGAACATTAGAGAACATAACACAAGAAATTCAAAGAGAAAAAAATTAATATATTAGGTATGTGCGAAACGAGATGGACAGGAGCAGGCATCAAGATACATAAAGATTTTAAGATTATTTATTCTGGAGGTGAAGATCGACTTAGGGGAGTGGCAATAATTTTGGACCGGAAAACATCAACGTCTGTTCAGGGATATTGGGCCGTGTCGGACAGAGTTCTACTAGTTAAATTGAGTGGCAGACTTTTTAACATAAATGTTATTCAGGTATATGCCCCAACAGGAGAGTCCAGTGAAGATAGTGTAGAGGAATTTTATAATGACATAGAGTCTGCCTTAAAGAAATGTAAAAATTCAGAAATAAACATCATAATAGGGGACTTCAATGCAAAAGTAGGAAATCAAGGGGATAGATACACAGTAGGAAACTATGGTTTAGGAGAGAGAAATGAAAGAGGATACAGACTAGTAGAGTGGTCAAAAGAACAGGAAATGATTGTAGGAAACACCTGGTTCAAGCAACACCCTAGAAGATTATGGACCTGGAGGAGTCCTGATAGCAGGATTAGAAACCAGATTGACTACATTCTCATTAGCAGAAGATTTAGAAATGCGCTAACAGTAGCAAAAACAGTTCCCAGTGCTGATTGTTATAGTGACCACAGATTACTCACAGGAACATTGATGATAAAGTTGAAGAAAGTCAAGTATATAACAGGAAACACTAAATATGACTTGTGTACATTGAGTAATGACAAGGAAATACAAAACAAATTCAACATAGAAGTACAGAACAGATTTGAAATATTGTCTGATCTAGAGATCCTATTCCAGGATGTGGATGATCAATGGGAAATGTTAAAGAATTCAATCAATGTGGCTGCAGAAACAACTATTCCAAAATTAAAGAAGGTGGGTCGTAAGAAATGGATGACTGAGGAAATTTTACACTTAATGGAAACAAGAAGACTCAACAAAAATAATCCTGCAAAAATATGAAGAAATTCACAGACAAGTCAGAATATTATGTCGGAAGGCAAAAGAATCATGGCTTGAGGAAAAGTGCTTAGAAATTGAAAAACAACACAACAGTCAAAATACCAAATTAGTGCACAAAAGAATTCAGGAACTTACTAATAAAAGAACAAGTACATCAACAGGCTGTCTAAAAACTAAAGATGGCAAAATCATAATAGAAAAAGATCAGATTCTACATGTATGGACAGATTATGTGAAAGACCTGTATAATGATAACAGAGAGGAACAGTATGCTATTAGATTTAATAATGAAGGACCAGAAATTTTAAAGATGGAGGTTCAAAATGTTCTTAAGCATATGAAAGCTGGCAAGGCCCCCGGTGCAGATAACATCACAACAGAAATGATTAAAGCTTTAGAAGAATTTGGACTAGAGCAAGTCACTAGACTGCTGAACACATTATATGATACTGGAGATATACCTTCTGAATTATGTAATTCTGTATTTATTGCAATCCCAAAGAAATCAGGAACCTTAGAATGTGATCAACATAGAACAATTAGTATAATGAGTCACATCACAAAGATTTGTTACGAATTATCATGCAAAGAGTGAGGAAGAAAATACAACCTGAAAAAGGGGAAGAACAATGTGGGTTTGTAGAAGGAAAGGGTACAGTAAATGCTGTGTATATGCTGCGAACAGTTATTGAACGTGCTTTAGAATTAAACAAGGATATACATCTTTGCTTTATTGACTACACAA
This sequence comes from Cepaea hortensis, assembly GCA_963921405.1. NCBI lineage: Eukaryota > Metazoa > Mollusca > Gastropoda > Stylommatophora > Helicidae > Cepaea > Cepaea hortensis. The sequence continues at coordinate 118,125,883 of OY992880.1, forward strand.
AGGCTTTTGATAGAGTTAGACATGTCAACATTGTGGATATGCTTGCAGATCTACAAATTGATGGGAAAGACATTAGACTTATAAAAAACATATATTGGAAACAACAAGCTGCCATAAGGATTGATAATGAAGTAGGACAATATCAACCTATTAAGAGAGGTGTTAGGCAGGGATGTGTAATGTCTCCAGATCTTTTTTCCTTATACAGTGAAAATATTTTCAGAAATGTAGAAGACCTAAATGGAATCAGCATTGGGGGACGAAACATAAATAACATTAGATATGCAGATGATACAGTATTGATTGCAGACAATGCACAGGATCTGCAACAATTAGTAGACGCTGTTGTTGTACACAGTGAGCAGCTGGGGTTGGAATTAAATTGTAGGAAGACACAGGTTATGGTCGTCACTAGGAAGAACGAAGTACCACAATGTAATATACAAGTAAATGGGAATATTCTTCAACAAGTGAATCGGTTCAATTATCTCGGAACAGTCATAACATCTGATGGCAGATGCCTTGAAGAGATTAGAACAAGAATCGCCATTGCGAAAGTAGCCTTTAGCAAGATGAAAAACATTCTGACCAATAAAATGATGTCAATTTAAACGAGAAAAAGAGTGTTGAGGGGATACATAGAGCCTGTTCTTTTGTATGGATGTGAAACTTGGACAATGTGCAGTCAAGCTGAAAAACATCTGATGGCTGCAGAAATGTGGTTTCTGAGGAAAATGCAAAGAATACCATGGACAGATAGAAAAACCAATGACCAAGTACTACAAGAGACAAATGAAAATCGTAGATTGATTAGAGAAATTAGACGTAGACAGTCAACATTTTTTGGACATGTTATGAGAAGAAATGGACTGGAGAACTTAGTGACAGCTGGCAAGATCGAAGGGAACAGACCAAGAGGAAGACCGAGAGGAAAATACCTGGATGGCTTGGACACATGGCATGGACGAGACAGGAACACTGAGCTGATCCACGACTCTGGTGATCGAGTGAAATGGCGAATCATGACCGCCCACGCTTTCCGGCATGGCACATGATTGATTGATTGATTGTCATAATAGTATGCCTTTATGTAGTCACTTCAGCGTTACTTCAGTTTCTGTGTGTTGTTTTCTTGTTTCTTGTTGATGAAGGCTAGACAGCGACAGAGAATGAAAGAGATAAAGTACAACATACCAGGTTGATATGTCACTATATCAACAACAACATTCTGTCAACAAATTAATCCAAATTAATCCAGTGAATAATACACACCACAGTATCAATTTATAAACTTTTTAATTCATACATAATTATTTCGAAACTTTGAAAAACTTCTTTGACTTCTGCAGCCATGTTGTGTCTAAAATCCTTGTCGATTTTACTTTCTCCTTCGGGGTTGGAGATGGTGGTGAAGCCTGTGTCTCCGTGTGACAGGGTAACAACTGGGTGTCGTCTTGGTTGAATGATGTGTCTGGTTTAACTGCAGATTGCGGTGTCCTTGTGGATGTCATACTTATGGGCGATGTTGCATCAAAGGGAGTTTCAGCCAATGCAGGACTTATAGCTGCTGATATGGACTGTTTGCATAAAGTTTCAATTGTTTCATTGTGCCGCTTGCTTCTTCGACTTTTGCTGGGCGACGGGGATGGTAGAGATGCGAAGGGGTTAATCTTTTCTTTAGAGTGTCTTTCAGATTTCCATTTAGATCTTCTTATTACCTCGGCGTGCTGGGGACTGGGAGATGCCGGAGCTGATGCTGACAGTAAAGCTAAATCTTTATTTAGTTTTGTATTTACCTTTGAGTCTCTGCTGGTTCCCGAGCCATTACTGAGATCCTCGCAATACATCTCTGGATCTTTGGCATCAGCTGACGTTGACGTTGGTAGCACATGAAGGCTGGTGGACATCGCTAGTGACTCTTGTGTTTGAATCCCGTGATCTTCAGTTAATGATTGTGAGAAAGACATGTGAAGTTCGGGGTTAAATGTGGGAGACACGACATTGCACGGCCTGTTTTGCTGTGTTGTAGAATCAGAAGGTGACGAAATGTTTTCCTGTTTATCATGTGCGGAGTCACATACATTTCCCACAGGACAACTACTTTCTGTATTACCGTTGATTACGTGTGATAATTTTGTCTGTTGTCTTTCACAAACAGGTTCATTTACAGGGGAGCTGTTAACAATGTCTGGCAAGGCTTGAGATAGCAGATGGGTATTGTTGTACCCAACACATTCTGCTTGTGAATACATGTGTTCAGTTCTACCGAGGAGGAAATCAGAACTGACCTCAACAGACCCCGAACCCTGTTCAAGGGCAGTATCTCGAAATAGTCTATCGTCGTTTGTACCGGAAACATTTTCTTTGCCCTGAATGTCTTCTCTGTCCAGCATGCGATCTGTTGTGGAGCTGGATTTGCGTGTGTCCTTGTCCAGCGTCTGCTCGTCTGTGGAGCTGAGCTTCGGGTTATCTCCTTCATGTGTGTCATCTTCTGTGAAGCTAGACTTCTGATTGTCTCCTTCAGGCGTACAATCATTTGTGGATCCGTAGCTCTGATTGTCTCCTATCTTCGTATGATCTTCTTTTGCACTGGGCTTTTGGTTGTTTCCTATCTTCCTGTGATCTTCTATGAAGCTGGACATCAGGCTGTCTCCTACCAGCGTGTGATCTTCTTTGGCGCTGGACGACTGAATATTACCTACCTGCGCGTGATCTTCAATGGAGCTGGCCTTTTTATTGTCTCTTTCAGACGTGTGATCTTCTGTTGGGCTGAGCTTCTGTAGAATCTTTGTACACGGAACTGTATGACCACGTATGCAACGTTGCCTTAGTGCCAACAGCTCAGCTGCAGGTTTTATATTGCATACTCGAGAAACGAGCCCTACTCGAGGTAGGTGTAGTGTAGGACTCGGTAGCTTTCTCGGTCCAAACTGAGGGTCTGTAGTATCATACACGCTAGCTCGCTTTCCAAACTTATCCAAGACTTCTTGTAGTGGCTTGGAAGTGATGGATTCGGGTGCTGTACGGTCCACATCACCGACACTTTTTGATCGTGGTCCCTTCTGCATGCTGGGAAAGACAGATGCAGCGTATCTGACAGGCGAGATGTGACGTGGCAAAGGTGGTTTTCCTTTCATGAAAACATTACTGCCTTTTGGAGAAGCCGTGCAACTCTCCATCTGTTGAACTTCTGTGCTCTCTTTCTGTTCAGGTATTACTTTTCTCCCATTAAATGAACCTGGTGGCAAATCTGAATTGACGCTTTTGGTATCACTGGTTGATTGTAAATTACACGTAGTTTTGTCAGCTTGTTGAGATTTATTATCAGCCATTTCAGCTTCACCTTTCTTTGTGTCAGCTACAAGGTCTATCTTTTCTATAGCCTGTGCTTCTTGGGAATATACTGGCACAGACACTGGGTGATGTTTATCAAGAGATTGCGAGGCCTCTACTAACTTGGGTTTCTGCAGACTTGACAGGCCAGGAGTGTCATGCGCAGAAGCAGCCACAGTGCTGCCATTTTCAGAATGTTTTCCAGTTAAGGTCACATTGTTTACTCCACTTGACTTCTGCTTCAGAGGAAATGCCTCCTTTTCCACTTCACGTTTCACCCTTCTCAATTCAGCAATCTCATTGTGCAGTGGAACAGAATCACAAACAGTCGTAAACCCGGACTCTGCCGTCTTTTTCTGTGTGTTTATCTTTGAAGATGATTCTGTATTTAGCTCTTTTAACTTTAATAATGATTTTTCATCTACTGTATCATTTTCTGAGCCGTTTTGACATAATTTGAAGCTATGTTCCAAAGAATCTGTTGGCGCATTCTGTGTTTCATTCGGACTCACACAGGATTGTTCAGATGGACACTTTTTCGACAGTACCTGATTCGCAAACTCTGAAAACTGGGGTGAGGATACAGTCGTCTGCTCACTGGCTGCTATTGGAGCTACCACCGACCTTTGAGTCAAGTCAGTCTCCAGACGATTACTTCCTCGTATGGCACTTCTACATGGTAACTGATCCCTGACAATCTCTATCCGCTTCGTGAACTGGTCACACGTTGCTTCCTTAGAAGAATGTTCATCAACGGTTGCAGGCAAGCAAGTCAAAGAGTCATCTGCTTTTTCAGCTAGCAAAGGCAATGCAGACGGGGAACTTGTAGATGGCGCCAGAGTCACTTCCTCTAATGAGAGAGAATACAAGAGTAAGAGCAAGTCACTTGCGGATGTTTATTTAACACTTTGATAACATGCATGTGTCTGTGAAATGTTGGCCTATTGAGTTATATAAATAACGTGCGCACTGTGAACGAAAGCGTGAGAATTTCTGTTATACATAATTTATGGAACGGCATTTAGATATAACTGTTAGGAAAATGAGAAAACATTATTATGTGCCCTTCCATCTGGCGTAGACGTTCATGCAGTTTGGTCCTTGGTGTTTTAGATCAATTCTATGAATTATATTCCTCCATGCCACCGTCCTATTTACTAGTACAGTCCATCCAGCATAATTTCTCTCGGCCTGCCCCTACTTCCTGTATCACTGACATTGCCCGAATGTCAAGCCTTTTTAAAAAGTGTCTCTTCTCAGTATATGACAAAAGAATAGTAATTGTCTCCTTCTTATATCTATATATATAAAAGAGAATCTCCGTCTGTCTGTCTGTATGTGTGTCCTTTATGCGTTCGCGAACGGTACATCCGATTGAGATGAAATTTTCTACACGTCTTCTAATCATTCCCGTGCTGCCAACTGTCATATTTTTTTAGTGTACAAACATGTTTTCTTATTATTATTTAATATTTAATTTACATTATAATGTATATATAGAGAGGGGGCATAACTTCTAATAGAATTGCTATATATGTAAAATTGTTGCATATTTCTCAAATAGGTGGACCTTTTCGCTACAGTTATCTACAGGCATATGCGTTATAATCCTCCTTCTCTCCCTCCTCCCCCTCCTCCCTCCTCCTCCGTCTCCCTGCTCCTCCTCCACGCTTCTCCTTCCTCCTCCTCCTCCTCCCTCTCCCTGCTCCTGTCTCCTACTAATCCTCCCCCTCCTCCTTCCTCCCACCTCCTCCTCCCTCCTCCTCCTCCCTCTACCTCCTCCTCCTACTCCTTCCTCCTCCTAATCCTTCCTCCTCCCTCCTCCTTCTCCCTCCTCCTCCCTTCACCTTCATCCCCTCTTCTCCTCCCTCCTCCTCCTCCATCCTCTCTCCTCCTCCTCCCTCCTTCTCTTCCCTCTCCCTCCTCCTCCCTCCTCCTCCTCATCCCCCTCCTCCCTCCTCCTCCTCCCTCTCTTCCTCCCTCCTCCTCCTCCCCTCCTCCCACCTCCCTCATCCTCCTCCCTCCTCTTCATTCCTCCTCCTCCCTCATCATCCCTCTTCCTCCTCCTTCCTCCTCCTCCTTTTTCTTCTTCTGATGGTGCTGCTGCTGCCGCTCCATTTACCCAAGTTAATTGTTGGGGGAAGATGTAAAGATCTTTCAAGTGCTCTTTCTAATGCTTTTTGTAAGTTGATCTTCGTTTATCTAAGGTTGTTCTAACTGCAACAAATAAATTATTAGACAGACAGACAGACAGACAGACAGACACACATACAGACAGACAGACAGACAGTCGGGAACGGGAGCTTATATGACTACTTATATGAATTAAATGAGATGCTCCCCACCAGGTGTTGGGCGAAGTCGGGTCGGGTCAGACAGACAGACAGACAGACAGACAGACAGATAGGCAGACAGACAGGCAGATAGTCGGGAACGGGAACTTATATGACTACTTATATGAATTAAATGAGATGCTCTCCATTAGGGGCTGGGCGAAGCCGGGCCGGGTCAGACAGACAGACAGACAGACAGATAGATAGTCGGGAACGGGAACGGGAGCTTATATGACTACTTATATGAATTAAATGAGATGCTCTCCACCAGGAACTGGGCGAAACCGGGCCGGGTCAGCTAGTTGTATATAATGTTGCACTTTTATTAGTCTTTTCCACGCACGTAAAATTGGAAAGTGAAAAAATAATCTACGGAGAAAAATTAAAGGAGCAAAGAAATAGTACAAAAGTGACGGTTCTCGTGGCTTGGTCACACCTTAAGATACACAGAAATGCGAAACAGAATACTACAAGGTAAACAACTGAGGAAAAAGGGAAGAGGTTAACCATGAACATCATTTTAAATAAGGTTGCACAGATTTATCAATGGAGTCTTACGTGGAATTAAAGAGAGTGGCGCAAGACAAACAACAACGGAATGAAATGGTAAGGAGGCTTTACGGCCAGCCCAAGAAGGGAAATATTTGATGACGATAAATACTGGGGCAATTGCTGACTTTCGTAGTCAATACTGATAACATGCCACATTCAATAAACTAACATCTCCGCACTGAAGGTCAGAGATAATGAGTCTCCAACCAAACTTGTTCAGCGATTTCGTAGTTCATTCATAAAAGTTTCCTCTAGTTCCTCTCTTGATATTGTTCATCAATCTGCAACGTTGTCTTCCTCTTGTACACATCCCAATTTTCTCTCCAAAACACCCGTAACTCTTTCAGTTTCAAATATTTTTTTAGTTGCATGTCCTTCACATGACGTAGCAGTCAACACCAGCATTTTCGCTGTTCGTGATTACTAGGCAAATTTTACATTCAGTAGTTTGCCATTGCTTTCTGAACGACCGGCACCTATACCTTTTTCGAAAAAAAACCAGCACCGCTGTGTTTCGAACCCGGGTATACGGGCTCACAAACCGCGTTCGCAAGCCCATAGCCACGGAGGACGGTATGAAGATTGCATCGACCGGGAATCGAACCCGGGTCACCCGCGTGGCAGGAGAGTATTCTACCACTAGACCACCGATGTTATCTGCTTAAAATTTACTACTTAAAAAAAAATTCAATGTGAGTAGAGGCCTATTATTGGACGTCGGAGGTCAGAATATCAGGAGAACGGAAGTTGTCAGTGAGGTAGCTAGAAGTTGTTAATATGCTCTGAAGATGATTGGCAAGCTAAATTTGGCACACGATAAAGTAAACAATAATGCGTCACGAGCTGTTCATCACGACTTACGAGTAAACAAATAACCGTGTCTTTGTATTCAGCCGGAGTACAGAATGTTTGTAAAGTCTCACTACACTTTGTATGTAGAACAGCTGTTTCTTGAAGAGCATGTTTTCCGTTTGCAAGACAGAAAACATACTCTCCACCAAACAAAACATCTGTTCTACATGCAAAGTGTAGTGAGACTTCACAGACACCGGGTACTTATTTGTGAGAATGCTAAAAGGCAAGAGGCATGGCTTAATTGCTCCAGTTTGTATCCATTATCTCTAATCAGTTTACGATCTTCATTTGTTTCTTGAAGGACTTGTTCATTGGTCTTTCTGTCTGTCCATGGTATTCTTTGCATTTCCCTCAGAAACCACATTTCCACAGCCACCAGACGTATGTCAGCTTGTCTACTCATTGTCCACGCTTCGCATCCATATGATGTAAGTCTCATATGTTGTAAACCATCGGCACTCTATAGATATTATGATCGATATCCCGACTCTGGTCTTTATTTCCCATTGCATTTCCTGGTACCCACTTTAGACTGCGTAAACATGGAAGTCGAGGTCAATATACAAATAAATCCCATTCTCGATGGAGATTGGAACACACGACCAGGGTGTCGGCTGGCAGGTGCGGTAGCTACTGCCATACGACGGCTTCCGAACCATATAACTATGCAAAGTACATGTAAAATAGACAAGTTCTAAAATGAGGCTCCTTGGGTAAATAGTCAAGCCGTCTGCCCCGCGCTTCGAAGTTTGTGGGTTCGAATCCGGGCTATGTCTTTCGGTTCACAAGTTGTTTTTCTCGGAGACACCTGGGGGTCGTCGCTGGAGCTGCGAAGTTCGTGCTTTGTGCGACACTTTCGGCAGAGCATCCTGCAGAAAGAGACTGAGTCATGTGACATAACACACAGTGCAATGAAGTCGATCCTCTCGACTTTTTAAGACTTTTATGACAAGTTATAAAGTGAAAGTTGTGTCTTAATTCATTTGGGCTTGTCTTTACAATTCTGCGAATGGTGTATGTATCGTTTGTCGACGAACCACGTAACTTATCATCACGCATACACATTTATGTAAATAAGCTAGCTCATAGACCTCAAACAGGTAAATAAACATGGAAATTCATAGATCAAAGGGGACGCAGAGGTGTTTCCAAGGCACCAGGGCCAGGTTTTATACTGGCCAAGACCTACTAACACGTCCTAGTCGTGCGTCCTGGGCAACAGGTCCCTTCGTGGTCCTGGATAACGTAGTAGGATCGCTGATTCTTCCGAAGTGGGAGAGTATCTGCTTGCACGACGAGGAACCACCAGTCTGCACACCAATAAGCCAGACATGGGACAACGGATACTCACGCAAACCTCAGTCCGGTATGATATCATACTGATGTTGGACATCAGGATATCTTCATACGACATACAGGACTTAACGTTGGAGTTCACAGCCAGCGAACGCAAGCAAGCATAGACCAGAGCACATGTGAAGCTAAATAAACACACAAACACACACCCGGGCACACAAACTGTAAAATAAACAACGAAACACATAGATCAGTGCTAATATTAAGGTAAAGAAACAAGCAAACACAGACATGTCCACATGAAAAAGCAAATAAACCTGCAAACACAGACCAGCACATAGACACAGCTAAATAAACACAACTGATACATAAACCAGTGCACATAAACAAATACACAAACAACCACAAACAAGTGCATATAGATAACTAAGTAAAACGAAAACACGAAACCATAAAACGATCAATAAATACGCAAATAATGAACGGTATACATAAAAAGCAAAATAAACAAGTAAACACAAAAACCACTGCATGAAAAAAAAAAGACAACAACAAACTAATCAAACACATCGATACGTAAACTAGAACACAGACAATGGGTAAATGAACATGCAAATATATAGACCAGCTCACATAAGCATATCAATATATTTACATTCGTATAATGTATCTAACAGGCATACTCACACTGCATCCTCATGCAAGAGTGCGGGAGAACAGAAACAAATCTATAGATATCCATCCATGATGTTATATACAAATCTCCTCGTCTTCCTCCTTCTCCTCCTTCTCCTCGTCGTTTTCCTCCCCCTCCTACTTCTCCAGTCCTCCTTCACCAGTCCTCCTCCTCCTCCTCCTTCTTCTTCTTCTTCTTCTTCTTCTTCTTCTTCTTCTTCTTCTTCTTCTTCTTCTTCTTCTTCTTCTTCTTCTTCTTCTTCTTCTTCTTCTTCTTCTTCTTCTTCTTCTTCTTCTTCTTCTTCTTCTTCTTCTTCTTCTTCTTCTTCTTCTACTTCTTCTTCTTCCTCCTCCTCCTTCTCCTCCTCCCCCGCGCTTCCTTGTTATTCTCCATCTTCTGCGTGTTATCTCCCAGTGCAGCATAAACCCACAACCAACTCACGCAAACGCCCCCCCCCCCCCGGGGGCCAGCTACTGTAGCTCTCTCCATGTCCTCCCCAAATGTTTAATCTCTGTCTAGAACTCTTCTCGCACTTATCTACTAAGTCTTCCTCTATTTCTTTTCCCCTATGTGTTCCAGAAGAATAGCTTTCTAGCTATAAAGAATTTTTCACAAGGTGTGTTGTAACTAGCGACACAGATTTTTGTGTGTAATAATGTACTTTCATTCTATATTTTCTACTTATATGGGGGGGGGGGGGGGGGGCCTGCGTGGTCTCGAGGTATGGTGTCCGCCTCGAGTGCTGGAGGTCCAGGGTTTATGCCCCGGTGATGACCGGGATTTTTTTTCTCTTGGACTTCTAGTAATAAAATTTCCCCTGGTCTCTGGATAGTGAGATCGGACGCCCGTGTGGATTCTTGCGCACGTAAAAAATCTCTTAGCAGTTGGAAATCGAAAAAGAGTAGCCTAACGGCGCTGCCCGGGCAAAATTTCGAGTTAAAAATATACCCAAAGTATTTCAGGATCCTCGCCGGTACTACGGAGTTCGAGCACTGAGCTGAGTCCCTCCAGACTCAGGTTTGAGTTAGGAGGAGAAGGGGAGCATTTATGGGTTTGCACCCGTGTGCTGTGATGTTGATCCATCGACTAAACTAAACGTTTCTACTTATATCTACTAAATATTAGGTTTATCTAACTAGTAAACCACGTTTTGTATAGTATTTTGTCTTTAAATTGCATTCTACATTGACTGTTTGTGATTTACTGGGCAATGTTACGTTCAGTAGTTTGCCAGTGATTTCTGAACGAGACGTCAACATGTTAGTCCAATTGACTTGCGTATGGAACGAACCCACAAAGCGGCAGTCAGAAGAAACAAGTTTAACAACAAATAAATATTCCTAGCCGTTAGTGCAACTGTAACCCAGTTCAGTCTAAGACATGTTTCCCTTACATGCGGTAGTCAGTTATATAGTGCTAAGTCCATATGTTTTAGACCAGATGGTGCTCCTTGAGGTTAATAGAATTACAGGGGCCTTTAACTTCCAGGACAATTGTTTTGTTACTATTTTTTCTTAAGCTGAGAATATATCGGAGCCACATGGTTGGTAAAAAAAAAAATCTCTAGAAGGATTTGAACCAAGGACCATCGGATCGAATGCCAAGGCGTTACCGAAACTCCCCGTACTAAATTCACTACACACATAGCTATTTACATAACATCAAATTATAAACACTAAATTTACTTTCATATATTAACCCATTTGCTCTAAGTAACTACTCAACACTCAGTCACTGCACAATTAATTTACTATTACAAATTAATAGTTGTATTGCACATACAATTGATTAGCATATACTAAATTAACTATTTCGGTGTTAATTAAATATTAGGCACTGAAGTAATTGCCCAATACAGTGAAGGCTGTAAACTACATTAACAACCATACTAAATTAAAAAACACATAATAAATTAACTAATGCACACTCAGTTTTATTACCTCTATGTATTAACTCTATGTATTAACTCTATTTATGCACAACTCTATTACGCCATATTATGAGAAGGCACACATGTTGGGACAACCGGAAAGATTTGGGGAAAGAGAGATAGAGGAAGACGGAGTGAGAAAATTCTTGACAATCTTGTATCATGACTCGGAAGAAAATCAACACACGAATTGATCTATGCATTCGGAGATTGTAATTTGTGGAGAAGCAAGATCGACCGCGGCAGTCGACAAGGTACTGGATGGTGATGATGATTTATGCGCTGCTTGTAGACAATGAATCACTATCATTAAATGTCAGAAAGAGAGTCTTAACATGTTATATAGAACCTTTTCTGTTGAATAGCAGTGAATCATGAAAAATGGACTAACGCATAAGCAACAGCTTAGGGGCAACAGAGATGCCGTTTCGGAGTCGATTGTTGGGAAAATCTTGAACGGCCGGAGTTGCTAGCACAGATTGCCAGGAACAGGCTGATGAAAGTGGGGCATATTATATAAATTTAACAGGGAAAATGTGGTCGTCACGTAGTGAGAATAAAAGTTTCTTGCATATCCTTTACAAGACGTCGCAGTCAACCCCAACATTTTTTCTTAGTGGTTGTGATATCGTGGCAAGTTATGTTCAGAAATTTGTCTTTTTTTTTCTGAACAACGGGCACTCATACCATTGTATGAAAACCAGCATAGGGCGGTCTGCTTAAAATCGTCCGTAGCTGTATTTCGAACGCCGTAAGCGAGATTGTTAATTACCTTCGCTACGGTGCCGGCGCCGCGGCTAAGAAGTTAAGTACGCAGTTCGTAATCCCACATCCCTGTATTTCGAACGAGGTGTGCGGAATTATGAACTGCATCCGTGACCATTCGCCACTGAGGAACCACAAACAGCCATAAATGCTGGTGTTGACTGTAAAGTCCTGTAAATAATATGCAACCTACAGCTTATCTTGATTATCGCCAAGCAACAACAGAAACAAATCCTATTTGTGTTTATTTGATGGGGTATTTCCGCAAGATAATTATCTAGTCCCGTATGGAGAAGATGCTCTCAACATTTCTGAACTTACCTGATTGGTACGGAATGTTGATAAGTGGCGTCTCAAGCTGCCTCGGTCTGACCTCCTTCTGTGTACCAGCTTTCAAATATGCCGATGTCTTCACGGGAGAGGTAATCCTAGTCTGAAAGTGACAAGAGCATGAACTTGTGATGAATATTGCCAACGTTGTCTGCCCTGGGACGGTTACGAAATTCTTTAATCAGTTCCCGCCATTGTTGACTGACCACTAGAGTCCTTTTTTGGGCATGTTTTACCATATAGCTCACTGTGAGTCTTCATTGGACATGTCAAACGTCACTTGGGTTCTTAGCTCTTTTTTAATGGGATGGCGAGGTGGCTTCTTCTTCTTCTTTCGTTCGCCTGAAACATGTCTACAACTGCAATGTCGTCTCTTGTATGAATCTAACAGTCTTTTTTAGTTCATTCAGCGGTCCATAGAGTTTATCTTCCACTGTTGTCTCTCTAGGCCAGAAGGTTCGCCTGGATATGTTGTAGTTTGGGCAATCCTGGAGTATGTGCTCTGCTGTCTGCGACGCCAAACCACATGTGCACATGGCTGAGTCACCAATCTTGAATTTTGTATACAAGTGGTTGCGTAATCTATTGTGTCCTGTTCTGAGGCGCAGAAGAATGAGGTGGCTGATTCAACCCTTTCACTAGCATCACATTTGACTCCAACATTGACTTCTTGTTCCGAAAGTAATGGCAAACTGTTGAACGTAAAATTGCTTAGAAAATCAACACGGGGTTTATCGCAACATCTTACATAGGACATACAAAATTTCTTTGGTCTCAATATTGCTTGTTTTAAAGTAATACACGCCTGAATCCGAAATATGTCAAATAACTGTTTGTGACAAACTGACGTTCAGTAATAGAGGTTTAGAAAGAAGCAATCAACAGTATATCTTGTGCCACTTGAAATGGCTAACAAATCGACACAAATTAACAACACTTTGCCTAGACTGGCTCCAATAATTGAACGCAATCAATCAATCAATCAATCAGTCAATCAATCAATCAATCTATCATGTGTCGTCTCCCCAATTACCGTTGGCTGCAATAGATCTCCAACACTGTCTGTTTCTCACCTTGGCTGTACATTCTGTCAGACTACTTTTCAACCTTCTCATGATGTTATCTTCCTACTTGTATCGTTGTCCACCCCTTCCTCGCTTGCCTTCAATCTTAACCTCAACTATGGTTTTTATAACATGGTCGAAATATTTCATTTGCTCTTTTTTATTTCTTTCATCAACTTTTCATTCCCAGATTTTTCTAGAACCTCTGTATTTGATTGATTTTGTTTCCATGAAATACGGCATATTCTTCTGTATATTGAACTCAATACGTTCAGATAAATATAGCTGGTCAGAGATCTTCGCCAGTCCTAGGGAGCTTGAGCACTGTCTTGAAATGTTCCTAATATGATTCATGGGAGAAGACTGGAGCACTCATGGTGGTATCTTAAAACATTGACAGTGACCCATTAAAGAGGTGAGTTGAGTTGAGTTAAGAACCGACATCACTGCACTCAGGACATTCCCATACGTGCTCCGTCCCCTCGTTCAATAGCCAGCGAAGAGTCATACTACTAATCGTTCCCACCGCTATCTGATTAAAAGTTCTCCTGGTCTTCCCTCTCAGTTTTGAGATTCTTCCAAAACCCCTGCCGATCCCCCGCATTAAAGAGAAAGGATCCACCTTGGCATAGGGTTCGAGTGCTTTGAACTCAAGCTTAGTTATTTTCAGGGCTCGGGTGAAATGAAGGACAATGCCTCTGACATAATGAAGGCCAATGCTTCGGACATCATGAAGGACAATGTCTGGTACATAATAAAGGCCAATGCCTCGGAGATAATGAAGGCAAATGCCTGGGACATAATGAAGGCCCATTCGTCAGACATAAAGTGTTAACAGCCAGTCTTATGTAAAGCCCATGGTGGCCGATGCAGTCCCCAAGAATAATTAACATCAGAAACATTTTCAGACATTTCCTACTCTTGCTTTTCAGTCTACGCCGTGGCGAAGGGGTTACGAATGAAATTTGCAGTTCCACATACAGTATTCGAAACACAGATGCATTCGATTTGAAAACAAACCGCCTTGCGTTGGTTTTCGTACAATGGCATGAGTGCCGGTCGTTCAGATAACAATGGCAAACTATTGAACTTAACTTAGCGAGAATTCACAAACAGCCAACAAAATAAACTTCTGGGGTTGACTGCGACGTCCTGTAAAGGATGTACAACTAACTTTTCAGACATTAAAATTGATATACCACAAACGTTATGGCAATCACCATTCGCTTCATCGCGATGTCTTGTTCTTTGACCCCACTCGAAATGGAACACAAGCCCACAATACAGTCACCACACACGATCCTATTTTTGGCTATCATATACAGCACCATCCGCGTTCTCTCCGTGTTAGTTATTTCTATTTCTAATTCTCTTCTCCGTGTGTATTTGGTTTTTCCTCTATTTCTTTTGCCCAGTGAATTCTAGAGAAACGTCTTTATAGTTATAATATTCTCGGGGTTTTCTCAGTGCTTATCATGTCCAGAGCCAGCGTCATTTCTTCACCTTTTGGTTCAATGGAATTTGTCTAGTTCTCGTCGTGAGTTCCACATTGGTGTTTCTGTCATACCATTTTAGTTTTTCTATTTTGCCCAGGCACCAGTCAGTGAATATTTGTAGTTTATTTGTAATCGTTTTAGTTGTTATTCAATAACTCAACATCGTCGCAACGTGGAAGCCACAATATTGTGTGTATTAAACTTTGGGCGCTTCCAGTCAAGATGTCATTGACAATATTTTCCACTACTAAATATACTTTGTCAAAAACGTATTGTCCACGCCTGAATTGAATAAAGAGTTCTCTTTTTGAGTTGATCTCCTTCAATAAGCCGTGATTACTCCTTTTCTCTACCCATGGTATTCTCTGCATTCTTCTATAAAACCATTTCTATGAGTAATTTCTCAATAATAGTCCTATGCCCACGACTGCTTCCATACAATGAAACTGTCTCTATGTAATTCTTAAAACACCCTTTCTCTGTTTCACTGGCAAAGCCAAGAAGACAACGTTGCTACTGGAATAATTGACATGGAGACTGTTCTGCTGCACCCGAAGAGAGAGAGAGAGAGAGAGAGAGAGAGAGAGAGAGAGAGAGAGAGAGAGAAAGAGAGAGAGAGAGAGAGAGAGAGAGAGAGAGAGAGAGAGAGAGAGAGAGAGAGAGACGGAGCATGTTTGCGAATATCCCGAGTGCAGTGATGTCAATGCTTAATTTAAGAAGTAAGGAAGGAAAACAACCAAATGCAGATTATACAGTATCTTCAGAGGCAAACCTTGGTAATTATGTTATATATATTAGTACGTGCTTTGTGCTTGATACCTTTGACAACAGCCAGCGTGGAGAGAATGAAGCGGAGAAGAAGTGGTAAGGGAGAGGGGGGAAGGAAAAGGAATGAATTAAAATGTGTATCTTCTCTTCCTCCCCCTCCTTCTTTTTCTTCTTTTTTTTTTTCTTTCACAGATTGTGAGAATTGTATGAATATTTTACCCTGGCCATGCGGGTGTACAGGGGAATGAACAGGCTGATAGGCTAGCAGGGAGGGCACCTCTTGGTGGTATCTTGCCTATGGACAAGGGGGAGGTGGTCGTGCGCTTGTGGGACCAGGTGGAGAAGGCGGAGGAACAGATTGAGAACCCATATGTGGAAAGAATGAGATTGCGGGAGATCGGCAGTGGTTCTGGAAGAATCTCAAAACTGAGAGGGAAGACCAGGAGAACATTTAATCAGACAGCGGTGGGAACTATTAGTAGTATGCCTCTTCACTGGCTGTTGAACGAGGGGACTGAGCACGTATGGGAATGTCCTGAGTGCAGTGATGTCGGTTCTTGACTCAACTCAACTCAACTCAACTTCTTTTTCTTATTCTTCCTTTTGCATTTCTTCCTCCTATTTCTCCTCACCCTCCTCCCCTTGCTGTTGCTGTTGTTGTTGTTCTTGTTGATACTGTTATTGTTGTTGTTCTTGTTATTGATGTTATTGTTGTTGCTGTTATTGTTGTTGTTGTTGTTGATGATGATGTTGCTGTTGTTCTTGTTGTTGTTCTTCTTGTTGTTGATGATGTTGTTATTTTTGTTGTTGTTGATGTTGTTGTTGATGTTGTTATTGTTGTTGTTGTTGTTGCTGCTGCTGTTGTTGTTGTTGTTGATGATGTCGTTATTATTATTATTGATTTTGTTGTTGTTGATGTTGTTCTTGTTGTTGTTGATGTTGTTGTTGTTATTATTGATGTTGTTGTTGATGATGTTGATGCTGTTTTCGTTGATGTTGTTGTTGTTGGCGTTGTTAATGTTGTTGTTGGTGTATTGTTGTTGATGTTGTTGATGCTGTTGTTGATGTGTTGTTGTTGTTGATGTATTGTTGTTGATATGTTGTTGTTGTTGTTGCTGTTGTTGTTGTTGTCGTCATCGTCGTCGTCGTTGTTGTTGTCGATGTTGTTCATGTTGTTGATGTTGGTGGTGTTGTTGTTGTTATTCTTGTTGGTGTATTGTTGTTGATGTTGTTGTTGTTGTTTTTGTTGTTGATGATGATGTATTGTTTTTCTTGTTGTTGTTGTTGTTGTTGTTGTTGTTGTTGTTGTTGTTGTTGTTGTTGTTGTTGTTGTTGATGTCGTTGTTGATGTCGTTATTGGTGTTGGTGTTGCTGTTGTTAGTGTTGTTGATGTTGTTGTTGATTTTGTTGTTGTTAGTGTTGTTGATGCTGTTGTTAGTGTTGTTGATGTTGTTGATGATGTTGTTGATGTTAGTCTTGTTGATGTTGTTGTTAGTGTTGTTGATGTTGTTGTTAGTGTTGTTGATGTTGTTGTTGATGTTGTTGTTGATGTTGTTGTTGTTGGTATTCTTGTTGATGGTGTTGCTGTTGTTGATGTTGTTGAAGTATTGTTGTTGATGTATTGTTGTTGGTGTTGATGATGTTTGTGTTGATGTTATTGATGTTGTTGTTGTTGGTGTTGTTGTTGTTGTTGTTGTTGTTGTTGTTGTTGTTGTTGTTGATGATGTTGTTGTTGATGATGTTGATGCTGTTTTCGTTGATGTTGTTGTTGTTGGCGTTGTTAATGTTGTTGTTGTTGGTGTATTGTTGTTGATGCTGTTGTTGATGTGTTGTTGTTGTTGATGTATTGTTGTTGGTATGTTGTTGTTGTTGTTCCTGTTGTTGTTGTTGCCGTCATCGTCGTCGTCGTCGTCGTTGTTGTTCTTGTTGTTGTTGTTGTCGATGTTGTTCATGTTGTTGATGTTGGTGGTTTTGTTGTTGTTATTCTTGTTGGTGTATTGTTGTTGATGTTGTTGTTGTTGTTTTTGTTGTTGATGATGATGTATTGTTTTTGTTGTTGTTGTTGTTGTTGTTGTTGTTGTTGTTGATGTCGTTGTTGATGTCGTTATTGGTGTTGGTGTTGTTGTTGTTAGTGTTGTTGATGTTGTTGTTGATTTTGTTGTTGTTAGTGTTGTTGATGTTGTTGTTAGTGTTGTTGATGTTGTTGTTGATGTTGTTGTTGTTAGTCTTGTTGATGTTGTTGTTAGTGTTGTTGATGTTGTTGTTAGTGTTGTTGATGTTGTTGTTGATGTTGTTGTTGATGTTGTTGTTGTTGGTATTCTTGTTGATGGTGTTGCTGTTGTTGGTGTTGTTGAAGTATTGTTGTTGATGTATTGTTGTTGGTGTTGATGACGTTTGTGTTGATGTTATTGATGTTGTTGTTGTTGTTGTTGTTGTTGTTGTTGTTGTTGTTGTTGTTGTTGTTGTTGTTGTTATTATTGTTGTTGTTGTTGTTGTTGTTGTTGTTGTTGTTGTTGTTCTTCTTCTTCTTCTTCTTCTTCTTCTTCTTCTTCTTCTTCTTCTTCTTCTTCTTCTTCTTCTTCTTCTTCTTCTTCTTCTTCTTCTTCTTCTTCTTCTTCTTCTTCTTTCTTCTTCTTCTTCTTCTTCTTCTTCTTCTTCTCCCTCGTTTCGTACGCATCTCATTTGACATTATGTGATTTTACGCTTATGTGTTTCTAGGAATGTTCATATCTGGGACTGATAACAACCTTGGGACGAATAAAACCTCTTTCACCTTCGTTTTTGGGTATGCATATTGATATCTTGATGTTTTAGGACGTGTGCTATTTGATAGTTGACGTTGTTTGCTTTCTGTATTCTCGTTTCTATTTCTGTGTATCTAGTCTTTCATTCCCGGTGAACACATTGCCTCTATACGTGTGCTCTCTAACTTGTTTTGATGATTTTCCGACTTTGATTATTTCGGTTTATATATTATATGGGTTGTTCATTTGAAACCCGTTCCAATGGCTTTATTACAAAAGCATGAAAGAAACATTAACAGGTGTGGTAGAATTAAAGAAAGCATTCATTTTGAATTAATTATGCACCTTGGGTTGGTCAGAAGAAGTCGCGGTAGGCATTCAGGCAAGCATCCCATTGCTTAGGTAGGCGGTGAATGCCGTCCGCAAAAAAAAAAAAAAAGATTGTGGTTGCTAACTGAATCAAGTGTTTACCGCGTTCATTACGTCATTAAGTATCTGTGTGACATCATTGCCCCTTGAGAGCTTTTTTAGAGGTCCGAACAAATGAAAACACATGGTGTCAAATCAGGACTATAGGCTAGATGTTGCAGATTTCCCACTTCTTCCAAGCTAATGCTTCTTGCACAATCTTTGCAACATTCGGACGAGCATTACCGTGCAACAAAATCACACCGCGAGAAAGCAAGCCGGGTCGTTTATTCTTGATGGCTTTTTGCAGCTTGTCTAGTGTTTCCAAGTAGTGGGCAGAGTTGATGTTGACACCGGGTTCTTTAAAGTCGGCTAACAATAGCCCTTCATGGTAAAAAAATGCGCTCAGTTCTTGTTTTTGCCATCGCAAACCTGTAACTTGAATTTTTTGTGGCTTTTCTTGATCCAGCATGCTTCCATTGCATGCTCTCTCTTCTGCTGCTCAGCTCAAAGTGGTGACATCATGATTCATCGCCTGCTACTATGCGGAAGAGAAATGCATCACTCTCCACTCTGTAACTTAGCAAGTTGTTCAAACACCATCTCATGCGTTCCTCTTTTTGGTGGTCGGTCAACATCCGTGGTACCCACTGTGAACACACTTTCCGATATTGCAGTTTCTTACGAACGACCTTTTGAATTGTCCCGATTGACACATCAAATTCTTTCGCTAGCGAACGTATGCTTCGACGACGGTTCATCTGCACTGCTGCAGCAATTTTGGCGATGTTTTTTTTTTCTGTTGCACAATATGCGCTTGACCCGGCCGTTGAAGCTCTGTCGTGAACTGACATCCTTTCCAAATCATTCGTGCCCAGTCTGTCACACATTTGTTACCGTACGCTGCTTGCATTCTTCGATGAATGTCCACAGGTCGACATCCATCAAATGAAAGAAACTGAATCACCACTATTTGAGCTTCGTTGGACGGATTTTGGATCAACCCGGCCATTTTCACAACGGTCAGAAACAGAACCTATGCATCATGGGACGATAAGCATGTGATCTTGTATTTATTGGTCAGTACTTATCACATGACTATGACATGATCATGTTCAACGTAAGCAATTACGCGCGGTGCGGCACGAACTGATTTCAAATGAACGCTCCTAATACATAGCACTGGTTGTCGTCGAAATGTAACAAATTCTGTTTATTTCGATGTTCTTTCCACACTGGCTCCAAAACGGTATCCTCATATCCCAATCTAAAGCGTCTAGCAGCTGAAATGACAAACATTGTTTATCTGTAGTCCCAACTAAAAATATTGCCTACCGTTAGGAGCAAGATCAAACATGCTGGAGGTTGCAATTACCAGAACCGTGCACTTCAAAGTATTGAGATTCCCTTTGAGACACGCTGTACCTCGTTAAATGAAAAGAATGGGTATCTCCATAGGATTAACTTTCTGATCCAGTAAGTGGCTGTTTCAGAGATGACTGTTCCTCTGTGTTACGAACGTGAACATTTCAACAATTCAATATAGCGGTTGTGCGAGCGAGCGCGCTCGCGCGCGCGCGCACACACACACACACACACACACACATACGCACGCACGCACGTTCGCGCACACACACACACGCCTTATTTTTAAAGAGGGTTTAACGGCAAGAAAAATCGACTTCATTGCACCGGGTTTCATCTCACATGTGACGATCTTTTCCCGCAGGGCAGCCTGTCGAAAGCGACGAATAAACCACGAACTCCATAGCCCCAGCGACAACCGCCAGGAGTCTCAGAGAAAACTGTACTCTTGAACCGAATGACGGAATTCGGAATGAAACTCACAACCTTCGCATCGCGAGGCAGAGGTTATAACCACATCATCGTGGAGACCCCGGTAGCGTCTTTATGTGTAAACAAATCCTCATCATCGTGTGCCATGCTGATAAGCATGAGCGGTCATGTTTCGCCATCTCACACGATCACCAGAGTCGTGGATTAGCACATTGTTCTTGTCTCGACCATACCACGTGGCCAAGCCATCCAGGTATTCACTTCTCTGCCTTCCCCTGGTTCTCTTACCCTCGATGTAGCCAGTTGTCACCAAGTTCTCCAGTGTATTTCTTCTCATAACGTGACCAAAAATTGTGACCGTCTACGTCTAATTTTTCTAATCAGTTTACAATGTTCATTTGTTTCTTGTAGGACTTGGTCATTGGTGTGTTTTTTCCCCTGTCTTTTGCACTCAGTCGCTTGCTGACGGTCTGGAGTCACATGGTGCACATGACTACCCCTACCAGGTGAGACTGCTCCTATGGAGCAACAATTTACGCCGTTTCTCTGGTATTACAAAACATTATTTTCTTGGCATCGGTACAGAAGGTGGTTTGCCATTGCTTTCCTTCTTAGCAGTGACGATACTGGTCGATGCCCGTAGGCACTGTCTCCCAAAAAAAGAGATCCTCTGCCTACATTCGTGAAGTTGGAGTCCATAACCTACAACTATCTGTTGGCTGTTCTTCAACTTAATTCACCACCTGCACCCATTGCTTCACGTAACAAATAACCACAGACATAAATCATACCGAATAGTTGGAACACACACTGAAAACGACATAACAAGAAACACGCAAATATGCACGTACCTGTGGTCTTTGCCTGTCTGCGCCACTAAATGTATTCCACTTTTTGGCGGTGCCAAAGATCTTGGCTTCCTGAAACTGATAGAGTTCGGTTTCTTTCCTTGTGATGTCCGCCTGTAGAAGTAAGTTGTTGACCTCTTGAAGCAGCAGCTGGCGTTTGATCACCATGATTTCTCGATTTCTCTCCAGGTGGCTGAGTCTGAGATTATTCATCTAAAATGAGAATCAGTTAATGAAACCATGAACAAAGAGTCATCTTCATGTCATCATGGTGTATTCTTACTCTTCCTTTTCGTCTTCGCCTTCTTCTTCGCCTTCGTTTTCTTCTTATTCTTCCTCATTTTCATCTCCTCCGTTTCTTTCTCCTCTGTTTTCCTCTACTTCTGCGCCTTCGTCCGCTTCTCCTCCTCCTCTACATTCTTTTTCTACATTTTCTTCGTTGTCTTATTCCTTTCCATCTGCTTTTCCTTCTCCGTCTTCCGACTCTTCTTCTTCGTCCTCTACTTCTAGTCCTCCTCTTCTTCTTTTTCTCTCCCCTACCTTCCTCCTACTTCTTCCTGATCTGGACCAGACATTGGCGATCATGATTCTCCAGTCCTCAATGTTTTAATGCCTATTGTTCTATTTTTGTCAAAAATTTGCTTCATAAGTGATGTTGAATGAAAAAATGTATGAGAGGAAATAGAGAAGAAGGGCAGAATGTCAGACGGGCCTGCGTGCCCAATTTTTAACCCTTGAAAATAAAGATTTTCGTTCGTTCATGTCTTGTGAAATTTTGATCAAGCTGTTGCTTATATTATCATGTGTTGCCCAGCTCTCAAAGCTGTACACATACACCGTTCAATGCATTCCTCTGACTCTATTGCCTATGAATTTGCCCTATGAGGCTATCGTTTCCCATCCACCACTTATGTTGATATACTCCATCAATATTCTGTGTCTTTTCCTAATAGTTTGATGAGATCTATTGTAAAACCTGCAGCTCTCAATGTCCCAGAATTTGTATTAATTTCTGTCAGCGATTTTGTCAACATTCTTCTCAAAACTCACATCTCTGCTGTCTTCAGTTTCTTTCCCATTTCATTGATAATTTGTTCAGCATTCATACCCATACAAAAGAACAAGTCACGCACAAATTTTCACGGATGTCAGCATGGCCGAATGAATAAGAACACTCGCTTTTAAACTTCCGGTGTGCTGATGCCGAGGTAGCGGGTTCAATCCCTACGCCGGTCAATTGGTCTAAAATTTTGACTTCTCATCCTTGACTTTAGGTCGTAAATTGCAAGTACCTCAGAATTAGGAGTTAGTTCCACTGATTGCGAGGGAAACTGGTAATAGGGAAAACTCATCATCATCATCATCATCTTCCACTTCTGCCGTCAAGCGTCGTGGGGAGGAATAATTTGCGTTCCAGCGCCCGGTGGACGGCACTGGATAGTATTATTCCGTGTGGTTGTACAATGTCTCTGATGTCGTCAATCCATTTTCTTCTTGGACGTCCTCGTGGTCTCGTCGCAGATGATCTTTGATGTAAGGCCAGTGATGGTAGTTGCTGATGTTGCATTCTAACGACATGGCCAAACCACTTGATCTTCTGTCTTTCAATAAATGTGGCACAAGGTGTTGATCCCACAGTCTGTCTGATAGTAGCATTTCTTACTCGGTCTCGGATTGTTAAGTTGGCAGCTCTCCTCAGGCATCTCATTTCGCAGGTGTTGATTTTGCGAAGGTGTAATTTGGATAAAGTCCAGGTTTGAGATTGATAGCATAGGGTTGGTGTGAATATGCTGTTTATTATCTGTCGTTTTGCGGACATGGGTATGTTTGGATGCTTCAGTAAGGGTGATAGTTGATATGTAAGTGCACTAGCTTTTTGACATCTGATTTCAATTTCTCTGTCCAATCTGCCATCTTCTGTGATCATACTTCCAAGGTATTTGAATTCTTTAACTTGTTTCAGAGGTGTGTTATTTGTCTGTATACTTAGTGGGCCTGGCGATCTGCTAACTTGCATTACTTCGGTTTTGGCTGTGTTTATACTCATATTGTATCTGCTGCAGGTTGAACTCAGATTAGTTATATGATTTTGTAGTCTGCCCTCATTGCTGTAAAACAGGCACTGATCGTCTGCAAATAGAAGTTCATTTATTCCCTGTGGGTCAGTTGTTTCATCTGGAGTAAAGAGTTCTAAATTTTCTGAATCTGTTCTGTCGAGACTTGCTTCTTTGGAAATTCTGTCCATGTAGATATTGAATAGCAGGGGAGAGAGCACACATCCCTGTCTCATTTAGACAAATTTGTGAAAAAACTATCAAATATAGTGACCAGCAGAATATTGTGTTTGTGGATCAGGAAAAGGCTTTCGATAGAGTAGACAGATACAAATTATGGACCATTCTTGAAGACTATGGGATAGAAGGGCAACTGCTAGAAAACATCATAGCCATGTACCACTCGAGCCAAAGTGCAGTAAGAACTAAAGAAGGTATATCATAGGGAAAGCTAATTAGCATAATTCACACGCAAAAAGCAGTCCATTGCTACTAGAAGTAGCAGCACTTGGATGGACTACATTGGACTCAAAGGGAGCGTTTCACAAGCGGATCTTGTACTTATATTGATGCTTTTATTGACGTAGTTCATTTGTTTATTTCTATCTCTTTAAAACTACCGTCGTGACAATGAAACAGACGACAACGTGTTTTGTGCATTTCAGTTTAAGGGACTCATTACCATTTTTTTTATTTTGTGTGTTGGTTTTTTTTTCTGTAGTATGAATCTGACGAGATACATCGACATTAAGCTCTCTCTCTCTCTCCCTCTCTCTCTCTCTCTCTCTCTCTCTCTCTCTCTCTCTCTCTCTCTCACTCACTCACTCTTTGTGTGGATGTCTCTCTCTGTCACTCTCTCTCACACAGAAAGAGAGAAAGAGAGACAGAGAGAGAGAGAGAGAGAGCGAGAGAGAGAGAGAGACACACACACACACAGAGGCAGAGAGCGAGTGGGAGTAAACAAGAACATTTAGTTGCTTACATAAACCAATCAATCAGGTGCCGTCTCCATAATCAAGAATAGCTGCAATTCATCTCCAACACTGTCACCCGCCTTGACTGTACATTCTGTCAGATTGCTGTTCGTCCATCTCTTGATGTTATCTTCCCACATGTATCGTTGTCTACCTCTTGCTAGCCTGCCTTCATTCTTACCTTCAGTATTGTTTTTATAAGAGTGTTATGCCTTTTAACTTGACCGAAATATTTCACTTGCCTCTTTTTAATTCTTTCAACACTCTTTTCATTCCCAATTTTTTTTTTCTAGAACCACTGGATTCGATTGTGCTTGTTTTCACGATACACGACATATTCTTCTGTATATCCTCATCTCCAGGGCCTCTGTTCGACTTTCTAATTGCTTCTTCATTGTCCAGGATTCTGCGTCACTTAGTAGTGATGAACATATATAAAATTTGACAATTCTAATTTTTTGTATGCGTTGTTAATCTTTCTAGATGTTAATCCTGATTTCATGTTGTTGAAAACAATTTTGGCCATTTATTTTCTCTGTTTGATTTCCGTGTCACTTCTGCCATCATCTGCTATATAACATCAACATCACGCTCCGAATAAAATGTAAAGATACACATATTTCCAGCACTTCCTGTGTTTAGTTTTACTTCACCGTGGCGTTTAGGTTGCTGGTGTTTGGAATGTGATACTTCGGTTTTCAGCGGAATATTCTAGCTTTTCTGTGTTTGGTCGAAAAGTTAGATTTTGTATGTGCTTTCGTTTTGTTTGGGTTGCTTAACTGTTACACTTTACTAACTAATTAACTAACTAACGTTCAATCGTCTGCAGTCTAGAATAGTTGGAACACGAGTACACACACATACATATACTCTCTCTCTCTCTCTCTCTCTCTCTCTCTCTCTTACTCTCACATACACAGCCTCTCTCTTGTTCTCTTTCACTCTCACAATACAAACACACTCTCAAACAGACATACACATACACGTGCACACTGTATCTGACTATCTCACACACGCGCATTCTCTTTTTCTTTATCTCTCTCTCTCTCTCTCTCTCTCTCTCTCTCTCTCTCACATACTCTCACACACACACTGTCTCTCTCACACATACTGTCTCTCACACACACTGTCTCTCACACACTCACTCTTTCTCACACCTTTTCTCTCTCCCTCTCATACGCACTCTCTCACACAAACTCTTTCTCTTTCTCAATCACTACTCACACACACTCTGTCTGTCTCTCTCCTCACTCTCACACACACACTTTCTCTCTCTCACACACACATACTCTTTCTCTCTCGCACACATACATTCTCTCCCTCCCCTCTCTCTCTCTCTCTCTCTCTCTCTCTCTCTCTCTCTCTCTCTGTCTCACACACACACACACACATACACATACAGACACCCACCACACACAACCAAGAATTGCTAGAGCTTCTTTAGTACAGTAACACAAAATAGCTCGAAACGAAGCCATCAACGACGCAAATGTTAATGCCACCCCGAGGGCCGAGGGCCGAGGGCCGGCAACACCTGACAGACAAATTGCAACATTGAATACCTGTACTTGAAGTTTCATGGCCTGGGCGTAGAAGGTTTCAAAGTTAGACAAAGCCGTCGTCTTCTCGCTGTGCTCCTCTGACAAAATAAAAGGTGTGAATAAAATTAGTGGAATTGCGGTAAAGCTGTGTAAATGTTAATAATATTAAAAAGAAAAACATGGAGTAATGCAGTTTTACAGAACACATTTACGGAAAACAAAGGACGCTGAGACGATTAGCAAACAAATAAAAGAAAATATAACATATAAACATAGGGAAGACAATGTAGTGACTACATTAAGGCATGATAACCGAATGAGAAGAATGAACAGATGATACAAATGAGAACAATGAAAAGAAAATGAAAAAAAATACTACTTATAAAGAGGCGTAGAGACTATCATCATCATCATCATCATCATCATCATCATCATCATCATCATCATCATCATCATCATCATCATCATCATCATCATCAACATCATCATCAACCATCATCATCTCAAGTGTGTTCAACCTTAGAAGAGAAGTTACATTAGGGTCCAACGCAGGCTCAGATTAATAATCCCGTGACCGAGTCAGCCAAAATTCGGATATTATATTAATATTAATTTTAAGGAATCGGTGTCCAAAGAGGGTAATGACATGTATATGATATTTCCTTTCTTGTCTTAGCATATAGCAATGCTTTAACTGTCCATCTGTCGGAGCTTCGATCTTAGACAAGTGTCCGACCAAGGCTTACGGCCTGGTCTGCCCTGCTATGACATTTAGTCTTTAGGTTGCATTTCCTCTCACCATTTGCGCTCCTCCGTCCGAAGTCGTTGGTACAATGTGGGAGTGTCAGGTTTGGTGAGCGCCGCTTAACATTCGGGGATTAACAGAAAGCAGGTAGTACCGTCTACCGTCATATGGAAGCTCAGTCATATTTGACTAAGGCCTAACACCAGACACATACAAAGAAAAAATAAAACTATTACATTGTTCACTATGAAAATTATTAAAGAATAATGTTTTTGTTAGTTCTGGGAGAAAATTTTAAACAGGATCATTTTAGAAAGATTATGAGATACAACTGATTTAAAAAAAAAAAAAAAAAAAAAAACCAAGTGACAAACAGATAGGCCAAACTGACCCTAAAAATACATGAAATACGGAGTTCATAATGAAGGAAAATTAACAGAGATATTTGAAATAAGAACAGGAATGAGAAAACCTTTTGTCATCTTTATTACTGATTTATTTGGTTGTTTCGGGATTGGGGTTTTGAAGATTGAGCACAGCCCACTTCTGGCAATGCTGATCGTATTCCGGCACAAACCTTGGGCCTTGCCCATGTCAGACTGGAAGCACTAGACTCGAGTTTCGCTCTCCTTTGAGCTCGTCATTAGTGCATATCCCTGACTGGACCCAGGAACGAACTCCGGATCATTGGCGTCAGTGGTTGCATACCCGCCTCACACGCTAGTGATCTGGAGTTCGTTCCTGGGTCCAGTCAGGGAAGTGAACTACCGACGAGCTCAAACGAGAGCGAGACTCGAGTCTAGTGCTTCCAACCTTTATTACTGTTACCGACTGTAGACTGATCTATGAAAACAACAATAACTTCCGCCAGTAATGGAATTCTAGGAGATCTGAAAGAGCACCCTCATGATCTGGACTTGGCTGACCACAATACCCTCTGGTCACAGACAAGAAATCACATGCAGGATAAAGTAAACACACGTGATGGTAGTTCGAAACAACTAGATCTAAAAAATTCGCAGGGGACAGGCAAAGACAATGATAATAAACAAAGCACAACATAACGTGCTCTCCCTTGAGAAAACCTTACTTCAAGTGGTGGAATCCAAGCCGATTAGGACAGCAATACAGACAAAGATGGGGGAAATTGGTATGGGCAGCAGAATAAGAATGCCACAGACAAAAAGAACTTTGTTAGCATCAGGACATTTGTGGAAGTCAAAAGGAATTAACCTTAGCATCGAAGTTAGAATACTTAACTCCGAAGATAATCAGTAATTATTTATAATTTTTAAAAAAAATTAAAAAATTAGAAGGAATAAAATGGTATGACGGAATCACCAATGTGGAGCTCATGGAGCGGACTAATCAAATACAAGTGAATCTAGTGGTGAAGAAAGGACTCGTGCTGGATAGGACGCGCGCTAAGAAAATCTTATAATAGTTTAACTAGAAAGTCCATTGTCTATAACCAACAGGACCAACGATACACTGAAACACCTAAAAATACACGGAGAGGAAAATTAGGAACAGGGCAAGTGAAATATTTCGGCCATATTAAAAGACATATACTTTTATAGAAACCATACTGGAGGGTAAGGTTGAAGGTAAGTGAGCAAGAAGTAGACACCGATGTAAGTGGGAAGATAACATCAAGAGATGGAGGAAGAGCAATCTGAGAGAATGCACAGTCAGGGCGAGTGACAGACAGTGTTGGAGATCCATTGCAGCCAGCCTTCATTGTGGAGATGGCACCTCCTTATTCACTGATTGAACATAGTGGTGACAGTATGAGAACTGAAAGAGATAGAAGAGGATAGGACAAGATAGAAGAGGATAGAAGAGGTTTCGGGCCTAAGCTCCAGTAGGGGATAAAGATTAGAAGAAGAAGAAGAAGAAGAAGAAGAAGAAGAAGAAGAAGAAGAAGAAGAAGAAGAAGAAGAAGAAGAAGAAGAAGAAGAAGAAGAAGAAGAAGAAGAAGAAGAAGAAGAAGAAGAAGAAGAAGAAGAAGAAGAAGAAGAAGAAGAAGAAGAAGAAGAAGAAGAAGAAGAAAAGAAGAAGAAGAAGAAGAAGATCTCCAATAAAAAGAACTTATGACATATTTGATCAGCTATTACCAAAAAACAGCAGCAGCAACAACAACATAAGGAACTAATGATTACTTCAAAGACTTGCCAGTATAGTGTGAAAACTAGTTAATTCAGTTTTATGAAATATAGTATGTTTTATGTGTTCCCCAAACTAAATTTGTGGAGCTTATTTTCTATGATGAAATTGCCAATTCCTTCCAAAATAATAACAAGATAGTTACATTCTGAAGGAAATACACACGTTAACTGGTTATAGGAGCACAGATAAACGAGTATATGTGAACATAATAATAAAGATTCAACGCAAATAAGGAAGAAGAGAAGAAGAGAGTAATTGATTGAATAGGTTATTATCCGAAGCATCTGGTCTTTGAAACGATGCAACGAGTAAATTATAAACACGTAACATTGCACTACCGTCAACTTGTGAAAAATTTATTTAAGATGGATATATACAAATGGAAGGTTGAAAGTGCGAAGATAAACATAATATATTTAATTTTCTGAAGGATAATTTCATTGGCTTTGTGGCAAGGCGCTTGCCTATCTGCCCGTGATAATAAGTTTGATGGCCCCGTCGCCCGGAAACTGAGTTAGGTGAGTGGAGCAACACTGTGAGCTGTAAGTTTCACGTGGAATACCTTTACATCTGTCAGCGGTTGTTAGTATTGTGAACTGCATGTTCAGAAAAATGGCGGCCGGCAGGCTGCTGAAGTAGCTGATTTTTGCCTTATGCAGTAATGTGTGTGTGCAGCTGCTGTTTTTCTAATGACTGCCACTTCTAACGCTTCTGGCTTCTATCGACTATGTATTATAATTTTATTGGCGGACTGTTGTGTTGGCATTCTGGCAGCGGCCTTATGCATGTATGCCTGTGCATGCTGCTGGTTTGACGGAACTGCTGTCTATTCCACTTTTCACATGGGACAGTGAGGAGTATTTTGTGTGACCCACCTTAAACTGGGTACCAGGAAACATCTTAGGAAGTGAAAGTGCCGGTGTTATATTAACCACATCGCCCAGCCAGTGTTGTGTAGTCTATAAAACTATGGGTCTAGCACCACACGCCCAATACGCTTCTCGACGTGTAAAAGGATCCTTGACTTTGGTGTATTTTGTCATAGATTATACCAGGAGCATGTCAGCACGGTACACGAACTCGGTTACACAGACGAGAATCCAGATGTACGTAAGCCAGAATCACGCAAACATTCTTAATTTAGAGCAGTGGTTCTCAACCGGTGGGGAATTCCCCCCCCCCCAGGGGGGAATTTCAGGGTTTCCAGGGGGGGGGGGGATGAAGACCATTTCAAGATCGTGTTAATACAAGAACCGATTACTTGACATAGTTTTTCCCTTCATACTTTACAGTTATGTATGTCTCGTCCTTCTAAAATTCATTTTTTAAAGTAAGTAGACCCACAAATCATGTTTTATGTGGATGTCTAGACTTGTTTTAGTATATGCTATTACATTTGCCTTCCACTTTTACGTATACTGTGTAGGGGTGAGGGGATTTTTAGATAGGAAATATGAAAGGGGGGGGGGGGAATGACGTTCTGAAAATACGGTGAAGGGGGGAACGGGCCAAATTTTTGATAGGAAGGGGGGGGGGGATGGCGTTCTGAAAATATGGTGAAGGGGGGAATGGGCCAAAAAAGGTTGAGAACCACTGATTTAGAGGGTATTCTAACTTTTAAATCCAACCCGGGCAGTGGGCGATTCGGTCAGCCCTTTCCGATTTCCAAATGCCGGGAGATGTTTTAGATCCCACGGTTTGGGGAAAATACTATTAGTATAGTCAATATTTTACAGAGTAAAATCATTGTTCTGTGGAGTAAAGTATGTGTTTTATGATGTAAAGTCAATGTTATTTGAAGTAAAGTTAATGTTCTATGGAGTAAAGTCAATATTCTGTGGAGCAAATTAAATAGCGAATGGAAAAAAAGTCAGTGTCAAACGGAATAAAGTCAATGTTCTATACAGTAAAGTCAATGTTCTATACAGTAAAGTCGATGTTCTACGGAGTAACCAATACAATGTTTAAAAAAAGAAATTTTTTAAATAAAAAGTTGAATTGGGCTTTCAGGTCAATCCCGCCGTAAATTGGTACTAGAAAATATTCTAGAAAATAATGGTGGACCAAGAAGACGGTGGAGAGATAATATATATACAGACCTACAAGCGCTTGGAATCAACAACTGGCAAGAGAAGGTCAACCAGAGAGACGAATGGAGACGGATTGTATCTGCAGCAAAGAACCTCAATGGCTCGGAACGCTGAAGAAAAAGAAGAAGAAGAAGAAGAAGAAGAGGAAGAAGAAGAAGAAGAAGAAGAAGAAGAAGAAGACGAAGAAGAAGCAGAAGAAGAAGAATGGTGGACGCTATGATGTTGACCACACAACCCATCGACGGCTGATTGGTCTATGAAGATGTGGTGCTAGCACCATATACCAAATAGCCTCAAGGCGTGGATAATGGTCTTTAGTATTTTTGCTGACTCTTTTGAATCGTTTCTGAACGAGAACAACGGGTATACTAAAAGTACACTTGAGAGATCCTCTTCTTTTAGTACATGCCGTTTGGCGTTGGTGACCATGCTTGTCTACAGTCTTCTATTTCGTGTCTGACATTCATTTCTGATACTGATGCTCCACCATGTAATGATGCTAAAATGTTTAGCATCTTCTCTTTTATTCCTATCCCCGCCCCCTACCTCCACTATCCTCCAACATGTCCGTTGTCAAGAAAGACTGCGGATCTCCTTTTCTCATGATATGCTCAAAGAATGTGGATTGTCTTCTTCTGATGCGAGTAACCAGTTGTCTTTCAGTGTTAACTTCTTTCAAGAAATCTTCCTTACTCTTCCTATCCGTCCCCGTGATTCGCATAATTGTTCTATAAAGGCACATCTCCGCAGGTTCCACATAATACCTGTCTGCTTACAGACTACCTTATTTGCATCACAATTACCCTGGCAACCATACGTATCAGAACAAAACAAAACCATAAAAGCTCATCGTATGCATCACACACACACACACACACACACACACACACACACACACACACACACACACACACAGGCACGCACTCACACACCCACACACACACACACACCCACACACACACACACACACACACACACACACACACACACACATCTGAAAGCCAAAATTAAGCGGCGAGCTGGCCAAAATAAACGGAACAAATTCAGAATAAATTACATGCATTTATGTTTTTCAAAATGTGTCCAAAACAAACGAATGCAAAGGTTAAAGGGGTTACTTCCAACACTGTATAAGCCCATTATCATAATAGGTTTAATCATGTGTATGTCACTGCTATAAGACCTTTTTTTATTCTGACAGTTCGGTCAAACTGAGAATAGTGAGCCATTTAATTACCGATGTGGGATGCATCAATTCAGCGCGAATAAATACTGGTGAAGAAACAACGAATTAGCTATATTTATCTTGCTTCCTGTTATTTTACTTTTGAACACCCTTCCTTTTCTTATCATATTTGGTACATACAAAAGCCCATATTTAGATCTATCTTTCTCTGTCTGACAGTGCCCACATTTAGTTCTACTTTTTCCGATTTGACCTCATTACACCAACACCACTGCGCAT
Source organism: Cepaea hortensis (assembly GCA_963921405.1). Lineage (NCBI taxonomy): Eukaryota > Metazoa > Mollusca > Gastropoda > Stylommatophora > Helicidae > Cepaea > Cepaea hortensis. Next base: position 118,158,116 of record OY992880.1, read on the forward strand.
TATTTCTGTATAAGGAAATTATATTCCTGCTAACTTCAATTGTTCATAAAATATATGTTACAATTTATAATCTTATTATTCATGTTTGTGTTGTTCTTGACAAATGTTATAGTGACCGAAATGTGCGAGATATGTAGCGCTTTTTAAAGCATTTATTTTCACTTTTCATAGTGATTATTATTATATTTTAGAAGCAAATTTCGCCACTATGACTTGTCTCTAAGCCTGGCTAGAGGTCCTTGTATGTGCACATATTTGTGGTTGTTATTTCTACTCATAATCTTAACACATTGCTTTGTTTAATTTTAAACTGTCTTATCCTGCTGCAGTCAAGATCTTTCTTATTAGTGCCACAACATATATGCCAGGATGAGTAGTATAGTAGAGAATGCACTAGTCTGCCTCCAAGGCTTGAGGTCATGGGGTTAAAATCTCCGTGGGCAGGTGCTTTACTGGGCAACCGGTTTCAGGGTCAACTTAGCGCATGAAATGAGTACCAACATCGTTTGAGAAATTCTTCGTCCGCCATGGTATTGACTAGTTCTGACATCGTATGTCGTTTGGCCAAGAAAATATGGGTCAAGAAGGATATTTCCGAACTGCCAAGTTGGCCAGGGACTTAAGCTGAGTTAAGAACAGACATCGTAGTACTCGGGACATTCCCATACGCGCTCAGTCCCCAACTTCAACATCCATCGAAGAGTCCCAACACTACTGGTGCTAGTTGCAACATAATTATGTGTCGTCTGACTTTCTTAGGAGTACTGAAGGTCGGCCAGATCCCCTGGTCACTTCCTGTCCAACCATTCTCTCCAGGTCATGAATATATAGCTGTTCTTCCGCACCATTCACATGATTCCATAGGACTCTGACCATACACGCCTTATTGTACCACATTCAGCGGAGTAGATTCAGCTAGTCTGCTAGTTTACTCGTTTCCCACAACACCAGAATGCCCACATGCTATATATATATATATATATATATATATATATATATATATATATATATATATATATATATATATATATATATATATATATATATTCGTGGCGAAGTAGTCAATTGATCTATATATATGTATGTATGTATGCATATCGCCATTGTGGTTAGTGTACTTGCTTATAAAGACAATACGCTATAAAGCATAATTAAAGAACATTTTCAGCGCCTTCATGCGCACTGGGTATATGGTTTTGGCCCCATATTTGTTAAAACCAATAAACTTTATTGGTGATATGGTCAATATTGGGCCTGTCGCCTCTGCTCCAAGAACATTGTTTGGGGTATTTCAGACTGCGTCGATCTTTGAGAGCAGGTTAATTAAACAAAAACAAAAAAACACCACCTCGATTGGAATTCGAACATATGACCACAGGACCGGCAGACAAGGCTCTAGCCAATTGTTTTCCGCAGCTCCGTTGTGAGATAATGGCCCGGGTGTAAATCAATCTCCGGCAGTGGCAGGGGCGATGTTCTCAGCCAGTGGAGTTCTGAGGGTCAGCACAGTCTCAGTGAAGGGGTATCGGACAATTTGCTGCTTTTTCTGGGGATTGTCTGGGAAGGACAAGCAGCGATGGAGGGAGCTGATCTCCGCGCAGCGCGACTCATCTAGACCGAGAATATGTGCAGGCCTGATACTTCACGCTGAATGAAAATATTTGCCATGGAACTTAGATGTGCGTTTGTGTGTATGCGTTTAAGCATACCCCCCCCCCCCCCCACACTCTGTGTTCTCCTTGCAGGTTCTATGCAATCCGTAGGCTCGTGGCGTTATTGGCTTTTGTACCCTCGACCCTCGTTTTCCCGTCACAGCGACATTTCCGGTCTAGTCACACTGTTAAAACCATACACGCGGTATTCGATCACAGACGTGTCAAGCCTACAGCAAGGGGCAAAGAAACAGATGGGTAATATATATCCAGTTTGTTACTTGTCTTCGAGCTCTAGTAAAGCTTACCGATTATACTTGTCGTATACTTTGGTAATTCGTTTATTGTGTTTACACATAAGTACTTCTCACATGCAGCATTTATACATACTTGATTGTGATGCTTGTATCAGCATATTCCTCATTTCTTCTATCAACTCCAGTAGTTGTTTGTGAACTGTATCTTCCGCTTCGATGCTCTGCCATTTGCCGATCTACAATAGATCAATTTATACAACCCTGGGTTACTCTTGGTTAAACATTCTTCTCACAGGCATCACGTTAAAACCTTAAAGTGCGGCTAACCATATATTTAAGGAGTGGTCATAGGATCTGGCCGGCACTCAGAATTCCTAGGAAAGGTCAGATGAGACATAATAAAGCTGCAACTGGCACAATTAGTGTTGGGACTTTTCGCTCGCTTTTTAAGCTGAAGACTGAGCGCGTATAGGAATGTACCGAGCGCTGTTATGGGAGTCTCCGTGGCGATGTGGTCAAGCCGTCTGCCTCGCTCTCCGAAGGTTTTGGGTTCGATTCTGGGATACGTCTCTCGGTTCACGAGTGCATTTTTCTCGGAGACTCCTGGGGGTCGTCGCTGGAGTTACGGGGTTCGTGCTTTGTGCGACGCTTTCGGCACCAACCCTGAGGAAAGAGACCGAGCCATATGGGACGAAACCCGGTGCAATGAAGTCGATCATCTCGACTTTTAAGACATTTTATTTAAAGATCGAGTGCTGTGATTCCATACGTTTCTGTAAAATTAATACCGGCAGTTTTCAATGGTAATGTCGGTTGAATACATTCGGTTTGCTAACATGATCTCGCCCGTGTGTTGCCTGGGTCCATACGGAGGAGCAAAGAATAGTAACACTGTTGCCTACAATGCATGTCGTAAGAGGCGACTGAGGAGAATATGGTTCCGTCGCCCTGCTACTGAGTGAGTGCGTGGCGCGACAGCGTTGTAAAAATATCGATCAAGAAGTGACCTCGCAAAGAGAACAGGTTACTACCATCAGAAGAGGAGAGTACACATACTTTAGGTACATCATGAGAAGCTGACATCTGAAGTAAGTCTAATAACGAGAAGCTTTGATGGTATGAGAAACTGTAGGAAACCCAGAGAAAAATGCTAGGCAGTTTGACATGCTCGCATGGAGGAACATCACTTTCAGAATTGACTGGCAGTACACGAGGCAGATAGCTCTGGACAGGCATGATCACCGACGCCACACGACACGGACTATAAGAAGAAGATATAAGTGATACCAGCTCACATTTGTCTTTATGCATGTATCCCGGACGGCGTTGATTGTGTGTGTATTTGTGTAACGACCATCTACGGTGATCAGCTGAGAATTACATTACAGGCGATTTCCAACAGTTCGACGCCGCTATGAACTACGTAATGTAATTTAGGAATTTACTAATAAAAGAACACGTGCATCAACAGGCTGCCTGTTTCCTAAAAGATTGAAAAATCATAATAGAAAAATATCAAAGTTTACATGTATGGTCAGATTATGTGAAAAACCTTTATGATGATAACAGGGAAGAACAGTATGATGTTCGAAATAATAATGAAGGACCAGCAATTTCGAAGATTGAGGTTCGGAATATTCTTAACCATATGAAAACAGGCAAGACCCTCGGTTCAGGTAGCATCATAACAGAAACGATTAATGCTTAAGAAGAATATGGAATAGAACAAGCCACCAGACTGCTGGACACAATATATGATACTGGAAATACACCTCCTAGTTCAGTGGTTCTCAATCTTTGTTGGCCCGTGCCCCCTTCACCATATTTTTAGGACGTCATTCCCCCCTCCCCCCTCACCATATTTTTAGAACGTCATCCTCCCCCTTTCGTATTTCCTCCCTAAAAATCCCCCCCCCCCTGCCCCTATACAGTATACGTAATAATTGAAGCTAAATTTAATAGCACATACTAAAACAAGTCTAGACATCTACATAAAACGTGATTTGCTGATCTACTTACGTTATAAAATGAATTTCAGAAGGGTGATACGTACAGAACCGTAAAGTATGAAGGGAAAAAACTATATCAAATAATCTTAATCCCCCGCCCCCACCCCCTGGAAACCCTAAAATCCCCCCCCCCCCACTGGGGGGAATTCCCCACCGGTTGAGAACCACTGTCCTAGATCATGTAATTCGGTATTTATTGCAATCCCAAAGAAATCAGGAGCCTTGGAATGTGATCAACATCGCATAATTAGTATAATGAGTCACATCACGAAGATTTTGCTAAGAATTATCATGCAATGAGTTAAGAAGAAAATACAACTAAAATAGGAGAACAATGTGGGGTTGTAGAAGGAAAGGGTACAGTAAATGCTGTGCATATGCTGAGAACAGTAATTGGACGTTCTATAGAAGTAAACAGAGATCTACACCTTTGCTTTATTGACTACACAAATGCTTTCGTAAAGTAAGACATGTAAACATGATAGAGATGCTTGCAGATATAGAAATTGATGGGAAAGACATTAAACTTATAAAACATATATTGGAAACAACAAACTGCCATAAGGATTGATAATGAAGTAGGTGAATATCAGCCTATTAAGTGAGGTGTGAGACAGGGATTTGTAATGCCTCCAGATCTTTCTTTTTCTCTCTACAGTGAAAATATTTTTAGAAATGTAAAAGATTTGAAAGAAATCATTATTGGAGGAAGAAACATCAATAACATTAGATATGCAGATGCTACAGTATTGATTGCAGACAATGAGCAGGATCTGCAACATTTAGTAGATGCGGTTGTTTCACAGTGAACAACTAAGGTTAGAATTAAATTGTAAGAAGACACGGATATTGGTCGTCACTAGGAAGAACGAAATACCACAATGTTATTTAGAAGTAAATGGTAATAGTCTTAAACAAGTGAATCGGTGCAATTATTTCCGAACAGTCATAACTTCTGATGGGAGATGCCTTGAAGAGATTAAAACAAGAATCAGCACGGCGAAGGTAGCCTTTTGCAAGATGAAAAAAACATACTGACCAATAAAAAGATGTCAATTGCTACGAGAAAAAGTGTTGAGGTGCTACATAGAGCCTGTACTTTTATATGGATGTGAAGCGTGGGCAGTGAGCAGTGTCAGATTCTCACCCATAGGTTGCAACGCGTCGTCTGTACCAACGCCAGACTATTGCAGCCATACTCAACTCTGAGCAGTGTTAAACACGCTAGCTACAACGCCGCGTCTTCGACGGCGCCTGAGAAGTCCAGCCAGACGCAAGTCTGAGCGACGCTAAGCCGTTGTTGGTCAGTCAAGAGACAGCGTGAAATGTGTGTAGCACGCAAGGGGACTTCACCCCGACTGACGCGAATGCTGAACGGCTGGTCAGACAGGCCTTGGGAGAGCGTAGAGGACAGACGTTTGAATGCGGTGTGCTTTGAATTATATGTTTGAGCGTGATTCGAGAGCTAGCCTGTAAGAGTGTTAGTGTATTGCTGTATTGATGTATTGATGTATTGATTGGTTGCATGTATTGATTGTAATAATGACTTGTGATTGCGCGAGATATGCATTAATTGTGAAACGCGAGATGCACAAATAAAGTGTTTGCATTGTGTCACATTGAGTTATTAAGTGACAATATTTGTTATCTCACTTGTCAGCCAACGAGCCAGAGTCTTGCTACCGCAAGATCCTGATCAAGCTGAAAAAAAATGTGGTTTCTGAGGAGAATGCAAAGGATACCATGGACATTCAGAAAAACCAATGACCAATTCCTACAAGAACCAAATGAAAATCATAAACTGATTAAAGAAATTGAAAGTAGACAGTCAACATTTTTGGGCATGTTATGAGAAGAAATAAATTGGAGAACACGGTGACAACTGGCAAGATCGAGGGGAAGAGACAAGGGGAGGACAGAGAAGTAAATACCTGGATGGCTTGACCACATGGCAGGGTAGAGACAATAACACTGAGCTGACACATGACTCTGGTGATAGAGTGAAATGGCGAATCATGACCACCCACGCTTAACGGCATGGTACATGATGGATGGAATTGAATTTCGAGTAGACCGTCCTAAAAATAGCAACTGCAGTGGATTCGCCTCTTAATCGAAATAGTGCAGATACAATGAGAAATCCCGTGCTTGGGGGTAAAGCGGACAAAAATGGGGCTTGTGGAGGTGGATGGTTGACATCGGCAGAATCACCAAGAATGAAAGAGCAAATTGGAATGAACATAACTGAAGAAATGAGAAAGATGGAGAAGAGAGAAAACTGGGAGGTGTCAGTTGAAGAAATGAATCCATGTGATTCTTGGCTTCCCTCTATGGATGAAGCAGCTACTTTAATTATTGGACATCAGTCTCACAAGATTTCGGAAACATTTTATTCTTGTCTCTATAAACTCCATACAGGAAGTGGTACCTATGATATGTCTAAAGTCACTATTTCTAATCGTGTCTTTTAATTAAAATGGCCGCCCCCTTCCACCCACAAGTATTTAATGTTCATATAATGAGTGTCCTCTATTGCAATTCAAACAGTGTCCAATAATTTGTGTAGGCAAAAGGGGTTTATTTGAAATGGGTTGTTTACCACTTGTCATGTGAACATTGCACTATTGCAGAGATGTTTAAGCAATTGTGACACTAGCTAAGTCAATTCATTCGCTTTTCGTCATTACTTGTAATCCTTATCTGTCACAATTGTAAAGGTAGCCCAATAGCGGATACTGCCTCTCAAGGTGTGAAGTGTTCAACCTTCACGTATTTTAGGCCACAATATATGCAGTTGAGTGGCCAGTTCCAGTCTTCATCATCTTTCCTTCCTAGTCATTTCCCGAAAATTCCCTGACAAATATTCTTATGAAATGTAGTCAACCCCAGAGCCAAACTGGTGGTAACAATTATACCTACCTCTGCTAGGAATTGAACCCGGATCACTCTCTTGACAGGTACATGCGCTAATTACCAAGGCAATGTAGCCCCCCCCCACCCCCTCCCTCCCTTAATCATTACCTGCTATAAATTAATCAACAATACATGCACTCACCGCGGCACTTTCCATGGAAGAGGCCAGTTTCTCGCCGAAGTTTTCCATCATTTTAATCTTCTCCTCGAGCTGGTCAACTGTGGCCTCTAGTTCCCCGACTTCCAGCTTCACTGGGCCGGCAAACATACCTTTGGCGAGGTCACTGTGGAAACGAGCTGACGACAAGAGGGAGACGTATCATAACAGCTATGTTTCTACATACGAAATTATGAACATTCAAGTAAGAAACGGTGGGCATGACAATACGAAACAATGAACAAACAAATGTGAAACACAGGATGTACAATTGATCAACAATGAACATACAGATAGGAAACGATGGTCATGATAATAAGAAAACATGAGCATACAAATAAGAAACAACGGGCATGATAATAAGAAACATCATCATCATCATAATCATCTGACATGTCGATAAGTGTGGGCTATCAAGTATCGTCTTCTTAAACGATCACCTGAGTCGTGGATCAGCTCTGTGTTCTTATCTCGACCTTGCCATGTGGCCTAGACATCCAGATATGTACTTTTCTGTCTTCAACTTGTTCTTTTCTCCTCAATCTTGCAATTTATCACAAAGTTCTCTAATTTATTGCTTCTCAAATATGCCAAAAGTATTTCGACTGTCTACGTCTAATTAATATCATGTGTCATTTTTCGTCATTTAATAGAGAATAAGAAACAATCAGCATACAAATCCGAAACACAGGACGTACAACTGAGAAACAATGGACATACAGATGTGAAACAAACTAATTGCAAATCATAAATTACGTTTTAATGACCAAGTAGAGACAAGAACACTGAGCTGATACATGACTCTGGTGATGGAGTGAAATGGCAAATCAAGACCACCCACGCATATCGGCCTGAGGAGAACTGCCAACTTAACAATCCGAGACCGAGTAAGAAATGTTGTTATCAGATAGACAGTGGGATCAACACCTTGTGCCACATTTATTGAAAGACAGAAGATCAAGTGGTTTGGTCATGTCGTTAGAATGCAACACCAACAACTACCATCACTGGCCTTACATCAAAGATCATTTGCGACGAGACCAATAGGACGTCCAAGAAGAAAATGGATTGACGACTGTCCTGTTATTCCCGAGAGGAGATTGGAATCAACAAGCACATCTTTAAACTTAGTATCTGTTGGGCTTATTGACTGACTTTGGTCTACACTCCTCTCTTCTATCTTCCCTTCCATATATCTATTTCTTTCTCTCTCTCTATTATTCCCTCAACACATACTCCGACAACAGTTCCTTTCAACGATAAGATAAACGATTTATTAATAAAAAACTATGTCTGGTGTATGTATGGATATTGTCTATGTAGTTGGTATGTTCTTCTAGTGTGGTTGCCAGATATGAACTCTGAATGTCTATCAGCTGTGTTGCTTCTCGCCCTTTCATTCTTCAAGATCACAGGACAGCACATCAAACAGGACAGAGCTCACCCTGGATGATCCGTATGCTTGAATCTGATGGTAAATCCGTTATTGAATGAAACAAAACTGTTCACCACTGAGTCAAGGTACCGTAATAAAAGTCCCGTAAGTTTATGAATGCGCCTGAATCTGTTTCATGACGGTAAGTATCCAACCTCGAAAAACCACCACATCGTCACAGTTCTTCCTATAGTCTTTTATTACTAACACTGTTTTACTTGTCTATTCTTTCTTCCTTATGCATACAATATGTATGTAGTTGTAAGTATCCCTGCTTGCCACAGGTTAACATCTTTTCCTTTTAAGTGTTTTAGTGGTATATTCATTTGAGCATACAGTGTTCTGTATTTGAATTGATTATTTCTTCATCTTAAAACATGTCCCTGTTCTGTTTGGTTCTAAGTAAGTACTTTATTTACTCCCGTGTAGTACTCTTCATCTCTTCTCTGATTTCACTAGGAGATTGGAACCTGTGGAGAAGTATAACAGATCCCGTGATAAGCATCCGCCCCTTACTACTACTTATGCAAGTGTCCTTCTCCAGCCATAATGACAAGGCTTCCGAAGTGAACACCCGCATAAGACATATGAATTCACCAAAGTCTAAACTATCCACTAATAGAAAGCCATGGTAAATGCTATTCACTCACATCTATATTCCTATGCTAAAACTATACTCTAATATACCTTATAATAATCCTAGTCTGAATTGGGAGTACTAATGCACAATAGATACACAAACGTTCTACTGAACGCAGCACCACCCTTTCCATAATCCTTTGTCTCATGAAACCCAAGAATCACACTAAACTTCCACAAAGAGTTGCCACTCTTTATAGGTCATATTTGCCGCATAGTCCTTGACCTTGCTTGACACCTCAGGTTCCTACTTCATTATCACAGTTAGTGGAAAATTACAGATCTGAAACTTTTCCATTATTCATACATTCAGACCGCAATATGCTGTCCAATAATGCTGTCTGCCTTTGTCGCAAACCAATTTTTCCACGCGACTGTTACCTGGGCTGTTGGCGGCCCCTTCTGGGTCTTGACCTATAAACACATGCGCCTGGTCACTCCGTTGTTGGTTACCCTTACTGCTTCGTTTGTTAACCCTTCTTCTACTTGGTTAGTCGGTGTATACAGTCGTCTATCTGGGAATCATTAACTCTCAGTATTCCACGACATAGGCCCCCTCTTAAGAGATTAGACCGCGTCGAATCTTTCTCACTGTAGGTTTGATTCCCATGATCCACAACCCTAGTCTTCTTCCTCCGGAGCTGGATGTCTGGATAAGAAATCTGCTCCTACATTCTCCTTACCAAAAATGTATTCCACTGTGAAGTCCTGTTGCAGTAACAACGTCCATCACATCCACCGTGCGTTGAGCTTCTGCGAAGTAGCTATTAACATCACGTGTTGATGATATGATTGGATCCTCACATGGCTCACCTCATTATCCAGTAGGCGCTCTAATTGACACCCTACTATACTACTCACGACTGAAACTAGTGTTGACTCCTCGCTCCTGTACGTCCGGTCGACCTCCTTTCGACTTGCGTCAGCGACGGCTCACAATATAGACGGATTGTCCCATCCTGATTGTAACACTGCTTCCATGTCCTCTTGGTTTCCCCCGGCTTTGCCTCTGGGGATGTTTCGCCTCGTCCTCGTTGGACCGAGTCGTCTTTCCCAAACCTCATGGGCTTTTGCTTCCAGGACCATCTTGGGCGATATTGTATCTGGTCAGCCAATCTTTGGTTGGAGTCCTGGGTAATTCTCGCTTTTCCCGACGCTACCCACCCCTTCTGAACTTGGTTACCGGTGAAACTTTCACTCTTGTCCTTTCCCTGACTTGTGATTTCCCTCCTCCTGTCGTTGGGTAAATCTGACCTATCACGTATTGTCCCATAGGCCCTCCTATGTTGTACTGGCGATCTCTGGTCTTCGTCTGGACTGGTAACCTTTGTCCCAATGGCTGCCATCACCATAAAGTGCGAAGCTTTGCTCCCGGATCTCTCTTCATATTTCCTAATGAGATGTCTAGGGAGATTTTTCTTCTCTTCCCCGATCCGTATTTTGTAGATGTTCTTGGACACCACCTTTTCCACAGGATAAGGTCCTTTCCATCCTACTTGGAGTATATTGGTCTCTGCTGGACTCCACACTTCCACTTTGTCTTCCACTTTAAGAGCTAGTTTCCTCTTAATTCGCTTGTTGGGTGGTGCTTTCTGGCACTCCGAACAAGACTTCACCCACCGGCGTACATCTCCGGTCATTCCTGGCCAGCAATAATGGCCGGATATTTGCTGCAAGGTCTCTCTGACACCCATATGTCGATTCTCGCCTATGATGTGTCCACTCTGAAGAATGTGAGGACGGTGGGTCTCTGGAACCACCCACTGCTCGTGCAGGTTATCTCCCCTCCCAGCTCTCCGATAGAGTAGTTGATTCTTCAGAAAGTACTGTCCCCGTTCTGGTGGCTCAGCACTTCTTTGCAGCTTCCTGTAGCAAGGATGCAACGTAGTATCCTTCCTCTGGGCAGTATGCAATTCTCCTATCCCTGAGTTGTCGCATAGTGTCTCTGCCTCTTTTTCCTTCCCTTGAGATCCACTGACTACTGTTCCCTTGTGGGTTGGCTGTTTGGGCATTCCCAAAAAGACATATTTCTTACCAATGATCATGGGAAATAAGGAGTCAGATAATACAGCAGCTGGAATAATGCCCGTGACGTACCTGGATTTAATCTCCACCTTGGAGATTGGCAGCGTCATGGTAACAGCACTCCTCATTGCCGGCTGTATCTCTATGGTCTCCCCTGTAAGTTGGTCTGGGCTTACTAGGCTGGCGTCCACCACCGCTTCCCCATCCAAACCTGTATCGTAGAGACAAGCAACCTGTTGGCCATTTACTTCAATCAGTTCCACCACAGGTGGTCTCTCTTGGTCCTGAGTGTCTTTCATCTCCTTGACCGTTTCCTTGCCTTCCTATTTTAATTCCTCGAGGTTGGTTATGCAATTGGCGTCGTTTGCCTTGCATCTGCAGTCCACAGTATTATGTGTTATCGACTGGCAGTGTGTGCACCCTGTTCCTTTCCTAGGTTTCCGTGTGTCCTTTTTGTTCCTTTCTCCTTCGCCGACCTCAGCCTTGTCTGTGATCACCGATGTAGGAATCACTTTGCATGCTGCGAAGTAAGAACTTTTAGGTTTCGATCTGCAGTCTTTGGTGTTTTGCGAGGCCGCCTTGCAAAATGAACACCACTTCTCAGACCACTGTCGTTTCGCTTGAGAATTCGAGGTGCTCTGGTTTCCTACCTTCACCTTCTCTGAACTCTCCTCTGTGTGCTTTATATAAGGTTCCACTTTTTCTCCTTCCCAGTTTTTAGGTTTCTTTTTCTCTGGTTTCTCCTGACCTTTTGTTGGTGTACTTAGTTCCTCAGTTTCCCCATGTACTTCCACAAACCTTTCCGCCAGCTTATTCACAACATCAATCCGTTCCGCCCCTTGTTCTCCCAAGAAGGTTCTGAGAGGTTTCGACATTTGCTTTCGCATCTGGTCGACCACCATCATCTCTTCGAGACTCTCATAATCCCTCTTGAATTCTGCCAAGTCCATCCATTTCTGGAGATAGGATTTCAGCCTTAGACTGTAGGCGGCGAATAGTTCTCCCGGCTCTCGTCTAGACGATCTAAACTTCTTCCTATACGTTTGTGCTGTGATGTCAAAATGCTTCATCAAAGCGGCTTTTAATTCCTGGTAATTATTTTCCTGTCCTGGTGGTAAGCGTGTGTACACGTCGAATCCCGAACCGATTAATCCCTGGGATAGTTTAAGAGCCCATCTGCTCCGATCCAGCCCCATAGCGACTGACATTGCTTCGAAACGAGATGCGTACTGGTCAAAGCGTTCCTTAGACTGATCGTAGACAGCTAAGGGAAACATCATGGCATGGTAACCATGTCCACTCATATGGGTTGCACCAGGTGAAGAAGAATTTCCTTCCACTCCATCTATTTCTCCCTTAGTTTGAGTCTTGAGTTCTAGCTCTTTCATGCGGTATTCATGTTCTCTGATCTTTGTGGCTTCTTCTGCATCCAACTGGGCCTTACGCTCCTCCCTTTCTGCTTCCAACTGGGCCTTACGCTCCTCCCTTTCCGCTTGACGAAACTCTCGCTCTCTTTCTTGTATGTAATCCGTTAGCTCGGAACCAGCTAAACCAATTGCCTCCCCGTTGGCCCTCAGTTCGGCTGTAGTTACTTTAGGAGTTGCCATAGTTACAGCAGATAAGTCAGCACGTTGAGTAAAGACACCTCAAGGCAGTAAAGAAGTACTCACTATACAATTATATTCCAGTTAGACCCTATATCATTAATCTATGTCTATCTAATATTATAAATCTACAACACCACACAGTACATCACAACCACTCTCTCATCCACAAGAGGAGATATAGGATAAAGACTTATGTAGACGTGTGACCGTGTGACTAGGTATGTAATGTGTCTTACCACCTATCCACATTCACTCTGTCTGGAACTTTCTCACTGTAAAGTCACCAGCATTAATGAAATGTTTCTACCATAAATGTAATGGCACCTATATATCCAATGGACGTCCTTCCATTAAAAGTCATCAATGTATACTTATATTTCTTCCAATCAGTATGTCCCAACATGCAGGTACTCCGCTATGCCTGTGCCAATATGCAGGTACCCCTCTATGCATATGCCCTGTTATGCCCAGGTCATATGGGTATTTTTCCTACCCCGCTCGCTCCACCAATTATGTCCTGTTATTCCCGAGAGGAGATTGGAATCAACAAGCACATCTTTAAACTTAGTATCTGTTGGGCTTATTGACTGACTTTGGTCTACACTCCTCTCTTCTATCTTCCCTTCCATATATCTATTTCTTTCTCTCTCTCTATTATTCCCTCAACACATACTCCGACAACAGTTCCTTTCAACGATAAGATAAAAGATTTATTAATAAAAAACTATGTCTGGTGTATGTATGGATATTGTCTATGTAGTTGGTATGTTCTTCTAGTGTGGTTGCCAGATATGAACTCTGAATGTCTATCAGCTGTGTTGCTTCTCGCCCTTTCATTCTTCAAGATCACAGGACAGCACATCAAACAGGACAGAGCTCACCCTGGATGATCCGTATGCTTGAATCTGATGGTAAATCCGTTATTGAATGAAACAAAACTGTTCACCACTGAGTCAAGGTACCGTAATAAAAGTCCCGTAAGTTTATGAATGCGCCTGAATCTGTTTCATGACGGTAAGTATCCAACCTCGAAAAACCACCACATCGTCACAGTTCTTCCTATAGTCTTTTATTACTAACACTGTTTTACTTGTCTATTCTTTCTTCCTTATGCATACAATATGTATGTAGTTGTAAGTATCCCTGCTTGCCACAGGTTAACATCTTTTCCTTTTAAGTGTTTTAGTGGTATATTCATTTGAGCATACAGTGTTCTGTATTTGAATTGATTATTTCTTCATCTTAAAACATGTCCCTGTTCTGTTTGGTTCTAAGTAAGTACTTTATTTACTCCCGTGTAGTACTCTTCATCTCTTCTCTGATTTCACTAGGAGATTGGAACCTTATAATAATCCTAGTCTGAATTGGGAGTACTACTGCACAATAGATACACAAACGTTCTACTGAACGCAGCACCACCCTTTCCATAATCCTTTGTCTCATGAAACCCAAGAATCACACTAAACTTCCACAAAGAGTTGCCACTCTTTATAGGTCATATTTGCCGCATAGTCCTTGACCTTGCTTGACACCTCAGGTTCCTACTTCATTATCACAGTTAGTGGAAAATTACAGATCTGAAACTTTTCCATTATTCATACATTCAGACCGCAATATGCTGTCCAATAATGCTGTCTGCCTTTGTCGCAAACCAATTTTTCCAATCGACTGTTACCTGGGCTGTTGGCGGCCCCTTCTGGGTCTTGACCTATAAACACATGCGCCTGGTCACTCCGTTGTTGGTTACCCTTACTGCTTCGTTTGTTAACCCTTCTTCTACTTGGTTAGTCGGTGTATACAGTCGTCTATCTGGGAATCATTAACTCTCAGTATTCCACGACAACGACATCAAACACATTGTACAATCACACGGAATGACACTATCAAGCGCCGCACACCGCGCGCTAGAGCGCAAATTATTCCTCCCCACGACGCTTGACGGCAGAAGTGCAAGATGATGATGATGATGATGATGATGATGTTGATGAACAAGGTGTTCACAAACAGGAGGTTATGTTTTCGTATTAGAATAACGACTGTCGCGTTAATATAGTTGATAAGGAGCAGCTCTTGTAATGTCAGGAGCATAAATGAGCGGGAGTTAGACGTCTATGTTGTTTGTCTCGCTAAACGAGGAAAGATTGACTACCCATTCCTTATTCCACTCTAGCGCACACAATGAGATTGCCCTATCACACCAGAGACTCATAGTAGGAAACTGTTCAGGGACACAATCATTAATTAACTAATTAATTACTAGAATAAGGAGGTCTCTGAAACACAATAAAATAGCTTTGAAACTGAATAAAAGAGGTCCAAAATACGTATGCATACTGCTTGGGTGTGCTCTGACGGCTGTCTTCTTCCATAATGAACTGTATTTTCATTTGAAGGACGGTTTGTGTCTCTCAAGAGTTTACATGGGACAACGATGAACGTGTCGTGTGTTTCTCACTAGTACATGAACGTAGCAATTATGAGACTCGTTATTATGAAGTTGGCATCATACCACTACTACGACTACTCCTTACTGTCGTTGGGTGTTGTAATGGCGTAACCAATCGATGCATTTACCATATGCAACAAACAGGATATTCGATCACAGCTTCTGACGACTGAACTCACCCATTTCTGCATCATGTTCCTCCCTGACTTTCAGCAGTTTTTCGTTTACTTTTCGCACTTCTTCTTGAACGGCAGCGTACTCAATCTCCTTCTTGTGTAGGTTCTCTAACAACTGAGTGTTTGCCCTCTCCAACCTGTATGACATAAAACACACGACGCAGATTATAATACGGGTGAACCAGGGAGTCAACTCCAGGTGTTAAGTGTATGCAAAGCAGGGTCTGCAAGCTCAATGCAATACGTTTTATTGAAGGAAAAATGTATTTGCAAGAAAATTGTTCAGATGTTATTTCTTTTATATTATTAATGTAATAATAATAATAATAATAATAATAATAATAATAATAATAATAATAATTATTATTATTATTATTATTGCTGTTATTGTTGCTATTACAATTATTCCATCTATCCATCATGTGCCATGCCGATAAGCGTGGGCGGTTATGTTTTGCCATCTCACTCGATCACCAGAGTCGTGGATCAGCTCCGTGTTCCTGTCTCGACCATGCCATGTGGCCAAGTCATCAAGGTATTTACTTCTCGGTCTTTCCCTTGGTCTCTTCCCTTCGATCTTGCCAGTTGTCACCAATTTCTCAAATTCATTTGTTCTCATAACATGCTAAAAAATTTTTGACTGTCTACATCTAATGTCTCTAATCAGTTTACGATCTTCATTTGTTTCTTGAAGGACTTGTTCATTGGTTTTTTTCTGTCTGTCCATGTTATTCTTTGCATTTCCCCCAGAAACCACATTTCCACAGCCATCAGATTTTTTTCACCTGTCTGCTCATTGTCCACGCTTCACATCCATACAAAAGTACAGGTTCTATGTAACACTTAAACAATCTTTTTCTCGTTTCAATTGATATCTTTTTATTGGTCTGTATGTTTTTCATTTTGCAAAAGACTATCTCCGCAATAGCAAATTCTT
Organism: Cepaea hortensis; assembly: GCA_963921405.1. Classification (NCBI taxonomy): domain Eukaryota; kingdom Metazoa; phylum Mollusca; class Gastropoda; order Stylommatophora; family Helicidae; genus Cepaea; species Cepaea hortensis. The sequence goes on from OY992880.1 coordinate 118,174,369, forward strand.
GTTCTAATCTCTCCAAGGCATCTCCAACCAGACATTATGACTGTTCCGAGACAACTGTACCGATTCACTTGTTTAAGAATATGCATGTTTACTTGTATATTATTACATTATGGTATTTCCTTCTTCCCAGTGACGACCATAATCGGTGTCTTCTTACAATTCTATTATTATATTCTCCAATTACTATTATTACTTGTAATACTTCTTTTTGTGTTAATGTCCTTTAAGTAGAAGCCCTCCGTGGCCATGTGGTTACGTCACCTGCTTCGCGCTAGGAAGATTGGGGGTTGACCCCGGAATACGTCATTCGGTTCACGAGTGCAATTTTCTCAGACTCATGGGGGTCGTCGCAAGGGCCATGGAGTTCGTGCTTAGTGCAACATTTTCGGTAGGACGCCCTGCGGAAAGAGACCGAGCCATGCGGGATTGTCACGAAAAATAAACTTGCTAGTTTCGATCGATGACAAAAGGAGACATTCATCGGCACAAACAGGTAACCCTTTGATGTGTATGTACGGAGGAACAAAAATACGACGTGTTACAATGTCTACACCGGTCGGCATTTTGTTGACAAGTTTTTGCTCGAGAAACGTACAATGGCGCCATCCGTCTATAAGGCGGCAGTCAGCCTTTGAAGTGATAGACGGAATGTCTGGCCAGAAGTCGGATGGAGTCTTGTGATGTGGAGAAGGTCTCTAGATCACAGACAGGAGACAATTTCCCAGATGAAAGGGGACACCAGCCAGATGTTCACATTGAGTTGGGAAAAATACAGAGAAAAACAACTTCTCGACGCCTCAGCGTCTAGACAATTTGGTGACGTCACTCAAGCCCGATATAAAACCAGTTGAAATAAACAAGTTGAGTTAGTCGACCAAGATTTCTGAAGTTTTAAGGATCGGTGCAGTTTCCGAGTTGTGTTCAATGAAAGAAACTATAGTGTCAAATTGTTGATATTTATCGGCGGACATAGATCCAGTCTGTGATTGCATAGTTTCAATCAGCAACCGGAATAGGCATATGGTATTCTATTAATCATATCTAACTTAGAGTATGATTAGGAATAGAGTACAGTACTTTGCGGTGATGTAATGTATTATAGGTGTGGTGATAGAATGTTATATAAGTGCGGTGCTAGAAATTATCATAGGAGCGTCGGCACTAGTATCCTATTGTGTGGCTTTAACTAGCTTGTGTGATATATCATTTTACTCAGGGAGTTGATGACAATGTAGTTGGATAATAATTAGAGAGATTGAGGATGGTTGGGAGGGAGGAGGGGAATGTGAAATGGTAGGATCTTCCAGCAGGGCATCTGCTGGGTTTCTACCCGTTCCTTTATTCTTTCCTGGTGTTGCCATGTCTCAGACCATGTGATGAGCTATTTGGCCATATGACAGAGATCGGATCTCTGTTGTAGATCTGAGTGCTGCTATTGGCCTACACTCACCTAATTCCAGCCAGGATTGAGTTGCTCTCACCGTAGTATTCTCTACTCAACAGGTTCCAAGTAGGTGTGCTATGATATTCAACAGTGAAGCTAGAACACAGTTTAGAAGATGATGGCTCAGGATATGAAGACAGATGTTGCTGAGAGGCCTCTACATTGGGCTTATACCCAAGTTGGCTTCTGCTGAGCAGGACATGCTGATAATATTTATGTTTAGCAAGTGATAGTTGTATCACTGAACAGTCAGAACAATATATATATATATATATATATATATATATATATATATATATATATATATATATATATATATATATATATATATATATATATATATATACAACACTCATACCAGGAACATTCATAGAAATTTATAGAAATACCTGGAACATTCAGATTGTGGTGTTAATATGGGGAATCTTTACAGCCAGTGACACTAGATCAATTAAGATTTCCCAAGTAACAGTGACAATAGTGTTAGAATTCTCTGAGTAACAAACAGTTAATAACAGAGGAAATTCATAGTGTGAATTAGATTGAAGACTCTCATTAGACAGTGTTTGTCATGGATGTACAAACATCTGGATGCCTCGAGAGATAGCGGAGAAACTCTGCACGTGACCGGAGAAGCTTCACCCCGGTGAGGTTGTTTGTCTGGAATACATGGTGCTAGTGTGTTCTCAGCACAGTGATGAGAATGACTATACTCCTGAACACTGATCTGAGTCTATATACACCTTAGAATATACGTCACACAGTCTACACATTATACACACACACACACACACACACTTCTCCTACATATACTCTTTGCTTTAATACATTTCTTGTTTTTATTTGTTGAAGCTAGAGTTGTCAAGTATGTTATGTTGGGGAAGAATGAGAGGGGCATGATCCAGGGGTGAGTAAGAGTGAGAAGAAGGTGTCTTCAGATTGAGGGAGTGTTGTGGACGGAGTCTGCTGGATATCTCCAGGATAGGGATATTGAATTAAAATAAATGTGAGTGTTGATTCCCTTCACTCCAGGGACGAAACTAAAGTAGTAAAGAAGAACAAATAACTACTACGACATTCTTTACTTACGACAGCGATAAAACGCGGTACAATGAAGTCGATCTCTTTGCTACTGAAGATCTGATAATTCCAGATTAGTAGATTTCCCTCTTGGCAGAGTTTATGTTCATCCCCTGCCTGTCACTTAGTGTTCCATCACATTACTCTGCATTCTTATCTTTTAAAGGGGTCAGCGTAGCGAAGTGATCAAGACGCCTGCCTCGCGCTCCGAAATTCGTGGGTTCGTTTTCAGATACCGTCAGACCTTAGAGTGTCTATACGATTAACGTAGGGATAACGTGCTCGACATTCGAACGGCATCGGTGGCAACATGTGTTATGTATTTTGGTCAAAATATAATTCGTCTGTTCACTTTATAGGATATCTATCTCTGCAGTCCAGACCTGACGAGATGCAGCTCTGTACATCAGACAACTTCCGTGGATAAATGTATGGTTTTTCATGGTGATAATAAGCAGTAAACCTCGATATTCAAAACTGCTCACAATATGTAGTCATTGTTCATTGTTAAATATACCCGCTGTGACAAAACCGACCAGATCTCGTGTCTGTACTCTGCATTAAATCCTTTCGGTCGTAATTAGACGAGTTGTCTCCCGTCAGATCGTAAAAATAGCTAGGGAAATCCCCTGCTAAAATTGTCCCTGTCGGAAAACTTCGAGATTCTTCTCGATTTTAGAGGCAGAGTGCGTACGTGATGTTTGCTGTCACGTTGGACCTACAGTTATATCGAGTTGCACATGATTCTGGACTTCTCCGTAACCCATGAGATTCTCTGGGACCGAGACGAATTTGAAACTGCGCAATCGGCTCTCCGCTTTTAGTCGCCAGCCAACTATCACCAGAGACGGCCGCAATGTACTGACTGCTGTGAAATGATGTCTTTTCAACCGCGTGCCAGAGCGGGACAGAAAGGCAGCCAAGTAGTGTGGTGATTCTATGATCTAAGGTAATATCTCAATACAATATTAGTTAGCAGTTGTCCTTAAATAAAACGCCGGCAGCCAAAATACTTTTAAGCGAGACGCGGATAATTTTCTGCTCGCCTGTCTGCATTTGTAATTAGCTGTATCGATCGGCTAGGAAATATTTAGGTCAGACGTCTCCTGTAACAACAGGTGTTTGTGCGCGTCAAAACATCAGGCGTGTGTAATTAGTTACAGCTGATAAGCTGTGTAAAACTTACGTTATTGTAGGAGATATACTTAAAGTGGTTATTTTAAAACTATATGCACATTGATTGTTAGTGAAAGATGTACTATGAAGTTGTCACTGCTACTTGTAAGTATGTTTGGGTAATTAACAGTTATGTGTAGCAAGTGTGTTAACAATCTTATTCAGTGATTACTTAGTTAGAGCAGTGAGGGATTTTGACACTACTTAGGCTGTGTGATGTTAGAGGCATTACTATTGAGTTATTAGCTTGAGTAATCCAGTGATGTGTTATTTGCTTAGCTAGATAGTGCTGTAACTTATGCCGTATATAGGTGGTGTTTTATTAATTCCTGGAATCAAGGTGTTATTTCCATTAGGATGTGGAGGTAAGTATTTGCTACGTGAGGATGCCAGTGCTATTCCACCTCTATGTAGAAATGTCTGGTATTTACTTGATAGAGGTAGTTTGGAATTACCTGTGGGTTTATGATGTCACTACCTGTTTATGTGCCTGCCCGTCTAAGTGAATATGCATGCCCGATCGTGCTTATTATGTCTGCCAGACCGAGGTGATTGTGCGTGACCGAGTGTTGATTTTGCATACCCGACCGAGAGCGATGCGGCGCGCTGTAACCGATGCCGTTGCTGTTTTACTAATCTGAACTACAAGCAGAACGTTGATGTATGACTCTACTGTTCTTCTCTTCTATAAACCTGACCCTATTAGTGAGGTAACCTATCCACTAGGAAGTGGGAGTTATCAGAGAGCTATTTAGGGAACACTTGCGGGAAGACTGAAGATTTAGAGGATGAGGGGATGGATGCCACTCTAAAAGGACGACGTGGTCTAAATCACCACGGAACCAAGGTGCTCTTTTTCCACAGCTGGCTGTGGGAAAGATTACTCGGTGGATTGCCACCATAACTGTGATAGACCTGCACAGACTTGACCGTCAGGAGACAAGGTCAAATAATAAAGGTCAAACTAGTTCTGGGACAGAGATCCCAGGCCGAAAAGCCTTTGCTTGGTTTATGTGTTGTTAATTAGTTATTAACAAGTCAAGATTTAGTAATTAATATTGGTATGGTAATGAATTATGATTTATGTAATTTATTAATGTTGTGTATTCATTAATGAATTATGTTTAATTAATTGATCAATGGATTAAGTGATTAATTAATTGTTGAGTTATATAGATTAGGAGGATATGTCCGGCTGGACACCTCCCAGATAATGAAACCTCTACACTGAAAGATAAGTAGGTGTGTTTTATTATTGTTGTTGGAGGAGAAACGGAGGATTGGAGTAACACCAGGTAGTAGGATACTATGACAGAGTCAAACAGTCTACACTGGTGCTATTGGGCCAGATGTTGCCCAGACGAGTTATTTGACTATATACTAGCTTACCAATGCACCCTCATGCTATCCCTTTTAATTAAGAGAGTTGATCTATTATGTTGATTATCTATTATATTATGTTATGATATATTAATCTGATGCATGTGTTATAGTTGAGGTGTAAGTTAGTCCTAGCTGTAGCTGAGTACTCACACCGAAGTCCTTGTTTTAGGATCTGTTTATATGATGGAGATTCAAGAAGTTAGACCATAAACTCAATGGGACCAGCTCATTCCAGTGCCAGTCAAGGTGATGTTTTGAGGCAATACTGGGAGCGGTCAACCGAATCTGCCAGAGTCAACACATGAACGATACCTGAGTTTTAGAATGTCACTATGAGTCTAAGCTAAGACAGCCGCGAAGAGTCCGACGAAGATTTAGTCAACTGATCCAGATTGGGTCTAGGACTGATGCGTCTCCTGATTCATGCCAGTAAGGTACTGGTGAAGTTCTGATTACAAAGAGCAACCAGGCTATTATATTCTATTGTGTTGTGCAGCAGTACATATCATCAGATGGGGACATCTAGAACTGTAGGATCGACCCACACGTCATCATTAGAGTAGAACTTGTGATTTCTTCCGTCATCGAGGGATGACCAGCGAACCAGTTGAAGTGTCAGTCAGGTATCAGACACCTGACCAGTCCGAGATCTTACTCACAGTGGAAGGAGAGAACTTTGGGAAAGTCAACGACTTGGAGTTCCTTTGCACTGGAGGTTCATCGTGTGAGTCGTTAGCCACGACGGGACGACGGCACGAACTGAAGTCACATGCACTGTGATGATGACTAATCATCTGTAGATCTTCTCGCTGTTCTTCGTCAGCGCTGTACATATTGTCTTCTATACAGGCTTTCCAGCCATCCCTCTCTGAGTTTAGTTGACGTATTAAGAAATTAAATTTTGATTTGTTGACCATGGCTTTGAGTACTAGTATGACTGTTGTCTTGTCCGAGCCCCCTGTGGGTAGGAATCCATAGGTGGGGAGGGAAAGTCAGCTGTCCCGGCTTGTGTGATGCCTTGTAGATGTAAAGTCCTATTGGGATGGTTGGAGCAAAGGCTGGGGATATTAACTATTAGTAACATACCTGTCCAAGCCCCGGGGGTTTTGTTACATCTGCTGACATATTTGTTATATCGATTGCCTTGTTTCTCTGCAGAATTATATACATATTGGTTTCTCACT
>OY992880.1:118185635-118335635 GCA_963921405.1 Cepaea hortensis
CGTTTTGTGTTATTTATCATGCATACGGCAAGGCCTGCAGTTCAACAGAGTGGCTTGAACAGAATAGCAGGTGGATAGCAGGTGAATTCATTTGTTTTATGTGGGTATTTAAAGAAGGAAACCACACCTTTACAGGCATCATGGCGTGTTGAGTATATTGCGCTATATCCGGTGTTTTTATAGACCAATTGGCGCGCGATAGGTGATGGGGGTCATTATGATACCGGATCCCGGTCTTCTTAAGACATTTCCTCATACTCATGTTGGGCCGGGTTGACATGGGAGCCCAGTCAATGTTAAACATGCGACTCATGTTGGGGCCGGGTTGACATGGGAGCGCAGTCAATGTTAAACATGCGTCTCGATTCGGATTCGAACCCATGAGAGTCGGATCGGCAGATGAGCGTCTAACCACTCGCTTTGCAGGTCCCTGTTACTTGAGCCATTATCATGTAGCAGGGTCTTAACAGAGCGCTGCTCTCATCACCGCGTACCAAAAAGCCTCTCGATCTCTGGCCATTTCTTCCGCCTCATGCACCCTCATGCCCAAAGTGTCTACAGTGTCCTGTGTCCATCTTCGTGTCCAATGATCCCTGCCTCTTCTGTCAATAACCATGCCTGTTCTATTGTTATTCTGTTCAAGTCACTGTCACCTTAAATACCGCTACAGTACTTCAGTTTCCCAGACATGATACTGCGTGTGAGCCAGATTTTTTCGATGTTCAAATCCGGCAGAATATCAGTATTGTTCATCTTCTTGTTTCGCGACATTATGTAATATAATATTGTTGGTATTAGGTATTGGTGCATGATGGTGGAAATGACCATGTGTTCATTTGCATCCACTGTGAACGGACATTTACAGCGCGAATTGGCCTTATCAGTCACATTCGCTACTGCCATAGATAAAAGTTATTATGCCCTTTTAAAGCACAAACTATCGTCTGTCAAGACGGCAAGGTGCCAATGAGTCAATGATGATAAATGACGTATTAGGTAACTGCTAAATTGTGCACGACAGTATGTAATATATATATTGTTGGTATTTGGTGACTGCTAAATAGTCCATGACATTATGTAACATATATTGTTGGTATTTGGTGACTGCTAAATAGTCCATGACATTATGTAATATATATTGTTGGTATTTGGTGACTGCTAAATGGTGCACGAGAATATGTAATATATATTGTTGGTATTTGGTGACTGCTAAATAGTCCATGACATTATGTAATATATATTGTTGGTATTTGGTGACTGCTAAATGGTGCACGAGAATATGTAATATATATTGTTGGTACTTGGTGACTGCTAAATAGTCCACGACATTATGTAATATATATTGTGGGTATTTGATGACTGATACACGGTCCACGAGAATATGTAATATATATTGGTGGTACTTGGTGACTGCTAAATAGTCCACGACATTAAACAATGTATATTGTTGGTAGTTGTTGACTGCTAAATGGTCCACAACATTATGTAATTTATATTTTTGGTATTTGGTGACTGCTAAATGGTCCACGAAAATATGTGATATATATTGTTGGTATTTGGTGACTGCTAAATGGTCCATGACAATATGTAAAATATATTGTTGGTACTTGGTGACTGATACACGGTTCATAACTCACATACATATGCTCTTATGGGAAGGCTGAATGATTTCAAAATAATTATGTTAACTTCTTTGCTGGTGTTGTGCCATAGGTGCTAGATACTGTTCAATCCCTGCATTACTATGGCCAGTCTGGGTCTAACTTCCTGTGAACTGACCCCGATCATGATGATTACGAAGCCAAGGTATTCAATGTGTGACACTTTCAACTTCATGATTGTTCTTTGGTTGGTGTGTACTTTTGTCCGTGGACATTATTTTCATTTTGCTTACACCCGGAATCAGATTTTGATTTTCACTGTGTCTCTTGATAGACAGGATCGTTTCTTCTAATCTGTTAGCACTACGTATGAGTGGGACGTTATGTGGACAGACTACACAAACTGTTTACTACAACTCTGTGGCTATTTCAATTTACATTAAAAGATCATGCTGGCCAGTTCAGTCGCAAAGAACTCAACCAAGCACAGCATTCCTACACAGAATTACGGTGTATATATACAGTCACAAAGAAAACTTCTCATAAGCACCGTATTCCTACCACAGAATTCTGGTGTCTATACAGTCACAACGAACAATTCAACCAAGCACCGCTATCCTACTACAGAGATATGTTTTGTCTTAAAATCTGTTCCATTTTTAAGCATATTCATTATTACCGTGATTCGTTTTCAATTACGGCGTTTTAAATTGGCTATGTGCCTAAAAAACAAAAAACAAAAAAAGTCGCTTAATAGTCGACAGGGTCGACTTCATTGCACCGGGTTTTATCCCATATGGCTCTGTCTCTTTCCGTAGCACGGAAAGCGTCGCACAAAACACGAACTCCGTAGCTTTTAGCGACGACCCACAGGAGTCTCCGATACATTTAATTCGTAAACTGAAGGGTGCGGCCCGGAATCGAACCCACAACCTTCGGAGCACGAGTCAAACGGCTTGACCACTTCGCCACAGAGACTCCCAACTGTGTGCCTGCCCTACAGAAATGCACGTTACGTTATTTACAACGATAAAAACTGAATGTCATCAAGATATGAGCACATTGCAAACCTCCTAGTTTTCATGAAACAGTCATAAAGTTTTCATATGTTATTACATAAAAAAAAAAAAAAAGCCTCCGTTCTTCATAACTCCAGCTATAGATTGATAGACGGCTTTGTTAAAAATTATTTTTCTCTCTTTCGCTCGCTTTGATCCTGAGCGTAGTCCATACTAGGCTGAAATTTGCGAATGTGAAAATTAATGCAAATTAAAATTAACCCTTCTCTCAGATCTCCTGCAGCTGTCTTCGAACCCGCTCTGTCGGAATTAAGTCACTACCCTACAGCTACATACGAGACTTGCCAAAATTAACATCCCTAATTATGACTAAGCCGGTCTCCCTGGCCTAGGTGGTTAAACGACTTTCTCCGTAATCCCGTTTATCCACGTATGGTAACACCAGCGCGCGAGAATCGGTAGCGGTTCTCGCCGCGTTGGTGACTTGCGGGTTATATGAGCCGCCCGCTCAGACATCAATGGCGAACTACTGAGCGTAATCTTGCCAAGAAATTAACAGCGGTAAAATGCTGGTGTTGACATCGATGTCCTGTAAAAGATAAGCGAAAAAAAAACACATTATGACTAAACTATGTACAACTGTGAAAGTAGTCTCATCGCCACAACCAAAGCGCCTCTGTAAGTAGGTTCCTTTTAAAGATTTAAGGCACATTAGGCATATGGTGCTAAACCCATAGCTTCATAGACCAACCGACACTCAGTGGCTGATGTGGTCAGTATCATACCAACCACTTTTACTTTCCAAGACATTGCCTGGTACCCATTTAAGGCTGGGAGCCAAGATCAATTAAAAACAAAACAGCCCCGATGCGGGTCGAACTCCAGACCACTGGTAGGTGATCGTCTAATCACTACAATTCCGCGTCTAAAAGCTACGCTTCCGCGTCTAAAAGCTACGCTTCCGCGTCTAAAAGCTTCGCTTCCGCGTCTAATCGCTACCTATCCGCGACGCCCACTGCGCGTTTGTTGTCAAGGACTGCTTGCTGGTACTAATGTGAATACAGTTATCATTATAATTATCATTATTTTTATCATCTTCATCATCATCATCATAATCGAAACCACCATCATGATCATCATCATAATCATCATTATCGTCATCAACACCACCATTATCATCGAAACCACCACAAATATCACCATGATCATTGTCATTATCAGCAGCATTTTCATCCAAGGTCATCACCAAAATCACGATCATCACCTTCAACACCATCAACATTGTTGTTATCATCCCCAGGAAATTTTTTTTTAACTAAATGGAAGTGAGTTTTGACAACATTAAAAAAACATCGCTACATTGTCAATCTTACCCGTACTACGAAAGATAAGAAAGAAATTCGAACCTAACTGCCAATACATCCACCGTGTGAGTCAGATCACTTTACATCTCAGTGATGGAATTTCATTTAATTATAACTCATTGTTGAAGAAACGGGCAGTGTTGAAGAAAATGTGCGAAACCGAGTTTCTGAAACTTATACGTCTCACGGAGCCAGGAAACACCATTTGTACTGGGTTTTGGCATTGTCAACAATATGAGGGAGAATGATGTTTAAACTGCGATTTTGGGCACATAGAAGCGGCTGGGATGTGATGAGAACAATCGGACTCTATATTTGAATATTATTATAATGCTCAGTACTTCCCGCTGTCTGTCTGTCTATCTATCTGTGTGCCAGTGTCTGTCTGTCTGTCTGTCTGCCTGCCTGCCTGCCTGCCTGCCTGCCTGACTGACTGTCTGCCTGCCTGCCTGCCTGTCTGTCTGTCTGTCTGTCTGTCTGTCTGTCTGGTGTCTGTCTTTATGTTTCTCTCTGTCTCTGTGTGTGTCTCTATCAGTCTGGCTGGGGAAAAGGGGTGGGGTTGCTCTATTGTTTTGTTTACTCCAGTGGAAGAGACTGTAGTCGTCTGTGGCTTGACGGCTGTCATATATTTTGAAAGGAGTGGGAGATCACTGTAGTGCATGCCCCATCTCTAACAAAAGAAGTAGAGCCCCATCCTCTTCTATCTTCAATAACCCCAGAATATGAACCTTGAGTTATCTGCAGGCCTCGTTCTATTAAGTATTGTCTAGGAGATATAGATTATGGCCCTGGTAAGAATGGTAATTACTAACTGGGAATCTGCCCCTTCTCCAATGATTCTGATAGCTCTGGAGCCCCCTTATTGTTTATCAAATCTGAGGAAAGTCTGGAGAATTTTCTCAGCCTGATTTAGATGAAGAAAACATGGATGTTGAGCAGTTGATAGATCTAGAGTCTTTTTATTTCCCCATTCAGTAAGTCATTATGAGTTAATTTATCTTTAAACAATCAAACACATAAACAATCACATCAGATTCTGACAACATGATGTACAAAGAAGTTGTTGACACAGATAGGTTGGAACTGACAAATTAACAGAAGGTCAATTCATGTTAATCATTTATTGACTGGCCTGAGCCTTCTGGTCAGTACATACATCTCTATTGTGATTTACACAAAGTAATAGAACAGTTGCACGTTGGACCATTGTCCCAGACAATCAATAACAAGCATCACTATATGAGATGTCAACAAGTGTGAAAACATAGTAAACATTTTGATGTTGTACATATTAAGTATGATGGTGATGTCTCAACCATTAAATGTCAGTTTTCCTGAAATTGGGTGTGTAGTTTACCAATGAGAAAAGTAACCTGGTGACTGGAGGATTAGGTAAGCCAGGGTCCATTGACTGATGGATCCACTTCAGGTCTGCCCGTATAGCTCCTCTGAAGGCCTCCCCCTGCTCTGTTCATAGCCAAGTCATCCTCCATCTCACTTGTGGTTCATCTCTTTCTCTCGGCTTCCCTCTCTCAGGTCTGATTTAGGTGGTTAATTTGCTGATGTGTTGGGTGGTTGTTGGTATGTAGCCACCAAGATCACTGATGAATATTCGCATAAATATATACATTCCTACCAATACAATAATAAGAAGTAGGTCGGAAGAAATCTAAATTCCTGAAGTAGGAACCAGTTCCCCTCCCCTCCTTTTCTCTCTAAGCTAGTGTTGGGTTAAGTTGGGGTGGTCAGAGTTTATCACACGGTGTACGCCTTGTATCAACTTGTTCCTGCTGTATGTAAGTTCTCATTTGACCGGGGTCAGTGAACGTGTACAGTAAGACATTGACAAGAGTGAGAATATGTCAAGATGCATGTAAATAAATGACATACATTTAGAACATTTCTTCCACTAAATGGTGTTTACAATGTGTATAAATAATTCTCTGTGTTTTCCCAATTAACTACTTCTTCTTCTTGTGTCTAATAACTCTCTTCCATTACCTGTTGTTGTTGTGATGTTGAGTGTTGGGTTGTGTGGTGATGAGTGGTGTTGAGTTTTAAGTTATGTTGAGTAATGAGTTAAGTTCACTGCGCGTGATGGTGTTCCGCGAAGCACAACTTTCTCATGTGTTGCAATTCATGTGTGCCCTTATCTAATTAAATTTGACATAAATATAAATATTTATTCCGCCAAACCCTATTAATTCAATAGATGAAGGAGAAAGGAAAGATTGATTTCTCTTTCAGCTTTCTAAATTATAAATAGGCATAGATAAGTCTGTTTTAGAACAAGGCACTTATTCTAGTACACGAACTGTCATTTCAGCTGTAGATAGTGATAGCATCTTTTATCAGTGTTTCTGGTGAAATGCACAAGATTGCTTTAGAATCATCACTTCTCACAGTTGTTTAGAATAGAATGTAGTAGTGGAATGCACTTCTTAAAGTTAATAATTATCTTTAAGAATATCAGAGATGGCAGTTCTATCTAAGAGAATATTAGAGAGTCATTTTGCCCGGGAATGGCTTTGCGTCGTTAGAATCTACAGTCGAGCATTTTTACATTTCAGAGGTTTTAATTAATAATAATACATTTCAATTGACATCACAAACACGGGTTTACATTACTTGATACTTGATACATCGGGTTCTTAGTTTAATCACGGGACTAACAAACGTACCTCGGATCCAGACTTCTGCCTTGCCCATTGAATTTTTGGTCACACAATTTCTGACGTCTTTTCGCCAGGCATGTTTTTGCAAGAGTGGGCTGCTTATCATAATTTATACCGGCGTTGGCGCGAAAGCGGTGTCACATGTCTCTCCCAACCAATGGGGTTCCAAGCTTTGTCTGATGCAATCTTTCCAAGAATCCACGTCATTTGTCACTTGTTCAGTTCCAGTTTCGATGTTAAGTTTTAAGTCCTAGTCTCCATTTGTGGTTGTGAAGTCAATTTCTTTTAATGTTGTTTCCTCTGTTTTGCGGCACTTGTTGGTAAAATGAATAATGTTGGTTGCGTTATGCCACATGGCCCCACTCCAGATTGTTCTATGGTATGGAACTATGTTTCCAACATTTTCAGTTATCAAGCTGTTCCCATTTTTCCTCCTTTGTATTCTCTTCTGCATCTGATTGACCTGGTTCATCAGGCACTGGGTGTCGACTCAGGAAGTCCGCTCCCACATTCATTTTCCCAGGAACATACTCAACCTGGAACGAGTAAGGTTGAAGAAGCAGCGACCACCTCATAAGTCGGGCATTCAGAGTCTTAGATGCTGGGAGAAACATGAGTGGTTGATGGTCACATTGCACTGTGAAGTGTCTGCCATATAGGTATGCTTGAAATTTCTGTACACTCCATACGAGCGCAAGACATTATCTCTCGATAGTACTGTAATTTCTCTCTGCTGCATTCAATTTCCTGCTAGCATAAGCTACAGGGAATAGCTCTGATGGTACATCTCCCTTTCTCTGCAACAGCGTTGCCCCAATTCCTATGTTACTGGCATCGGTGCGCAGCACGAATGGTTGGTCGAGGTCTGGTAGATGTAAGACTGGATGAGCAGTTAATGCCTGCTTTAGTGCTGTGAAAGCTCTCTCACAGTCAGCTGACCAAGTGACTTTCTCTGGTTTCCCCTTTTTGGTAAGATCCGTTAAAGGTGCTGACAGAGTATTGAAGTCCTTGATGCATTTTTGATAGAATCCACATAAGGATACAAATGATCTTACATCCTTCTTTGTTTTTGGACGAGGTGCTCTCTGGAGTTTGTCCACATTTCCCTCTTGTGGAGCTATCAGTCCATGAGATATCTTATGACCTAGAAAGTCCAATTCTTGGAATCCTATCTGACACTTATTTGGTCTAGCCGTCAATCCAGTTTCTCTGAGGCGCCTGAACAAAAGATGCTGGGTTTCTACATGCTCTTCAAACGTTTCAGTGGCGATCAGGATGTCATCCGTGAAGTGACTGATGTCTGGATGCTGTAGTGGGTCAAGTAATTTTCTCATCATACGTGTAAAGACGCTGGGAGCATTACTAAATCCGAATGGAAGAACGTTGAACTCATAGTGTCCTCCAGGCGTGCTGAAAGCTAACCATGGTCTAACTTCCGGTTTTACAGGAATCTGTTAATATCCCTTACTGAGATCAATCCTAGTAAAGTACTTAGCTCGGTTGAGTGCTGTGAAGAGTTTATTCTGATCAGGCAGAGGTTCTGCTTGGAATTCAGTTATAGCATTGAGCTGTCGATAATCGATGCACAATCTATGTTCTCCACTTGGCTTTCTCAATAAGACGACGCTAGCACTGTAAGGTGATTCAGATGGTGAGATTATTCCTGCGGTGAGCAGCTGTTGTATTTCTTCCTCTAAAGTCTTTTGCTTTGCATAAGGAACTGGGTAAGTCTTGACTCGCACAGGCACTGTGCCATTGAACTTCATGTCAAATTCCTCCAAATCAGTTCTTCCTGGCTTATCAGTAAGTACTTCTGCATATTTTGCCATAAGTTCCCTTATCTGCTTTTGCTGATCCTTTGTTAAGTTGGGATTGATTTCCACATCCTTAAAGGTCTCTTTGGCTTGCAGTTGGCACTCGACTCCCATTGTTGATCCTTCTTCGACTTCAGTAGCCACACTCATGGCCATCAGATGTGCAGGTTCGGTGGTTGAGGGTCTTTCATGATATTTCTTCAAGAGGTTTATGTGAAATACTTTCATCTTGCCTTTGACTGAAATTCTGTAGTTGGTACGTGAGATCTTCTCCGTCACTACATAAGGTCCTCTCCATCCTATTTGCAGCTTATTCTGACTGGTTGGAAGCAGCATATCACCTTCTCTCCTACCTCTAACTCTCTATCCTTTGCCTTGCGGTTGAAGTTACGAGCAATTCTTCGTCTGGCTTGACGTAGATTGACATTCGCTTGTTTCCAACTGTGTTGTAAACGATTTTTCAACTCGGCAACATATGTAGATGCAGTCACGACTGTATCATCTGTAGTATTATCAGTCCATGTTCGCAGTAACGCCTCAAGGGGTCCTTTGATCGGTCGTCCAAACAACAGTGTGGCTGGAGCAAAACCTGTTGAGTGATGGAGTACTTCCCTGTAAGCAAATAAAGCTGCAGGTAAATACAAGTCCCAATCCTCTGTCTTCTCCTGGGCAATTTTGCGCAGGATACTAATCAATGTCCCGTTCCACCTTTCCACAAGTCCATTTGACTGAGGGTGATATGGTGAACTGAAGATATGGCGTGCATGAAGAAGTCTGAAGGTCTCTTCCATGAGCTTACCACGAAACTGTGAACCGTTGTCCGTCAAGATCCTTTGTGGGAATCCTAGACGTGTGAATATTCCTAATAATGCATCAGCGAAGTGTTTGGAGTCACAGCTGGGCATAGGAACTGCTTCGGCTCACATGGTTGTTGTGTCCACAAGCGTTAATATGAATCGGTTTCGCCTCTTCGTTGCTGAGAGAGGTCCGATTATGTCTACTGCCACTTTCTCAAATGGAATTCCAGTGATTGGCGATTCACCCAACATTGCCGGTGGTGTCCGGTGTTTTGGTGATACTTTCTGACACTGTGGGCATGATTTTACAAACCGTTGTATGTCTGAATTCATCCCTGGCCAAAAGTAGTGAGTGGTAATCCGCTGTGTAGTAGCGTTGATACCCATGTGTCCACTGAATGGTAGACTGTAACCCATCTCTAAGATCTGAGTCCTGTATTGAGTTGGTACAACAAGTTGATTAAACTCTTGTCCAGCTCGTCCTGCTTTTCTGTAAAGAAGTGCTGACTTCATGAACAGATCACCTTTACGTAGAGGTAAATGTGATTTTGGCAGTTTTCTGAAGCAGGGTTCCAAGGTGCTGTCGGCTTCTTGTGTCCTCTTCAGTTCCTCCGTTCGAGGGATTGGCGTAGTTGTTTCTGGAGTTTTTGTTGCCTGTGATCGAGTGGTCATGGTCGCCATCGCCACAGGTTGAACAGGTTCTCCTAGAACGATAAATCTACAGCCGAGGATTACAGGATATATCGGATCGTCCAAGATTGCTGCCTTGATCGTCCCAGTGACATACCGCGAGGCTATGTTCACTTTTGCCACTGGAAGAGACATATTTGTTGAACTCTTCAGTGGTCCCTGTAATTCCACTATTTCCTCTGTCACCTGTTCAGGGTGAACTAAGGATGATGAAACAACACAGTCATATGATAATCCAGTATCATATAAACAGGTCGTTTGGAAACCATTTAGCAAGATGGATTCTACAACCGGAATACGAGATGATGTGTCTTGATGAGGTGTCTGTTTGGACGTTTCACCAGTGCTCACTTTTCTCTCTTTTCGGTTGGCCAAACATGCCGCTGTGTGTGGAGGTGGCTTCTTCCTGCAACTCTGAAATGTGTGACCTCTAATCTTGCAATGGGTACAGAATGGTTTGTCCTCCCTCGGCGCTGTTTGGACTGAATTTTGAGTGTTTTTCTGGGATTTCCCCCTTTTCCCGGTGGCTACAGTGTTTTCACCCTCTTTTGGCTGTGGAGTTTTATTTTGAGAGGGGGTGTTGTTCGAACGTCCCTTTCCTCCCATCTCCTTTTGAGATTTCTCAAATCTCTCTGCCAGGATGATTATAGTTTCCAGGCGGTCAGCCCCGTTTTGGGTTAAGAATGCCTTCATTTCGTTCTGCATTTTCCCTTGATCTGATCAATGATAATCATTTCACGGAGTCCTTCATAATTTTCCTCAAATCCTCCCAAGCAAGTCCATCTTTGTATGTATGACTTCAGTCTTTCCACTAGTTGTGCGTAGCTCTCACCCGGTTCCTTCCTTGCGGTTTTGAACCTTAGTTTATAAGATTCGGCGTCCACTTCGAATCGGCTCAAGAGTGCCGTCTTGAGTGTTGTGTAGTTCTGTTGTTCCTCTCTAGTGAGTCTTGAGAACACTTCATACGCCGTGGATCTTAAGGCCTGCGCCAACTTCGTCGCCCATCTACTTTCTTCAAGCCCACAGCTGACAGCCATTGCCTCGAAGCGTGATAAAAATCCTTCGATGTGGTCAGTCTGTTCATTAAAGGGGTCCAGAGGAAATGACATAGCTCCTGAATTAAGTTGAGAGACGTGAGGTGGTTCTGTCACTGGCGATCCTGATGAGGTTGAGGGTGTAGGACCACTCCCTTTCTCTATTCTCCGGATCTCCACTTCAATCTCCATTCTCCTCAACTCCAATTGGTGTTGACGCTCTCTCTCCTTATCTTCCATTTCAGCCTGTAATCGTTTATCTTTCTCCTCCAATTCTGCTTGAAACTGTTTTTCTTTGAGAGTCAATTCAGCCTGCAGTCTTTCTCTTTTGTCGAATGCATCCGAAACATAGTTAGCTAGCTCAAGGCCATCTAACCCGCATTCCCTACCCGTTTCTGTTATTTGGGCTCTAAACTTTGCAGTTTCCGCCATGTCTATAATTTATTGCTTTGCTCTGCCTAACAATATAATTGCAGTTAGTCTGATCCGCGTAAGCCTGTCAGTCCCTGATCTGCAAAGATACAACAGAGCATGTGCAATATTAAAAACACCCTATGTTATGTCTGTCTGTCAATGCTAGAAAAGCCAAAGGCAGCAGGCACTGAAATAACCAGATTTAATTCCTAGTAAAGAAAAGAATCTGAAATTAGACAGAGTTTTCCCAACGGATAAGATTTTCCGGTGGTTGATGAAATGCTGTTAAGTTCAGACTCCACAGGAAAAGAACACCTTCTCTTGAAGAGAAGTAGTGTTGGTAGAGTAGATACACACTATATATTTCACCTGGAGCACCTCTTTCTGAAGTATAAGCCTATTGGAACATGGCCCCCTTCTCCAGGAGTAAAATCAGTCACCTACTCTTATTTATCTATAAATGTCATTCATATCATGTGGCTGTCAATCAATACCCCACATGGTATCTGTTAAACATTCTAGAAAATGACAATGTTCAAAATCCAAAGATATCTGTGTTAATGTAATTGTTTAAAGGTTAATATATGGGAACCATCCAGGACTTAGCCCACAATATGTCATATATTTTGAAAGGAGTGGGAGATCACTGTAGTGCATGCCCCATCTCTAACAAAAGAAGTAGAGCCCCATCCTCTTCTATCTTCAATAACCCCAGAATATGAACCTTGAGTTATCTGCAGGCCTCGTTCTATTAAGTATTGTCTAGGAGATATAGATTATGGCCCTGGTAAGAATGGTAATTACTAACTGGGAATCTGCCCCTTCTCCAATGATTCTGATAGCTCTGGAGCCCCCTTATTGTTTATCAAATCTGAGGAAAGTCTGGAGAATTTTCTCAGCCTGATTTAGATGAAGAAAACATGGATGTTGAGCAGTTGATAGATCTAGAGTCTTTTTATTTCCCCATTCAGTAAGTCATTATGAGTTAATTTATCTTTAAACAATCAAACACATAAACAATCACATCAGATTCTGACAACATGATGTACAAAGAAGTTGTTGACACAGATAGGTTGGAACTGACAAATTAACAGAAGGTCAATTCATGTTAATCATTTATTGACTGGCCTGAGCCTTCTGGTCAGTACATACATCTCTATTGTGATTTACACAAAGTAATAGAACAGTTGCACGTTGGACCATTGTCCCAGACAACCAATAACAAGCGTCAATATATGAGATGTCAAAAAGTGTGAAAACATAGTAAACATTTTGATGTTGTACATATTAAGTATGATGGTGATGTCTCAACCATTAAATGTCAGTTTTCCTGAAATTGGGTGTGTAGTTTACCAATGAGAAAAGTAACCTGGTGACTGGAGGATTAGGTAAGCCAGGGTCCATTGACTGATGGATCCACTTCAGGTCTGCCCGTATAGCTCCTCTGAAGGCCTCCCCCTGCTCTGTTCATAGCCAAGTCATCCTCCATCTCACTTGTGGTTCATCTCTTTCTCTCGGCTTCCCTCTCTCAGGTCTGATTTAGGTGGTTAATTTGCTGATGTGTTGGGTGGTTGTTGGTATGTAGCCACCAAGATCACTGATGAATATTCGCATAAATATATACATTCCTACCAATACAATAATAAGAAGTAGGTCGGAAGAAATCTAAATTCCTGAAGTAGGAACCAGTTCCCCTCCCCTCCTTTTCTCTCTAAGCTAGTGTTGGGTTAAGTTGGGGTGGTCAGAGTTTATCACACGGTGTACGCCTTGTATCAACTTGTTCCTGCTGTATGTAAGTTCTCATTTGACCGGGGTCAGTGAACGTGTACAGTAAGACATTGACAAGAGTGAGAATATGTCAAGATGCATGTAAATAAATGACATACATTTAGAACATTTCTTCCACTAAATGGTGTTTACAATGTGTATAAATAATTCTCTGTGTTTTCCCAATTAACTACTTCTTCTTCTTGTGTCTAATAACTCTCTTCCATTACCTGTTGTTGTTGTGATGTTGAGTGTTGGGTTGTGTGGTGATGAGTGGTGTTGAGTTTTAAGTTATGTTGAGTAATGAGTTAAGTTCACTGCGCGTGATGGTGTTCCGCGAAGCACAACTTTCTCATGTGTTGCAATTCATGTGTGCCCTTATCTAATTAAATTTGACATAAATATAAATATTTATTCCGCCAAACCCTATTAATTCAATAGATGAAGGAGAAAGGAAAGATTGATTTCTCTTTCAGCTTTCTAAATTATAAATAGGCATAGATAAGTCTGTTTTAGAACAAGGCACTTATTCTAGTACACGAACTGTCATTTCAGCTGTAGATAGTGATAGCATCTTTTATCAGTGTTTCTGGTGAAATGCACAAGATTGCTTTAGAATCATCACTTCTCACAGTTGTTTAGAATAGAATGTAGTAGTGGAATGCACTTCTTAAAGTTAATAATTATCTTTAAGAATATCAGAGATGGCAGTTCTATCTAAGAGAATATTAGAGAGTCATTTTGCCCGGGAATGGCTTTGCGTCGTTAGAATCTACAGTCGAGCATTTTTACATTTCAGAGGTTTTAATTAATAATAATACATTTCAATTGACATCACAAACACGGGTTTACATTACTTGATACTTGATACATCGGGTTCTTAGTTTAATCACGGGACTAACAAACGTACCTCGGATCCAGACTTCTGCCTTGCCCATTGAATTTTTGGTCACACAATTTCTGACGTCTTTTCGCCAGGCATGTTTTTGCAAGAGTGGGCTGCTTATCATAATTTATACCGGCGTTGGCGCGAAAGCGGTGTCACATGTCTCTCCCAACCAATGGGGTTCCAAGCTTTGTCTGATGCAATCTTTCCAAGAATCCACGTCATTTGTCACTTGTTCAGTTCCAGTTTCGATGTTAAGTTTTAAGTCCTAGTCTCCATTTGTGGTTGTGAAGTCAATTTCTTTTAATGTTGTTTCCTCTGTTTTGCGGCACTTGTTGGTAAAATGAATAATGTTGGTTGCGTTATGCCACAACGGCAATGAACGCAGTTTCCCAATCCGGGCATACCATTTGGAAACGGGCCGCCTTGCTTTGAATTTCACAATAGTATGAACATCGACCATTCTAAGAGCAAAAGTACCTAGAAAATCACAGCCTATAAATGCTAGGGTTGACTGCGAGGTCAAGTAAAAGGACATGGAACGAAGAGGCCCATATTGTCGTCTGTCAGCCCCAATGCTCGATCTACGAGAATAGGACTACGATGACGAAGGTATACACAACGTCTTAAGATTTCACCCTTAGTGGGATAGATGTGGCATCCGACCAACGAACTCGCCATTCGTGGGAAGTGTGACAAGCCGAAGTACTTTAATTTACACTCATTCATCCTGATGTGATTGTGATCCGTATGCGTGAGTTATAAAAGGGTTCACACCGCTAATCACTCGACAAACGTCATGCGGAGGTAAGCACTATCGAATGGGTACGAGCACGCGCTCTTAGACTTCCGGTGTTTTGCTGCTGAGGTAGCGAGTTCAACCTATACTCAGGTCAATTGGATTAAAATGTTGACCCCTCGTCCTTGACTCGGGGAAATACATTACAAGTACCTTAGATTCGGAGTGGATCACTTGCTGACGAGGGACACTGGCAATAGGAAAAGCTAATCTACACGCAATAATCAGTCCAGTGTACTAGAAGTAGTATCACATGTATGGATTACGCTTGAGTACAAAGCGAACGAACGCCATAGACAAAATAATTCCTTGAATTTTACTTTCTTGTACTGCAGAGTTATATATCACACGATGTGAATAAAGTAATAATACAAGGTAGTTTAATATTTAAATGTAAGCCTTTCTGTTTGCAAGCAACGGATGGAATCGTTTATTCACATCATATAACTTTGCAGTATGTCAAAAACAAAACAATTCAGAATAATGTTTCAGGCCACTTTTCACCCGGAAAAAGAGCCATGAGGTTCTACTTCCCCATGTGTCAGTCGGATGACCGCCTCTGATGGTGGCCAAGGCTAGATTAAAGTTCATATGATTACACTTTGATCTTAGCTTAAAGGCTCAGACACTTTGAACTTAATGACGAGGACATGTTGAACTTAATGACGAGATGCAGTGAGATTTGCCAGACAATAAATCGTGCAATATATTGTTTACGGCTTCTGAGTCTAAATCCACTAAGGCAGTGGTTCTCAACCGGTGGGGAATTCCCCCCCCCCCCCCCCCAGGGGGGAATTTTGGGGTCTCCAGGGGGGAATGAAGATTATTTCAAGATTGCGTTAATACAAGAGCAGATTACTTGATCTTGTTTTTTTCCCTTCATACTTTACGGTTCTGTACGTCCCACCCATCTAAAATTCATTTTATAAAGTAAGTAGACCCACAAATCACGTTTTATGTGGACGTCTGGACTTGTTTTAGTATGTGCTATTAAATTTAGCTTCAATTATTACGTATACTGTTGTAGCATGATGGAACAGAATTCCCCATTCCCAGTCCGACACATTTCATAAAGATACTTTAAGTCTTAACGGGGACCATCCCAAATAGAAGGGCTATTATTAGATCGTATGTTCTAGAACGAGTTGGGGGAGGTGGCGGTATGCACTTGTCTTTTGATTGGCTAATAGGTAATGAGCTCACGCTATTCCTGGGCCATATTTTAAAATCTAATTAGTTTGAGCGGGGATCTCACCGAGAGCGGTCGCTAGTGTGATGTGATGACCCAACAATGCCCTTAAAGATTCAATAATATATTGTTCTCTGGACAGCAGGTACCACTTTAAAACATGCTTTAATGTTGTAGTTGTGCCTGGTAAACGAATGAGAAGAATGTATGAGTATTTTATGAATAAAATGTGAAAGTGGAAAACCTATCACCCACAGTACATCAGAGTGAAATACACTGCATCATCAAACAAGGAGAGGTGTGTTTGGACCACACCCATCCTTTTCCTCCCCATCCCCAATCTGTGTCTGTTGATGTATAATAACATTATCTTTTAACATATGTAAAGAGATGTTGTGCCATTTTATATATCGACAGAGAACAGTATGGTGGAGAGGCCATCCATATATCATCTGGGACAACTAACCAGAAGTCCTAGATCCAGATGTGACTCCCTATCAAAATGTGGGAATATCAAGACGAGTTTCCTCTCAGCTCAACAGCTGAATGCATAAATGGGAGCATGACACAATCTGAAGCACTACCAATGTGGTGAACTGGATAGTGATCTTGAGTCAGTCAGGGATCAACTGAGACTAACATCAAATCTTGTTCTATGAACTACATTCATGGAGAACTGTGGGGTAACTTGGAGTGTTTGTTTATCTAATACAAAACTTAGAAAATATCCAGCCGGATGCTCACACAGTGATTCTTGAAGAATGTGATTGAACAGTAGGGAAGTTGATCTGGCTAAGTGAGTAGCTGCAATGTATGGGACATTCTGTATGTCATTATTGAAGTACCCAGTGACAGCCTTCATTAACAGCCTGATCAACCGTGAGATGCAGTACCATATCATCATACCAAATCTTGTCTTCAAGAGGAATGAATCTGCCATGAAGCTTATTCTGGGGAAGCTGCTAACTGGAGCTAGTCCAACATCCATGCTGATGATAAAAGGATTCAACAGACCCAGAACAGTAGTTTCTTCCTTGAGTTGCCCATGGATAGGATTTCCTAAATTCCCAAGAGACAGGAAATGATGATAGTTACCGATACTGTAACGGGATGGTGTAGTTAGATATTAGAGAGAGGAGGAGTAGAGTTAGTTATTGGGTGGTGGAGTAAATAAGAAGTGTTGTATCTTGTTTATCAACCTGCATGTGTGACATATTTTATGCATTTTCTATGCAATAATTGAAGTGTTGACATGACAGGAGATGAGGCAATGGTCACCACTCTATTTACCATCAGCTCAATAAATTGTGTATTTAATGAATCAGTTTTAAGTACATGTCTTAAGAGAATGTCTTGTACAGTTGCTGTCAAGTTTTGTCTCTGATGACTGTCTTAAGTACTGTGGATGGTTATACATATTGTGAAAAGTCCTGTATAGATGTTGTCAAGTATCACATGATGTCTATCTTGTACAATTGTGGCGTAACAATTCCTTGTGAATGTATGTCCCACTTTTGGCAGGAAACTGTCATGTAGATGTCTTGTCCAACAGATGTAATGTACCGTTATTGTTGAAGTTTGTTTGTCTACAAATAAATGAGTCCTAAAGTCCTAAAGACTAATTAAACTGATATAGGTCACAAAATGACAAAAAAATATAGGGAAAGATCTATGTGACGGACGAATAGCACCCTGGCAACATTATGTTGAGTGAGAGGGAACCTCAGTTGTACAGGCGCTAATAGTTCAGATCTTCTCTGGCCTTGGGTGAACTATTTTACTTCTTTTATAAATTTCTGTGTAGATACATAGTGGTCTCACAGTGGGGGTTTGAGCCAAAGAAAAATGTTCTCCAAAACAGGATATTGCGGGAATGATTAGCTCATTTGAGTGACCTCTAGACAAAACGTGCTAAATCATATCCTTTATCTTGTTATTTATTATTCAAGATATATCTCCAGAGAACACTACTAACTAGGTCCTCTGTCAATCATCTAATAATTTGTCACAACTGTGTAGGGGCAGGGGGAAATTTTTAGGGAGGAAATACGAAAGGGGGGAATGACGTTCTGAAAATATGGTGAAGGGGGACACGGGCCAAAAAATGTTGAGATCCACTGCACTAAGGGATACATTTTTGTGAGTTATAACTTTATCCGAGGTCAGCGGTTAGCTGGTCACATTCAATGATACATTTTGACAACAGTAAGATACCACAGCCGGACTCCCTGGTCCAGTGTTACACGACTTTCTCCGTAATCCCGTATACTCTCGTGAGTAACGTGACGTGCGCGAGAATCGTTAGCGGTTCTCTCCGCGTCGGTAACTTATGAGGTATGTGAGCCGGTCGCTCTGAAAGCAATGGCAAACTACTGAGTGTAATCTTGCCAGAAAATCAACATTCAGCTGAAAGATGCTGATGTTAACAGCGATGTCCTGCATGGGATATGCGGGAAAAAAAACCCACAAGCCTGTGTCCTTAGTACTCTTCTATATGGCAGTGCGACCTGGTCAACTTACTCACACCAAGATAAACGTTTAAACAGCTTTAATTTGTGGTGTCTGCGAAGAAAACATGGCATTAAGTCTCATCTCATCTCATCTCATATCATCTCATTTCATCATGTTCCTTTTGTACCTTGCAGTGTCAAGGTGAAGTATAAATTGTGGGATAGTGTCCACTTATGGGCTTCATGTATCGATATTCCCAAGGACTCTGTTATTCCCTGCGTTTATCGTTTACGTGGTCGGCCTCTTCCTCTGCTTCCATCTGGTCTGTATATCAGTGCTTATTGTGGTATCTATAAGTTCTTCTTCTTTACTATTAAAACCGTATTGTGTCTATTTTTTTTTTTAAATCACTGATCAATTGCGTAGTCCATTAATATTGCTGGGTTTATATCCATCTGGGTCAGTCCGTTTGTACTTCTTAGTTTTTCTACGAGCAGTATGAAGATCCCCTGCCGGCTTACTAGGCCAGTCGCAGGTTTAGGAAAAACATCTGACCATAGGGAGTACATCCCCTATGTCGAGGATTAACCCCGTTAGCCCATGACCTTGCGGTCATGGTTTCCCGGTCAACACCACATGGAGGTGGGGGTTGACTTGTGTAGTCTGCGGGTCATCGGCAAGCTACTAATTTTCACTTTTCGCCCCTCCTGGGAGAGGCTAGCCGATCCTAACCCAGCTGGCTGCAGGGCCAGGCGCAGTCCATATGTGGCAAGACAAAACACAATTACTTAATTATTGGAAAGATTAGGTCGTGTGATGCTTTGTTCTTTGCCCAGTCTTCGTAGACTTAGATGGATATGACACATTAGGATGATGGGTGATGGTAGAATGCCAAAGGACATCTTTTTTGGTGAATTACAGATGGGTAAGAGATCTCTGGGTCGGTCTCTACTACGACACAAAGATGTGTGTAAGCGGGACATGACTGATACAGGCATTATTATTCCACATGGGAACAATTCGCCCCTGAGCGTGTGTGCGTGGAGGGCAAAGATCGGAAACGAAATAAACGTAAATGAGAAAATGATTGCAGATAGGTCACACGCTAAGCGTGTGAGACCTAAGATGGTGCGTTATGGTTGAAATGACGATGTGTTCACATGCATCCATTGTGGACGAAAATTTACAGCGCGAATTGATCTGATTAGTCACACTGGCTACCGCCAAGGGTTGTAGCTAGTATGCCATTTTGAAGCACAATGTAACAAACTATCGTCTGTCAAGACGTCAAGGTGCCAATTAAAATATACCACAAAATCATGTCTAAATGTACAGTGTAACTTCTTGTCACTCTCAATTCTAGAAACCTTCGTCATTGTTCCATTTCCACCCTGTTCGTTCATGTTTTTCATTTTGTTTCTACCCCTTGGGATATTGGGTCAAGGGTTGTCCCTCGGGAAACTTGGTAACAATTCTGATATGTCAATACGGGTACGAAATCAGAAGTGATCCGTTTCTCTTCACTGTACCCGCTGTAAATTGTAGATTTTCAATATCCCCAAGCGCCGCCATTTCCCCCTCCAAGTGACAGCGGGATAATGTCTGTTTGGTCTATCTACCAGGGGAAATAACCTCGAAGGTTAGTCGCGGAAATGAGGAATAATGAAAATAAGACTGCAAAGCGGGGATTTAAAAAAAAAAGGGGGGGGGGGAAATTCAGCCTTGGGATAATAGCGAGGAGTAAAACGCTTATTTTACAGTGAAAATAGATTGGGGGAGGGAAGAAGATGGTGAGCGAGCGAACGAGAGAGAGAGAGAGAGAGAGAGAGAGAGAGAGAGAGAGAGAGAGAGAGAGAGAGAGAGAAGGAGAATAGAAAGGAAGAGAGAGAAAAAAGAGAAATAGGCAGACAGACAATTAAACCGACGGACAGAAAAGTGACCGGATTCATGAGGAAAAGATGGACACAGAAAAGGAATAGCTATTGTATATGGTATTTCTTTTAATCTTTGTGGGAGGGCAAGTTATAGGCAATTCCTGGATGTAGTTAAGTGTCTATAGACATTTTTTGGTGGGGGTGTGAGCAGGTACTTTTTTTTTTTTTTGCGGAAGTCCGTTGATATATTTCATACAGCTTTCGGATATATTTTATGAGATCTATTGATATATTTCAAACGGATATGATATTTTAAAAATCTGTTGATATATTTATTATTGCTTCTAATGAACAAATTAAGAAGAATTTAGAAGCAACAGAGATGTGGTTCCTGAGACGAATGTTGAGAATTCCTTGGACTGCCAGAGTAACTAACGACGACTGCCTGAAACAGGCTAATGAAACTAGAACACTATATACAACAATAAGAAAGAGACAAACAACTTTCTTTGGTCATGTGATGAGAAGAGAGGCATTGGAGAACATCGTGACAACTGGAAAGATCGAGGGGAAGAGAGGCAGAGGCAGACCAACAGAAATGATGCTGGATGGATTGAGACGATGGCACAGAGGAATATCAGCAGCAGAGTTGATCCAGAAAACCAAAGACCGAGATCTTTGGAGAGCCATGAACGCCTACGCCAGTTGGCAGGGCACTTGATGATGATGATGATGATATTTATTATAACTTATGTGTATATTTCAGGATGTCAGCTGACATATTTCATATAGTTTGCGGATATATTTTAGGAATTGTGTGGTTATATGGTAACCTATGGATGGATATATTTCTGTATGTCTTGTGTCTAATTTAGCATGTCCAAAGACATGCTAAGTTCGTCGATATGTGAGAGGGCTTCACGTAAAAGTATTACAAATATGATAGAAATTACAATAACCATGTAATTGTCTTGTAACTTGTCAGTATTGTTGTTAAGGATTTCAAGAGCGTTAAACACATGACATCATGGTGCACACGAACAAGGTAATGTCATAAGGAAAGCTTAACGATGGCCGCCCCACTTTTTACATGCACCAAAGAGAAGCAGCGTTCTAGTATCCGCGTAGTGGTCAGTAAAGGGGTGAAACCTATAGAAATTCATTGGTGAATGAAGGTCCACTATGGTGATGCATGACTTTCAGTCCAGCAAGTGTATGAGGGAAGTAGAAAGTTTCAAAACGGCGTGACGTCAGTGACAGACAGTTCACGACTGGGGCAGGCACACCGAGTAGTGACACCAGAGTCGATTTTTCTACAGGAATCTAAGCACTTTGTCGGCGCTGGAGGATTTGCATTGAACGCAGTAGTGACGACATCGTAAAATGATACATTTATTATTAAGTTTATCAGAATTAATTCACCACCAAAACACAGCAAACACATAAGGTTTTCATTGAAAGCTCCTTCGTAGATCAGGATGGGGGAGAAAAGGCTGAGCAGTTACCGTGTCCGCCTCGGGCTTAGAAGATACGGTTCTATCCCGACATAGAACTAGGAATTGTTCCGGGAACATTTGGTGTCTAGCTTCACACGCCCCCTGATCTCTTGGGTAGTGAGATAGGATATCTAGCCTCCCCGAACAGGGGCGAAAAACAGGAGGTCCCGGTTGAAAGTTGTACACGTTATAAATCCCACAGCAGTTGAACATCGCAAAGGGTAGGCTGTAATGCCGTTGCCCTGGCAAATAGTCAACATACCCACGGGTAGATAAGAGCTCGTTCCTGAGATAGAATTCGTCCAGAGGTAGCAAACCGTAATAAATGCATACCGAAGTCGGATACACTGACCTTTGAGATGTATACAGATGGGCGTGGTGCACTATCTTGGTAAGGAGAACGTCACAGTGTAGGAAGTCTGTGTGTATAATGTATGGTGTCGGTGGATTATTTTGCAGAAACTCCCAGGGAATATTGACTTCGTAGAAATTAGACAGTGAACTTGCATTTGCTTTTATTCACGTCTAAAGCAAATTTAGCATTCCTTCAGTTGTAAATACGTAAGAGAAGTAGATAGAGAAGTGAACACATTTCTGTCTTTACTAATTATATAGAAGCAGAGATTCAAGGGGAAACATTCACATGCACACAGATAGACACACACACTCACACACATACACACACACGCACTCACACACACACTCACACACACACAGACAGAGAGAGAGAGAGAGAGAGAGAGAGAGAAAGAGAGAGAGAGATTGAGAGAGATTTTCTGGCCAATTCGCCACTACATGTAGCCATAGATAAAGATATGCACACTTTCATGATATTCTTTAATGTAAAAGCAAAATGTAATTACCCCCTTTACAGAGAATGGACAAAGCAAATTAAGCTATAAAAATGCGTTATCTAATAATTCAGCTGTAATGAAGGACAGGAAAAGAGAGCCAAATGTGATGAAGAGCTTTGGAATTGGCATCGGAGACCAGCATTAAGCAATGCTGTTATCAGAAACATGCGAGTTGCCAGTACCAAAATAAATTAGCCGGGCTGATACCAGCTTGAATTATCTCTGTGTGACAAACTGGCCATTCTTGTGTAAATAGTGGCAGGAACAAGCGGACACTGCGGGAGGTTTTGATGTTTGTCATGCCGGAAATGGAAATATAACGGAGATTTAGGCAGCTCAAGCAGATATAATCAGTTGAAAGAATTGTGTTGAACTGTATAATTGACATTTGAAATTAATTATGGTTTAACGAGGGAAAAAAATCAATGTAGGGCTGGCTAACGAATAATAACAATCGATCGGTATTGTGTGCTTTATATGTCAATAAGAAAATTATATAATAGCATTCATCCACATGACGTTTTGTGTCGGAAAGGAATGGCAGTCATAGGTCGCCATGTAAACTGATTTGGCCAGGTTTCAGATTAGGTTTGTGTAATTGTTAAATCATACAATATTAGGGGGTATCACGGTGGGTTCACTTTGTCTTCCGCGGTTGCATCTACTGTTAACTCCGGTATTCTTTGTGTTAGCCTGTTTTACTGCATTTAGATTGCTCATATTGGCTGTCCGGGAAATTCTAGGCATTCTGGTGTAAAATCACATTTATGTGGCCCCCAAGGGATTTATTTGCCTGTTTTCTAACTGTCCAGAATTCACAGCCGTGTGTACAACCAGTACTTTGTAACATCCAAGAGTTCTTATTTTGCTTGTTTACTAGTTGACCAGGATTCAAAGTCATGCATTAAAACTGGTTCTTTGTAACATCCAAAGATTTCCTTCGAAGTCGGAGAGTGTCTGACTTTAAGGCGAGGACCAACCAGTCTGCACACCAATAAGCCAGACATGGGACAACGGATACTCACGCAAACCTCAGGTCCTGTATGACATCACACTGATGTTGGACAACAGGATGCCTTCATCCGACATACAGGACTTCGCGTTGGAGCTCAAGCCAACGAACACAAGCAAGCAAGCACATCCAAAGATTCTTTTTTCCCCCAACCTACAATGACAAAACTTATTACATCAGATATTCTTAATTTTATGAACCGTTGCTTTTGCTTGTACTGTTCTGTTCTTTATATCTGTGATAAATCTTCCATCTTTTTATTCTGCGTTCGCTCGCTTTGAACTCAATCGTAGTCCACACAGGTGCTACTACTTTCAGTAAACAGGAACAATTGTTGCGTGTGGATTAGCTTTCCCTATTACCAGTGTCCATCGTCACCAGGTGAACCAACTCGGACTTCTGAGGTACTTGTAATTTATATTCCCAGGTCAAGGACGAGAAGTCAACATTATATTCCATCTGACCGGTGTAGGGTTTGCCCCTCCTCCCTCCCTACTACCTCGGTGTCAGCAAACCGTATGTTTAAGAACAAGCGCTCTTATCGATTCAGCCACACCGACCTCCTGTCTTCCATATGGTAGTTTCCATGTGGCTTGATGGTTGAATTTCTGCATTTTCTCCAAATTATAGTCTGTCCAGAAATGAATGCCTTCATTCACGATCAATTATTTTGAAAACTGTTGCATCGTTATGAAATTTTTCCTGTCGTCTTATATTTACCCCCACGCAAGGAATATGTCTTTGATAGGTCCAAAAGTAACTTAAATTATGGAAAGCGGCGACATTTCTTTGATGTTTTGGTGAAAAACTATTGATTTCTGGCTAACAAACTTGTTTTACAGTAATGCCCCGTTCCACTATGTGAGGCTCTTGTCATAAAGCCAATCCCATGTCCCAAAGGAAAATTAACTTTTCAACGCTAATGTTTCCTTGTGAAGTCGTAATACATTTAATAATGTGCACTTCATCTCTGACCCGTAAATTATGTACCGCATATAAACAAACTTTGAAATCTGATGTACAATCTCCAGAACAAAAATGTTTTTGTTGGGTGGACATAATGATAAGGTTATATGCTAAATGTGATCATTTTCCCTCAGTTGGTTACTGAGATATGGAATTTTATATTGGGGCAGACAAAAGTAAACAGATTATAGTACCACTGACTTTCATTGTCCATTTACGCATGATTCATTTCTTAGATATTATCATTACTTATATCCTCCTACCAGCGCTGTCACTTAGTGGCTGTGAGCACGTTTCACAATTCCCAGGCATATTGAATCGAGGGTTGGAAATCTGCTGCAGACGATTTGGAAACAGCCTTCCATTTATTTTGCTGGTTTGCTTCCTCTAGAACAATGGTTCTCAAACTTTTTTTGCCCATGCATTCCTTACCCATATGTTCAGAATGTCATGCTCCCCTTTCGTGTATCCTCCCTATAAATCCCCAACTCCCACCCCACCCTTACATACGTAAAAAATGGAAGCTAAATTTAATAACACATACTAGAACAAGTCTAGACGTCCACATAAAACATGATTTGCGGGTCTACTTACATTATAAAACGAATTTCAGAAGGGCGAAAAATACATAACCCTAAAGTATGGAGGGAAAAACAATATCCAGTGATCGTTTCTTGTATTAACGCGATCTTGAAATAATCTTAATCTTCTTCTCCCCCCCCCCCCCCCCCAACCCTAAAATTCACTCTTGGGGGAAGGGGCGGAGGAATTCCCCACCGAAGGAGAACCACTGCCCTAGAAGGATTCTATCCAAGGTATGGGGGTTCTATCTACCCATGGGTACTCAATTTTCCTGCCTAATAATCTTGCCAGGGAAAATAGGCCTTAAGGCCTATTCTTTTGTGATGTCTACAAAGGATGTGCTATATGATAATGTTGATGGTGATGATGATGATGATGATGATGATGTATCTGGTTAAAAGACACAGTGTTACTGTATCGAATTCATCGAGGGTATTAGTATAAATATCTAGATGGCTTGGTCACATGACATAGTCGAGACAACAACACAAAGCTGACCCAAGACTCTGGTGATGGTGATGAGATGGCGAATCATTACCGTCCATGCGTATCCACATCGCACGTGATGATGATGATTAGAATAAATCCCCTTGTTCCGGCTATGAGGCGTACTGGGTGTATATTATTAGCCTCTTGTTGTTATGGACCAGCCGACACTCTATCATAGATATATATCATAAATAGAGTAGATTCTTATAGAGGGGGGGGGGGGGATGGGCTGAGTGGTCTCGAGGTATGGTGTCCGTCTCGAGTGCTGGAGGTCCCGGGTTCAAACCCCGATGAGGACCGGAATCTTTTCACGTGGATTTCTAACAACAAAATTCCCCCTGGTCTCTGGGTAGTGAGATCGGACGCCCATGTGTATTGTTGCGCACGTAAAAAATCCCTTAGCAGTTGGAAATCGAAAACGAGCAGCTAACGGCGCTGCCCGAGCAAAATTTCGAGTTAAAAATCTACCCAAAGTATTTCAGGATCCTTGACGGTGATACGGAGTTCGTGCTATGAGCTGAGATTCTCCGGACTCAGGCTTGAGTTAGGAGTAGAACGGAACACTTTTAGGTTACACCCGTGTGCCGTGATGTTGATCCGTCGACTAAACTAAAACTAATCTAAAACTCATAGATAAGGTGAATATCACCCCGATCGTCATAACTTCTCATAGCATTTCCTGTTACCCACATAAGGCTGGGCCGATCTGGGAGACCATGCGAATTTTTAAAATTAAAATCTTCGTCTCGATGTCGATTCCAGCACAGTGCAGTCTGGCAAGTGTACTAGTCACGGCGTTACGGCGACTCCAAAGCATTAGCATCCATCAAAATATAATGTGAAAAATGGATGATTGACACGTGACATACAACACGTGACTTACGAGGCGATGTTGGACTTCGTCAGGCAGTTCTGAGCAGCAGTGACCTCGTCTTCTTCAAGGCTGGTTTCTGAATTCGTCTCATCAAGAGGAGTTGTGTCCTCAGGAGAGTCCTTTGTTGGAGCCTGGGTGTCATTTAGGATTTCATCTGCTTTGCTTTTTCCAGTGTTACTGTTCCATGCATCATCTTGTTTCGAGCGAGAGCTTCCTTCTAAATAAACAAACCATAAATAAACAACCAACCTTTTTATTATTCAAATATAAATTATTGCATATTATAGTATTATATATTATTAACTTCTGAGACGCATGTTTTGTGATAATACGTATATAATACTGCTCGCACTTTCTTGACACACCTTAGAGTTTCAAAAAAGGTATAATAACTACAACCTATGGCGGCAGCGAATTTGACTGATCTGATAAGTTCGCATGGTAAATGTTCGTCCAAAATGGATACATATGGTCATTTCCACCATCTTGCACTATCTGATATCTCACACACTTAGTGTCCGACCCATCTGCAATCATATTATTCTTTGTCTTTATTCTATTCCTGATCTTTTGCCTCTACGCAAAAAGAGCAGCAGGGACTTGCTCTCATGTATACAATACAATATAATTAATACTTGAGCAAGTTGTATTTTATGATAATAATATAATATACCACTATACACTTGATAAATGAGCACATTTTGTTTTATGATAAGCATATACTACTATATACTTGATGTCTGAGCTCGTTTTGCTATATAGTAAGTATATAATTGGGGGATGCGTGGTCTCGAGTTATGGTGTCCGCCTCGAGTGCTGGAGGTCCCGGGTTCAAGCCCCGGTGAGGACCGAGATTTTCTCACGTGGACTTCTAGTATAAATTTCCCCTGGTCTCTGGGTAGTGAGATCGGACGCCCGTGTGTATTGCTGTGCACGTAAAAAATCCCTTGGCAGTTGGAAATCGAAAAAAAAAAGAGTAGCCTAACGGCGCTGTCGGGGCAAAATTTCAAGTTAAAAATCTACCCAAAGTATTTCAGGATCCTCGCCGGTGCTACGGAGTTCGTGCACTGAGCTGAGTTTGTCCAGACGGAGCACTTATGTGCTATACCCGTGTGCCGTGATGTTGAAACATCGACTAAACTAAACTAAACTAAACTAAGTATATAATATTATATAATTGATGTCTGAAGAAGTATGTAAAAAAACCTTTGACTGAAGGAAGAAGATAATACCTATAGCAAAAAAGATATCGATGAGAGATCATCACCATGTACCACACCAAGTGGCGTAGCTATTCATGCATCTCCACAGACCTCGGTTCCGGTGCTCTGGATCAATTCTATTGGAGTGAGGCTGATTTAGAAACCAATCTCCTGATCACGTACCCAAGTACCATGGCAACGAGAGCAGTGTTGCAAGCTTTTCTTCTCCTCTCCAAGCTCAGATTCCAGCGGGATTTGCAAGATCGTTACTGGAACTTCCTATATAGGTATACTGAGATTCAGCAAAGCATCTACAGAGTCGTTGAGATTAGGCGCAGTTTGACAGTTTTCCTCCACCCGTGTTTCAGTATCTTGACCGATGGTCTCTGTCTGTCTGTCTGTCTGTCTGTCTGTCTGTCTGTCTGTCCGTCTGTCTCTGTCCGTCGGTCCTCCCGCCCGTCCCTCCGTCCGCCCGCCCGTCCGTCCGTCCGTCTGTCTGTCTGTCTGTCTCTTGGTTACCCGTGAAAGTGCTGTTTTAATATGTTGACAGTTGGCCTCTCTCTCTCTCTCTCTCTCTCTCTCTCTCTCTCTCTCTCTCTCTCTCTCTCTCTCTCTCTCTCTCTCTTATTCTATCTTATAGTTACCCGTGCAATTACTGTTTTCAGTACGCTGACCGCTGGTCTCTGATTGTGTCAGTCGGTCCTTGAGCTTTTCCAGCTTCGCCTCACACTCCAAGGTACGAATTCGCTGTCTTTCTACTTTCTTTCTTTCTTTTTCTAATTTTGCTTCTTCTTTGTCAACCTGGTATGCAAAGTGACAACACGTTATCAATAAATATGCTACTGTTTCGTGTTTGCACTGTAAAAGTTCAACATGAACAAACAAACATTGTGTACAAACAGGAATAGAATAGTGTAAGATTAGGGCTGTGTAGGAATACGATAGTGCAGGAATAGGATAGTGCAGGAATAGGACTGTGTAGGAATAGGACTGTGTAGGAATAGGATAGTGCAGGAATAGGACTGTAGGAATAGGATTGTATAGGAATAGGATAGTGTAGAATATGATAGTGTAGGAACAGGATTGTGTAGGAATAAGATTGTGTAGGAATAGGATTGTGTAGGAACAGGATAGTGTAGGAACAGGATAGTGCAGACACAGGATATTGTAGAAACATTATAGTGTAGAAGCAGGATAGTGTAGGAATATGATAGAATAGTAATAGGATAGTGTTTGAATATGATTGTGTAGGAACAGGATAGTGTAGGAACAGGATAGTGTAGGAACAGGATAGTGTAGGAATAGGATAGTGTAGGAATAGGACAGTGTAGGTATCGGATAGTGTAGGGATCGGATTGTTTAGGAATAGGATAGTGTAGGGATCGGATAGTGTAGGAATAGGATAGTGTAGGAATAGGATAGTGTAGGAATAGGATAGTGTATGAATAGGATTGTTTAGGAATAGGATAGTGTAGGAACAGGATAGTGTAACAGCAGGATAGTGTAGGAACAAGATAGTGTAGGAACAGGATAGTGTAGGAACAGGATTGTGTAGGAACAATATGTATGATGGATGTATGCATTTCAAGTTTTGTACTTCTAGAATGCTAGAGAGGTAGAAACAGTTTGTATAATGATGATATCTAGTGACTGCTGGGCAACACCCATTAAGTGCTCCCGTGACCGTGGCATAAAGTGTCTGGCCAGAGGATAGTCTGACCGTGTGGCTAAAACACCTGCCTCTCATCAAAACCATAACCTGCACAGTTCGGGGAGACTGCACTGGGCAGACGGCCTGAATTACTCGGGCTCAGGACCGTTCCCTTTTCTACA
This sequence comes from Cepaea hortensis, assembly GCA_963921405.1. Taxonomy (NCBI): domain Eukaryota; kingdom Metazoa; phylum Mollusca; class Gastropoda; order Stylommatophora; family Helicidae; genus Cepaea; species Cepaea hortensis. The sequence goes on from OY992880.1 coordinate 118,215,318, forward strand.
CCATAAGGTACCATTGACAGTAATGACAGATTTTATTGTGGACAACATTATCTAGAGACATTATCTAGAGCCAGCCCGCCTCTCACAACTTCTTAGACCAACTGACAGTCAGGAAAGTGAGGCGGATTAGGCAGCCATCAGCAGCATGCATTGTATGGAGCAGTTTTTGTATCGGAATCACACGAGTGGCCACGAGCCCGGCACGGCTGCGCTGGATGGCACGTCACAGCCATAGACAGGCTGTTTGAAGCTTCACTGGTGTTGTCCAGGCAAAGAGTGTTCTGGAACAGCGGGTCAAGTACAGACTTTTTATTCCGTTCTCTGGCTTTGAACTCCAGAGAAGTTCACACTGGACTGATTTTTGTTAAGGGACAACTTTCTCTAATACAAATAGTCTTGGACATCAAGCGAACCCACTCCGCTTCTTGGGTGCTTATAATTTACGTACCTGAGTCAAGGATGAGAAGTCAACGAATTCTCCCGGTAGTATACATCATTCATTCATTCATTCATTCATTCATTCATTCATTCATTCATTCATTCATTCATTCATTCAGTAGCATGTCCTTTGCAGAACCTCGATCCCATAACAATCTTCCGGAAAACTTCTCGATCACAAGCAAGGTGTCCCAGGTCCGATACACCCATCTGGAGATCATCCTCCACATCCTGCACCCATCTTCTCTTTGGCCTTCCTCTTCCTCTCTTCCCAGGCATACATCCCTCCATTATTATTCTCTCCAAACTCTCATGACGTTTCAAGTGACCAAAATAGATCAATTTTCTTTGTTTTATCGTCTTTAATATCCAACCCTCTTCAATATTCAGCTCTTGAGGTATGGATGCATTTTGTTCTTTTGTTTACCCAAGATAGTTTTAGAACCTGTCTATAACGTTTATATTCATAGGCATTTATGGGCTATTCAGGTTAGCCGGGTAGGGGTATCCTCTATGAAAGGAGATGTAAGACGTCTCCTTTACTCCGTTAGTCTACGGGACATCCTTGGGCAAGGTTGAGTACCTGTTAACCCCCTAATCGGGTTACGCGAAACCATGGAAGCAGGTGGTGGATGGTGTGTGAAAGCAGCCGACAGATTGTTGTTGGAGGCAGATGATCTCATCAGTAGAGACAATGGGTATTGCCAACGACTAGTACAGTCACTGCCCAGAAGGTAAGCAATGGCAAACTACCTTCTGCAAGACTTGCCAAGAAACCATAATAACCATGAAAGAAGTATACATCAGGTTGCTTAAATTATTTGCAAAATTGCAGGATAGTGTAGGGATATTGCATTTTTAATCAAATTGCTACTGGAATAATCAGCATTAGAACTCTCCATTGGCTTTTGAAAAAAAGGGACTGAGTATGGAGTGCAGTGATATCCATTCTTAAATTCAGTATTCGGTATTATTTAACCTAATGCAAATACAATGCGAGAAACTTTTTGTGTTACTATATAGATCAGAATATCTAAATCACTCAACACTGATATGTAGAAATCGTAGCTGATACATACAAGACATGACAAACAGCGAGATACATACATCTTTAGTCACAACGGAATTTACATCCGCAAATAGTGTCCTCTCATTTCTAAGTCCGTCCGCGTGTTTTCTATGAAGCGCAAATCAATATCCTTAGATGTATATCTCATACTGTATCTTACCTGCAATCTTCTCGAGAAACTGCCTTCTTTACGACGTCCTTTTTCGTCGACACTTTCCGATGGTGCTCCCAATACCTCCATCGACGTATTGCATTCCTCTGTGTTGACGACTTCTGACGTATTGTCTGGAACTGAGGGAGATAAGAGATTAGAGATGAGAGAGAGAGAGACGACACCAAAAGTATTGAAGTAGACAAGTTATAAGACGAAGGAAATAAAACTTCAGATAATGTCGTAGTCGTGTCTGTCTGTTCCTTGAGCGGCCACTGTTCAATCCTGCATGACTATATTTGGTGGGATCAATCAAAAGATAAATCCCACAGATTTAACATATAAATGTAAGGAAGAATAAATAACCATATTTTAAGCCATGAAGTATATTTGATACATGGTGCTGCTTCCATATGACTATACCTATCGGGACTCCATGGTAATGTGGTCATCATAATACTATTTGAAGAGAAAGTCACAAGATACACAGTTATCGAATGGAACGACAAGGAAGCCTTACGACCAGTCCAAAGGCTGAAATATGTAACGATGATGATGGTGAAGATAGTGCTGGTCAATAGTTTACGTTTACACATATTATTATTATTATTATTATTATTATTATTATTATTATTATTATTATTATTATTATTATTATACATGTTAACTTTAGCCCACGAAAAGGTAAATGTTTTTCTGCTAAAAATTCCTTTCTTTGCGTAGTGGGATAAAATCTCATGCATGTTTCCACCCCCCCCCCCCCTCCTCCCCGCCAAAAAAAAAATTAATTTTTAATCATTGTTTTAAGTGACGTTGAGTTGGATCTATGGATTCTGAAGAGACCATTATAGTTTGTTGAAATCAACCGATTTGATATTGAGAAACCCAAGATAGAGACATCAATATTGATCTAGCAGACATTATGTGAATAGGCAAAGTAATAACTTCGTGAAATTAACTGGTCCAAAACAGTTCACCATGTTGTATGACCACGCCTTCTGTTGATTCTGAGGATGTATCTTTGGCACTCAGTCGCTCATGTGCTAGTGGTGGCATCCATGGACATACTTGCAGATGTTTTCCTTTAATTAGGAAGCGCAAGACACCTTCCTGAAGATAATATTACACCCAGACAATGTAGGCGAACAAGACCTGGCCGTTTCTCTATAGTAAGTAAAGCAACGTAAAGTCAGTAAATCAACATGAAGTAAGTAAAGCAACGCGAAGTATGTAAAGTAAAGTGAAGTAACTAAACTAAAAGACCCTTTCACACACCCTGAGGTGTACTAGGTATGTAGTGCTAGCACCATATTTTTATAGGCCAGTCGGCACTCGAGTACTCAAGTGAGGTGGGAATAAAATTCCCCTAGAAATGAATGGTTGACCTAAGGAGACTGGCATCTATCTAGCGACGCCAATCAAGACAGGTGATGTTGAGCGCGTGTTGTGAAACTATCACTTGCGTAAGTGATTCAGTATCGAAAGATAATGTATCGCCAAATGTGACTTCCCATTTGGACAGAATGTAAACAATATAAAATGACACAAAGTAGTGCAGCTTTACATAACAGATTTACGACACATACAGGACGTTGCGGCGATTAGCCTTCATCAGCAAACAAACACATTCACAAACACAACATATAGTCAAGGATATCTCCTGTGACTAAATTTTTTTCAACTCTCATTTTCTCTTCATTGTTTTAATTTTTTTCATCCTTTTGTTCTTCTCGTCCTGTCGTCACCTTTTGATGTAGTCACAGGAGATATCCTTGACTATATGTTGTGTTTGTGAATGTGTTTGTTTGCTGATGAAGGCTAATCGCCGCAACGTCCTGTATGTGTCGTAAATCTGTTATGTAAAGCTGCACTACTTTGTGTCATTTTATATTGTTTACATTTTCACAGCTTTACCGCAGTTCCACCCAATTTTATTCATTTGGACAGAAGGACGATATATACGATACACTACGATCACTGTGTTATTTGTTTTGTTTCGTGGTATCCTCTGCAATTTCAATGCTCAGTGAACGGAAATGTACATTATAATACTTGTTTATTTAATTGTGTACCATGTTTGGTCCAAACGTACTTTTTGTTTGTCACTGAATCAGTTAAGGTTGGGAACAAATAACGCAGGAGAATATCCTGGCCTTTTATTGGCGTCATTATCTCTTTCAGTCAAATGATATTTTGATATTTGTTCCCATATCTCGTTAATTCTAACGTCCAGGTAACATGTTCTATTTCTTTTTACTTTAAGTCATAGCTGGCTGTCGGCTTCTGTGGTTTAGCGGTTAGAGAGCGCAATTTCACAATTCTCCGACATACCGTGCCGAGGCTTCGAAATCAGCCACATACGATTTAGAAGCAGATCGCTATGCGTTGATTTTGATGGTATGAGCTTCAGCCAACCTAAAAGCGATGGCAAACTAGAGAACGTAACATCGCCTTGAAAATCACAAACAGCCAATACATGCCGAGGTTTATTGCAACGTCCTGTAAAGGATATGCAGCTATTTTTTTAACGTAGAGTGCTAAAGACATCAGTCTTCCATAATGACCACTCCCATTGTGTATTTAAATTCTGTGTAAGTCTTGCATCTATTTTCTGAATAGGTTCTCTCAATGCTTCATTCTTTGGATATGCTATATAAATATTAAAAAACGGGGGTTGGTGGAGAGAACACACTCTTCTGTCTCACGATTCATTTTGTGTTGTGCCTCTCTTTCCTCGTATCTGAAATATTCTATAGAACATGTTTTGCTGTGTGGCAGCGAATCATTAAAAAAAAAAAAAAAATCAGGAAACGCTTGGAGATTCTCCGGACTCAGGCTTGAGTTAGGAGTAGAACGGAACACTTTTAGGTTACACCCGTGTGCCGTGATGTTGATCCGTCGACTAAACTAAAACTAATCTAAAACTCATAGATAAGGTGAATATCACCCCGATCGTCATAACTTCTCATAGCATTTCCTGTTACCCACATAAGGCTGGGCCGATCTGGGAGACCATGCGAATTTTTAAAATTAAAATCTTCGTCTCGATGTCGATTCCAGCACAGTGCAGTCTGGCAAGTGTACTAGTCACGGCGTTACGCAAGACACCTTCCTGAAGATAATATTACACCCAGACAATGTAGGCGAACAAGACCTGGCCGTTTCTCTATAGTAAGTAAAGCAACGTAAAGTCAGTAAATCAACATGAAGTAAGTAAAGCAACGCGAAGTATGTAAAGTAAAGTGAAGTAACTAAACTAAAAGACCCTTTCACACACCCTGAGGTGTACTAGGTATGTAGTGCTAGCACCATATTTTTATAGGCCAGTCGGCACTCGAGTACTCAAGTGAGGTGGGAATAAAATTCCCCTAGAAATGAATGGTTGACCTAAGGAGACTGGCATCTATCTAGCGACGCCAATCAAGACAGGTGATGTTGAGCGCGTGTTGTGAAACTATCACTTGCGTAAGTGATTCAGTATCGAAAGATAATGTATCGCCAAATGTGACTTCCCATTTGGACAGAATGTAAACAATATAAAATGACACAAAGTAGTGCAGCTTTACATAACAGATTTACGACACATACAGTCTCACGATTCATTTTGTGTTGTGCCTCTCTTTCCTCGTATCTGAAATATTCTATAGAACATGTTTTGCTGTGTGGCAGCGAATCATTAAAAAAAAAAAAAAAAATCAGGAAACGCTTGGAAGTAACGGAGATGTGGTTCCGAAGACGAATGTCTCCACAACACCAGTATTAAAGTTAAGGGTAGGCAGTATCAAGTGGAATATGAAAAAGTGCTGCACAATTATACAAGAGACATAAATACAGGAATGTTAGACAGTGAGAGCGGAATATTGTCTGCAACCCACAAAAACACGAAATAAAGGAGTCATAAAATCACACTGAGAAACAAATTACAGACATAGATGAATGTTATGGTGAGGACATGAAAGGAGCTACAGGGGATATCAAAAGATAGGACTAGAGATCAGGATTGCTGAATGGATAAGAGCGCTCGCTCGTAAACTTCCAGTGTGCTGATACCTAGGTTCAACCCCTGTAGTGGTCTGCTGGGCTAAAATGTTGACTTCTCGTCTTTGACTTTGGGACGTAAATTACAAGTCTGACAAAAGTCAGAGTGGGTTCGTCTGATGGCTAGTGACACTGGTAATAGGGAAAACTAATCCACACGCCATATAATCCATATAATGCCATGGGGATAATACAGATTATTGATGAACAATGGGACATGTTGCGGAATCAATTCAACAGACATTTAAAAAAAAAATCATTCCACCTAAATATAGAATTGCCAAAAATAAAAAGGATGACAGATGAAATTTTGTAGATTATGGACGAAAAAAGAAAGAAAAGGCAAGATAAATAAGAATAGAATATAATACATAAAGAAATAGTAAATAAATGCAAAGTGGCTAAAGAAGTAAGGCTTGATCAACAGTGCATGGAAACTGGGACAGACTCACATTCCATGTATCAACAAATAAATAATATACGAGGGTAAGTTAATAAATAAGTCACAAATGGCTGTAGAAAAATAACTAAAGATAATTAAACCAGTTTATTTTTATAGATACACTGTCCCTTTATTTCTCAACATAAATTCATCCTATGCAGCCGGTTTGTGAGGACTGATAAAAAGATGGGATAAATGCATCAATGTTGGTGGAAATTATGTTGAGAAATAAAGGGACAATGTATGTACAAAAATAAACTGGTTTCAAGTTGTTATCATCTGTAGTTATTTTTCTACAACCATTTGTGACTTACTTATTAACTTACTCTCGTAATAACAGCTAGGAAAACACGAAATACGTTTGGATGTTTAAAATCGAGGAACGGTGCAATATTGATAGGACAAGATGTTATAGTCAGTAGGTGGAATATCTGGAAGAACTGTACGATGACAAGAGACTGAAGGTAAATAATCTAAACAATGGTGAGGGTCCACCAATACTTTCAGCGGAAGTTGAAGATGCAATACATCGCATGAAGAAAAGAAAGGCACCATATCCAAACAGCATTACATTGGAGGAAATCGAGGTTCTATGTGATTTTGGAATCTAAATATCGACAAAATTTCTTAATGACATTTACACTAGTGGGTACATTCCTAGCGACCTATTGAAATCCATCTTTATAGCTCTACTAACGAAACCAAGCGTTTTAGAATGCGAAGGGCACCGCATAATAAGTCTTATGAGTCACACGACAAAGCTGTTACTCAGAATAATTGTAAAAAGAATAAGAAACAAGATTAAACTAGAAATTAGTGATTCACAGTGTTGATTTGTGGATGGAAAGGATACAAACAAGGTTACATATATTTTCTGGACAATATTAGAAAAAGCTATAGAAGAAAAACAGATCTATACTTTTGCTTAATCCATCCATCCATCATGTGCCATGCCGGTAAGCGTGGGCGGTCATGTTCTGCCATCTCACTCGATCACCAGAGTCGTGGATCAGCTCCGTGTTTCTGTCTCGACCATGCCACAAGGCCAAGCCATCCAGGTACTTGCTTCTAGGTCTTCCCCTTGGTCTGTTCCCCTCGATCTTACCAGTTGTCACCAAATTCTCCAATCCATTTCTTCTCATAACATGCCCAAAAAATTTTGACTGTCTACGTCTAATTTCTCTAATCAATTTACGATCTTCATTTGTTTCTTGAAGGACTTGTTCATTGGTCTTTCTGGCTGTCCATGGTATTCTTTGCATTTTCCTCAGAAACCACATCTCTACAGCCATCAGATGTTTTTCAGCCTGACTGCTCATTGTCCACGCTTCACATCCATACAAAAGTACAGGTTCAATGTAGCATCTCAACACTCTTTTTCTCGTTTCAATTGACATCTTTTTATTGGTCAATATGTTTTTCATCTTGTTAAAGGCTACTTTTGCCATGGCGATTCTTGTTCTAATCTCTTCAAGGCATCTCCCATCAGATGTTATTACTGTTCCGAGATAATTGTACCTGCTCACTTGTTGAAGAATATTCCCATTTACTTGTATATTAGATTGTGGTATTTCGTCCTTCCTAATGATGACCATAATCTGTGTCTTTTTACAATTTAATTCTAACCCTAGTTGTTCACTGTGTGTAACAATCGCATCTACTAAATTTTGCAGGTCCTGTTCATTGTCTGCAATCAAGACTGTATCATCTGCATATTTAATGTTATTGATGCATCGTCCCCCAATGTTGATTCCTTCCATATCTTCAATATTTCTGAAAATACTTTCACTGTACAGGGAAAACAGATCTGGAGACATTACACATCCCTGTATCACACCCCTTTTAATAGGCTGATATTGGCTTACTTCATTATAAACTCTTATGGCAGCTTGTTGTTTCCAATATATGTTTTTTACAAGTCTAAGATCTTTTCCATCAATTTGTAGATCTTCAAGCATCCTTATCATGTTGACATGTCTCACTTTATCAAAAGCCTTTGTGTAGTCAATAAAGCAAAGGTGTAGATCTTTGTTTACTTCTATAGAACGTTCGATTATGTTTCTCAGTATATACACAGCATTTACTGTACCCTTGCCTTCCACAAACCCACATTGTTCTTCTCCTATTTCAGGTTGTATTTTCCTCCTAACTCTTTGCATGATAATTCTTAGCAAAATCTTCGTGATGTGACTCATTATACTAATTGTTCGATGTTGATCACATTCCAAGGCTCCTGATTTCTTTGGGATTGCAATAAATACAGAATTACATAACTCCTGAGGTATATTTCCAGTGTCATATATTGTATTAAGCAGACTGGTAACTTTATCTATTCCATATTCTTCTAAAGCATTAATCATTTCTGTTGTGACGCTGTCTGAACCGGGGGTCTTGCCAGATTTCATATGGTTAAGAGCATTCTGAACCTCCATCTTCAAAATTGCTGGTCCTTCATTATTATTTTGAACATCATACTGTTCGTCTCTGTTATCGTCATACAGGTTTTTCACGTAATCTGACCATTCATGTAATATCTGATCTTTTTCTATTATGACTCTTCCATCTTTTGTCTTTAGGCAGCCTGCTGATGTACGTGTTCTTTGATTAGTAAGCTCCTGAATTGTTTTGTGCATTAGTTTCGCATTGTTACTGTTGGGTTGTTTTTCAATTTCTCTGCAATTTTTCTCAAGCCATGTTTCTTTTGCCTCCTTACATAAGGTTCTCACTTTTCTGTGAATTTCTTCATATTTGGCAGGATTATTTTTGTTCTGTCTTCTTGTTTCCATTAGTTGTAAAATTTCTTCAGTCATCCATGTCTTACGGCCCACTTTCTTTACTTTTGGAATAGTTTTTTCTGCTGCGCAACTGATTGAATTCTTCATCGTTTCCCATTGATCATCTACATCTTGAAACAGGATCTCTAGATCAGACAATATATCAAATTTGTTCTTTACTTCTATGTTAAAATTATCTTGTATTTCTTTGTCAGTTTTCAATTTGCACCAGTCATATTTAGGGTTTCCTGCTGTATACTTGACTTTCTTTAACTTTACCCTCAATGTGCCTGTAATTAATCTGTGATCACTGTAACAGTCTGCATTTGGAACTGTTTTTACGACTGTTAACGCATTTCGAAACCTTTTGCTAATTAGGATGTAATCTATTTTGCTTAATAGACTATACAAAAATATCTGACAATGTAAAACATGACGAAATACTAAAATTACTAAAGCAATTGAAAATTGACTGCAAAGATATGCGAATAATAAAGAACATACATTGGCGGCAAACAGTAGCCATAATAATCAACAATCTTATAGCCACATTTCAGTGTAATAAAGAAGGGCGTCAGACAAGGTTGTGTATTGTCTCCTGATTTGTTCTCATTGTACAGTGAACATATAATCAGATATACAGAAAATATGTCAGGGATCCTGGTTGATGGACATAATATAAATAAGTTACGTTATACTGATGACAGAAGAATCTACAGGAAAGTATAAAAACAGTGGTTGTAGAAATTTAAAAAATGGGCCGTAGTTTGAATAATAGATAGACATAAGTCATGGTGATATCAAAGAGACAGATGGTTACAGGATGTTAGTTTGATGCAAGTACAGAAATTCAGATATCTAGGCACAGGTGATGATGGATAACATCAGATGGAAGGTCGGTCAACATGGCCGAATGGATAAGAATTCGTGTTCTTAAACATCCGGTTGTACTGATGCCGAGGCAAGAGGTAAGTTCAACTCCTACACCGGACATTTGGACTTAAATTTTGACCTATTGTCCTTGACGTGGGGATGTAAATTACAAGTGCCGCTGAAGTCGGAGTGGATTGCCTGATGGCGAGGGACATTATTAATATGGAAAGCTAATCCACACGTAAAATTAGGTCTAGCACTACTAGAAGTTATGTGCATGGACTAAGCTTGAGATCAAAGCGAGCAAAGCCCCCCCCCCCCCCCCCCCAATAACAATTGTGTTTGTTATATATGGCTGATTAGCTCTATCAGTTTACTTCCATTATCATGTATTTCATTGTGTTGGTCTCGAACCGCTCCATAATGTTTTTCTGTGGTCGTTCTGCTACGCCATTGTCTTGCTTTAAAGTGTCCCATAACAATGATGTTGTCTTGCTTCATTTTTTTTAGTACGTCAATGGCGTCTTTGAAGAACTCGCATTCTTGCTCGTTTTTTTTAATTACATGGTGCATATATTTGCTGTGAATCCTGGACAATTAGTAAACAGGCCAAAAAATCACAGTAAGTGTTGGAGATGTGGTTTTATAGAAGAATTCTGAAAAGTAATTGGGCAGCCATAATAAGCAATCAATACGTTTTAGGGAAAGCTGAGTCGCAAAGAGAACTTATCACAAACATCGGAAAGAGGCAGTCGTCGTTTTCTGGGCACGTTAGGAGAAGACAAAAACTAAAACATGTTGTGACAACAGGGAAGATTTGCGGAAAGAGAGATAGAAGAAGACAGCATGAGAAGATTCTTGACACTCGTGTGTCATGGTACGGAAGGGAGTCAACACACGAACTGATCCATTACGTCGGAGACTGTAATTTGTAGAAAGGCATGATCGCCCACGCCAGCCGGCAAGACACATGATGATGATGAATGCACACGAAAATGCCAGTCCAGTGCACTAGCAGTTGTATCACGTGTATTGACTAATCTTGAGTTCAACGCGTGCGAACGCACACAAACAGATAGGACATATTAGTGTGCGCTGTTTGTCAGCCTATGGACGATTAAAGAACAGAAGAACAAAACGTAGGAAATAAAAACAGGAACGTGTAACTAACTGGCTCTAAATCAAAGAAGATAAAGTGAGAGATAATAAACACAGACCCTGTGTCTGTGCTTATTATCTTTCACTTTTTTTTTTTTTCAGGAGTTACACATACCTATATGTTCTTAGTTTCTATTGTTATATCAGTGGTTCTCAACCGGTGGGGAATTCACCCCACCCCCACTCATGGGGGGGGGGGGGGATTTAGGATCTCTAGAAGTGGTGGTGGGGGAAGGGCGAATTAAGATTATTTCAAGATCACGTTAATACAAGAACCGATTACTTGTTAATGTTTTTCCATCCCTACTTTACAGTTCTGTACTTCACGCTCTTCTGAAATTCGTTTTATAACGTAAGTAGACCCGCAAATAACGTTTTATGTTTTTATGTAGATGTCTAGACTTCTTCTACTATGTGTTATTAAATTGTAGCTTCCATGTTTACGTATACTGTGTAGGGGCGGGGGGATTTATAGAGAGGAAATACGAAGGCCCGGGGGGAGGGGTGTGACGTTCTGAACATATGGTGAAGGGGCGCATGGGCCCAAAACGGTTGAGAACCACCGTGTTATATACTGCTGCAGCCGTGACTTCTCTTGTCTAAGACGTAGATAAAACTGTCCACAGGTCTCAATGTGATCACGGAACTGCCCTAATAAAGTTCTCCTGCATGCGTCATTTCTAGATGCAGGGGTCATTTCTAGACAACTGTCATGAAAGATAAAAGTTAGTTGCATATCCTTTACATGACGTCGCAGTCAACCACATCATTTGTTGGCTGTTTGGGATTTCTTAACAAGTTTACATTCAGTAGTTTGCAATTACTTTGTGAACGACCGGCACTCATAGCATTGTCCGAAAACCAGCGCAAGGCGGTCTGCTTCCAAATCGTCCGCAGCTGTGTTTCGAACGTGGTGTGCGGGATTGCGATTTGTGTTTGTAACCTCTTCTCCACAGAGCCGGTGTTGAAATATAAACAATATACAAAAATAGGAAGTATAGGGCAGCCTTACAAAATACAATTCAGCAAGGAAACAAAATAAAACACAAGCGCATGTAGATCACAGAGAGGACATTGTCCTGACTACAGTAATGTATAACAAGCAGAACCAGACGAGTCATCAGCATCATCTGCCACGTCTGCCGGCCGTCAAGCGGCGTAGGGAGGAATAGCCGACGTTCCATCTCTCAATGTGTGGCACTGAAAAGTGTCATTCCCTATGGTTGTATGTATAATGTCTTTGATGTCATTATTCAATGTTCTTCTCGGGCGCCCTCTTGCTGACGTATCAGATCTTCCTTGATGTAGAGCTAGTGCTGGTAGTTGATAGTGTTGCATTCTAATGAGATGGCCGAAACATTTGATCTTCTGTCTTTCAATATGTGTGGCACAAGGTGTTGATCCCACTGTCTGTCTGATAACATCATTCTTACTTGTCTATTCTGTCATCATCATTACTTTCTAGATATTAGATTTCTTTAACTTGTTTCGGGGTTGCAATATTTATCAATATATTTAGTGGACCAGGAGATCTGCTAACCTGCATTACTTCAGTTTTGGTTGTATTTATATTCATATTGTATCTGCTGCACGTTGAACTCAGCTTATTAATATGATTTTGCAGCCTGTCCTCGTCGCTGTAACACGGGCACTGATCGTCTGCAAATAAAAGCTAATTTATAGCGGGTGGATCTGATGCATCGTATAAAATAAATAGTTCGACATTTTCTGAATAGGGTCTCTCAATGCTTGATTCTTTGGATATTATATGTAAATATTTTTTTTTGTTTAAAGGGGGTTGGGGGAGAGAACACACTCTTCTGTGTCGCAATTCATTTTGTGTTTTGCCTCTCTTTCCTTGTATCTGCAAGTCCTAATATTAGGATTTTTAAAAGCACCCCCACCCCACCCCCAGCCACCCTCAATTAACTATACTAGGTCTGCTTGTTTTTATCTCATGTACACAATGACATGAATGCGTGCTACTTATCTTAAAGTCTAGGTTTGTGAAATTGTGTATGTCTGTTTCGGTCTAGCCGGCTTCCTGGCCTAGAGGTTAGCGACTTTTCTCCGTAATCTCGTATATTCTATTAAGTAACGTGACGACGGTGAGAATCAGCAGTGGTTCGAATCGCGTCGGTAACTTACGGGTATGTGAGCAGGCCGCACAGAAAGCAATGGCAAACTACTGAGCGTAATCTTGCCAAGAAATCAACAATCAGCTGAAAGATGCTGATGCTGACAGCAATGTTTCGGTCTTGTTTTTTATTGAGCGGACATTTTTTTTTTTTTCGTGTTTTCCATTCTGATCATTCTGCTTATTATTCCCTAATGCAATCACTCTAGTGGCATCCCCGTGACATACACGTGGTTGTGTTTTCTTATCTTCATTTACTCATGAGGACTTGTCATCGCAACATCCTTTGTTATCCGAAGGTTTATTTGTAAATCTACACAGCTAAACACAAATCTAGCCCCAGGATTAATATTATTAACACTCATGATCCTGAAAAGTGCTTTCAGTTTCAACAGCAACTTGAAGACGCTTTCACTGATACACCAGAAAATTGTACAGTAAATGATAAATGGAATAAACTTAAGGAAACTCTTTGTAAAACTGCCGTAAAGATTTACGGCACTGTGGATCATAAGAGGCAGGACTGGTTTGCGGCCAACAGCGAGACTCTGCAGCCCTTGATTGATAAGAAGAAGAAAGCTCTCTTAAGAAACAAGGAAAGACCAACGCGTAACACTCTGAGTGAGCTAAGGCAAGCTAGGAAGGATGTGCAAAAGGCTGCCAGGCAGTGTGCAAATGATTATTGGATCAAGTTATGTGAGTCCATTCAATTCGCAAGTGATAAGGGAGACATAAGAAGCATGTATGAAGGAATAAAGAAAGCCTGTGGTCCAGTGATCAAAAGAAGTGCACCATTGAAAACCTTGACTGGAGAAGTCATCACTGATAAGAAACAGCAGATGGACAGATGGGTAGAGCACTATTTGGAGCTTTACTCAAGTGAGACCAAACTAGCGGATAATGCCCTCAACGCCATAGAGGCTCTACCAACTCTTGACCACCTGGACACACTTCCCACCATAACAGAAGTTAAGTGTGCTATAAATGAACTTGCATCTGGCAAGGCTCCAGGTAAGGATGGGATTCCAATAGAGGTTATCAGGAGTGGGCAAGACACACTCACTATACAGATCCACCAGCTAATAGAGCTATGCTGGCGTGAAGGACAAGTCCCACAGGATTTCAAAGATTCAAGCATCATAACACTGTACAAGAACAAGGGCGATCGGAGCGACTGTAACAACTATAGGGGTATCTCACTTCTGTGTATTGTTGGAAAAGTATTTGCCAGAATTGTTCTGCGCAGACTTCAAGTCCTAGGAGATCAAGTCTACCCCGAATCACAGTGTGGCTTTCGACAGAACCGGTCTACCACTGATATGATATTCTCATTGCGACAAATGCAAGAAAAATGCCGTGAACAGAATCAACCACTGTTTATTGCCTTCATCGACCTCACAAAGGCATTTGATTTGGTCAGTCGTGAGGGTCTGTTCAAGGCACTAAAGAAGATTGGCTGCCCACCAACTCTTCTGTCCATTGTGGAATCGTTCCACACAGGCATGAAGGGTATAATCAAGTTTGATGGTGCAACTTCTGAAGAATTTGAAATCAAGAGTGGAGTTAAGCAAGGTTGTGTACTAGCTCCCACCCTCTTTGGAATATACTTTTCACTTCTACTGAAATATGCATTTCGTGATCAGGATGGTGGTATATACATTCACTCACGCTCAGATGGCGGCCTCTACAATGCTCAGAGATTGAAGGCTAAGACCAAAATTAGGAGGGTACTGATCAGAGAGTTGCTTTTTGCAGATGATGCTGCAGTTACGACCCACTCTGAGGAAGAATTGCAATGTCTACTATCTGCATTCTCCAATGCTTGTTCTGAATTTGGTTTAACAATTAGCAAAAAGAAGACACAGATTATGTCACAAGGTGCACATGGGGTACCATCAATCTTTATTGACGACGCCGAACTAGAGATAGTAGACCATTTTACATATCTAGGATCGGTGGTAAATAGCAAATTATCCCTAGATCAGGAAATCAACATCCGGATTGGTAAGGCAGCAACAACAATGAACAGGTTAAGAAAAAGAGTCTGGGGGAACAGGAAGCTTACTGCCAAAACAAAAGTCCTTGTCTATCAAGCCTGTGTCCTTAGTACTCTTCTCTATGGCAGTGAAACCTGGACAACTTACTCACACCAAGAGAACAATTTAAACAGCTTTCATATGCGGTGTCTGCGAAGAATTCTTGGTATTAAGTGGCAAGACAAAATCACAAATACTGAAGTATTGGAAAGATCAGGTTGTGTGACAGTTTATTCCATGCTCAGTCTTCGTAGACTTAGATGGATAGGACATCTTAGGCGGATGGATGATGGTAGAATACCAAAGGATATCTTTTTTGGTGAATTACAGATGGGTAAGAGATCTCAGGGTCGGCCTCTACTACGATACAAAGATGTGTGTAAGCGGGACATGATTGATACAGGCATTGATAATGCACATTGGGAGCAAGTCGCCGCTGAACGTGTTGCATGGAGGGCAAATATCAGAAATGGAATAAAGTCAAAGGAGAAAATTATTGCAGAAAAGTCACACACCAAGCGTTTGAGACGTAAGATGGTGCATGATGGTGGAAATGACCACGTGTTCACATGCACCCACTGTGAACGGACATTTACAGCGCAAATTGGCCTTGTCAGTCACACTCGCTACCGCCATAGTTAAAAGTTATTATGCCTTTTTAAAGCACAAACTATCGTCTGTCAAGACGGCAAGGTGCCAATGTGTCATTTGTAAATCTGCTTTTACTTTCTTCGTGTTTATATATTAATTTATATCACTGATATCGTTCAAGGATACAATGGCAAAATGTCACAAACACCAAAACGTTCAATAGTCTTAGACACGAAAGAAAACATATTATTCTATAATCTGTATCTTTCATAATTTGTTTCAAATCCTCCTGACATGGTGAACAATACACAGGTATCGGTTTCTACTGTGTCTAAGTTAGGCTGTCGTCCTGTGATCGATAACTACAGTCTTTTAGTGGGCTTCGGGAAACTTACGGCATCGATCCTAAAATCGATATCGATTCTGCCATGGTTAAAACAGAATTATGAAAAGACAAAGTAATGTGATTATAACTTGTCATAATTTGGTAGTCAGGGCCAAGCAACGTGGATGTTTAGTGGACTCGTGGAAGGCAATAACTAGCGAGTAATGGACGTCTGTACACGGCTGGACATTCGCTGTGTTGACGTGGGGATAAGTAATTGCTGATAATGTATAACCTATCACATGCTTTTTAGATTGACAGTCTTCTATATTTGTATGATAATGTACAGACTGGCAGACAGGTAGACAGACACAGGGAAATAGATAGTCAGACATGTACACACACACACACACACACACACACACACACACACACACACACACACAGAGATGGAGAGAGAGGCAGGCAGACAGACAGAAAGGCAAACAGGCAAGTAGGGAGACAGACAGACAGACAGACAGACAGACAAGCAGACAGGCAGACAAACTGGCGGACAGACAAAGAGAAATAGGCAGCCAGACATGTAGACACGCACACTTAGAGAGCGAGAGAGAGAGGAGAGGGAGAGAGAGGCAGGCAGACAGATAGAGAGGCAGACAAGCAAGCAGGGAGACAGACTGACAGACAAGCAGGCAGGCAGACAGACTGACGGACAGACAAAGAGAGATAGACTGCTAAACATGCATACAGAGAAAGACAGACAGACAGACAGACAGACAGATAGACAGACAGACAGACAGACAGACAGACAGACAGACAGACAGACAGACAGACAGACAGACGGGCAAGGAAGGAGACAGGCAGGCAGGCAGAAAATGAAAATGATTAATAATGAGTGGGAAGAAATAAAGGAACAATTTTGAAATTAAGGAAAGTAAGATGAAGAAAAATAAACAAGCAAACAACGAAAGAGAGAAGATAGAAAGAATGAACACAAGAAGACTAAAAGAAGAATGTAAGGAAGAAATTAGAACAAACAAACAAGAAGAATAATATTGAAAGAAAGAAGGCACGTGGAAAAAAAAGGACAGAAAGTGAATAAGAAAGAAAGAAAGAAAGAAGGAAAGAAAGAAAGAAAGAAAAAGAAAGAAAGAAAGAAAGAAAGAAAGAAAGAAAGAAAGAAAGAAAGAAAGAAAGAAAGAAAGAAAGAAAGAAAGAAAGAAAGAAAGAAAGAAAGAAAGAAAGAAAGAAATCATAAATCTTGAAAAAACAAAATGAAAGATGACACACACACCAAAAAAAAAAAAAAAAAAAGAAAGTGGAAAAGAAAGATAGAACGAAAGAAAGTCCAAAGACAGAAAGAAAGAAATGTTCAAACGTGCCATGACTGATTGTGTGCAATCTACAGACTTGTTGACATTCAATCAGCGACGAGAACTCCGTCAAATCGTTGCCGAGAGAGCGGTCGATATTTCAACGTCCCACAGAATACTGGCCTTTGAGCATACAATATACAGACTGAGAAGAACACACAATAAACGATCTTTCTAAAGCAAGTGAATTTCATTGTGAATTAACCAGCAAGTATGGATTTAACTCCGCAATTCTTAGCCCTTTTAGAAGCGGCTCTGAAAAAAAAGCCAGTAAATGTTTAGAGTAAATAGCAAGTCTTGACTAGTATTTTTAGAAAAGAATTAACAAGCAATATGACGAAATACTAATATATACCTCATGAAATGTAAAAAAAAAAAAAAGTTAAGGGCTGCTTTCACACCATGTTGCGTTTTGGGCATATGGTGCTTGCTTTATATTTTTAGACCAATCGGCGCCGAGAAGATGATGTGGTCAATATCACGAGTTTCTAATCCAATCCAACATTAATTTAAAAAAAAAAAAAAAAAAGAAATTCTGCCTCCTTCAACCTACTTCTGCAGAGTCAGTTATAACTGAGATCCGCTTTTTTGTGAGTTATGATATTCTTTCCTTTCTTTGTTCTTTTTAGAGTTAGTCCTAAACAGGACTGGTTATATTTCCTCCTCTCTGCTCTTCGGTTCCGGAGAGTCTTATGGGGTTCACACTGACTGGCATTTTGATTATTACGTTGAATTAGTCCTGATGAGGACCGGTCCTTAGAAGAACCTGCTAGATTCAGTGGCCTGCCTGTTCTTCGTTGCTTACTCTAAAAGGTCCGGTTTTGAACTTCTTTAGTCGCCAGAAGAACTGATCGTGAACTCATATAGTCCCCATAAGGACTGGTATAGTCTTCACAAGGACTGGTATAGTCAGTACACGGAGTGGTATAGTCTTCACAAGGACTGGTATAGTCCTCACAAGGACCAGTATAGTCCTCCCAAGGACTGGTATAGTCATCACAAGGGGACTAGTATAATCATCATAGGGACTGTTAGTTAGTTAGTTAGTCGCAGTTCCAACTTCACAGCAACGGGTCGTCCCCATTATGCTCCGTTCCTGTGCCAGTGAATATCACACAAAACTCTCCCCATTGCCCAATGTGAAAAGGGACTGTTATAGCCCTTTATCCCCCTTTGGAAAATGGTCCCCAACCAACCCACACCTAGTCGTTCTATATTTTGATATCGCCTGCAGCTTACTGAACATGGGGCAACATGTAGAGCCACAGAGATGGTCAGAAGTGACACACAGAGATACC
Organism: Cepaea hortensis; assembly: GCA_963921405.1. Classification (NCBI taxonomy): domain Eukaryota; kingdom Metazoa; phylum Mollusca; class Gastropoda; order Stylommatophora; family Helicidae; genus Cepaea; species Cepaea hortensis. The sequence continues at coordinate 118,234,021 of OY992880.1, forward strand.
TTAACTCTTAACATATTTAAGAAATAAAGGGGACAAGCGAGGGAAACAGGAAAGTAAAATGTAATAAGTAGCAACGCACAAACACTGGAAGAGAGAAGTTAGAAAGAATGAAAATAAGAAGGAAGGAAGGAAGGAAGAAAGAAAGAAAGAAAGAAAGGTTCGAGAAGGAATTCATTCATTCATTCATTCAGTCAGTAGCATGTCCTTTGCAGAACCTCGCTCCCATAACAACCTTCCGGAAAACTTCTCTATCATAACCAGAATCTTGAGCATAGCCTACGATGGGTAGCGTTGTGGTATTCTGGTGTGATAATTTGGCGTGTCCAGTGTGTGTCGCGTGGTTACACACCCGCTTCACACGCGTGATCCGGGGCTTGTTTCCGGATCCGGTCAGGGATATGCACTACTGACGAGCTCAAACGAGAGCGAAACTCGAGTATAGTGCTTCCATATTGACGTGGATAGGCCTTAGGTTCATGCCGGAGTGCGATCAGCAATGCCAGTAGTGGGTTGTGCTCAATATTTAAATTTCAAATCCCGAAACAACGAAATAATAAACAACGTTGACCTAGGATCCCATGTCGAACCAGCATGCAATAATAACCAGTTGTCCTGCCACCAGCATGCAATAATAACCAGTTGTCCTGCCACCAGCATGCAATAATAACCAGTTGTCCTGTGGCCAGCATGAATTCACCACATCAACCAACGAGAGCTGATTGGTCTAATCCAGTGGTTCTCAATCTTTTTTGGTTCATGCACCACTTCACCATATGTTCAGAATGTCATCCCCACCCCCACCTTTCGTATTTCCTCCCCATAAATCCCCCCCCCCCCCCTTTAGCCCCTACACAGTATACATAAAAATGGAAGATACATTTAATAACACATACTAGACCAAGTCTAGACGTCTACATAAAACATGATTTGCGGGTCTACTTACGTTATACAACGAATTTCAGAAGGGCGAGATACCTTGCAGTCTTGACAGACCAAAGTATGTGAGTTGGAATGTGGCCAATATTCCATCACAATGTCTGGGCAGAGCTTCAGAGGAACATGTGGCGCCCAAACGACATGACCCCTCTCTCGGACTAACCTTGTGTTGCCCAGAGGAATGGGTAACCAATACGTCTGGCACAAGGTAGGCTGCAGACGCTGGCGGCTCAGCGTCAATCCTCCGAGACCTCACCACGAGTTATGGCCAGACCCTGACACCCAAGGGACCCGGCTTAGAGGCGTTCAGCCAAGTCCCGCAGGCGAGGGCCTCGTACGAGCCCAGACCATGAGGGCGCGCACATCTGTCGATCACAATCGTCAGACTCTCCACCTGACTTTAGGCGACCCCCGCGACCAGCGGGAATAGGCCCGCCAGAGCTACCGCAGGAGATATTGCCTGTCTATTTGCAAGCAAATCCCCCATCCTTCCACCGCTTGACAACTGTATAAGTAAAGAAACGTAAAGTATGGAGAGTAAAACAATATCAAGTAATAGGTTCTTGTATAACGCGATCTAGATTTAATATTAATTCCCCCCCTACCCCCCCCCCCCCTTGAAATCCTGAAATCCATCCTCACCCCCACCTGAGAACCAATGAGAACCACTGGTCTAAACAATATGGATCTAGTACAATATGCTCAGTACGGCTGGAAGAAGATAGCACTTTACTTAATGTATTTGGTCGTGTCTTTGTCAGTATTGATATTTGCCAGTATTTTGCTGTCGACATCTCATTCCTTTTGTGTTTTCGACAGGTCCAGAAACACGCGACGTAGAACATTCTCCCAGTAATCGATGATACCATAAGGAGCCCTAATACAGCTTCGACTATAAAATGAGAATATGCAGGCATTCACTCTTTCAGGTTATTCAGTTCACTAGCTGATATAACGTGTTGTAGTGATTATTGAACACTTTGCTCCATAAGAAATCTAGCTTTGAAAGAAAGGTTTAAAGGCGAGAGATTTATCGTCATTTGTCAATTATCTCTGTCCGCTTCAACCTCAGAAGAGAAGTTATAATTATGATCCATCTCAACTTCATTTTTAATAATCCTGTGACCAAGTCAGCCACATGTCGAAAATTAATTTGAATGGGATTTTTTTCCGCAGGAGGTAATGTGTGATCTTAACACAGAGTTTTATAGTACATGTCTCTCTTAACACGGAGTTTTATAGTACATGTCTCTCTTAACACAGAGTTTTATAGTACATGTCTCTCTGAACAGAGAGTTTTATAGTACATGTCTCTCTGAACAGAGAGTTTTATAGTGCATGTCTCTCTTAACACAGAGTTTTATAGTACATGTCTCTCTTAACACAGAGTTTTATAGTACATGTCTCTCTGAACACAGAATTTTATAGTACATGTCTCTCTTAACACAAAGTTGTATAGTACATGTCTCTCTTAACACAGAGTTTTATAGTACATGTCTCTCTGAACACAGAGTTTTATAGTACATGTCTCTCTTAACACAAAGTTGTATAGTACATGTCTCTCTTAACACAGAGTTTTATAGTACATGTCTCTCTGAACACAGAGTTTTATAGTACATGTCTCGGTCTCTGTCCGCAGGCTGGCCTGCCAAAAACATCGCACAAAGAACGGACTCCGTGGCTCCGACGAGTCACCGAGACAGTTACAATGGTGAACTTAACGATAGAGTCTGGAATTGAACCCACAACCAGCCGGTTTGACCACTCCGCCACGGAGGTCCCTCTTTGAAACAGCTCACAACCCAATGTTTAAGATATGAATGTGGTTGGTTTCCCTTCTCTACCGCAACATTTTATTAGCCACACGAATTATTGTATCCAGGCTCATAAATAATTATTTTGCACATGTGATGGTGTTTAAGAAAAATACAAACGAAACTGCGCAATTAAAAGCAGCTAGAAATCAATTAATAATTAATTTAAATACATTTGAAAGATAAGCTTGAAATAGCAAAAGTAATCTTCTTCTTCTTCTTCGTTCATCCGGAGTTTTTTTTTTTCGGATGTGATTGCGTTGTGCCTGTTTACAACAGAGCTGCGTTCTTGCGCCGTTAGGCCGACACATCCGACTTCTGCGGGCATTTGTTGACCGGGTTAACCTTCCCGGGGGCAAAAGTAATCAAAAGTCAGGTCTTAGATAGGAATGAGCAACCTTACGATAGTTGACTGTACTACCTGCTTTCTGTTAGCACCGAATGTTGGGCGACACTCACCAAACCACAGTGTGCAAACGGCTTCGGGTGGAGGAGCGCAATTGGGAGGGCACAAGCATGACCCCAGTGAGTGCAAATGCAACCTAAAAAATAAATATCATCGCAGGGTAGACCAGGCCTTAAGCATTGGTCGGCAAGTGGTCTAGGATGGAAGCTCCGACAGGCGGACAGTTAGAGCATTGCTTTACTGATCCCGCAGCTTCTGCAGCTTGCTTTGTTTCAGGCGTATTAGTGGTTACTTTTCCACTGGAGTAAACTAGGCAGGGCGAGAGAGGGGTCATGCTGCATGGGCAACACAGGGTGTCTAAATTCAGCCCAGGTTGTGTGCTATGGAGAGGTATAACTCCATTTTACACACAATCGTCTATCAAGACGGCAAGGTGCCAGTCAGCAAAGCTAATAAAATAACAGCAAGTCACGTCAGAATAAACCATGACATTTCACATAAAGTTCGGCTCATAGATAATTATTTCGTACATGTGATAAAGTTTAAAGGAATGCACACGAACATTCCCAATTAAAAGCAGCTAGAAAGGTATTAATCATGAGTGTAAATGGCTACGACACAAAGGCTTAAAATAGCAAAGCTAAACAAGTAACCGCTAGTCGGGTCAGGATAAACCCACGACATTTGACTACCAGTTCTATTATCTATTCGTTTCTCCCAGGTAGGGAAACAAGATAAAAACAAGAGCGGTAAATATAAAACAGAGCACCCATTCCAAGCAGTAACATTGGAGTTAATGAGCTCACGAGGCTCGGACTAGTTCCTTAATTTGGAGAACTCAACAAAATGGAGAACACTAAAATAGCATAGAGGTCGTAAAAGTGTTAAGGAACTTCACTGGTCTTGCTCAGTGGCAGTCAAGAGCTGCATGTTAATGTCTGCAGTGAAAGTGGAATGGGTTTATGGCATTTGGTGCAGGGAAGTTGATTGGTGTTGTGAAGTTACGTTCATTACATAAAGTTGGGTGATGTTGTGTGTTTAGCTACATTACTTACAGTCGGGCATGATTGTAGAAAGTGCCTGTCCTCACGAGATTATTTCCGCGCGCTGGCACATATATACTCATGCATGCACGCACGCACACACCATACATACTCCTGCACACACACAGAGCCGCATCATATCCACACTTACCCCAGCTACAATAACATACGCACACACATTACACAGACGAAGGCACGTAAACATACCCTTACTCGTACCATAATTACCCACTCACACTCAGCCCAATCCACATTCACAAGAACACACAGAGATACACAGACAGACAGACAGACAGACAGACAGACAGACAGACAGACAGACAGACAGACAGACAGACAGACAGACAGACAGACAGACAGACAGACAGACAGACAGACAGACAGACAGACAGACAGATAGATAGATAGATAGATAGATAGATAGATAGATAGATAGATAGATAGATAGATAGATAGATAGATAGATAGATAGATAGATATGTGCATGTGCGTGAATGAACGTGTTTGTATGTATGTATGTTGATATTGTTGTGGCCTGTGACTGTGCGTGTGTGTTTCTTCCTTGTCTTCTTCTTTCTCTCCATCTCACCATACTCCTCTTCTTTCTGCTTTATCGTCTCCTTGAATAAAACGGAAGTTGAGGGGAAAAAAGAAGAAGAAAGAAAGACAGAAAGTAAGAAAGAAAAAAAGAAAGAAAGAACGAAAGAAAGAACGAAAGAAAGAAAGAAAGAAAGAAAAAAAGAAAGAAAGAAAGAAAGAAAGAAAGAATATAAAAGCAGCAGAAGACGAAGAAAGAAAGAAAGAAAGAAAGAAAGAAAGAAAGAAAAAAGAAGAAGAAGAAGAAGAAGAAGAAGAAGAAGAAGAAGAAGGCTTACGTTCACATTTCGCCATCATGCAAGCCTCCATTTCTAGTATAATCACGTGAAACTAGGTAATGTATTTGAGAAACGCATCAGATCAGAAACTTGTCATAATATCTCCTCTTTCTTTATGTTTTCTTTGCCATGGCGTGTCAATCTGCATTAAGTTCAATGTAAAATGAGAATATTAGCTGGATGCTGTTTTTAAGATGATCCTTGTGTTCACGTGTGTGTGGGATACAATTAGAGAGGAAAAAAAAATAAAGTTAAACAAATCAGTAGATGCTCAAAAAGCTCTATACAACACAAACTTTTTCCAACTCTAGGCTACCATTGACAAACCTGGATAATAATAGAAAAAGATAACAGAAAAATTACAACGGAAATGAGATTTCTGGGAAAAATACTCAATGTATCAAGAAGAGAGACAATCAGAAATTATGAAATCAGGGGAGGGGTGGGGGAAGGGGTGGGGTGAGGCTGAGGGTGGGCGATAATTAGAAGCGCAAGATGTAATTAGAAAACAGCAAGTGAAATGGTTCGGCCACATAACTAGGTTACCATCTGACAGTATACCACAACAAGCAATGATCTTCAGACCACATGGTACCAGAAGATGAGTCTAGCCATGTAAACGATGGGCAGATGAAATAATTATCCATGGGAATCTCGATATATGAAGCACATAAACGGGCAATCTCCAGCACAAAGGCATTTGATTTGGCCAGTAGTGAGGGTCTATTCAAGGCACTAAAGAAGATCGACTGCCCGCCAAGTCTTCTGTCTATTGTGGAATCGTTCCACATAGGCATGCAAGGTTTTATCAAGTTTAATGGTACAACTTCAGAAGAGTTTGAAATCAAGAACTGAGTTAAGCAAGGTTTTGTACTTGCTCCCACCTTCTTTGGAATATACTTTTCACTTCTACTGAAATATGCATTTCGTGATGAGGACGGTGGTATATACATTCACTCACGCTCTAATGGCGGCCCTACAATGCTTAGAGAATTAGCAGGGTACTGATCAGAGAGTTGCTTTTCGCAGATGATGCAATTATGACTCACTCTGAGGAAGAATTACAACTACTGTCTGCATTCTCAAATGCTTGTTATGAATTTGGTTTAACAATTAGCAAAAAGAAAACACAGATTATATCACACAGGTGCACACGGGGTACCATAAATGTGTATTAATGAAGCCGAACTGAAGACCATTTTACATATCTAGGATCAGAGGTAAACAGGGGTAATTAACCCTTGATTAGGACATCACCATCAGGGTTAGTAAGGCGGCAACAACAATGAACAGGTTTACAAAAAGAGTGTAGGAGAACAAGAAGCTTTACTGGTAAAACAAAAATACTGGTCTATCAAGCTTGTGTCTGTAGTACTCTTCTTTGTCAGTGAAGACTTGTGAACTTACATCAAGAGAAACGTTTAAACAGCTTTCATATGCGGTGTCTGCAAAGAATACTTGGCATTAAGTTGTAAGACAAAATCACAAATACCGAAGTATTGGGAAGACCGGGTTGGGTGACGGATTGTTTTCTGCTCACTCTTTGTAAACTTAGATGGATAGGACACGTTAGGAGGATGGATGGCGGCAGAATTCCAAAGGACATCTTTTTTTTTTTGGTGAATTACAGATGGGTAAAAGATCTCGAGGTCGGCCTCTACTACGATAGAAAAATGTGATTAAATGGGACATGATTGATACGGCATTGATGTTGTATCTTGGGAGCAAGTCGCCGCTGATCGTTTGCATGGAGGGCAAAGATCATAAATGGAATCAAGACAAAGGAGAAAATGATTGTAGATAGGTCACACAATGAATAGTGTTAGACGTAAATTGGTGCGTGGTGGTGGAAATGACCATGTGTTCACATGCATCCATTGTGGGCGAGCATTTACATCGCGAATTGGTCTGATCTGTTACATTCTCTACCGCCGTGGGTTGTAGTTATTATGCCTTTTTTGAAGCACAGTGTAACAAACTATCAAGACGGCAAGGTGCAAGTGTGAAGGCAAGCGAGAAAGAGGTAGACAACGATACAAGTGGGAAAATAGTATCAAGAGATGAACGAACATCAATCTGACAGAATGTAAAGTCAGGGCGACAGACAGGCAGTATTGGAGATCCATTGTAGTCAACCTTCATAGTGGAGACGGCACCTGATTGATTGATTGATCATAATAATTAATATCAAAGAAACACAGTGCGGCGAGTCAAAGAGCTGCGTCGGTCGTCTTTAATTTGAACAGCTGTCGTAAGATTCTCGATGTGCGCGGTATGGATTCATACATCATATAAGATAACTAGATCCAGGATAATCTTGCACACCAAACCACATGGCAATGGTACATGACTGGCTGTAGCTGCATAAAACCAGATTGCGTAGATGTGCGTGCATTGTTTTATAAACATTCATCTTGAGCAGATTCCAGTTAAGTATTGTGTTTACTGACAGTTTATATTTCAAAAGTGTAGTCTAAACAAATTCACGTGAGAGCAATGTGGCACCGTCCCTTATCACCACGATCACTCACAAAACCACTGTTAACCACTGTCACTAACCTGCTCAGCACTTTCATAACCACTAACAGCACTATCACAACCACTAGCATTACTATAACAACCACTAGCACCACTATCACAGCCACCACAACCGTCAACATCCAACATCGCCAACGCCATAGCCACTATCATCAGCCATATGGCATATCACTACCACCACAACCATCACCATCCACATCACCAACTCCATTGCCACTATCATCAGCTCTATTATTACTACCAACACAACCGTTACTCGCCAGTACCGCAAACTCCGTTTCGAGAAGCATTCGAACATTTGACCATCGGACGGACAGTCAAGTGTGCTAGTCATTGCTCTACAACGACTCTTTAATGAAGACACTACAGTGTTTAGACATGATAGTCAGTTGTACGAGGAAACACAAATCGATGACCACATGTGCCTAGAACCGATGGAATCAGGGATCCAGTTTGGGAATTGCAGGAATGAATCTGGTAGAGAACGGCGTAGAGCGTGAGTAACTATATGGCAATTAGTTTTATAAGTATTCGTTTACTTTTGGCAAAAACTAATGGTCGGCCTTTGGTGCAGGAGAGCCTGGCGTATGATAACACTACATCTAGTTTAAGAATGGAGGTGGAGGCGGTCAGTGCAGCTTTCCTCTGGATAGAAAACACGATACATACACACATTGTGATTGTAACTGACTCAGAAAGCATGCTGAGAAGGGTGAGAACAGGTAGGCTTCGTGCAGAGTGGCTTGCTTCGCTTCGGAGGTCACGGGTAGTAAGCATCACCTGGATCTTTTCTCCTGGGCATGCCGGTGTGCTGGGGAATGAACAGGCGGACAGATTGGCTGGCTCTGCAAAATTTGGTGGAGTATTGATGCATGACAGGGCAGACGTGGTTGCGGCCTTGTGGGAGCACGTGTACACCTCGGAGGAGCAGATGGAGCACCATGGTCTGGTAAGAATGAGACAACGAGGTGTGACGAGGGGATCTGGCCGACGCTCGGCGCTCGGAGGAAAGGCGAGACGGACATATAATCAGATTGCTACTGGAACTATTAGTGTTGGAACTCTTCGCTGGCTGCTGAGGATGGGGACGGAGCGCTTATGGGAATGTCCTGAATGCTGTGATGTCGGTTCCTAAATCAATCAATCAATCAATCAATCGTTTACTTCAATATCTTGTAAGTGAGACTGAGCACATACGGACAGGATTTTAGAGCTGTGATGTTGGTGTTGAATGCGGAAGTCTAACAAAATGCTAACAATGTTACATTAGTTTAGTTTAGTTTAGTTTAGTCGACGGATCAACATCACTGCACACGGATGTAACCCATAAGTGCTCTGTTCTACACCTAACTCAAGACTGAGTCCGGAGAATCTCAGCTCAGTGCACGAACTTCGTAGCACCGGCGAGGATCCTGAAATACTTTGGAAATTTTGCCCGGGCAGCGCCGTTACCCTGCTCTTTTTCGATTTCCAACTCCCAGAGGATTTTTTTACGTGCGCAACAATACACACGGGCCCCGATCTCACTACCCAGAGACCAGGGGAAATTGTGTTACTAGAAGTCCACGTGAAAAATAATCCCGGCCCTCACCGGGGATTGAACCCGGGACCTTCAGCACTCGAGGCGGACACCATACCTCGAGACGACAACATCATAACCTTTATTTCTGAGATATTACCACTATAACAACTACCACACTGATCATCACTTACCACTAAAACAACTATAATTACCACCACTACTATCATGCAATAATAATACTTTATTATATTCCCCCCCCCCCCCCCACAAAAAAAAAATTAAAAAAAAATAAAAAATAAAAAATATAACCCTCCACACATACACACACACACACACACACACACACACACACACACACACACACACACACATACCCACAAACACACACACACACACACACAAACACACAATTGAAGGTGACTGAAGCCATAAAAGGTAACACTGAATACAGTTTATCTATCTCTGAAGTTCTGTTATGTTCAACGTGATCTGATGCCCACCCTAAAATATTCTCACTATCAAAGTACTTTACTCATAATTAAAAACAAAATCTTATAAAAGTAAAGGACACTTTGTCATGCCATGAGGCCTACTGAGTACATCGTAGTAAGTAAGGTCGAGGACCCTTATAACACCTTCAGGTGCACTGAGCATACTTTTAGAGACCAACCGGCAGTCAGTGGATGATGAGATCAGCATAAGGCCAGCCGCCTTTATTTCCCAAGATATTTCTTGATACTCGCTTTACATTGTAAGACCTTGGAGCCCAGGTTAATATAATAAAACAAAAACATCATAATCAGCCACGATGCAGATCTGACCCATGACCACCGTCCGGCAGGCGACAGACTAGATACTATACTACCGTAGACCCGTTGAGTTCATGGTGCGAGTCCCATATTCTAGGATATCACCACCGGCCACCTTTTCTTTCCAGGAAATGCCCCTTTCTGCTGCCCATTTCAGGCTGTACCGGTCTGAGAGACCAGGTAACGAATAAAATTCCCCACCTTAAAGCGAATTAGAACAAATAACCTCCCGAGCCAGGGGGAATGTGTGCTTGCCACTGCACTATCACGGCTCCTCCAAAATCTGGTTGTATCAGCGCATTCCTTAATTCAGTGCCTCACCTGTCTGTGGGCCTAACTGTCTAGGCCCAGGCAGACGCTGCTGACTAGAAAATTAAAATTTTAAAGTTCAATGACCCGAAACATTTTCCCCGCGAGTATCTTCAGTAGAGGGGTAATTAAGAAGCCAGATTCGCTGCCAGGGTATAATGAGGCCAGGTTTAGTTTCAGTCTCTTTATCTGGGACAAACAAGAGAAACGATAGAGTGGGAGTCCTAAAACTACCAGGAGAAGTGAATTACAGACCACCCATCCATCATGTGCCATGCCGATAAGCGTGGGCGGTCATGTTTCGCCATCTCACTCGATCACCATAGCCGTGGATCAGCTCTGTGTTTCTGTCTCGAGCATGCCATGCGGCCAAGCCATCCAGGTATTTACTTCTCGGTCTTCCCCTTGATCTGATCCCTTCGATCTTGCCAGTTGTCATCAAGTACTCCAATCCACATCTTCTCATAACATGCCCAAAAATGTTTGTCTACGTCAGTGGTTCTCAACCGGTGGGGAATTCCCCCCCCCCCGCCTCACAGGGTTGGGGGGGGGGGTGGATTTCAGGGTTTCGAGGGGGGAGGGAATTAAGATTATTTCAAGATCGCGTTAATACAAGAACCGATTACTTGATATCGTTTATCCCTCCATACTTTTCGGTTCTGCACTTCTTGCCCTTCTGAAATTCGTTTTATAAGAAAGTAGACCGCAAATCACGTTTTATGTAGACGACTAGACTTGTTCTATTATGTGTTATTAAATTTAGTTTCCATTTTTACGTATACTATGTAGCGGCGGTGGTGGTGGTTGTGGTGGGGGAGGGGGGTTATAGGGAAGAAATACGAAATGGGGGAATGACATTCTGAACATACGGTGAAGGGGTGCACGGACCAAAAAAGGTTGAGAACCACTGGTCTATGTCTAATGTCTCTAATCAGCTTACGATCTTCATTTGTTTCTTGAAGGACTTGTTCATTGGTTTTTCTGTCTGTCCATGGTATTCTTTGCATTTTCCCCAGAAACAGCATTTCCACAGCCATCAGATGTTGTTCAGATTGTCTGCTCATCGTCCACGCTTCACATTCATACAAAAGTGCAGGTTCTACGTAGCACTAACCGCATTTCCACAGCCATCAGATGTTTTTCAGATTGTCTGCTTATTGTCCACGCTTCACAGCCATACAAAAGTACAGGTTCTACGTAGCACTTCAACACTTTTTTATTCTCGTTTCAGTTGATATCTTTTTATTGGTCAGTATGTTTTCCATCTTGCAGAAGGTTATCTTCGCAATGGCAATTCTTGTTCTAATCTCTTCAAGGCATCTCCCATCTGAATTACACACAGAGATGAATAATAGTGGGTGGAAATGGAGGGAACTGCAATAAATGGCAAAAGATAGAACGCCTTGGGGCGAGATGGGTGAGAACCAATGCCCCAATGAGGGATAAAGAGCAGAAGACGAAGAAGGTTAAGGTTGACGATGTGATGATGTTTAATTTCTTCAGTAATACCAACAATGTCATGATGATGACGAGTACCTACAATGTCATGATGATGATGATGATGATGATGATGATGATGATGATGATGATGATGATGATGATGATGATGATGATGATGATGATGATGATGATGATGATGATGATGGTACGTATTTACAATGAGCCGTCGCTGTAGTCTACGGACAATGAACGCAGTTTCACAATTCGCAGTGGAGATTCACCAAGTATGTTGCATGAACTTTACAGAGGGTGAATACACAACATGGACCGGCAATATTTTTAAACACTGCACAGTCATTAAACACACACCCTATGCTTTAATGTTTATCTTTTTAGAGACAGAAGTTTAAACAGGGACAATTTAGTACCACACACCAAAAGTGAATGTCTTTTCATTCATGAAACAAGCTGGAAATAAGGAAATAGAATACCACAAGTATTATAATATCAGAGAGGAATTGCCTCGAAAAGAAGAAGAGGCAGGGTAAGAAATAATGACACCAGGAATCAGTTGGATACAATGTTACTAATAGTTTAGTTTAGTTTAGTCGTTGGATCAACATCACGGCACACGGTTTAACCCATAAGTGCTCCGTTTTCCTCCTAACTCAAACCTGAGTTTGGAGAAACTCAGCTCAATGCACGAACTCCGTTGCATCGGCGAGGATCCTGAAATAATTTGGATAGATTTTTAACACGAAATTTTGCCCGGGCAGCGCCGTTAGGCTACTCTTTTTCGATTTCCAACTGCCAAGAGATTTTTTACGTGAGCAACAATACACACGGGCATCCGATCTCATTACCCAGAGACCAGGGGAAATTTTATTACTGGAAGTCCAGGTGGATTTTTTAAATAAATCCCGGTCCTCACCGCGGCCTGAACCCGGGACCTCCAGCACTCGAGGCGGACACCATACCTCGAGACCACTCAGCCCCGCACACACAATGTTACTAATGATCAGAATTAATAAGACCAGAAATCAAGCGAATACAATGCTACCAAAGATTTTTTAAAAACAATGACAACAAAAATCAAATTGATACAGTATCACAAATAAAAGAAATAAAAGAAATAATGACACCAGAAATCGAATGGATACAGTGCCACCAATCAGAAATGGGGCAAGGTTCATGGGGAGGAATAACTGACGCCCCAACGCCTCATGGGTGTCACTGGATAGTCTCGTTCCATGTGATTGTACAATGTCTTTAATGTCGTCAATCCATTTTCTTCTCGGGCGTCCATGACGAGTACCAGCTCTCGTACCAGATCTTCTTTGATGTAGCGCCAGTGCCGAATCATTGATCTTCTGCCGCTCAATATATGTGGCACAATGTTTTGATCCCACTGTCTGTCTGATAATATCATTTCTTATTCGGTCTCGGATAGTTAAGTTGGCAACTCTCCTCTAGCATCTCATCTGGCAGGTGTTGATTTTACCTAAGTGTGATTTAAATAATGTCCGAATAGTAGCACAAGATTGGTGTGAATATGCCGTTTATTATCTGTTATTTGGCTGACATTGATATATTTGAATTTTTTAATGTGGGAGCTAGTTGACATATAAACGCACTTGATTTTGTTGGGCGTCTGATTTCAATGTATCTGTCTATTCTGCCATCTTCTATGATCACACCTCCTAGATATTTAAATTCTTTGTTTCTAAGGTGCACATTTTATCGATATATTTAGTGGACCAGGAGATCTTCGTTTCTACCTCCCAGAAACTTAGACTTATCCTTCATGGTGCTCGGCTAAATTATCCACCTTCTCGGACAAAAATAACAAAGAATCGCGATATGAACAAGACAAAGATAAAATTAAACACAAGTAAGCAGATTCTGGAAACTGTGAAAGATAACATAAATTCCTGGCATATATTCAGACCCCCCATTTTACTCATGAAACCGGAGCATAAATCGTCCACTTTGGCACTTTGACATCGCGCTGGTCTATGTTTCTGATGACGTGCAATCAGGCGATCTGCGAACCCTCACGTGCAAGCGCTAGCTCGATGCCCCATAACTTATGATAGACTGGTATTTCCTGTGTGCTTTTGTGCGCGTGAAGAGATGTGAATATCTGTAAACAATCGCCTGTTTGTGATTCAATGGTTGGGGTATCCTGGGACGATAGGAGGCCGGGGAATGGGCTGTGATAAATGAGTATGAAAGTGAAATCATTAGTTTTAGGTTTTTATGTGTGTTTATAAACGTAGACCTGACAACCAAGTGACAAGAAATATAAATATCTATTATTGACCATTGAGCATTCATGTGATAAGAGGTATAATCAGACGTAAAGTTACGTGTCCTGCCAAATGGCATCAGCATTCAAATATCTCTTCTCGGTTGTTGTTTTTTTTTCGGTCCATAAACGTGCCACTTGCACTTTCTCTGATTTTTGGGTGCAGATTGACTTTTCCTATTACCGATATCTCTTGCCATCAGGCAAACCCACCCCGACGTCAGAAGTACTTGTAATTTACGCCCCTAAGTCAATGACGAGAAGTCAACGTTTTAATCCAACTGACCGAAAATAGCGGGTTCAACCCCTAAACCGGTCAGTTTGACTAAAATGTTGACTTTTCGTACTCTACTTGGAGACGTCAATTACGAGTAACTCTGAAGTCGGTATGATGACAAGGAACATTGGTGATAGGGTAAGCTAATCCACACGAAATAAAAAAAGAAGTAAGAATAGAAAGTGTGGGAAGAGGAAGGTTTTTTCATACTGTTAATATAATTCACACTCTAAATATCATTTACATTATAAACACCATTCACACTCTAAACAGCATTCACACTATAAACACCATTCACACTATAAACATCATTCACACCATAAACATCATTCACACTATAAACATCATTCACACTATAAACATCATTTATACTCATCATTCAGATTCATCAATCCCACATATTATCCCTACTCATCATTATGAACGTCTGAATTTAAAAAAAAACATCGCTAGCAGCAAGACGCCAACCCTCTTGTACTCCTGTTGCCCCCTACATTGTGCAAGCCAGGCAGGCAGATTGGTGAGTGCATTTATGCCGACAGAATTGAGTTCATATCTGTAGCACCCGACGCGGCTCTCTCGTGGACACCAGGTTAAAATACGGCCAGGCTAATGTTCCCGCCAAAGGCACAAACACAGAAAGGCAATTACCACAAATCAATATCTGATCTCGGAGACTGCAAAGTGAAAGCACTTTACGTTCTTGTTTTAGAAGTAGAAGTCATATTTTTCTTACCCCCGGACGCCACACGTCTTCACAATTACATCATTTACATACGCTGTAAAACGGCTTGTATACATTATTTACAGGAACATTTTAACGTGATATATTTGTATCGGGATATGTGTTAGTATAGAAGTAGACTTGGCTGACAAGATAAGAGCGATCGGTTTGAAACTCCCAGTGCTCTGATGGCGTGGTAGGGGGTTTAATCCAGATACCGGCATTCAGTTGGACTTAAAGGTTGACTTCTCGTTCAAATCATATCAACTTTATTTTAAAAGTGTCACAAATTGGGCACGCTGGCCCGTCTTACATTCGGCCCTTCCAATCACTCATCTTTCGTTCATCAAGAGCATTATACATTCACATAGGAAGAAAAATAAACATTGTGAAATTAATGTTGTAAACACAAACAAGGCAAATTACTATGTTATGAGGTTCAGAAAGCAGTAGCAAATTACTGAAAGTAAAATTGTCTTGAAACGAATCTGGGGTTAGTTGCAACATCCTGCAAAGGACATCCAACGTGTTTTAAATACGTTTTTTGTCGTTCGCTCGATTTGAACACAAGCTTAGTCCATACACGTGTTACTGCTTCAATTACCCACTGCACCTCAAGCCCCAGGACGTGGACAACGATCGTTTACGGCTATGTGTGAGTATATGTGTGTGTGAATATGTGTGTATGTGATTGTGTATGTCTGTGTGAAGACAGAAAGAAAGACAGACAGACAATCTTAAAGGCACTAAGCATTCCCTATTTCTAACACTCCATTTCTCGCTACAACTTGCTAAAAGTTATATGTGAATGGCTAAACTGTTATTTTGCATTGGAGGCTACGAAATCAGCTGCAAGCGATTTGGAAGCAGGTCGCGTTTAATTGATCTCAAGTGCGTGAAAGCAATGGTTTTGACAAATACAATTGCCTTGTAAAGCATATACAGCCAGTAAATGTTGGGGTTGGTTGCAACGTCATATAAAGAGACATGCAACTAACTGTAAATTTCGTGCTGGCTCCAGTTAATCAGTGATGGTGTTTGTCCTTCAAGAATAACGATGACCATTCATTTCATTCAGTGAAGTGGACAGTTTGGAGACGTGAGTTAGAAGATGGCTGTTAAGGCCTATTTTGGCTTGAAAAGATTTTTTTGACAATTGGGGAAAATAATTCTTGACGTTCTTGACGGAGGAGGATCTCCTGCAATGGACGAATAATAACTTGCGCGATGAATTTGGATTAAAGAGAGGAAGAGTTGTGCAATTCGTCGACCAAACTCCCTCGCCTGAGTCCAGCTGAATCCAGTCGCAAGACAAGACAAGATGACTGGAGACGAATACAGGTGCAATGGATGACCAGGGCGCTTTGCGTGCCTTGCCATGCTCATTAAGTTCCCCAACGCTTCGCAGGTAAACGCCGTCTAGCCCGTTGAATCATCAATGATTTCTACTCTTCTCTTCCGAAGCCTGTCTTCACATACTGAGTAGGCATATCCCACCTAGTTCACCGATTGGTTTGAAGCCGAATCGGTTACCCTCGCCTGGTTTTGCCGGTCTATCACAACCGTTGCTCTGGTAGTGGCCGCTGTCTATGCTGACAGCTACAAGGAGCCACAGGCGTGTGCTGGATGTCAGGCTTGGACTAGTGGGGAATAGGCCAATCAGCGGTGTTTGTAGTGTATTAGTAATATTTATTCGTTCGTCCATGTTTCTGAACAATACAGTAGTATTGACGCCCGTGTGTTGCCGGGGCCCATACAGGGGAGCAAAGAATAGTAATACTGTTGCCTACCATGCACGTCGTAAGAGGCGACTAAGGAGGATATGGTTCCGTCGCCCTGCTACTGAGTGAGTGCGTGGCGCGACACTGTGAGCTGTGAGTTTCGCGTGAACTGCTTTTACATCTATCTGCGGTTGTTTGTAGCGTGAACTGCATGTTCGGAACGATGGCGGCCGGCTGTTGCTGGATTTACTGGTTTGCTTTTTCGGCTGACGAGTGCATTTTTCAGGAGACTCCTGGGAGTCAATGCTGGAGCTACGGAGTTCGTGCTTTGTGCGGCGCTTTCGGCGGGTCGTCCTCCGTAAAGAGACCGAGCCATATGGGATAAAACCTGGGTCAATGAAGTCTTTTTGGTGACTGCCGTTTCCATCGTTGATGAACTGTAGTTTTCATGGAGGACTTTTGTGTTGGCATTCTGGCGGCGGCATTATGCACAGTGTACCTGTGCGGGCTGTTGGCTTGCCAATACTCCTGTCTATTCCATTGTTCACATAGGGCAGTGAGGAGCATTTTGTGTGATATTCACTGGCACAAGAACGGAGCAATATGGGGATGAACCGTTGCCGTGAAGTTGGAACCACGACTAACTAACTAACTAACTAACTAAGAGTAGTATTGATTTAACGTTAGAATTGCATATTCGAGGTTTGGTGGTAATTTTCATGAGTTCTTTATCTCCATAAAATGCCTAGTGTTATTAAAGTTCCTCTTGTTCTTTATATTCTTACTTTAATATCTTTATCTGTTCATTACCCCTTATCTTTGTCTTCATTGCCACCCAGATAGAGGTAATCAAGCTAGCCCCATTATTTCTGGACCCGTCGTCACTCGATGGGTGATGTGGTTAATATCATGCCGGTCGACTTTACTTCCTAGCTAATTTCCTGGTACTCATCCTAGGCTGAATGGACATGGGAATCCAGGCTCTGCCAACTCCCACCACGAGGGGATTTGACCACATGACCACTAGCTAGTTGTTGCGTTGCCTCGGCTCATTATTGTGGTTTAAGTAAAGCTGTAAGCCTTAAAGTCCACTAGACATTTGTTGCTGGATTCATATTTTTTTTTATAAACCATCAGCCACACGTAAGTGACGTAGTCAGTATCACGTTGGACGTTGGGTCGAGCTGGGAGCCCAGCTCAATTGTTAGAACTGTTAATCCACCCCCACAGCGGATAGTGCCCCTAACCACCGGAACGGTAGGCGCTTGTCTAGCTACCACACTACCGCGCAGTTGTGTGCAGTAAGTTGAACATTTTGAAGTTTTACGGTAATTGTGCCAAGGTCGACCTGGGGAAATGGGCACGTGCCAATGGTTGCAGGCGTCTGTTGTCTGTTGTTTAATCAAGGGACAAGAACAAAGAAAAGCGTAAAAGTGGTGAATGGTGGAAGGTTGGGAGACAAGGGGTAGGTTTGTGATAGTTTGCTGGTAGTGAGTAAACATGGAAACACAATCAATCAAATACAGAGGTTCTAGGGGAAAAATTGAAAAGAGAATTGATGAAAGAAATAATAAAAAGAGGTGCGTGAAATATTTTGTCCACTTTAAAAGGCATAACACTCTTATAAAAACCATACTGGAGGGTAAGGTTGAAGGCAAAGCGAGCAAGGGGTACACAGCGATACAAGTGGCATTATAACATCAAGCGACGAACGAACAGTAGTCTTACAGAGTGTACAATCAAGGCGGATGCAAACTGTGTTGGAGATCCACTGCAACTGAATAAACAAGCTTTTTTGTGAGAACTTAAGGGAGCATCAATATGGATGCACATGCTGGACAATCAGCAGTGAAATGGAAACAATGGACATTGTGAAATTTTCTAGAAAAATATTGCAAACATCTTGGACAACACAAAAGCTAAGGCACTAATATATGTATGTATCTTTTACTAAAATCACATCATTAAAACTACAAGGAAAATCCACAAGCATTTATTGGTTATATCAGTAAAAGAAATGCTCTAAGTGAGGAAAATATAAGGTGCCAGAAAAAGTATGTGGAATGCATAAACAGCTAAGCAAGAAGTAATATAAACAATATCAATCTCAATATATTAGCAGATGACAGTGAATGAGGGTGTGGAAATTCGTAATCGCCAGTGTCTGCTCCACACAAGGCACCAGAATAATATGAAGTAAATGAGTCGAGCGAAGTATCGGAAGTATGTATTGATCTATCGAAGTCTGAATTATCCGTGGATATAATCACATACGCACTATTCAAATTCACAGGTCTATGTAATTGGCTTTTGAAGAACTCGAAGAACGACAACCACGGTATCAGACATGATAAGGGATGTCATGTATCGCAATTAAGTAGTTTATAATGAACGATGCAGAGTTAGTCAGGTCTTAGTCAGATATGACTGAGCTACCGTATGACAGTAGACGGTACTACCTGCTTTCTGTCAGCGCCGAGTGTTGGGCGGTGCTTACCAAACCTGACACCCCACATTGTGCCAACGGCTTCGGGCGGAAGAGCGCAATTGGGAGGGTACTAGCCTTATCCTGGTGCGAGGAAATGCAACCCAAAGACAAAATAAGTCATGGCAGGGCAGACCAGGCCCTAAGCCTTAGTTGGCAGCTGGTCTAGGATCGAAGCTCCGACAGGCGGACAGTTAGAGCATTGCTTTGCTGATCCGGCAGCTTCTGCAGCTTGTCTTGTTCCAGATGTATAGGTAACTTTCCTCTGGAGTGAACTAGGCAGGCCGAGAGAGGGATCATGCTGCATGGGCAACACATGGTTTCTTTATTTTAGCCCAGGCTTTGTGCTATGGAGAGGCAATAACTCCATCCCTGGTCTTAACCGGTCTCGGAATCAAAGCGAGAGGCAACTGTTACGGGTTATAAGTCCTTGTCATTTGGCGTAGACATGGGGCGCCACGCGTTGCCTCTGACGGTGGGAGACACCTACAGGTGTCACTGATCAGCTACCGCCCGCCTCAAGCTGGGCAGCCCCCGGCCAATTGGGTGCTGATCCGCCACAGCCTGCCTGCTTCAATGGGTGCTTGGGGCTAGGACAAAATCTGAATCGCAGGCTGTAAAACCAATGCACCAGGTACTAATAAAAAGAATAATAGAAACCTCAAGCTACGGCTTGCAACCTGGAACGTGAGAACCATGTGTCCAGGATTTTCCACTGACTTGACAAATATTGACGATGTGAGAAAAACGGCTGTGATTGATGCTGAACTCAATCGTCTTAACATTGATATTGCTGGCCTGCAGGAGACTCGCCTCGCTGAGGAAGGGTCACTCAGGGAAAACAATTACACCTTTTTTTGGAAGGGAAGAGGGCAGGCAGAAAAAAGGCAACACGGTGTGGGCTTTGCAGTGAAGAATTCGCTACTGGGAATGATTGATATCCCAGCTGGAGGTAATGAAAGATTATTATCACTGCGCTTGGCAACCTCTTGTGGATTTGCCACCATTCTCACTGCATATGCACCGACACTCACTTCCTCTAATGATGTGAAGGATACGTTCTATGAGCAGCTAGACTCTGCGATCAAGGCAGTTCCAAAATCCGACTACATTTATATGCTCGGTGATTTCAATGCTCGTGTGGGCAAGGACTCGAGTTCATGGCCAGTGTGCCTTGGAAAATACAACATCGGTCGCATGAATGATAATGGGCAAAGGCTGCTGGAGCATTGCACTAGAAATGACCTATGTATTACAAACTCCTTTTTTAAAACAAAAGAGATGCATAAGGTCACATGGAAACATCCAAGATCCGGCCATTGGCATCAGCTGGACTTCATTATCACACGGAGACAACATCTGAACCATACATCATTAACTCGAAGTTACCACAGTGCTGACTGTGATACAGATCATTCTTTGGTTGTTGCAAGGGTTAGACTGAGACCAAAGAGAATCTACAGAGCTAAACACAAGT
The DNA here is from genome assembly GCA_963921405.1 of Cepaea hortensis. Classification (NCBI taxonomy): domain Eukaryota; kingdom Metazoa; phylum Mollusca; class Gastropoda; order Stylommatophora; family Helicidae; genus Cepaea; species Cepaea hortensis. The sequence continues at coordinate 118,254,705 of OY992880.1, forward strand.
CTAGCCCCAGGATTAATATTATTAACACTCACGATCCTGGAAAGTGCCTTGAATTTCAACAGCAACTTGAGGACGCTTTCAATGATACATCAGAAAATTGTATAGTAAATGATAAATGGAGTAAACTTAAGGAAACTATTTATAAAACAGCGGTAGGGGTTTACGGCATTGTGGATCATAAGAGGCAGGACTGGTTTGCGGCAAACAGCCAGGTACTGCAGCCCTTGATTAATAAAAAGAAGATAGCTCTCTTAAGAAACAAGGAAAGACCAACGCGTAACACTCCGAGTGAGCTGAAGCAAGCGAGGAAGGATGTACAAAAGGCTGCCAGGCAGTGTGCGAATGACTATTGGATCAAGTTATGTGAGTCCATTCAAATCGCAAGTGATAAGGGAAACATCAGAAGCATGTATGAAGGGATAAAGAAAGCCTGTGGTCCAATGATCAAAAGAAATCCACCGCTGAAAACCTTGACTGGAGAAATCATCACTGATAAGAAACAGCAGATGGATAGATGGGTCGAGCACTATTTAGAGCTTTACTCAAGTGAGACCAAGCTGGCGGATGATGCCCTTAACGCCATAGAGGCCCTGCCAACTCTTGACCACCTGGACACACTTCCCACTATAACAGAAGTTAAGTGTGCTATAAATGAGCTTGCATCTGGCAAGGCTCCAGGTAAGGATGGGATTCCAATAGAGGTAATCAGGAGTGGGCAAGACACCCTCGCTCTACAGATCCACCAGCTAATAGAGCTATGCTGGCGAGAAGGACAAGTCCCACCGGATTTCAAAGATTCAAACATCATAACGCTGTACAAGAACAAGGGAGATCGGAGCGACTGCAACAACTATACGGGTATCTCACTTCTGTGTATTGTTGGGAAAGTATTTGCCAGAATTGTCCTGCGCAGACTTCAAGTCCTGGGAGATCAAGTCTACCCCGAATCACAGTGCGGCTTCCGTCAGAACCGGTCTACCATTGATATGATATTCTCATTGCGACAGATGCAAGAAAAATGCCGGGAACAAAATCAGCCACTGTTTATTGCCTTCATCGACCTCACAAAGGCATTCGATTTGGTCAGTCGTGAGGGTCTGTTCAAAGCACTAAAGAAGATTGGCTGTCCACCAACTCTTCTGTCCATTGTGGAATCGTTCCACACAGGCATGAAGGGTATAATCAAGTTTGATGGTTCAACTTCAGAAGAGTTTGAAATCAAGAGTGGAGTTAAGCAAGGTTGTGTACTAGCCCCCACCCTCTTTGGGATATACTTTTCACTTCTACTGAAATATGCCTTTCGTGATCAGGATGACGGTATATACATTCACTAACGCTCAGATGGTGGCCTCTATAATGCTCAGAGATTGAAGGCCAAGACCAAAATTAGCAGGGTACTAATCAGAGAGTTGCTTTTTGCGGATGATGCTGCGATTACGACCCACTCTGAGGAAGAATTACAACATCTACTATCTGCATTCTCCAATGCTTGTTCTGAATTAGGTTTAACAATTAACAAAAAGAAGACACAGATTATGTCACAAGGTGCACATGGTGTACCATCAATCTTTATTGACGACGCCGAACTGGAGATAGTAGACCATTTTACATATCTAGGATCAGAGGTAAATAGCAAATTATCCCTCGATCAGGAAATCAACATCAGGATTGGCAAGGCAGCAACAACAATGAACATGTTTGCAAAAAGAGTCTGGGAGAACAGGAAGCTTACTGCTAAAACAAAAGTCCTCGTCTACCAAGCCTGTGTCCTTAGTACTCTTCTTTATGGCAGTGAAACCTGGACAACTTACTCACGCCAAGAGAAACGTTTAAACAGCTTCCATATGCGGTGTCTGCGAAGAATACTTGGTATTAAGTGGCAAGACAAAATCACAAATACTGAAGTATTGGAAAGATCAGGTTGTGTGACGGTGTATTCCATGCTCAGTCTTCGTAGACTTAGATGGATAGGACATGTTAGGAGGATGGATGATGGTAGAATACCAAAGGACATCTTTTTTGGTGAATTACAGACGGGTAGGAGATCTCAGGGTCGGCCTCTACTGCGATACAAAGATGTGTGTAAGCGGGACATGATTGATACAGGCATTGATAATGCACAATGGGAGCACGTCGCCGCTGAACGTGTTGCATGGAGGGCAACTATTAGAAATGGAATAAAGACAAAGGAGAAAATCATTGCAGATAAAGGACACACAGAGCGTGAGAGACGTAAGATGGTGCAAAATGGTGGAAATGACCATGTTTTCACATGCACCTACTGTGGGCAAACATTTGCAGCAAGAATTGGCCTTACCAGCCACACTCGCCACCGCCATGGATATGAACGATGCAGCTTTCCCATATAAATCTACAAATACCACAAACCTCCCGCGTCAACGATTGGACGGCACATTTTGGAAACGGGCCACGTGGTTGATAGAGACATTGCGTTTCGTGTTTTGTTTTACACACACAATAGTCGCTTGTTAAAGATCGCAGAAGCCATCATGATTAATCTGCATAGGCCAGTTTTGTGCAAACAGAAAGACATGATTGTCAGCTTAAAATTACCGTGGTAGACAATTGAAATTACTGTTCGAATATGTGTATATTTCAGCGTGAAGGAATTATCTAGTTACTTTACTTTATGTTGTCTGATTTCTGCAGTATGTACCTGACGAGATGCAGCGAAATATGCCAGGCAATAAATAATGCAATCTATTGTTCGTGTCTTCGTTATTCAAATACCTATGTGTGTTAAGTCCTTACATATATCCTTACATACACAACCGACTTTTCGCTTAGGGGATAGTCAGACGTGCAGTTTTATAATTCTCTGCCATGCCGAGTGGAGTTTTTTTTTTTTTTTTTTTTTTTTTTTTTTTTTTTTTGGGTTGTTGTTGCTATTTTGTTGCAGGATCCTTAAATCAGAAATATCAAATTCCTATTTGGTAATTGTTGATGATTTAAGAATGGAATCCTTCTGCTATCTGTTAACGATTACTGGCTTGTGCAATCTTCAGTCTCTGCACAGGACACAATAAACTGAAATACCCCACGTTTAATATACTAAAAATAGGAGATACTGATGAATGTAATCGTGAACTTGTAAAATGACAGCTAGACATTTGCTGCAGGCGTGTCCAAAATATTCAGAACAGAGAAAACTAATTCATCCTCTATCGGTTCCAATTTAGCAAAAACTCTATGGAGATGTTAACAAGATTAAGTTGATTGCTGCCATCTTTCAATTCATTAATACTGACGTCTGAAGGTGAATAATGAAGAAGAAGAAGAAGAAGAAGAAGAAGAAGAAGAAGAAGAAGAAGAAGAAGAAGAAGAAGAAGAAGAAGAAGAAGAAGAAGAAGAAGAAGAAGAAGGAGGAGGAGGAGGAGGAGGAGGAGGAGGAGGAGGAGGAGGAGGAGGAGGAGGAGGAGGAGGAGAAGAAGAAGAAGAAGTAGAAGAAGAAGAAGAAGAAGAAGAAGAAGAAGAAGAAGAAGAAGAAGAAGAAGAAGAAGAAGAAGAAGAAGAAGAAGAAGAAGAAGAAGAAGGTTAGTGTAATCACCACACCGATCTTCTATTTTGCAGCGTATTTGTTACATGTTGGCTTTAATTACAAGCATAAATTGTCTTCTAGACACACAGAAACAGATGAAATCATACTCATATTTCTTGAACATACACCAATCACGTATCAACTCATATTAATGTTTCTGCAAAATATACCCAGTACGAGTTAACTTATATACTTATATTCATGTTTCTGCAACTATGTCCCAACACACATCAACTCACATGCATGTTTCCTGTTCAAGAACACATACCCATCACGTATACAAACTATATTAACATTTATGAAACATATCCGCAGCAATAATCGAATCATATTCATGTTTTTGCAACATATACTTAAACAATATAAAATGACACAAAGTAGTGCAGCTTTACATAACAGATTTACGACACATACAGGACGTTGCGGCGATTAGCCTTTATCAGCAAACAAACACATTCACAAACACAACATATAGTCAAGGAGATCTCCTGTGAACATATACCTAGCACGTATCAATTCATAAGCATGTTTCCTGTTTAAGAACATATAGCCATTACGTTTCAACCTGTATTCATGTTTCCGCGACGTATACCCCATCACGTTTAATCACATATTCATGTTTCCGCAACATACACAAATCACGTATCATCTCACATTCATGTATGTCTATTAAAACTACACATAACAATGCAACATGACTTACATATACCTAGCACGTATCAATTCATATCCAATTTTCCTGTTTAAGAACATGTACCCATTACGTTTTAACCTTTATTCATGTTTCCGCGACACATACCCCAACACGTATCACCTCATGTTCATGTTTCCGCGACACATACCCCATCACGTATCACCTCATGTTCATGTTTCCGCGACACATACCACAACACGTATCAACTCAAATTCATGGGCCCCTGTTAAAACTACACGTAATAATGCAACATGACTTACCTTTACCCTTAAAGTCTCGCAAGTCAATGGTATGTACTGGAAACTCCTGGGGAAACTCCAAACTTCCAATGTCACTTTCATCCGCAGAAGCTGTTGAGGTGAAAGGTCAAAGGGAGTCTAGCGTTTTCATTTACAAAAAGATAATTATCTGCACATTCAGAATACACAACACAACGTGAGAATTTATGATTGTGTTAACTGCATAAGGTTCACGTACGGTAGTTATGGAAGTATGACCATTTGCAACACGATAACATAGAACGATTATAATAACATTACGAATATTCATACAATGAGATTTTACTTATGCGTATAGTATCAACAGTACAGATACTCATCATCCTGTGTCATGCCGGTAAGCGTGGGCGGTCATGGTTCGACATCTCACTCGATCGACAGAGTCGTGTATCAGCTCAGTGTTCTTGTCTCGACCATGCCACGTGGCCAAGCCATCCAGGTATTTACTTCTCTGCCGTCCACTTGTTCTCTTCCCGTCGATCTTGCCAGTTGTTACCAAGTTCCGCAATTTATTTCTTCTCATAACGTGGCCAAAAAAATATTGTTACTGTCTATGTCTATTTTTTCTAATCAGTTTACGATTTTAATTTGTTTCTTGTAGGTTTTTGTGTCTCTGGTTTTTCTATCTGTGCATGATATTTTTGTATTTTCCTCAGAAATGTATTTCCCTCAGAAACCTCATTTCCACAGCCATCAGATGTTTTTCAGCCTGTTCATTATCCACGCTTCACATTCATAAAATGCACAGGTTCTATGTAGAACCGTAACACTCTTGTTCTCATTGCATATGACATTATTTTATTGGTCAATATGTTTTATATCTTGCACACGGCTACCTTCGCTATGGCGATTCTTGTTCTAATCTCTTCAAGGTATCTCCCATCAGATGTTATGACTATTCCGAGATAAGTATACTAATTCACTTGCTTAAGAATATTCCTATTAACTTGTATATTACATTGTGGTATTTCGTTCTTCCTACTGACGACCATAATCTGTGTCTTCTTACAATTTAATTCTAACCCTAGTTGTTCACTGTGTGCAACAACCGCATCTACTAAATGTTGTAGATACTGCTCATTGTCTGCAATCAATACTGTATCACCCGCATATCTAATATTTTTGACGTTTCGTCCTCAAAAGATGATTCCTTTCATATCTTCTACATTTCTGAAAATATTTTCACTGTACACCCTAGTCTCACACCTCTCTTAATAGGCTGATATTGACCTACTTCAGTATCAATCCTTATGGCAGTCTTTTGGTTCCAATATATGTTTTTAACAAGTCTAAGGTATTTCCCAACAATTTGTAGATCTGCAAGCATCTGTATCATGTTGACATGTCTTTTTATCGAAAGCCTTTGTGTAGTCAATAAAGCAAAAATTAAGGTCTTTGTTTTCTTCTATAGAACGTTCAGTTAATGTTCTCAGAATATATTAACTGTACCCTTGCTGTCTACAAACTCGCATTGCTCTTCTCCTATTCAGGGTTGTATTTTCTTCTTAACTCTTTGCATGATAATTTTTAGCACAATTTTCGTGATGTGGCTCATTATACTAATTGTTCGATGTTGATCACATTCCAAGGCTCCTGATTCTTCTTTGGGATTGCAATAAATATAGAATTACAAAATTCATTAGGTATATCTCTAGTATCATATATTGCGTTCGGCAGTCTGGTGATCTGGTCTATTCCATATTCTTCTAAATAACTTCTGAATAAGTGTATACTCAAAGGGAATGGAACCATTCTGAAAAAGTCAATGTATTTAAGTATTTGGGTTCTCTAATTACAGCACAAGAAAGATGCATTAAAGAAGATAAATGCAGAATAACCCAAGCAAAGGCAAAAGTTAACGAGATGAAACGTATTCTCTGCAAGTTATCTTTGTCTATTGAGGTGAGGAAAAGAGTTCTTAAAAGTTACATTGATCCATTCCTGAGGTACTGAAGTGAATCATGGACAATTAGAAGACTAGTGGGGCATTGTGTGGAAGCTGTGGAGATGTGGATTTATAGAAGAATGATGAGAACACACTTGACAGATAGAAAGAGCAATGAAAATATTTTGAAAGAAGTTAACTCACAAAAAGAGCTGGTTCCTAGCATCAGAAAACAACAGCCCACATTCTTTCCGTTTGTCACGAGAAGAGAAAAACCGGAGTTTGCTGTCACAACCGGAAGGCTGCAGGGAAAGAGTCGCAAGGGGAGACCAAGAGAAAAGATGCTGGACAGTTCGGCATCATGACATGGAAGAACGTCGGTTTCAGAAATGATTGGTAGCACAGGCGACAGGAGGCTAGGGACAGATCACCAACGTCACACAGCGTGGGCTATGATAAGAAGAATATCATGTCAAATAATGCATCTAATGAACCAGCAACAGCTGACTTTGATATTATGTTGGGCAAACGCAGGATAGTTTGATGTAGCGGTAAAGAAGACGATCCGTAGACGAATCATCAATAACAGCTGTTTGTCTGGAATATTATCGCTGCGCAGCTGGGCGGGGCACATGGTGATGATGAAAAAGCAGTTGACTTTGTGGAATTTATTTATTTATTTTGTTGTTGTTGCGTTCGCTCGCTTGAACTCAATTCATACACGTACCACTACTTCTAGTGCAATGGACTGACTTTTGCGTGTAGATTAGCTTTCCCTTTTACCAGTGTCCCTTTGCCATCAGACGAAAGCCCTCCGACTAATGACGTACTTGTAATTTACATCCCCAAATCAAGGACGTGAAGTCAACATTTTTGTCCAAATGACCGCTGTAGGGGTTGAACCCGTTATCTCGGCATCAGTACACCGGATGTTTAAGAACGAACGCTCTTATCCATTCCGTCCTGCTGATCTCCATGTTTTGGAAATGAAGTATATTGATTATGATTTGCTATTAAAGTAATTACAGGGCAGGATATTAACAATCCATGATCAATCCCAGACTTTGACTTCCAAAGCCTGGAACAATGTATAACCTTTGCGTTGTAAGGACGACTGCCAAGGAGTCAATGGAAGAATTCTATGGCGACGTTTAATATTGAATAGAAATTAATCTGCATTGTAATGAGTTCTCGTTGATTGATTACTTAAAAGACGTATGGGTTTTCAAGAATTTAACTGAAATAGATTGCGTTATAAAGATTATGTTTGTTGGTTCTATAAAGTATAATCATTCATTTATCGTCTTGGCTATTCTAATCAGGGGGTTTAAAAGTGCACGTGGTGTTATATTACTCGTATTTCGTGTGCTAGATTTCATGAATACTAAAGTAACGTTAGTTGAAAGGAACAAAACAACAGTTTACTGATTCATTCACTTATTGCCATATGGTCATAGGTCATTAAATCAGAGCCCAGTCATCTTTGATTGTATGGCGGGAATGATTTATTGTGACATTATCACACACGGAAACGAGGTCCGTAGTTGCGCCGTGGCTACCACACTTGCCCGCAAGCCCTGTGGTCAAGTCTTCGAATCCATATTGAGGTTAGTTGCATATCCTTTACAGCGGGCGATTGGACAGCAGACCGCTTTTCGTAGGTTTTGAAACAACGGTATCACGATATGAGTTCAGAAAGCAATGGTAAACTACTGGAGGTAAACTTGCCAAGATATTTTTGTTTATTTGCGCTCGCTCGCTTTGAACTCAAGCGTAGTCCATACACACTATTTATAGTAGTTGTAATATAATAAAAACGTCCCTACCCTTTCCTATTTATTGACTCCCTTAAAAATAAACAAACCCTTACACTTACTGGTTAAGTAACTTGCTTAGGTAGGAATAGAAAATAAAACAGCGATAGACTGACCGTGGCACAGCTAAATTTATTTGGCTTTATTTCTTTCACGTACCTGGCAAGACCGGGACTGATAGAAAAAGAAAGGCCCAGTGCAGCCATTTTTGGTCAGTACGACACAAAGAACAGACATGTAAAAGTTTTCCCTTCGGGGAGAAGGCACTTTGCCTTAAAAATATATCACTCTTTGCAACTATTGGTATGTTATATCTATATTATTAAAATGTATTCATGTATTTTTATAAAGTACATATACCAGTGTGTTAATTAAGAATTAATTAGAATGATAATTCAACAGTTCTTGTAAGCTAGAGTCTGATTTTATTTTTACCAATGAAGCACATGTTCTGCCACGCTGTAATTTTTCCTATGTTTTACAATTTCTAATCCTTATGTTAATATCTTTTATAGGCATTATGAACTTATATCTAACTAATAGTGTTTATAACCTATGAATATTATGTGTACTGTAGTACACATAAAGTATCAACTCTCATGTCTGAAACACATTCTAGAGATTTTCTCAAGGTAGGAGCAAACCCCTGATTCATACTTCATAGTAAAGAACTAGTGTCTGTCAATTTCATATTCCTATGTTAAAACTTCTAGGCACTGTGAACAATATCTCACTATTTATGCTTATAAATCTGCAAATAATCTATGTACTATAGAAAGGTGTTTTATCCATGCAGGGACATACAAATGATTACGCGTATTCCTGACTCTTAGTCAGGGGATAAAATACTTCGCCACATCATAATCTGTAACTTGGAACTATAGTGTTAAATTTTAGTACCATCCTTTTGTTAACAGATTAGTAACCACTCCATATGAGGGTGAACATATAATCATTTCATAAAATAGTGTTAGGGACATGCCATGTTTGAATATAAATTCATGAACAATTAAAGTAAACGCGTGATAGAAATTAATGTTCGGATAGGGTACCTTCAATCCGCATCACCTCACTGTAGTAGGAACAGAAGCGAAGATTGATGTGAATAAATTGCTTGAATAATAGCAGTCCTTGACAAAATATATCACAGCGACTACTATCCTCATCTGCTGTACGCAGTGGGGGAAAACAATGTATGTTTTAGTTATGGATTAACCCCTGAAGAAAATTCAAAACCATTGGCTCCGGCATTAAATATTATGATTAATTATTATATAGGATTATCATGTACTTGATATCAGAAAAATGGACATGTATGTTTTTATTCTGGTATGAGAATTTTCCCTGTTCTGATTGTTACTTTTTACTGTGGGAATATACATTTTAATGTTGCACCTTGGGATTAGAGGATGTTGATGTAAGAATCCTTGTGCACGACAGTACTTAAAAAGCCAATGTTGAATAGCCTTGGGAAGACGCGGCATTAGAAACCACAGAGATCCTGTATAGGCTATTCCCTTCAAGAATGAGAGATACAATATCAACATGTTGGATGGACAGAATGACTTCACTCCTCTAATTGTCCCAGTAACAACAGAACATAAAATAAAGTGAGAAAATACCTTACTCACTATTAAGAGTCAGAATGGCTCTACTCAGCAATGAGGGACAGTGAAACGTGGACACCCACTCCTTTCCCCTTCTCCCCTTGTTGTTTTGTATTTTTTGTTTGTAATTGTCTTGTGAAAGTTAACACATCACAGTAGGTTAATGCTCGTGTTGTATTCTTTGTCATCCCTTTTCTATAGAAGAGAAGCAGGTGGTGGTTGAATGTGGTGGGACTATATCACTAAATCTGGATCCTGGGTCAACAGCCAGAAAGTGAATGTCCTAACCATAGTCTGCATCTAGAAATACCCATGGACTGCTGCGCTCAATAGCTCCATAGCGAGCAACAGATAAATTAGAAGACAACTGACTGGGTGAGTGATTAAGTCCTATTTTAGTAGGAATATCCAGGATGGACTTCAAGATCTAATAATCTACAAAGATGAAGATCAACAGAGTAACTGACAACAGTGTATCGTCTGCTTTACGTCTGAGAAGTATCACCTATAAGCCTTATCACTCAGCAAAATCAGTGAAACTATGGGACAATCCTACAAGTTACTAAAACTAGCAACAGTGAAAGCCCTTCAACTGTTGGTTGGGTTACCAAGTTAATATCCAACAATGGATAAGTCTTCGAAAGAATGTCTCACAGCTGCAACAGTCAAACATGGAATTCAGCTATTCAACACTAAGTTCTGGCTCAACCAAATGGGGAGAAGACACTGAACCACATAAGCCAATACAACCAAGGTACAAACTGAATATCATCTGAAACATAACTACGAAACCAGATTACCTCAAGGTTCCAAACCCTGAACACCATCAGATAAAAGACCATATGAAAGCAGCTAAATGTCTCTATATCTGCAACAAGAGGAATCATCCAATTGTTTGCAAACCTGTTACTGTGCTGGATTTATTCATCTGTGGATATATGTAGGTATAGATCAAGTGTGGCCCTAGTCACAGATACTACCATGAGATGCCTCTCAGTCAAATAAAGTTCTACACTGGACTAGATAACGACTAACTCTTTGCTGGTCCAATGTCAACCTAAATGCCATGGGTTATAGACTCGCGACTTGGTGGGTGTAAAATCTTTGTTGAACTACTTGGGATTCTGATATTAAAAGCAGAGCAGCTGAATGGACGTCTACTTGGCACCATGTATGGTGAGATGGTAAAGTACCTTCTGCAGAGCTTAAGTGGAAATTCCGGAAAGTTAGACCAACCTGAGGCCCCAAATTTAAAAAAAAAGACACCGAGCCTACTGCAACAGAGTACTCAAATATTCTAGCCCGCGGAGGGATTTCTGATTGTGTGTAATTTCTATTATAAAGTATGATTTGCACCAGCCAATTACCAGTGACTAAATAGTAAGAACATGACTGAGTGCATTAATTCGGTACCCAGATAATGGGAAAAGGATCTAATCGACAGCAAAGATGAACTCTTAACTGCACACCAGGAGATAAATGACTATTAATTAGTTTAATTAGTAATACAAAATGCTGTTTATGTGTTGTTGTTTTTTCTGAAGGTAACAGGTCAGTAGTTGTTTTTTTCCAATGGTATATATGTATAATATTTTGGCACCAGCTCATTATTTTTAACAATGAGTAAATTGTAAAAGGTGTCAGAAACCAATGTTTATATATTGGGTTCTAGGTACTTGGATCATTATTTGCCTTAATTATGAGGGAAAATGAAAGTAGACCCAATTTGTGGTTGTTGTGTTGTTTGTAATAACCTGGTTTTTTCTGGGGTCACTGGGTACTATGTTGTAATACTGCACATCATTCCCATGCCTGTCTGAAAATTCATAGTGTTTATTACACATCTATATATGTAATTGCAGATCTTGAGTTAATACCTGAACTGTTTGTCCAAAAGTGTTGTGTACATCAAGTAAATGTGGTGTCCAACAAGTGGTTGTTTATATGTTGTGAGCAATCAATATCCTTCTAGCACTATAGTTAATTTAAAGGGTGATGAAGTGGGAAGGGAAACCTACACACAGATGCCATTTTTTCAAGGATTGAACTCTTTTCTCCTGGGATTTGTGGTAACTATCCCTGATCACCCTGCATTCTAACCAGTGACCAGAGAATCAATAATACCCCCTAGACATTTTAACGAATTATTCTTAGGAATTAAAATCCACATCCCACATGTGTGGGCAACGTCCGTGAATTTAAAACTCATGGTAAACATCACAAATGGTGTATTATTGTGGGTAGATGAATTCAGGGAAAACCTCTCGCAGGTAAACCAAGTCACTTCAGAATGTTATAGTGTTAGTAACAGACCTAATCACTCATTAGTATGAGCTGAGTCAAGTGTTATATGAACTTATAATGGCTCAGATAAATATAGGTATTTTTGGTACAAAACTCTGTTCACAGGTAATATCTTGATTCTGGTAGATGCATCATGTAGTTGGTTGTTGGGTATGAGATTTTTTTTTTAACTCATATTTTATATCTTATTGATGGGAAAATAAGTCCAGTAATGAACCTCCAGTATTAAGGTCTCTGGGATGGTAAACTCACATAAGATAGGTAATTCAGTGAATGTTTAGAATTCATAGTCATTCCCATTTGATGTTTGGTGTATGGTTCTGCAACTCTGGTATTCTCTTTAAATGGTTTAAAAGTGGTGTAGTCAGGAACACACTACTATAATATGTATCCTTAAGGTTTATGTTCCTACATGTGTTAATTAACTATTTTGTCATTGATTATCATTGTATTTTCATGCTTGATCTGCTTGTATAATTCATGTAATATTGAAAAATTAACAAGGCAGCAGAGAGTGATAGACAATTTTATAGATAATTAGGACAGATAAGTTAAAAATCCAATAAATTTTTTTTAAGGGAAAAATTTAATCAACAAATGATGATTCAGTAGGACAGTAAATAATACCTGAGAGATGAATTAAACCAGGGGAAAATAGCAGTAACTAAAGTAAATGAACTAAGGTTAAGGCCTAAACCACCACCTGCAAAAATGTAGACATAGTTAATGGAAGGGAAGGAATATTGTAAGAATTTGCAGTATTTAGGGGCACCCTAATTTAATCCTTTTTTTCATATAAACATAACATGTTCTACAACACCGGTAGTAAAGTAAAGTGAATAAATGATGGATACTTAGGAAGAAAAGCCATACCGACACTTATTCTACTCCACCGGTGATATGAGTAGTTATTAATAACTAACTCAGATGGCCCATATGTTAATGAGGGTCAAAACCAAAATATTCACCTGGTGATGTAAGTGAAACTGATCAACTCACTTACTGACCCAACAGAATATAAGGTATTTCTTTAAATTATCCACCCCGATTCCATTATTAATGGTAGCGGAAACAGACCGTATAGGTATGTAAAAGGTATAATTAAAGAATTAACTAATAAATTGGAATTTCAAATGAACTTCAAGAGATACCGGGAAAAATCTGTGCTAGTCTCTAGTAAGAGACTAAACATTTCAGAAATTGGCTCCTTAGCTTTGAAATTTACAGTTTAATCTCATTAAGTGAAATGTTCACTATGAGAAGTCCTCATCAAAAAGAGGAGTGAAACAATTTTTAGTTAGCGATTAGCTTACGTAAAATTTGTTCATAAATTGCCTAACTAACATTAATCTTCTCATAAGGGAAGAATTAAAAATGGCAAAATAAAGTAGTACAACAGAGGCGCGCGACTCAATTGTATTTTCTTTAAACTAACCGAGTAACTAAATTCTAGATAATGCTCGAAGCCTACTAAAAGGTAGATGAATCAGAAATCAATCGCAAGACGAAACAGATTTCTACATCTCACTTCTGATTTGGATGATATGCCAGCATTAAATATGTGAAAGCAGATCCAGACTAACAGAGATTAGCTTAAATAACTGATACGAATCAGTAAAAGCAACAATTAAATAAACAACTCTTGAAATAGATGCTGTTTATAGATAGGACGAACCCCTTGACGTAAAGACAGAGGAAACGCCTAAAACTTATACAGTGAACCCATGCTAGAAAAATGGAATATAGCTGTGTAAAAACCAAGCAAATTGGAGCATATAGCTGAAAAAGTGCTTGATATTTACTAGATTAGGAATTTCAATCAGGAATCCAGCTAGTAAATTATATAACAGTTTAAAGATAGACCTTAGTCAATCTAAATAAATCCAGAGTTTCCATGTATTAATCGGATGAAAACAAAACTGGAGATAAACATTAAGAGTACCTTACCTGTTATCTTGAGGACACAACTCAGGAGACGCCAGTATGAGAGGGATATACAGATGTAATAGTAATTTTACAAAGACTAGTAATCCACATCCATAACTGGAAAGGAACCAGCAACTTGATTGTCTGGAAGCCTATCACAGGAAACCATAAAGGGGCTTTTAACTTCTCACTGAACTGATTATATATAGTAGGAGACAATACGTCTGAACCTACATAATAATGTATGTTGCTAAGTTGAAAATAGTCTAAAACCTGGAGGGAGGTAGACGACGATCAATGTACGCCAAGCGACGCAAAATTTATCGTAATTCAACACCAAAGCAACAAATACAGAGTGAAACTCAAACACATCAGTTAGAATTACTAATAAGGATTCTAGCGTAAAATAGATCTAGGTTAGAAGGAAAAGCAGAGAGAGTAAGCTAAGAATTACTTCATTTCTGATAGATTCATGTTCCCCGGAAAATTCGGTTCAGAACGGAAATCTAGAAAAGTTGGACCTTGTTTACATATTAGACGAGATTCTCCGGAAAAACCCGCAAGAGAAAGGGACACCACTCCAATCAGTAGTTATCAAAACTGATCGGAAAATCCCATAACTCGACTAATAACCCAAACACATGATGTGTTGGATGAAAATGTATTCAACAGGAACCATCTTTAGCTTCCTTTACATATCAGATCTATAGTTAAAACAAACGCCTAACTTACAGGGAGACGGGCGAGTTTAATATGCTATCAGTAGACGCAGAATTAACTGTCGGTTTTAACATAATCTCAAGATTAATAATCTAACGAGAGAGGAATCAAGCTGGTATATATCCCAACTAGCCATGCTTAAGTTAGCAGTGGTTACACGTAGACCATAAATGAACTACAAGGAGAGAAGAGACTTTCTGCTGGGAAAAGAATCTGAGGGGAGTGGACGCACAAAACCCAGAATCAGCAAAATGCAGATGTTAGGTTTCTTAATAACCCATGTAGAAGTACTCAGGACTTTCTCCAGTTCTTAACGCCAGACTAAATATATTGGGTAAAGACATTCAGCAAATGATCTCATATGAACAGTATCATCAGGCTATTGCAAGCTTAATGATGATATTTCAATTGCTTCAAAAAGTCGGTTTGATGCAGACAAACTAGTACTTGAAAGTAACAAATTATCAGATAACCACTCATATTTCAAACAATAGTTGACAACAGTGGAGAGGGTGCTACACTCTTTCACTAAAAGAGAAATAATCCTTTAAGGTTATGCCAGTTGTCGTGACTAAAAGAAAATGGACGTGGCTCTGATTATATAACATAGGGAAGTAATACAAGACATTAATAAGGGATGGATACTAGGTGAGTCAATGTAAAGACGGAAATTGTAGAGTACTACTTGACCATTTATTTTCTGAAAGAAATCAATGGCCTAAATGGGGGAGGCGTGTAATATAATAAAAACGTCCCTACCCTTTCCTATTTATTGACTCCCTTAAAAATAAACAAACCCTTACACTTACTGGTTAAGTAACTTGCTTAGGTAGGAATAGAAAATAAAACAGCGATAGACTGACCGTGGCACAGCTAAATTTATTTGGCTTTATTTCTTTCACGTACCTGGCAAGACCGGGACTGATAGAAAAAGAAAGGCCCAGTGCAGCCATTTTTGGTCAGTACGACACAAAGAACAGACATGTAAAAGTTTTCCCTTCGGGGAGAAGGCACTTTGCCTTAAAAATATATCACTCTTTGCAACTATTGGTATGTTATATCTATATTATTAAAATGTATTCATGTATTTTTATAAAGTACATATACCAGTGTGTTAATTAAGAATTAATTAGAATGATAATTCAACAGTTCTTGTAAGCTAGAGTCTGATTTTATTTTTACCAATGAAGCACATGTTCTGCCACGCTGTAATTTTTCCTATGTTTTACAATTTCTAATCCTTATGTTAATATCTTTTATAGGCATTATGAACTTATATTTAACTAATAGTGTTTATAACCTATAAATATTATGTGTACTGTAGTACACATAAAGTATCAACTCTCATGTCTGAAACACATTCTAGAGATTTTCTCAAGGTAGGAGCAGACCCCTGATTCATACTTCATAGTAAAGAACTAGTGTCTGTCAATTTCATATTCCTATGTTAAAACTTCTAGGCACTGTGAACAATATCTCACTATTTATGCTTATAAATCTGCAAATAATCTATGTACTATAGAAAGGTGTTTTATCCATGCAGGGACATACAAATGATTACGCGTATTCCTGACTCTTAGTCAGGGGATAAAATACTTCGCCACATCATAATCTGTAACTTGGAACTATAGTGTTAAATTTTAGTACCATCCTTTTGTTAATAGATTAGTAACCACTCCATATGAGGGTGAACATATAATCATTTCATAAAATAGTGTTAGGGACATGCCATGTTTGAATATAAATTCATGAACAATTAAAGTAAACGCGTGATAGAAATTAATGTTCGGATAGGGTACCTTCAATCCGCATCACCTCACTGTAGTAGGAACAGAAGCGAAGATTGATGTGAATAAATTGCTTGAATAATAGCAGTCCTTGACAAAATATATCACAGCGACTACTATCCTCATCTGCTGTACGCAGTGGGGGAAAACAATGTATGTTTTAGTTATGGATTAACCCCTGAAGAAAATTCAAAACCATTGGCTCCGGCATTAAATATTATGATTAATTATTATATAGGATTATCATGTACTTGATATCAGAAAAATGGACATGTATGTTTTTATTCTGGTATGAGAATTTTCCCTGTTCTGATTGTTACTTTTTACTGTGGGAATATACATTTTAATGTTGCACCTTGGGATTAGAGGATGTTGATGTAAGAATCCTTGTGCACGACAGTACTTAAAAAGCCAATGTTGAATAGCCTTGGGAAGACGCGGCATTAGAAACCACAGAGATCCTGTATAGGCTATTCCCTTCAAGAATGAGAGATACAATATCAACATGTTGGATGGACAGAATGACTTCACTCCTCTAATTGTCCCAGTAACAACAGAACATAAAATAAAGTGAGAAAATACCTTACTCACTATTAAGAGTCAGAATGGCTCTACTCAGCAATAAGGGACAGTGAAACGTGGACACCCACTCCTTTCCCCTTCTCCCCTTGTTGTTTTGTATTTTTTGTTTGTAATTGTCTTGTGAAAGTTAACACATCACAGTAGGTTAATGCTCGTGTTGTATTCTTTGTCATCCCTTTTCTATAGAAGAGAAGCAGGTGGTGGTTGAATGTGGTGGGACTATATCACTAAATCTGGAACCTGGGTCAACAGCCAGAAAGTGAATGTCCTAACCATAGTCTGCATCTAGAAATACCCATGGACTGCTGCGCTCAATAGCTCCATAGCGAGCAACAGATAAATTAGAAGACAACTGACTGGGTGAGTGATTAAGTCCTATTTTAGTAGGAATATCCAGGATGGACTTCAAGATCTAATAATCTACAAAGATGAAGATCAACAGAGTAACTGACAACAGTGTATCGTCTGCTTTAAGTCTGAGAAGTATCACCTATAAGCCTTATCACTCAGCAAAATCAGTGAAACTATGGGACAATCTTACAAGTTACTAAAACTAGCAACAGTGAAAGCCCTTCAACTGTTGGTTGGGTTACCAAGTTAATATCCAACAATGGATAAGTCTTCGAAAGAATGTCTCACAGCTGCAACAGTCAAACATGGAATTCAGCTATTCAACACTAAGTTCTGGCTCAACCAAATGGGGAGAAGACACTGAACCACATAAGCCAATACAACCAAGGTACAAACTGAATATCATCTGAAACATAACTACGAAACCAGATTACCTCAAGGTTCCAAACCCTGAACACCATCAGATAAAATACCATATGAAAGCAGCTAAATGTCTCTATATCTGCAACAAGAGGAATCATCCAATTGTTTGCAAACCTGTTACTGTGCTGGATTTATTCATCTGTGGATATATGTAGGTATAGATCAAGTGTGGCCCTAGTCACAGATACTACCATGAGATGCCTCTCAGTCAAATAAAGTTCTACACTGGACTAGATAACGACTAACTCTTTGCTGGTCCAATGTCAACCTAAATGCCATGGGTTATAGACTCGCGACTTGGTGGGTGTAAAATCTTTGTTGAACTACTTGGGATTCTGATATTAAAAGCAGAGCAGCTGAATGGACGTCTACTTGGCACCATGTATGGTGAGATGGTAAAGTACCTTCTGCAGAGCTTAAGTGGAAATTCCGGAAAGTTAGACCAACCTGAGGCCCCAAATTTAAAAAAAAAGACACCGAGCCTACTGCAACAGAGTACTCAAATATTCTAGCCCGCGGAGGGATTTCTGATTGTGTGTAATTTCTATTATAAAGTATGATTTGCACCAGCCAATTACCAGTGACTAAATAGTAAGAACATGACTGAGTGCATTAATTCGGTACCCAGATAATGGGAAAAGGATCTAATCGACAGCAAAGATGAACTCTTAACTGCACACCAGGAGATAAATGACTATTAATTAGTTTAATTAGTAATACAAAATGCTGTTTATGTGTTGTTGTTTTTTCTGAAGGTAACAGGTCAGTAGTTGTTTTTTTCCAATGGTATATATGTATAATATTTTGGCACCAGCTCATTATTTTTAACAATGAGTAAATTGTAAAAGGTGTCAGAAACCAATGTTTATATATTGGGTTCTAGGTACTTGGATCATTATTTGCCTTAATTATGAGGGAAAATGAAAGTAGACCCAATTTTTGGTTGTTGTGTTGTTTGTAATAACCTGGTTTTTTCTGGGGTCACTGGGTACTATGTTGTAATACTGCACATCATTCCCATGCCTGTCTGAAAATTCATAGTGTTTATTACACATCTATATATGTAATTGCAGATCTTGAGTTAATACCTGAACTGTTTGTCCAAAAGTGTTGTGTACATCAAGTAAATGTGGTGTCCAACAAGTGGTTGTTTATATGTTGTGAGCAATCAATATCCTTCTAGCACTATAGTTAATTTAAAGGGTGATGAAGTGGGAAGGGAAACCTACACACAGATGCCATTTTTTCAAGGATTGAACTCTTTTCTCCTGGGATTTGTGGTAACTATCCCTGATCACCCTGCATTCTAACCAGTGACCAGAGAATCAATAATACCCCCTAGACATTTTAACGAATTATTCTTAGGAATTAAAATCCACATCCCACATGTGTGGGCAACGTCCGTGAATTTAAAACTCATGGTAAACATCACAAATGGTGTATTATTGTGGGTAGATGAATTCAGGGAAAACCTCTCGCAGGTAAACCAAGTCACTTCAGAATGTTATAGTGTTAGTAACAGACCTAATCACTCATTAGTATGAGCATCAGTCAAGTGTTATATGAACTTATAATGGCTCAGATAAATATAGGTTTTTTTGGTACAAAACTCTGTTCACAGGTAATATCTTGATTCTGGTAGATGCATCATGTAGTTGGTTGTTGGGTATGAGATTTTTTTTTAAACTCATATTTTATATCTTATTGATGGGAAAATAAGTCCAGTAATGAACCTCCAGTATTAAGGTCTCTGGGATGGTAAACTCACATAAGATAGGTAATTCAGTGAATGTTTAGAATTCATAGTCATTCCCATTTGATGTTTGGTGTATGGTTCTGCAACTCTGGTATTCTCTTTAAATGGTTTAAAAGTGGTGTAGTCAGGAACACACTACTATAATATGTATCCTTAAGGTTTATGTTCCTACATGTGTTAATTAACTATTTTGTCATTGATTATCATTGTATTTTCATGCTTGATCTGCTTGTATAATTCATGTAATATTGAAAAATTAACAAGGCAGCAGAGAGTGATAGACAATTTTATAGATAATTAGGACAGATAAGTTAAAAATCCAATAAATTTTTTTTAAGGGAAAAATTTAATCAACAAATGATGATTCAGTAGGACAGTAAATAATACCTGAGAGATGAATTAAACCAGGGGAAAATAGCAGTAACTAAAGTAAATGAACTAAGGTTAAGGCCTAAACCACCACCTGCAAAAATGTAGACATAGTTAATGGAAGGGAAGGAATATTGTAAGAATTTGCAGTATTTAGGGGCACCCTAATTTAATCCTTTTTTTTCATATAAACATAACATGTTCTACAACACCGGTAGTAAAGTAAAGTGAATAAATGATGGATACTTAGGAAGAAAAGCCATACCGACACTTATTCTACTCCACCGGTGATATGAGTAGTTATTAATAACTAACTCAGATGGCCCATATGTTAATGAGGGTCAAAACCAAAATATTCACCTGGTGATGTAAGTGAAACTGATCAACTCACTTACTGACCCAACAGAATATAAGGTATTTCTTTAAATTATCCACCCCGATTCCATTATTAATGGTAGCGGAAACAGACCGTATAGGTATGTAAAAGGTATAATTAAAGAATTAACTAATAAATTGGAATTTCAAATGAACTTCAGGAGATACCGGAAAAAATCTGTGCTAGTCTCTAGTAAGAGACTAAACATTTCAGAAATTGGCTCCTTAGCTTTGAAATTTACAGTTTAATCTCATTAAGTGAAATGTTCACTATGAGAAGTCCTCATCAAAAAGAGGAGTGAAACAACTTTTTAGTTAGCGATTAGCTTACGTAAAATTTGTTCATAAATTGCCTAACTAACATTAATCTTCTCATAAGGGAAGAATTAAAAATGGCAAAATAAAGTAGTACAACAGAGGCGCGCGACTCAATTGTATTTTCTTTAAACTAACCGAGTAACTAAATTCTAGATAATGCTCGAAGCCTACTAAAAGGTAGATGAATCAGAAATCAATCGCAAGACGAAACAGATTTCTACATCTCACTTCTGATTTGGATGATATGCCAGCATTAAATATGTGAAAGCAGATCCAGGCTAACAGAGATTAGCTTAAATAACTGATACGAATCAGTAAAAGCAACAATTAAATAAACAACTCTTGAAATAGATGCTGTTTATAGATAGGACGAACCCCTTGACGTAAAGACAGAGGAAACGCCTAAAACTTATACAGTGAACCCATGCTAGAAAAATGGAATATAGCTGTGTAAAAACCAAGCAAATTGGAGCATATAGCTGAAAAATTGCTTGATATTTACTAGATTAGGAATTTCAATCAGGAATCCAGCTAGTAAATTATATAACAGTTTAAAGATAGACCTTAGTCAATCTAAATAAATCCAGAGTTTCCATGTATTAATCGGATGAAAACAAAACTGGAGATAAACATTAAGAGTACCTTACCTGTTATCTTGAGGACACAACTCAGGAGACGCCAGTATGAGAGAGATATACAGATGTAATAGTAATTTTACAAAGACTAGTAATCCACATCCATAACTGGAAAGGAACCAGCAACTTGATTGTCTGGAAGCCTATCACAGGAAACCATAAAGGGGCTTTTAACTTCTCACTGAACTGATTATATATAGTAAAAGACAATACGTCTGAACCTACATAATAATGTATGTTGCTAAGTTGAAAATAGTCTAAAACCTGGAGGGAGGTAGACGACGATCAATGTACGCCAAGCGACGCAAAATTTATCGTAATTCAACACCAAAGCAACAAATACAGAGTGAAACTCAAACACATCAGTTAGAATTACTAATAAGGATTCTAGCGTAAAATAGATCTAGGTTAGAAGGAAAAGCAGAGAGAGTAAGCTAAGAATTACTTCATTTCTGATAGATTCATGTTCCCCGGAAAATTCGGTTCAGAACGGAAATCTAGAAAAGTTGGACCTTGTTTACATATTAGACGAGATTCTCCGGGAAAACCCGCAAGAGAAAGGGACACCACTCCAATCAGTAGTTATCAAAACTGATCGGAAAATCCCATAACTCGACTAATAACCCAAACACATGATGTGTTGGATGAAAATGTATTCAACAGGAACCATCTTTAGCTTCCTTTACATATCAGATCTATAGTTAAAACAAACGCCTAACTTACAGGGAGACGGGCGAGTTTAATATGCTATCAGTAGACGCAGAATTAACTGTCGGTTTTAACATAATCTCAAGATTAATAATCTAACGAGAGAGGAATCAAGCTGGTATATATCCCAACTAGCCATGCTTAAGTTAGCAGTGGTTACACGTAGACCATAAATGAATTACAAGGAGAGAAGAGACTTTCTGCTGGGAAAAGAATCTGAGGGGAGTGGACGCACAAAACCCAGAATCAGCAAAATGCAGATGTTAGGTTTCTTAATAACCCATGTAGAAGTACTCAGGACTTTCTCCAGTTCTTAACGCCAGACTAAATATATTGGGTAAAGACATTCAGCAAATGATCTCATATGAACAGTATCATCAGGCTATTGCAAGCTTAATGATGATTTTTCAATTGCTTCAAAAAGTCGGTTTGATGCAGACAAACTAGTACTTGAAAGTAACAAATTATCAGATAACCACTCATATTTCAAACAATAGTTGACAACAGTGGAGAGGGTGCTACACTCTTTCACTAAAAGAGAAATAATCCTTTAAGGTTATGCCAGTTGTCGTGACTAAAAGAAAATGGACGTGGCTCTGATTATATAACATAGGGAAGTAATACAAGACATTAATAAGGGATGGATACTAGGTGAGTCAATGTAAAGACGGAAATTGTAGAGTACTACTTGACCATTTATTTTCTGAAAGAAATCAATGGCCTAAATGGGGGAGGCGTGTAATATAATAAAAACGTCCCTACCCTTTCCTATTTATTGACTCCCTTAAAAATAAACAAACCCTTACACTTACTGGTTAAGTAACTTGCTTAGGTAGGAATAGAAAATAAAACAGCGATAGACTGACCGTGGCACAGCTAAATTTATTTGGCTTTATTTCTTTCACGTACCTGGCAAGACCGGGACTGATAGAAAAAGAAAGGCCCAGTGCAGCCATTTTTGGTCAGTACGACACAAAGAACAGACATGTAAAAGTTTTCCCTTCGGGGAGAAGGCACTTTGCCTTAAAAATATATCACTCTTTGCAACTATTGGTATGTTATATCTATATTATTAAAATGTATTCATGTATTTTTATAAAGTACATATACCAGTGTGTTAATTAAGAATTAATTAGAATGATAATTCAACAGTTCTTGTAAGCTAGAGTCTGATTTTATTTTTACCAATGAAGCACATGTTCTGCCACGCTGTAATTTTTCCTATGTTTTACAATTTCTAATCCTTATGTTAATATCTTTTATAGGCATTATGAACTTATATTTAACTAATAGTGTTTATAACCTATAAATATTATGTGTACTGTAGTACACATAAAGTATCAACTCTCATGTCTGAAACACATTCTAGAGATTTTCTCAAGGTAGGAGCAGACCCCTGATTCATACTTCATAGTAAAGAACTAGTGTCTGTCAATTTCATATTCCTATGTTAAAACTTCTAGGCACTGTGAACAATATCTCACTATTTATGCTTATAAATCTGCAAATAATCTATGTACTATAGAAAGGTGTTTTATCCATGCAGGGACATACAAATGATTACGCGTATTCCTGACTCTTAGTCAGGGGATAAAATACTTCGCCACATCATAATCTGTAACTTGGAACTATAGTGTTAAATTTTAGTACCATCCTTTTGTTAACAGATTAGTAACCACTCCATATGAGGGTGAACATATAATCATTTCATAAAATAGTGTTAGGGACATGCCATGTTTGAATATAAATTCATGAACAATTAAAGTAAACGCGTGATAGAAATTAATGTTCGGATAGGGTACCTTCAATCCGCATCACCTCACTGTAGTAGGAACAGAAGCGAAGATTGATGTGAATAAATTGCTTGAATAATAGCAGTCCTTGACAAAATATATCACAGCGACTACTATCCTCATCTGCTGTACGCAGTGGGGGAAAACAATATATGTTTTAGTTATGGATTAACCCCTGAAGAAAATTCAAAACCATTGGCTCCGGCATTAAATATTATGATTAATTATTATATAGGATTATCATGTACTTGATATCAGAAAAATGGACATGTATGTTTTTATTCTGGTATGAGAATTTTCCCTGTTCTGATTGTTACTTTTTACTGTGGGAATATACATTTTAATGTTGCACCTTGGGATTAGAGGATGTTGATGTAAGAATCCTTGTGCACGACAGTACTTAAAAAGCCAATGTTGAATAGCCTTGGGAAGACGCGGCATTAGAAACCACAGAGATCCTGTATAGGCTATTCCCTTCAAGAATGAGAGATACAATATCAACATGTTGGATGGACAGAATGACTTCACTCCTCTAATTGTCCCAGTAACAACAGAACATAAAATAAAGTGAGAAAATACCTTACTCACTATTAAGAGTCAGAATGGCTCTACTCAGCAATGAGGGACAGTGGAACGTGGACACCCACTCCTTTCCCCTTCTCCCCTTGTTGTTTTGTATTTTTTGTTTGTAATTGTCTTGTGAAAGTTAACACATCACAGTAGGTTAATGCTCATGTTGTATTCTTTGTCATCCCTTTTCTATAGAAGAGAAGCAGATGGTGGTTGAATGTGGTGGGACTATATCACTTAATCTGGATCCTGGGTCAACAGCCAGAAAGTGAATGTCCTAACCATAGTCTGCATCTAGAAATACCCATGGACTGCTGCGCTCAATAGCTCCATAGCGAGCAACAGATAAATTAGAATACAACTGACTGGGTGAGTGATTAAGTCCTATTTTAGTAGGAATATCCAGGATGGACTTCAAGATCTAATAATCTACAAAGATGAAGATCAACAGAGTAACTGACAACAGTGTATCGTCTGCTTTACGTCTGAGAAGTATCACCTATAAGCCTTATCACTCAGCAAAATCAGTGAAACTATGGGACAATCCTACAAGTTACTAAAACTAGCAACAGTGAAAGCCCTTCAACTGTTGGTTGGGTTACCAAGTTAATATCCAACAATGGATAAGTCTTCGAAAGAATGTCTCACAGCTGCAACAGTCAAACATGGAATTCAGCTATTCAACACTAAGTTCTGGCTCAACCAAATGGGGAGAAGACACTGAACCACATAAGCCAATACAACCAAGGTACAAACTGAATATCATCTGAAACATAACTACGAAACCAGATTACCTCAAGGTTCCAAACCCTGAACACCATCAGATAAAATACCATATGAAAGCAGCTAAATGTCTCTATATCTGCAACAAGAGGAATCATCCAATTGTTTGCAAACCTGTTACTGTGCTGGATTTATTCATCTGTGGATATATGTAGGTATAGATCAAGTGTGGCCCTAGTCACAGATACTACCATGAGATGCCTCTCAGTCAAATAAAGTTCTACACTGGGCTAGATAACGACTAACTCTTTGCTGGTCCAATGTCAACCTAAATGCCATGGGTTATAGACTCGCGACTTGGTGGGTGTAAAATCTTTGTTGAACTACTTGGGATTCTGATATTAAAAGCAGAGCAGCTGAATGGACGTCTACTTGGCACCATGTATGGTGAGATGGTAAAGTACCTTCTGCAGAGCTTAAGTGGAAATTCCGGAAAGTTAGACCAACCTGAGGCCCCAAATTTTAAAAAAAAAAGACACCGAGCCTACTGCAACAGAGTACTCGAATATTCTAGCCCGCGGAGGGATTTCTGATTGTGTGTAATTTCTATTATAAAGTATGATTTGCACCAGCCAATTACCAGTGACTAAATAGTAAGAACATGACTGAGTGCATTAATTCGGTACCCAGATAATGGGAAAAGGATCTAATCGACAGCAAAGATGAACTCTTAACTGCACACCAGGAGATAAATGACTATTAATTAGTTTAAACACAAACAACACTAAATTAATTAGTTTAAACAGAGACATTGTACAACCTCACGGAATGACACTATCCAGTGCCGTCCACCGGGCGCTGGAACGCAAATTATTCCTCCCCACGACGCTTGACGGCAGAAGTGGAAGATGATGATGATGATGATGATGATGAATTAGTTTAATTAGTAATACAAAATGCTGTTTATGTGTTGTTGTTTTTTCTGAAGGTAACAGGTCAGTAGTTTTTTTTCCAATGATATATATGTATAATATTTTGGCACCAACTCATTATTTTTAACAATGAGTAAATTGTAAAAGGTGTCAGAAACCAATGTTTATATATTGGGTTCTAGGTACTTGGATCATTATTTGCCTTAATTATGAGGGAAAATGAAAGTAGACCCAATTTGTGGTTGTTGTGTTGTTTGTAATAACCTGGTTTTTTTTCTGGGGTCACTGGGTACTATGTTGTAATACTGCACATCATTCCCATGCCTGTCTGAAAATGCATAGTGTTTATTACACATCTATATATGTAATTGCAGATCTTGAGTTAATACCTGAACTGTTTGTCCAAAAGTGTTGTGTACATCAAGTAAATGTGGTGTCCAACAAGTGGTTGTTTATATGTTGTGAGCAATCAATATCCTTCTAGCACTATAGTTAATTTAAAGGGTGATGAAGTGGGAAGGGAAACCTACACACAGATGCCATTGTTTCAAGGATTGAACTCTTTTCTCCTGGGATTTGTGGTAAATATCCCTGATCACCCTGCATTCTAACCAGTGACCAGAGAATCAATAATACCCCCTAGACATTTTAACGAATTATTCTTAGGAGTTAAAATCCACATCCCACAGTAGTGATGGACTGAATTATACGTGTTGATTAGCGTTCCCTATTAACAGTGTCCATCGCCATTAGGCTAACCCACTCAGACTTCAGAGGTACTTGTAATTAACGTCCCCAAGTCAAGGACGACAGGTCAACATTTTAGTCCAGCTGTCCGATGTAGGGGTTGAACCGGTAACCTCGGCATCAGAACACCGGGTGTTTAAGAACACGCGTTCTTATCGATTCGACCATGCGGACCTGCCTAGCCAAGAAATCATAAACAACCCAAAATGCTGGGGTTGACTGCGAAATTCTGTACAGGATATGCAACTAACTGTTTTTGGAAGACTTAGTTTTAATTTGTAAGTCCGATGGATTGTCATATATGTTGTCTGAGTACTGTAGAGGATATGCATCTATAGGGGTGAGGTAGGTATAGAGGTTCTTCTTGAAAGCCGTTACCAAAGTACTAGCTTCATTTAGCCTAAAGCTCTGCAAGTTCTGAAACGAGGGTTTGCAAGACTTTGTTTTCGTTCATTCGCTTTGCACTCAGGCGTAGTTCATACACTCGCTACTACTTCTAGTGCACTGGACTGATTTTTGCGTGTAGATTAGCTTTCCCTATTACCAGTTTTTCCTTGCCATCAGACGAACCGACTCCCGCTTCTGTAGTACTTATAATTTTCGTCCCCAAGCCAAGGACGAGAAGTCAATATTTCAAGCCAACTAACCCGTGTTGGGGTTGAACCACTACCTCGATATCAGCACACCGGAAGTTTAAGAGCGAGTACTCGTATCCATTCGGCCATGCTGATCTCCTGATAGGTACACGTGCATTGTACAACATTAAGATGCAATTGCGCCCATGGGCTAGTATTACTCCTGATTTGACATTGTCTCCTCAACAACTGTTAGATATTTCTTTGTCAATAAACTGCACCCCAATGCCAAAAGTAAATGCATCAGGTATAAAGGCTGCTTGCTATACATGGGAGTCCGAAGTTGCGCTTGGCATCACACCACGCAAGTATCAGCTAATGCTGGTTGTCGAGATAATCCACGTATGGACGGGATGGCAGTATTCAGTTGTTCTAATCATGCTGAGTAGTAGGTAACGCTCTCAGTGGGCTTCTGGTCCCCAACATGGCGGATAAGCATTTAAACTGTTAAGGCCTCTGGAGTGTTTACGCTTGTGGCCACGGTTTGCATTCGCTTTTTTCTCACCCTGTTACTGAGTGAGTGCGTGGTATGACACTGTGAACTGTGAAATTCGTGTCGAATGCTTTTATATCTGTCCGTGGTTGTTTATGGCGTGAATTGCATGTTTGGAATATAGGCCGGCTCTTGCTGAATTGACTGGTTTACCTTTTTGGTTCACGCGTGAATTTTTCTCGGAGACTCCTGAGGGTCAATGAAGTCTTCCTGGACACTGCCGATTACATTGACGATGAACTGTGTGTTTCATGGAGGACTTTTGTGTTGGCATTCTGGAGGCGGCATTATGCACAGTGTACCTGTGCGGGCTGTTGGCTTGCCTAAACTATTGTCTATTCCACTTTTCACATTGGACAGTGATCAGCATTTTGTGTGATATTCGCTAGCACAGGAAATGAGCATAATGGGGACGACGTGAAGTTGGAACCGCGACTAACTAACTAATTGATGCTGTCAGTGATCAGTGTACTGTCTCGGTGAGATTACAGCTTCTCCCAGAACACATTGCTGTACATGTGCTTGTTGGTGATGACCTGAGAGTTCAGAGCTGGCGATAGGAGATAGCAGTGGAAGGGGAAATCTGGGCACGGTACCTGATACTACAGGCTGGATTCATAAAGGAAACGCGTCAATTAGTTTAGACGGTTGAATATTGGAAATAAGTCATGAAAGAAGAGGAGGATAAGGGGGGGGGGAGGAAGAAGAAGAAGAAACCAAAGAAGCGGGAGAACGTGGAGACCAAGGGAATAGAAGAAGGAAGAAGAAGCGGCAGAAGAAGAAGAAGAAGAAGAAGAAGAAGAAGAAGAAGAAGAAGAAGAAGAAGAAGAAGAAGAAGAAGAAGAAGAAGAAGAAGAAGAAGAAGAAGAAGAAAATGTGTTCTTCGTATTTATGATTACGAACAGATTGTTATATGCTTCTAAGTATTCATTTGCAGTTCAAAGTGAACGATTAATTGCATGAAAACTGTGTCAACAGTGTGCATAAGTAGAAATGACTGCTTATAAATTATAATGTAAAGACAAAACATCAAAATAGATAATTATTAAAGCAATGAACATTGGCATCGCATCGTAAACAATTCGAAATGTCGACCATAACCATCGACTTCACGTCCGTTTAAGAGGTAATTATTGGTGCCGTGAACCAAATTGAGCATGTCTTCAATCCTTTAATGCTTGTCCATATATGACTTTTCAGAAAATCGTTAGCGTTGTATGTGGGGGAACGGTCAGAAAGTAATGCGCCATATTTTGGGGGGAAACTATTTGTTCAAAGTGAATTAAATTTACAAACAATTTTCATGAACATGCCCTCTAAACATGCTATTTTTCTACATAATCTCCATCAACTTGTACGGCCTTATGCCAGTGCGAAACAAGTTCATGCATGCCTTGATTGTACCAGGTCACACCCTCATCATCATCATCAAACCTTGCAACACAGAGTGCATTTCTAAGTGAAATAAACCTTCATTTTCATACAAGCAATAGAGATCTTCCAAATTATATGTGTGCACAATTGCATGTTTCTAGCTTTATTATTCGCTGAGACGATGCATTATTTATTGCAGACTACGAACATGACCTCAACATTCAGAGTGCTGATTGGTCTATTAAAAATATGGATCAAGCACCATATGCGCTTTAAGGTGTGTAAATGGGTACCTTGACTGACTTTACTTACTAACATGTCTTTATGATAATGGTAAATGAAGATGATGCTGTTGATGAAGTTGCCGATATGGATGATGCTACTGATGTCAACGATGATGATAATGATGATGATAATGATGAGGGTCAACCTGCCCAAGACAGAGACATTTCCTGGTACCAATTTTAGGATGGGTCGACCTGGGAGTCCGGGTCATTGTAAAACAACCGCCCAGATTCGAACCAGTGGCCGCCGCGATGGCAGGTAATGAAAGTGTACTGAAGCGACATTCGTGTTGCAAAGTTTGATTATTTTATTTATCTAACTATGAATTTGTTTCATGCTTGGTATTAATTTCTCAAACGAGCTGGAGGTGCCCTTATAACACAAGCAGGGATATGTTGGGGATAGACCTGAATTTGCTGAACCCTGTAAAAGGCCAATGACTTCAACATCGCTTCGATTTCTGGATACATTTCAATAATGTCCAGCCCACAAGCAAAAACCGCGGACACATAACATTCTATTCCCGTCCTCTCCTCCTCATTAAATTTAATGAGAATATTCCTCACAGGTCCGTCTTGGATCCTCTTCATCAGATGTTTAATAAATCCAGCAATGTTTTTCCTCGGCTTTTTGCTACGGAAAAATTGCAATCTTTTCACAGACACGCTTCTTTTGATTACTTCGCGCGAAGATTGTGTACACGCCTAGATTATGTCGCCATTCGATTCTGGCTTGTCCAAGAACTACTGAATAAATCGACAGAGCATGTGACAGATGAATTCAGCAGTATATTTAACAGACGTAAACGTGGGCATCAGAATAACCGCGAAGCCATTTAAGACGTGAATATGTAAATGTTATTGCATATATTAGCATTCATTGAACGCTTTAAATAGGTTAAAGGCGAAAGGATCGACTTCCTTGCATCTAGTTTTACCCCATCTTGCAGAAAGTCCGAACTCCTCCGCTCCAGAGATGATCTCCCACAAACTTATCAAGAATACAGAAGTGTAGGAACATATTCGCCCTAAATGGACAGCTGTGTATCTACGCACAGCAGAGAATCCTATTGTTTTGAAAGCCGAAAATGTATGTCACATACGGAGGTCACAAATGAACGATGTGGATATAGAAGTTAAGGAGAAACCACCACAAGATCTTCTCAAGAATAAATTTATGAGCATGACGTACATATGGAGTAGATGAACTACACATTCAGTAACTTAATACAAGTGTTCGAATGGGATAACCTCTTATCACATGATCCACTTTACTGGAAACGTCCCCGAATGGTCAGGGACAAAATACTTCCTATGACTGTGAGTTGGGTCTTCCGTTCACCAAGCGGTTAACTAATAACTACTGTCATTGGCTTATATGTGCTTATATCGATAAAACTGCATGACATTTCAAATAAACCAATTTACCTTCTTTTTGGCAGCGTTCATTCTGGCTCAGTTCATAAACGGTTTGATTTATGTTTGTATTGTGACAGATTGCAAACCAAGGTGTACAATTAAATAATTAACTTTTCTCTGCACTTTTTTTTTTCATATCCTTTACAGGACATCGCTGTCAACATCAGCATCTTTCAGGTGTATGTTGATTTCTTGGCAAGATTACGCTCAGTAGTTTGCCATTGCTTTTTGAGCGGCCGGCTCAGTTATCCCGCAAGTCACCAGCGGGGGTCGAATCGTTCTCTGCACTAGTGAAGAGAAATTAGATAAGAAAGGGAGCTGACTATCGCACGTTAAACAAATCCATGCAGTGTGGCGCCGGTGATCATGTCTGTCCCAAGCCTTCTGTCCCTTGTGCTGCCAATTGACGTTTCTCCATGGCATAATGTCAAACTGTCCAGTATCTTCTCTCTTTGTCTTCCCGTGCTTCTCTTTCTCTCAAACCTTCCCGATGTGGCGACATATAAAAGAGGTCTTATATAACATTTCAGCATTATGTTTCTTACAATCATTGACATGGCCTTATAGCATAAGATACTTTTCATTTTCTGAAATGCAGTTTTTGCTTGTTCTATTCTATTCTATTTCACTACATCTGATGGGAGATGCCTTGAAGAGATTAGAACAAGAATCGCCATGGCAAAAGTAGCCTTTAGCAAGATGAAAAACATATTGACCAATAAAAAGATGTCAATTGAAACGAGAAAAAGAGTGTTGAAATGCTACATTGAACCTGTACTTTTATATGGATGTGAAGCGTGGACAATGAGCAGTCAGGCTGAAAAACATAATACCATGGACAGCCAGAAAGACCAATGAACAAGTCCTTCAAGAAACAAATGAAGATCGTAAATTGATTAGAGAAATTAGACGTAGACAGTCAAAATTTTTTGGGCATGTTATGAGAAGAAATGGATTGGAGAATTTGGTGACAACTGGTAAGATCGAGGGGAACAGACCAAGGGGAAGACCTAGAAGCAAGTACCTGGATGGCTTGGCCTTGTGGCATGGTCGAGACAGAAACACGGAGCTGATCCACGACTCTGGTGATCGAGTGAGATGGCACAACATGACCGCCCACGCTTACCGGCATGGCACATGATGGATGGATGGATTCTATTCTTAATTTATGTTGTGCATCTTCCATCTGATATTATACTTGCTCCTAGGTATTTACATTTATTAATTTGGTGACGGATTTTCTCCTCTTTTGTTACCTTCCATTTTGGTGTCACTTTTTCTCTTTGATAGAACCATTGTTTGGGTTTTCATACTATTCAAGGAGAGTTTGATTGTGCACTCTTTGTTACTACAATATCATAAAGTTCTAGATATTTTAATTATTCCATCAATACTGAGTCATTTGCATAGCGTAGCTTGTTTATATCTTCTTCTGCGTTCATCCGGAGTTTTTTTTTTTCCGGACGTGATGGAGTTGTGCCTGTTTACAGCAGAGCTGCGTTCTTGCGCCGTTAGGCCGACACATCCGACTTCTACTGGCATTTATTGACCGGGTAATCTTCCCGGGGATGTTTATATTATAACCTCCAATTCGTATTCCTGGCTTCTTGTTGATCTAATACTTTTGTTATGTTCATAGCATTCATTTGAGAATGTTATTTTACTATGTGAATGTAACATCACAATAGATTATAATTGTGTACGAAAGATGAGTGATTGGAAGGGTCGAATGAAAGATGGTCTGCGTCCACAATTTGTGAACTTTTGAAAATAAAGTTAGTTCATTTATTCTCTCAGCATTACTTCACTATATAGAGAGAAGAGATCCGGTGACAAAACACATTCTTTTCTACTCCTAGCTTTATTTGTTCACAATGATAATCTACTTTTATTCGCCTCTTCCACTTTTATTAGCCTCTTCCAGACAATCGTAGCTGTTACTCTGGCCATTCAAGGTATTTGCAACATTCATCTCAAACATTATTTGCATATTCTTTACATTACAACGAAGTCAGCACAATAATGTTTTAGCTGTTTGTGTTATCTTGTCAAATTTTACGTCCAGTAGTTTGCCATAGCTTTCTGAACGACTGGAACTCATACAATTGTGTGGGGAAAAAACGCAAGGAGTCTTGCTTCTAAATCACCCGCAGCTGTTTCGACCGCGGTAGGCGGGATTGCCAGTTGCTGCTTCCAAGCTCTTCCTAATTTACTAGTTGGGTTAAAATATGAGTTACATAAAAACGAAGATATTTTAATTCCAAACGCTGTAATCACATCAATCAATCATTCAGGTGCCGTCTCGACTATGAAAGTTGGCTGCAATGGATCTCCAACAGTGTCTGTCTCTCGCCTTGACTATACAATCTGTGAGACTGCTGTTCGACCATCTTTCGATGTTATCTTCCCACTTGTATCACTGTCTACCTCTTCTTCGCTAGCCTTCAACCTTACCCTCCAGTATGGTATTTATAAGAGTGTTATGCCTTTTAACGTGAAGGAGATAGTTCACTTGCCTCGTTTTTCTTTTATTTATTTCTTCAACTTTCTTCCCACCAGTTTTTCTAGAACCTGTGTATTTGATCCGCATATGTCACGCCAAGAACTAGCCGTCTACATCCATTCTTACATCAGGTTAACTATAAATAGCCGTTGGCATGACGGATACGAATCTCAAACTATAGCTTTTACATTTGTCTTCTGTCTTGTAAATCCTCTAATGTGTATTTTATCTTGTTTTCTCTCTATGTGATTATTTAGTTCATATAGATAATATTAGAAGAAGACCAAACACCGATTAACATTTCAGGTTGTTTAGTTTATAAACATCGTATTAGATTAAATCCAAATTTGTATTTACATTTCAAGAGCTTCTATGTTTAATGATGTCCACATGTCAAATTATATTACAATACAACTACTGCTGCTATTACTACTACTGCTACCACCAATACCGCCACCACAACCACTACAACTACTGCCACTACTACTACTACTACTATTAATACTACTACTACTACTACTACTACTACTACTACTACTACTACTACTACTACTACTACTACTACTACTACTACTACTACTTCTACTACTACTACTACTGCTGCTACTACCATTAATACTACTACTACTACTACTACTACTACTTCTACTACTACTGCTGCTGCTACTATTACTACTACTACTACTACTACTACTACTACTACTACTACTACTACTACTACTACTACTGCTGCTGCTGCTGCTGCTACTACTACTACTACTACTACTACTACTACTACTACTACTACTGTTACTACTACTACTACTACTACTACTACTACTACTACTACTACTACTACTACTATTACTACTACTACTACCACTACTACTACTACTACTACTACTACTACTACTACTACTACTACTACTACTACTACTACTACTACTACTAGTATTTCTGCTGCTGCTGCTACTACTACTACTACTACTACTGCTTCTACTACTACTACTACTACTATTACTACTACTACTACTACTACTACTACTACTACTACTACTACTACTACTACTACTGTTACTACTACTACTACTACTACTACTACTACTACTACTACTATTATTATTACTACTACTGCTACTACTATTATTACTACTACTGCTACTACTATTACTACCACCACTACTATTACTACTACTACTACTACTACTACTATTACTACTACTACTACTATTACTACTACTACTATAACTACTACTACTACTACTACTACTACTACTACTACTACTACTATTGATGCTACTGCTGCTACTACTACTACTACTATTGCTGCTGCTGCTACTGCTGCAACTACTACTACTACTACTACTACTACTACTACTACTACTACTACTACTACTACTACTACAACTACTACTACTACTACTACTACTACTACTACTACTACTACTACTGCTGCTGCTGCTGCTGCTGCTACTACTACTACTACTACTACTACTACTATTACTACTATTATTACTACTACTACTACTACTACTACTACTACTTTTACTACTACTGCTATTACTACGACTACAACTACTACTAATGGTACTATTGCTACATCTACTACCTGCTATGTGGTAATGATGATAATGCATACTTGATATATGATGCAATCAATATATTTCTATAGACCATGTGATTCTCAATGGCTAATATACTCAATATCACACCGGTCACCTTTACTTCCCAGAACATTTTTGCGTTCCTATGTTCGGCTGGGTCAAACTGCGAGCCCAGTCAATTATCAAAATATCTCAACATGGTAGGAGACTAGAACACAAGGCTTCCACCCCGGCAGGCAAGTGTATTCATCAATACTTCACTGCGGCCTACAAGCGCTAAATAATTACCTGCACCACAAAACAATCGAGCTAGAGGACGAGATGATATGATTCTCTCCCTTGACCACCTGACCAAAAACGTTCGTCAAATGCACGAACTAATGAATTCACTTGACATTACTATGCGAATATGTGTATATTTCAGGTTGAAGGATTTATCTGATCACTTTAGTTTATGTCGTATGATTGCTTCAGTTCGTCCCTGACGAGTTGCAGCGAAATATGCCAGGCAATAAATCCTGCAATCTATTGTTTGTGTCTTCGTTTTTAAAATTTACTACGGGAAACATTGTTTTGAATTAATGAATTCAAGCAAACTCCGTCAACCAGGGAGCTAGAAAGCGCCTTGCATGATTGTGCAAATCACTACAACAAAATAACACCAGCCCTTCTGACATAAGAGTCAATGCTCGGTATCCTAGGGCATTCAGTAACAAATCAATGAAATCGCATGGGGGTCTGTACAAGGTTATTTCTTGTCACAACTGGACAAAAGACACGCCCCTTCCGCTCCCACCACAGGAAAAATAATCCGTATCATAAAAGCACGCCAGCTATGTCGGTCCTCAAGCGGACGGCTAGATGAAGACTGAGAACCAGCTCTGTTGCTAACTAGATGCCATAACGAAGTTTGAACACCCACACAAAACACCACCGCTAGAACGTGGACTAAGGGAAATCTCTCACTGAAAAGCTTGTATGTTGGTGTAACAATAAAACAAAGCAATGACAAAAACAAAAACAATAAAAAACAATAAATGTGCAAGACAGGATCAAAGACACCTAAATTAGATTGGCAATAAAACACAACAAACTAAATATCATCATTAAGGTTCATGATTGTTGGATAGGATCTCTTTGTGTGTCGAAATACTTTCTATGAGCCCAGAGTCTACTGTTCTGCTTAACCTACATTGCTATAGTCTGTTCACATTTGCGTGCCCTCGTTCACATTCAATTTTCTTGAAAACTGTCAGTAGCATCGTTATGAAAAATGTCATGCCGTTCTATATTTAGCCCAACCCAAGAAATATGTCTTTGAGAGGTCCAAAGGCAACTTAAATCATGGAAAGCGGCGTCATTTCTTTGATGTTTTGGCGAAAATGTAGTGAATTCACGCTAACAATCTTGTTTTACAGTAAAGTTCGTCAATTCGGGTGACGACAAAGGGCGTATCCAGATTCGTATGGGAGTGGGTGCAATGCGTATTAATGTCTGCAATCTGCCCAGACCTTAATCTGTGTCGAGTCCAGCAGGTTGATGACTGCTCTCGGTTGCATAAAATTCAATTCATTCTTCTCCATCAGTGCGGTCATCAAAATATCATAGCGAACTCTAGTGTACGCATCCTCGAGATCAAGCGCTGCCGCCGTCGTTTCCTGTCTACTCTCGAACCCCTCATGAACGTCAAAGGCAAAGGTGGCTGCATTTGACCAGGTATCTTTTCCTGGCCTGTAGCTCCCCAGGCCTCTTGGAAGAAGCTTCCCCCTTTCCAAAAACTCCTGCAGCTTGACAGCGACTATCTTCTCTAAAACCTTCCCAAATGTATTTTGAAGGGTGATGATCCTAAAGCCGCCAAGCTTTGAATGATCCTTGTATGGTTTTGGGAGAGGGATGAGATAGCTATGCAGCCAATCCTGCGGTACTGATGCTGTCCTAATGCTCTGATTAAAGCAGTCGGTCATCTCCTTCAGGTCTACATCGCTCAAGACCTTTATGTAGCCATATCTAACCCCATCGGGCCCTGGTGCCGTGTCTTTTGCCTTTTTCAAACTATGTTTAACTTCTTCAACCCGTATGATTTCTTCATAATGCATATTCTCCACGGTGCCTGATAACTCCTCTCTAACTGCATCCCTAGTATCCGCATCATTATGATTGGTCTGCTCTAAAAATCGCTGGAGAAACCCCACCCCTGTCTCTTTGTCTGTTGTCACTCGCACACCATCCTCTCTATAAATTGTTCCCACTGTCATAGGCCGATCTTTTCTTTGCATTTGTCTGTGCAGTTTCCAGAATTTTCACAGTGTTTTATCACCTCACATTTCCTTCATGAAACATTCCCAGTTTACGTTCTTGGCCTCTGCTTGGTTGGTGAACTGGATAGCAGCCGTCCTGCATTCTCGCCGGGTTGCTCTCCGTCTGAGTGCATGGACCTCAGAGCCAAACATTTTAACCCCGGGACTTCCACATGGATTTGTAATGTCGCCGGTGCTCTTTAACGTGTATACGAGCAAGATTGAAAACCTAGAAGCACCAGGGGTTGGAAGGATACTAACATTTGCAGATGATATTCTTGCATATACGCAGGGGAGAGATAGGAAGCAAACAGTCCAGGAGCTACAGGCGACAGTAGACAAAGTGATTGACTGGTGCACTGAAATGAGTGCTGTCATCCACCTGGAAAAGGCAGCTGTTTTGTGGTGCTCTCTGGACAACAGGATTGTGAGAGCTGATGTCCCACGCCTCACGATAGATGGTAGAAGCGTCAACAGAGAGAACACACTGAAGTATCTGGGAATCACATTTGACAGGAGTCTGTCCTTCAAGGACCATGTGGAGACAGTTGTGACAAGATCTCAAAAGGGACTCAGTGCACTTAAAACTATGGCTGCAATGGACACAGAGCAGAGAATGCTCTTCACACTATACCAGCACTTCATCCTCTCAATTATTGATTATGGACTAGGACTGCTCACTGTCTCAAAGAGTCAGCTGGTGAAGTTAGAGCGCATACAGAACGAAGCTATGCGGGTCATTCTGGGATGCACCAGAGACACCCCAGTAGTGTGTATGCGTTACATCCTTGGTCTGCCGAATGTTGCTGGTAGGCACAAGATGATGCAGGCGAGGGCATGCCTCAGAGTGGCTGCAAACATAGATCACCCACTGCATGAGGCGCTGAACGCAGTTAAGGGTCAGAGACTGATGGGAGGGAGGTCATGGATGGCTCAGGCGGAGGGTGCGATCAGACAGGTGTGCATCTTGGAGAACATTGGGCGAGGAGAGGAGTGGGTCAGAGTGCCAGCGGAGCAGTCAGACTTGTGAAGAGTCATAATCACATTGAGCCGGGAGTGCAGGGAGTGGCCACCAGGGGCCACTGGAAGTGGAAATCCAGC
Organism: Cepaea hortensis; assembly: GCA_963921405.1. Taxonomy (NCBI): domain Eukaryota; kingdom Metazoa; phylum Mollusca; class Gastropoda; order Stylommatophora; family Helicidae; genus Cepaea; species Cepaea hortensis. The sequence continues at coordinate 118,293,250 of OY992880.1, forward strand.
GACTAATTCAGGATAATGCTCGCCCGGTTGATGATATTATCTACACAGATTGTTCGGTGTTGAGAGGTAGGAGAAGTGCCTGGGGAATCTTAGCAAAAGATAATGGTGGACGTTTGGTGCAGGAGAGCCTGGCGTATGATACCACAACATCTAGCTTAAGAATGGAGGTGGAAGCGGTCAGTGCAGCTTTCCGCTGGATGGAGAAAACCACACACACACACACACACACACACACACATCGTGATTGTATCTGACTCAGAAAGCGTGCTCAGGAGGGTGAGGACAGGCAGGCGTCGTGCAGAGTGGCTTGCTTCGCTTCGGAGGTCACAGGTGGCAAGCATCACCTGGACCTGTTCTCCGGGGCATGCCGGTGTGCTGGGGAATGAACAGGTGGACAGATTGGCTGGCTCTGCAAAACTTGGTGCAGTATTTGATGCATGACAAGGCAGACGTGGTTGCGGCCTTGTGGGAGCACGTGCACACTTCAGAGGAGCAAATGGATCACCATAGTCTGGCAAGAATAAGGCTACGAGGAGTGACGAGGGGATCTGGCCGACGCTCGACGCTCAGAGGAAAGGCGAGACGGACATATAATCAGATTGCTACTGGAACTATTGGTGTTAGAACTCTTCGCTGGCTGCTGAGAATGGGGACGGGGCGCTTATGGGAATGCTCAGAATGCTGTGATGTCCTAAATCAATCAATCAATCAATCAATCTATCCTTTCTTCAATAGTCTTCTTCCTCTTTCAGCACATGGTCCTCACATTTTTTCCAGTAACTTGTATCAATATTTAATAGCTCGGTCTGGGTTAGTATCTTGACGTCAGACAATTTGAATGCAATCCCCGTTCCACTATGCGGGGTTCTTGTCATAAGGTCAATCTCGTGAGCAACGAGAATATTTACTATTCAACGCTGATGTTCCTGTGTGAATTTGTAATACATTTCATAATATGCACTTTATCTATGACCCGTAAATTATATACCGCATATAAACATACTTTGAAATCTGCTGTACAATCTCCAGAACAAATTTTGTTGTTGTTGGGTGGACATAATGATAAGGTTATATGTTAAATCTCATTATTTTCCCTCAGTTTGTTACTGAGATATGAAATTTTATATTGGGGCAGACAAAAATAAACGGACTATAAAAGTATGCAAATATCTTCTTGTCTCCAAAACGCGTACAGGGATAATATTGACTCGTAACGATTTTTGTGTTTATTGGAGTCATTAGCATTTCGGGTTCAGTACAAGCGAGGGGAAAATGTACTCTTTCTCTGACTCAATAGATTTTCATCTGGCACTCAATAGATTTTATTCTGCTACTCAACAGGCTCGTGCGCTTAAAGTTAGGGCAGGCATAACACGACACCAGTGGAAGATGCGCACCTGTGCAGGTACATTCTTTCAAAGACATAGGCAGGTAAAAATAATCTACTAGCCATTAAAGCATACAGGGGATGTGGTTGAAGGCCACCTATTGTCGGAGAGAGCGTGGCTCACTAAGGGTAGTAAACAAAGGTATATACATAACAGATACCGACGTTAGAGTGTAAGCTGTTAGGCCTTCACGTCTTCCAGGCCACGTCATATGAGGTTGGGCGACCAGATCTGGTGGTAATTCACACACACACACACGCACGCACGCACACACGCACGCACTCACGCACGCACGCACTCACGCACGCACGCGCGCACACACACACAAACACACACACACGATGGGGCTTCAAATGAAATCCTTAAACTGTAATAGATATCACAATAACCATGCCATTGTCTTGTTAAAAAGTTAGTTTCATATCCTTTACAGGACGTTGCAGTCAACGCCAGCATTTTTTTTTTTTTGCTCTTGTGATCTCTTGACAAGTTTATGTTTAGTAGTTTTCGATTACTTTCTGAACGACCGGCATCAATAGAATTTCGTAAAAAACCAACGCAACGCGGACTGCTGCCAAATCGCGCGCTGCTGTGTTTCGAATGCGGGTATGCGGGATCACGAACTGCGTCCTTAACCCCTTCTCCAGATAGCCGGCCATTATCTTATAACCTGTCAATATTTTTGTTAAGGATGTCAACCGTGTTAAGCACGTGACATCAATATGCAGACGAACGCGGTGACGTCATGAGGACAGTTTAAAGATGGCCGTCCCTACTTACTTTTGACAAGCACCAATGAGGAGCAGCGTTGTACATGTTTTGATCAGTGAAACCTATAGAAGTTCATCAGAGAATGAAGGTCCAATATGGTGATGCATGTTTGCCAGTCCAGCAATCGTATAAGTAGAGTAGGAAGTTTCACAAACGGCGAGACTTCTGTGACAGCCATCTGTAGGGAACGTTATGCTGACTATCTTTTGGGATGAATGTGGCGTTATTTTAGAGCACTACATGCCAAGAGGGTAAAACTTTTACCAGTGATGTGTATACAGATCTTCTCAGGAATCATTTTTCACCCACAATCAAATCCAAACGACGTGTGGACTTCTGAGTAAAAAGGTGTCCTTTTGCAACATTACAATGGTTTAAGGTTTTCATTTGAAGCTCCCCCATCATTCATTCATATATATATATATATATATATATATATATATATATATATATATATATATATATATATATATATATATATATCATGTGCCCTGCCGGCTGCTGTAGGCGTTCATGTCTCTCCACAGATCTAGGTCTAAGGTGTTCTGGATCAACTCTGCTGATGATATTCCTCCATGCCACCTTCACTACAATCCAGTATCATTTGTATTCGTCTACCTCTGCCTCTTTTCCCATTTATGCTACCAGTTGTCACGATGTTCTCCAATACCTTTCTTCTAATGACATGAAGAAAGAAGCTCCTTGTCTCTTTCTTATTGTTGTATATAATGTTCTATTTTCGTTAGCGTCTTTCGGGCAATCGTTCAGTTACGCTGACAGTTTAAAGAAATCGAAACATTTTATGCGTATCAACATAAGCCGGTCTTCTTTCTACAGAAAACTAATTACATCTGCAATAAATTGCTTGACACCGGCTGCAGACATCACTAGCATAGACCGAAGCTAGACATGTGCACATAGTTATTTAGAGAGACAAGTAAAGTGGCTCTGATAATTTGTCACAATGACAGCCTTTCAGCTACCGATGTACACGTGCAGCCAATAGGAGCTCCTGCTACAGTTGAGTAATGAGATTGGTAGATTCTATGTTGGCTATGATGCACAAACACAAACTCAACACATTCCAGACGGTACATTAAGCTCAAGATCGAAAACAGTCTTTTTCGTCTCCATCCTCCTATTATACCTCTTCCTCCTTCACTTATTTCCCCCCTACTACTACTACTACTACTACTACTACTACTACTACTACTACTACTACTACTACTACTACTACTACTACTACTACTACTACTACTACTACTACTACTACTACTACTACTACTACTACTACTACTACTACTACTACTACTACTACTACTACTACTACTACTTCTACCACTACTTCTACTACTACTGCTTCTACTACTACTACTACTACTACTACTACTACTACTACTACTACTACTACTACTACTACTACTACTACTACTACTACTACTACTACTTCTACTACTACTGCTTCTACTACTACTGCTTCTACTACTACTGCTACTACTACTACTACTACTACTACTACTACTACTACTACTACTACTACTACTACTACTACTACTACTACTACTACTACTACTACTACTGCTGCTGCTGCTGCTGCTGCTACTACTACTTGACTCTTCAATTCAGTGCATGCTGTGTGCTATGGTGATGTCATTCGCTATCGCTATAGATTGTCTTTCTTGCTGCATTAACTTATGTTATTTTATATTATGTCTTTCTTGAAGCACAATGTAAGAAACTATCGTATGTCAGATAGCAAGGTGTCATTGGCATTATTAACATTAGCATTAATATTTTGATAAGTAATATTTTATTCTATGCGTATACTGAACTGTTATGTCACTGCTCTCTTCTTTCTGTATGCATGCAACAGCTGGACAGTGAATGATAAAATGATGGGGAAATGATGGGGAAGCCACAGGAAACAGATATATATTTTCTTTTAGAAGGATGTTTAGAATATCGTGGGCAGTCAATAAAATAAACGATCAGATGTTGATTTATGTAGGTGTTACTGAATGGTCTACACCGGATCTGTATGAGGACACACTTTATGGTGATGTCAATAACATCAGGTTGACTGCTGTTTTTAAAAACAATTATATATCCATTCTGATATATGAAAGGGTACGTAGACGGCGACCATAAAGATGAGGAAGAGTAAGAGCAGGAAGAATACGACTTTTGGTAGTAGTAGTAGTAGTAGTAGTAGTAGTAGTAGTAGTAGTAGTAGTAGTAGTAGTAGTAGTAGTAGTAGTAGTAGTAGTAGTAGTAGTAGTAGTAGTAGTAGTAGTAGTATTAGTAGTAGTAGTAGTAGTAGTAGTAGTAGTAGTAGTAGTAGTAGTAGTAGTAGTAGTAGTAGTAGAAGCAGTAGTAGTAGAAGCAGTAGTAGTAGAAGTAGTAGTAGTAGTAGTAGTAGTAGTAGTAGTAGTAGTAGTAGTAGTAGTAGTAGTAGTAGTAGTAGTATTAGTAGTAGTAGTAGTAGTAGTAGTAGTAGCAGTAGTAGTAGAAGCAGTAGTAGTAGAAGCAGTAGTAGTAGTAGTAGTAGTAGTAGTAGTAGTAGTAGTAGTAGTAGTAGTAGTAGTAGTAGTAGTAGTAGCAGTAGTAGTAGTAGTAGTAGCAGTAGCAGTAGTAGTAGTAGTAGTAGTAGTAGTAGTAGTAGTAGTAGTAGTAGTAGTAGTAGTAGTAGTAGTAGTAGTAGTAGTAGTAGTAGTAGTAGTAGTAGTAGCTGGAATAGCAGTAGAAGTAGTGATAGCAGAGCATGATGATGTTAACTTAATTAATATAGAAAATATTTATGTAAACAACTTACCTCCTTTAGACTGCCTTGTGCAGCAGAGAAACTGACCACACGAATGTCCTTTCGGCATGGTCAGTGGTCCTCAGCTTTACGCAACAACCACTTAACGTAATACACAATCACTAGAGTCAATCTCAGGGGGCACACTTCGTTTCATCAGCTTGATTGTAATCGAAAATTAGCACACCACAATCATCGCTAATGCACAATCTGAGCAGATACACGCACGAAATGCAATCTAGAATGAGAGGTACAACTATGTTAACGCTGTCACAACGCATAACGGTCAGACACATACACACGCAGATACCCACAAACACACGCACACACACTCACAGACAAAGACACACATACATACGCACATACACACTGAATGTGTGTATGTACGTTGTCTGTCATGACTTAGTTACATCCTAATAAGCTCTCCGCAGATACCCACAAACACACGGACACACACTCACAGACAAAGACACACATACATACGCACATACACACTGAATGTGTGTATGTACGTTGTCTGTCATGACTTAGTTACATCCTAATAAGCTCTCCGCAGATGTAAAGTTCCATTATTGGTCTTGCAAAACATGTTTGTTTCTTAGCGTGGAGAGGGAAGAGAAAACCCTGCAAGATAGTTTACCCGAAAAAGGGAATTGTTATACAACTTATGTGTCGATGTTTCCAGACAGTTTGTGTCATTGTTCGGTAACCGCTCAGCTGGACTGCATACAAACGCTTTTCATCACCATCATCCATACTCAATCATTAGGAAGCATTCAATGCGATTGGCTAGGTGTACACGCGTTAGTGAATTCAAATTGTATATTCGTGTATGCCAGAAGTGTTTATATTCCACCAGCTACTTGAAATAACTGTCGGCATTAGTTAAATGTCAGATCAAAATTACCGTGGTAGGCAATTCAAATTGCTGTTTGAAAATGTGTGTTGTATTTCTCAGCTTGACGGAATTGTCTTATTACATCTGTTTATGTTGTGTGCTATACGATATATACCAGGAAATAAAATCGTGCAATCTATTGTGTGAATCTTTGTTATTAAAATTCGTTACGGGAAAACATTGTGTTGAATGAGTTAAATTTGTTATTAGCCGCAACTCCGCAAATAAACAGGTGGTCTTTGAAGTCAATGTTCATGTGTCACCATTCATTCATTCAGTATGGGCATGTCCTTTGCAGAACCTCGCTCATATAACAACCTTGCGGAAAACCTCCCGATCATAAGCAAGATGTCCCGCGTCCGATACACCCATCTGGAGATCATCCGCCACATCCTGTACCCATCTTTTCGTTGGCCTTCCTCTTCTTCCCTTCTCAGTCATATACACCTCCATTATTGTTCTCTCCAAACTTTCATGACGTTTCAAGTGACCAAAATATTTCAATTTTTTGTTTTATCGTTTTTAATAGCCAACCTTCTTCAATATTCAGCTCTTGAAGTATGAATGCATTTGTTCTTTTCTTTATCCAAGATATTCTTAGAACTCGTCTATATCATTTATATTCAAAGGCATTGATGCGCTGTTAAGCTTGTGTAGTAAGTGTTGAGGTCTCACAGGCATATTTTGCAATAGGAAAGATGTATGCTCTTAAATCGAATTTTTGTAGTTCTGTCTGTCCCACTCCACAGTTTATTCAGTTGCTTTAGTCCTTGAAGATCAATCGATATTCGTCTTTTAATTTCTGTCATTGTATCACCGTTGTTGGTAATCAATTACCCAATATATTCGAAATTTTCCACCACCTCCAATTTTTCCTCAGTAACATATATTTCTTTCTCCATAGTAGTTGTATCTGTATGCATTATCTTTGGTTTTGCTATGTTTCACCATCTATATGCAATAACTGTCCGTATTAGTTAAATGTGTAAGCAATCACAACTCTGCAAATAAATATGAGCTCTTTGAAGTCAATGTTCAGAATCTTCTACAGAGAGAAGAAATGAAGTGCCAGGTATTGAGAGCTGCATGCATTGCTAGACTTCAGATCGAAACCATATGCAACAGACAAATGACATTTAGAGGGCATATCAACAATAGGCATAGAACAGTGAACTGCATGTTCCCGTTGTTTGTTGAACTAGTGAGCTGAAAACATCACGAGAAATGTCAGAGTAGATATTGACAAGGAACAATACGATCACTTTGTAATAGGAGAAATAAGACAGATCTAAACTTCTATACGCTGACGATACAGTAATATTATCAATAACCATATGATAACCGAGAAACTTACAGAGTCAATGAAAATGAACAAACTAACAAAGTCAATAAAGCTGAACAAACTAACAGATTCAATAAAAATGAACAACCTAACAGAGTCAATGACATGAAAATAACTAACAGAGTCAATAAAATGGAAAAAAAATAACTAACAGAGTTAATGAAAATTTAACAAAAAAACTTACAGAGTAAGTGAGAATGAAAACACTAACGGAGTCAGTGAGAATGAACACATTAACTGAGTCAGTGAGAATGAACAAACTAACAGAGTTAATGAAATTTAACAAACTAAAAGAGTCAGTGAGAATATGCAATCTAACAGAATTGATGAAAATTAACAAACAAAAGAGTCATCAAGAATGAAAAAAAAAACTAACAGAGTTAAATAAATTTAACAACCTAAAAGAGTCAATGAGAATGAACAAACTAACAGAGTCAATGAAATTGAACAAACTAACAGAGTCAATAAAAATGAGCTAACAGAGTCAATGACATGAAAATAACTAACAGAGTCAATGAAAATGGAAACAAAAAATTAACAGTCAATAAAAAAAACAACTGACAGAATAAATGAGAATGAAAAAATTAACGGAGTCAGTGTGAATGAACAAATTTACAGTCAGTGAGAACGAATAAAAACAAACTAAAAGAGTCAGTGAGAATGAATAAACTAACAGAGTTAATGAAATTTAACAACCTAAAAGAGTCAGTGAGAATGAATAAACTAACAGAGTTAATTAAATTTAACAAACTAAAAGAGTCAGTTAGAATGAACAAACTAACATATTCAATGAAAATTAACAAACTGAAAGAGTCAGTGAGAATGAGCAAACTAACAGAGTTAATGCAAATTAACAAACTAAAAGAATCAGTGAGAATAAACAAACTAAAAGAGTTATTAAAAATGAAGGGTTCAGCCTCTACACTGGTCAGTTAGGCTAAAATGTTGACTTCTCGTCCTTGACTTGGGTCCGTAAATTAAAAATACCGTTCTTCTTCTTCTTCTTCTTCTTCTTCTTCTTCTTCTTCTTCTTCTTCTTCTTCTTCTTCTTCTTCTTCTTCTTCTTCTTCTTCTTCTTCTTCTTCTTCTTCTTCTTCTTCTTCTTCTTCTTCTTCTTCTTCTTCTTCTTCTTCTTCTTCTTCTTCTTCTTCTTCTTCTTCTTCTTCTTCTTCTTCTTCTTCTTCTTCTTCTTCTTCTTCTTCTTCTTCTTCTTCTTCTTCTTCTTCTTCTTCTTCTTCTTCTTCTTCTTCTTCTTCTTCTTCTTCTTCTTCTTCTTCTTCTTCTTCTTCTTCTTCTTCTTCTTCTTCTTCTTCTTCTTCTTCTTCTTCTTCTTCTTCTTCTTCTTCTTCTTCTTCTTCTTCTTCTTCTTCTTCTTCTTCTTCTTCTTCTTCTTCTTCTTCTTCTTCTTCTTCTTCTTCTTCTTCTTCTTCTTCTTCTTCTTCTTCTTCTTCTTCTTCTTCTTCTTCTTCTTCTTCTTCTTCTTCTTCTTCTTCTTCTTCTTCTTCTTCTTCTTCTTCTTCTTCTTCTTCTTCTTCTTCTTCTTCTTCTTCTTCTTCTTCTTTCTTCTTCTTCTTCTTCTTCTTCTTCTTCTTCTTCTTCTTCTTCTTCTTCTTCTTCTTCTTCTTCTTCTTCTTCTTCTTCTTCTTCTTCTTCTTCTTCTTCTTCTTCTTCTTCTTCTTCTTCTTCTTCTTCTTCTTCTTCTTCTTCTTCTTCTTCTTCTTCTTCTTCTTCTTCTTCTTCTTCTTCTTCTTCTTCTTCTTCTTCTTCTTCTTCTTCTTCTTCTTCTTCTTCTTCTTCTTCTTCTTCTTCTTCTTCTTCTTCTGCGTTCATCCGGATTTTTTTTCCGGATGTGACTGCGTTGTGCCTGTTTACAACAGAGGTGCGTTCTTGCGCCGTTAGGCCTACACATCCGACTTCTGCGGGCATTTGTTGACCGGGTTAACCTTCCCGGGGATGCTTGAGTTCAAAGTGAGCCAGCGCAAAAAAAAAAAACAAAAAAAAAACAAACAAACAAAGAAGAAAAAAAGAAATGAAAATGAAACAAAACAAAACTAACAGAGTCAATGAGAACTGAGAAATTAACAGTCAGTGCAAGAGCAACGGTAAAAAAATATTAATATCTCAATTTAGTTTAGTTTAGTTTAGTCGTTGAATCAACATCACGACACACGGTTTAACCAATAAGTGCTCCGTTTTCCTCCTAACTCAAACCTAGGTCTGGAGAAACTCAGCTCAATGCACGAACTCCGTTGCATCGGCGAGGATCCTGAAATATTTTGGGTAGATTTTTAACTCGAAATTTTGCCTGGGCAGCGCCGTTATACTACTCTTTTTCGATTTCCAACTGCCAAGGGATTTATTTACGTGCGTAACAACACACACGGGCGTCCGATCTCACTACCCGGAGACCAGGGGAAATTTTATTACTGGAAGTCCAGGTGGATTTTTTAAATAAATCCCGGTCCTCACCGGGGCCTGAACCTAGGACCTCCAGCACTCGAGGCGGACACCATACCTCGAGACCACTCAGCCCCCCTGTATCTCGATTTAGCAAACCAAAAACATAATGACAACCGATAAATCCAATATGCTGGCAGATATATTGATCAGTGGAGGGAAACTACCGGAAGTGAGCAGTTTTGAATTTCTCGCTTCACTGATAAAGCGCGATGGAAATGTAGTGACACAAATTCAAACAACACAAACAGCACTCTGCAAAAACAACAGCAGTTAACACCTGTATGGGTTGGAACAAACAGAAAAACGAAATTAAGAGCACAAAAGGCATTCATACTTTCTGTGCAACATATGGGTGTAAAGTATAGACACTTAACAAATCTACTGGCGAGCATATATTTGACTTCCAAAATAAGTGTCCACGAAGAGTATTAATAATCACCGTCGAAAAGAGGGGGAGTCGTATTGGCGAAGTGGTTTCGCCGCTTTCCTCGCGTTCTGAGCTATGTGGGTTTGATTCCGGACTGCGTTGTTCAGTTCACGAGCGCAATTTTCTCGGAGACTCCTGGGGGTCGTCGCTGGAGCTACGGAGTTCATGCTTTGTATGACGCTTTCAAAATCCTTGGGGGGGGGGGGTCAAAAAGAGATCCGTTCAACAAACTCAGTGTTAAAGAAGATTGGTTATTAAGACAAGAATACCGGAGGAAAATGACTAAAATGACATATATGCCTGGACAAGATAGCTATTGAGGGATACGTATTGGAGAAGAGGAAAAGAGGAAAACCCCAAGGTAGATGGATTAAAGGATGTGACAGCAACAGAGGTAGGATACCTGGCTGATGTTAGAGACACATTTCGAAAGACTGTTGTGGGGACACAGTTATGTAATGGACAAAGTCATACTCGATAATATTGATAAACGATAGAGGAGGTGAACAGAGAAATTATCCTTGTGTGGGAAGTATTAAAAGCAAGAGAAGAAAAGAAAGAAGGAGAAAGATGTATGTGGAAAACTTAACCAATTGGGCAACACACAAGCAGTATCAGCTTCATTAAATCATAAAGAGGGTGACAGCCTGGAGCAAAACGTTTTCCTCTCAGCTGTTAATTCAGTGTTACAGATTAAGGATTAATGATTTTGGTTGTTTTCACAGAGAGATACATATCTGGATGGCTGGAGCACATGGTGTAATCGATATAAAGACACAAATCTTATTCAAGACTGTAATCATGTGAGTCGACGAACCATGACAGTCCACATGTGTCACGTTATATGTGTTAGAACAAACATCGTTTTGATAAAGGTTACCTTTTGTAAGATGGAAAACATACTGACCAATAAAACGATGTCAACTGTAACGAGAAAAAGAGTGTTGAATAGAACCTGTACATTTGAATGAATATGAAACATGGACAATGAGTGACTTGCACCTTGCCCTCTTGACAGACAATAGTGCGTAAAATGGAGTTATACCTCTCCATAACACAAAGCCTGGGCTGAATTTAGAGACCGTGTGTTGCCCGTGCAGCACGATCCCTCTCTCGGCCTGTCTAGTGTACTCCAGAGGAAAGGTAACACCAATACGTCTGGAACAAGACAAGCTATAGATCAGCAAAGCAATGCTCTAACTGTCAGGTTGTCGGAGTTTCGATTCTAGACCAGTTGCCGACCAAGGCTTAGAACCTGGTCTGCCCTGCCATGACATTTAGTCTTTAGGTTGCATTTCCTCGCACTAGGACAGGCTTGTACCCTCCCAATTGCGCTACTCCGGTCGAAACCGTTGGCACAATGTGGGTTGTCGGGTTTGGTAAGCGCCGCCCAACATTCGGCGCATTCGGACAATGAGTAGACAAGCCGAAAAACACTGGTCTCAATGGCCTAAACGTATGACATCAGCCTCTGATTCGGAGCGTACAGAATTTGGAACCTGGTCAGGATAACACTCCTGTCAGGGGAAGCAGACGATTCAAACTGCCTTCTAATGTCTGGGTAGTGCATCTGAAGCCTAAACCTCTCTGACAGGGACGGAAATATTAGCGGATGTGGTCAGCATGGCCGAATGAATAAGAACGCTGGCTCTTAAACATCCGGTGTGCTGATACCGAGGTAGTGGGTTCAACCATTATACCGGTCAGTTAGATAAAATGTTGACTTCTCGTCTTTGACTTGGGGACGCAAATTACAAGCACCTCAGAAGTTGGAGAGGGTTCACCTGATGGCGAAAGACACTGGTAGAAGGAAAAGCTAATACACATGTAAAAATCTGTCCGGTGCACTAGAAGTAGTAGCAGGTGTATGGAATACGTTTGAGTTCAAAGCGAAATAAATTAAGGAGGTTTCGTGTGCGCTATCGTTTGCCTAGCGGCCCTTGGTCACGTGTTCGCATGGGCTTCGAGGCAGGCGTTTTGTTCTACAAGTGACCTGCGCTTCCGTGTCAATCCAGCGTAAAATGTGTACTACGAAATATTCTGGGAAATATGGGCGGCTAGCGTAATATAAACCACATTACATACAGCATGTCAATTAGTCCATAACAATATGGAGTAAAAACACATAACTAATACTTCTCAAGGCTTCAGGAACGGGATAATTTTCGTGTGCACACTTGACTTTCTCCGTAATCCCGTATACTCTCGTGAGTAACGTGACGTGAGCGAGAATTGGTATCGGTTCTCCCCACGTCGGTAACTTACGGGGTATGTGAGCCGGTCGCTCAGAAAGCAATGGCAAACTATTGAGCGTAATCTTGTCAAGAAATCAACAATCAGCTGAAAGATGCTGATGTTGACAGCGATGTCCCGTAAAGGATTTGCGAAAAAAAAAAAAAAAAATCTTACAGTCCGATGATTGGCCGCTGTCCTTATAAGATCTCAAATTCAGCCTAAATTCTGTCGAACATGTGGCATTTACGGTTTGTGTATCGGCAAAAGAAGCACAAGCAAAACACACAACAACGGCAAATGTATAAATTTTTCCTGTAGATGAAACAGAAGGAGAGAAGGAGGTGAAACAAGAAGAAAGAAAAGGGGGGAGAAGAAGAGAAAAAGAAAAAAAAAGAAGAAGAAAGAAGAAGGAGACGGAGACGTTAAGGAGTAGGAGAAGGAAGAGGAAAAAGAGGAGAAAGATTAGGGGTAAGAAAAGGAAAAGCAAGAAGAAGAAGAAGAAGAAGAAGAAGAAGAAGAAGAAGAAGAAGAAGAAGAAGAAGAAGAAGAAGAAGAAGAAGAAGAAGAAGAAGAAGAAGAAGAAGAAGAAGAAGATGAAGAAGATGTGAAAGAGTAAGAGGGGAAGAGAAGAACGAGGAGTAGTGAGAGGAGGAAAAGCAAAAAGAAGTAGAAGGCGAGGGGGGTAAGGGGGTGGAGTAAGTAGTAGTAGCAGCAGCAGTAGTAGTAGTAGTAGTAGTAATAGTAGTAGAAGTAGTAGTAGTAGTAGTAGTAGTAGTAGTAGTAGTAGTAGTAGTAGTAGTAGTAGTAGTAGTAGTAGTAGTAGTAGTAATAGTAGTAGTAGTAGAAGAGGAAGAAAAGGGAGAAGAATGAGAAGATTAAAAAAAAGAATACATTGCCATTTATTACTTGAAATAAGGTGAGTCGACCCAGTTCTCTACACGTGAAAATCAATAACCCGGCCGAGGACACCCAAATTATGGTTCTAGTGATTCCACCCAGGGGGTGACAGGAAAACATTGAACAGAAGCGGATGTCAGGAGGGTGCAGTTCCACACATCTCTTAAAGTAACGTGAAGGTTAGCTCCAGGGGGAGAGGGGGGGGGGGTGCCTGGCGATTTGTCCCTGCAGGTCAAGACTGAGGTAGTTGGATTTGAGATGTTTCTACATTTATTATAAAACGGATATCTCTATTGTTCTCAATGTATGAAGCTGTTGTCCACTTGTTCATATTTGCCTTTATTTATTAGGTTTGTTTTGTTTTTATTTCATGTGCGTGTATTCCACAATGCTCACTTTCTGATAACTTTCCTTGTTATTTCCAGACTAGGGTTCAGCATGGCCGAATGGATAAGAGCCCTCGCACTTAAACGTCCGGTGTTTTGATGCCGAAGTAACTGGTTCAACCCCTACACCGGCCAGTTGGACTAAAATGTTGACTTCTCGTCATTGTCTTGGGGACGTAACTTACAAGTATCTGAGAAGTCGGAGTGGGTTTGCCTGATGGCGAGGGACACTGATACTAGGGTAAGCTGATCCAGATTCAAAGATCAGTCCAGTACACTAACTGTAGTAATCAATATAAAATAACACAAAGTAATGCAGCTTTACAGGACACAATTGCAAAAAACACGTTTCGGCGACTAGCCTTCATCAGCAAACAAATATATAAACAAAACACAGCATATAGTCATTGAGAAGACCCTGCTATACCAAGCGTTGATTGCTACAGCGACCATAGATTAATCATAAGCAAAATACATATACAATTAAATATACGCCAAGAAACACAACATTTTATCTACGGTAACTGAAGAGTGAGGAGATAAAGATAAATTCAACTTAGAGGTAAAGAACAGATTTGATGCATTGTCCGATATGGAAATAGTATTTCAAGATGTCATCGACCAACGGGAAATAATAAAGAAATCAGTCAGCTAAGTTGCACAAACAACCACCCCACAAATAAAGATGATGGGGCTCAATAAATGGATGGCGGAAGACATCTTAAAACTCATGGATATAAGAAGAAATAACGAAAATTACCACGAAAAATATGAAGATATTCACATGAAATTTAGGAAACTATGCAAAGATACAAAAGAAGCATGGCTTGAGGAAAATTGCAGGGAAATTGAAAACCAATACAACACCCGGAATACCAAACCAATGCAGAAAAGAATTAATGACATCACTAACAAAAGAACACACACATCAACGGGTTGCCTGAAAACCAAAGATGGCAAAATCATAATAGAAAAGATCAGATTTTGCATCCGTGGTCAGATTATGTGAAAAATCCTTATGATAATACAAGAGAAGAACAGTATGATATTTGGAATAATAATGAAGAACCATCAATTTTGAAGATAGAAGTTCAGAATGCTCTTAACCATCTGAAAACTGGCAAAACCCCGGGTCCAGATAACATCACAACAGAAATTATCATTGCCTTAGAAGAATATGGAATAGACCAGATCACTAGACTGTTGAACGCAATATACGATACTGGAGATATATAACGCCTGAATTATGTAATTCTATATTTATTGCAATCCCGATGAAATTAGAAGACTTGGAAAGTTATTAACGTTGGACAATTAGTATAATGAACCACGTCACGAAGATTTTACTAAGAATTATCATGCAAAGAGTTAGAAAGAAAGTAGAAAGTGGGAGAAGAACAATGTGGGTTTGTAGAAGGCAAGGATACAGTAAATGTTGTGTATATACTGAGAACATTAACTGAACGTTCTATTGAAGTAAACAAAGACCTACATCTTTGCATTATTTACAAAGTCTTTCGATAAAGTGAGACATGTCAACATGATAAAGAGGCTTGAAGATCTGTATATTGATAGGAAAGACCTTAAACTTGAAAAAGCATATATTGGAAACAACAAGCTGTCATAAAATTTGATAATGAAGTAGGTCAATATCAACCTATTAAGAGAGGTGTGAGAGAGGGTTGTGTAATGTCTCCAGATCTTTTTTTTCCCTGTACAGTGAAAATATTTTAAGAAATGTAGAAGATACGAAAGGAATCATAATTGGAGGAAGAAACATCACTAACCTTTGATATGCGGATGATACAGTATTGATTGCAGACAATGAGCAGGATCTGCAACATTTAGTAGATTCGGTTGTTCACACAGTAAACAACTAGGGTTAGAATTAAATTGTAAGAAGAGACAGATTATGGTCGTCACTAGGAAGAAGGCACTACCACAATGTAATATACAAGTAAATGAGAATATTCTTAAGCAAGTGAATCGGTACAATTATCTCGGAACAGTCATAACATTTGATGTGAGATGTCTTGAAGAATTAGAAAAATAGTGTTGAGGTGCTACATAGAACCTGTACTTTTATATGGATGTGAAGCTTGGACAATGAGCAGTCAAGCTGAAAAACATCTGATGGCTGTAGAAATGTGATTTCTGAGGAAAAATCAAAACTACCATGGACAGACAGAAAACCCAATGACCAAATCCTACAAGAAACAAATGAAAATCGCAAACTGATTAGAGAAATTAGACGGACACAGTCAAAATACTTTGGTCACGTTATGAGAAGAAATACATTGGAGAACTTTGTGACAACTGGCAAGATCGAGGGGAGAAAAACAAGGAGGAGGCAGAGAAGTAAATACCTGGATGGCTTGGCCACGTGGCATGGTCGAGACAGGAACACTGAGCTAATCGATCTGGTGATCAAGTGAGATGGCGAAACATGACAGCCCACGCTATTCAGCATGTCACTTGATGATGATGATAAACAACAATATGGAAATAACTTTACGCAGCTTTGACACTATGTATAAACACCAATACGGAAATAACTTTACGCAGCTTTGACAATATGTATAAACACCAATACGGAAATAACTTTACGCAGCTTTGACAATATGTATAAACACCAATACGGAAATAACTTTACGCAGCTTTGACAATATGTATAAACACCAATATGGAAATAACTTTACGCAGCTTTGACAATATGTATAAACACCAATACGGAAATAACTTTACGCAGCTTTGACACTATGTATAAACACCAATACGGAAATAACTTTACGCAGCTTTGACACTATGTATAAACACCAATACGGAAATAACTTTACGCAGCTTTGACACTATGTATAAACACCAATACGGAAATAACTTTACGCAGCTTTGACACTATGTATAAACACCAATACGGAAATAACTTTACGCAGCTTTGACACGATGTATAAACAACAATACGGAAATAACTTTACGCAGCTTTGACACGATGTATAAACAACAATATGGAAATAACTTTAAAAGAAAGGACTGTTCTACAGGACTTGAGGCATGGTGGTGAGCTCATGATTGTGTAAACCAATCGGCACTGGCCCGGCGATGTGGGCGGTATCTCTCCGACAGTGATCTCTGAGATCATTCTAGCATCAACATCATGTGCCTGGCAATGCGACATAGAGTTTATGCCTCTCCACATATCTGGAACCTGGGAGTTCTCGATCACTTCCTTGGATTTGGCGTTGCCTAAAAGAGGCTAATAAAACTAGAACATTATATACAACAATAAGAAAGAGATAAACAACATTCTTCGGTCATGTAATGAGAAGAGAGGCACTGCAGAACATCGTGAAAATGGAAAGTTCGAGGGGAAGAGAGGCAGAGCAGACCAAGAGAAATGATGCTGGATGGACTGAGGCGGTGGCATAGAGGAATATCATCAGTAGATTAATCCAGAATACCAAAGACCGAGATCTGGAGATAGCCATGAACGCCTACGCCAGCTGACAGGGCACTTGATGACGATGATGATGATCATGATGATGATGATTCAGTAGCTTAATGACAGTCTTGTATCACGGATGGCTTAAAATAGTCCCTATCCGACAAGGATGTCGTAAGCCAGTCAATAACGTCGCGCTCTTATCTGAACTGCTTTTTTCTATTAATAACTGTTTGGGAAGATAATGTGGAGGTTTCTCCTTGCCTTTCAAATATAACCGGGGTTTCTTCTTCTTTGCGTTCATCCGGAGTGATTTTTTCAGATGTGATTGCGGTGTGTCTGGTTAGGCACCCTCGGGTCGAAACCCTCAGGCCAACACATCCGACTTTTAGCGTGCATTTTTGACCAGGTTAGCAATCCTGGGAGACTCTCACTTTTGTGGTACCGTCCACATCTCAGCTGGTCTAGTTGGAACAGTCGAAGACTACACGGTCATCCCTCAAGTGAAGGCAGGGACAGTCCATAGCATTTTCCGCCATCCTGGGTGGCTTCCATAATTGCAGAGCCGGCACATAACGCTCTGGTGCTGGGTTTACCGAGGGAATCGTCACGTCCTGCTCATGGCTGTTTTAATTCCTCACTTCAATATATTGGGCATTTCGCTCGCCCTGGGCCGTTCCTGCACAAATCAGTCAGCTCTGCGGTTGGTTTCCACTAAGCGAGTTTTCGGACATGTGCTTGTCCCTGTACCCATCAGAGCTGTTCCAGGCACGGCGGACATTCGGAAAACTACCTAGTCAGAGCTGTTCCGAACAAGAGCGGCATTCGGAAACTAGGTAGTCAGAGCTGTTCCTAGCACGGGAGACATTCGGACGAGACATTTCACTCGGACGTAAATGCGTAGTGTCAATTTTTAGTTTGCCACCCGTAGGACGACACTTCCGAATTCCGGCGGGCATTTTTTAGTGAGGTTAGCCTTCCTCTGGTTTCGAGACACGTTAGACTGTTGTAATGTCACCCACATCTCGGCTGGTCAAGATAGAACGATCAACGATTCCGTGGTCTGCCCTCAAGGGAAGGCAGGGGCAGACCATGGGAATTATCTCGCTATCCAAGGAGGCTTCCATAATTGCAGAGCCGGCACATATTGCTCTGAGACTGGGCTCACCCAAGGAGTTTCCACGTCCTGCTCATGGCTGCTTTAGTTCCTCACTTCCATGTGTTGGGCATCCCACTTGCCACTGATCGCTCAATCACACACCAGGAGCGGTCAGACTGCGAGTGACATCCACTCGGTAAGCTTTTGCTTGTGACTTCAGACCACGCAATAGGTTCTCTCGCCGTGCGTTCCATCTTGCGTTGATGAGACATTATTCCACTTTTGTCTACACTCTCTATGAGTTAGATACAGACAGTTTCCGTAACCCTTCGACTGGGGCACTTTTCTGACTTTTTTGTACTCGCTCACGAGGTAGGCTACATGTGCTGCCGGCTCAGCACCTTACCTTCGTGCAGCAGTGAACGGGAAACGGCCAGGCCCCTTCATCCGGGAAACTCTCATATCCCCCAGCTGGGAGCCTTCGAACATGTATCAGACCTGAGCATGTAGCTTGCTCAGTATCATGTTTCTATTTTCCGGTAGACGGGTATCAGCCTGGCTCTAAGATCCGAGGGTTTGTGGCTTAGAGGCGTTCAGCCACAGCCCTCGACACGGAGCCTTAAGAGTTTTGTCCGGACCAAGAAATTCTGCCTTTGTGCACCTCATTTAAATTTTGACTGCTATCCTCAGTCTATGCCTGCAGAGCAGCAGGTTGTGTCTCTCTTAGTCTGGTCCCTATCCCATAAGCTGTCCGATATGTAATTTTTCACCCATCGGCAAGCAAATGGGGTCTATGGGACACGCAAGCTCCCCCACCACGTCAAGGTGGAGACACATCGGGGGAGTAACCGGGGTTTTGTTACCTCTGCCTTTGATAGCGATTTCCGACTGTCTAGACGAGTCAGTTGCCCACTCTTCACCACTTAGGGGGTGTTGTTACGAGTTCCCATTTAAAGAGTATCAGATAAAGATGCGTCTAAAAGAATACTCCATGAAATACTCCAGAAAAAAAACAACAACCAATGAACAAGGCCTAAACGAAACAAATGAAAAACGTAAATTGATTAAAGAAATTATACGTAGATAGTCAACAGTTTTTGGACACATTATTAGAAGAAATAATTTAAAGAACTTCAACAGTTTTTGGACACATTATTAGAAGAAATAATTTAAAGAACTTTGTGACAACTTGCAAGATTAAGGGGGAAAGAACAAGCGGACGGCATATAAGTAAATATCTGGATGCCTTGGCCACCAGGCATGGTGGAGATCAAAACAGGGAGCTGATACACAACTCTGGTGATCATGTGAGATGGCGAAACATAACTGCCTACGCTTATCGGTATGACACTTGATGATGATCACAGGTAGTTACATCTCAACGAAGGTATGAAACAAATACACATACCTAACTGCGTGTCACGTATGTAGCATAAACTAAGCTAATACTCGGTGTAACTAAACAAGACGGACACACTGGTTCCCGCTGTCACACACTATATGTAACACTACACCACACGCATACGTCCAGAAGCATACTTTAGCTGCAGGTAAAGTAACAACGCGTTAGAAATCTAGAATGAAAGAAAAACTCCCGTCGCTGGTGCGACAATATGTAAACACATGCGCGCTTTGTGCGTGAGCAAAAGAAGACCTTGGCTACTGCCTGTTGTAACCAATTCCCGCTCATTTTTGCGGCATCTTTCTGGCAAGCAGAAATCTAACCGCCCACCCTTTCTCTCGGTGATTGTGTCCCTTGAAGTGTTTTTTTCTCCATGAACCCAACAGCCGATCTGTCTCGTTTACGTGTGTTGAATTCACTTAAGCTCGTCAATTCAATTTTCCCTGTTTCCTTTGTCCCTTGTCTTGCCGTTCGTTTACTAAAATATTTAATAAGTTTATCTTTGTAGTGATTTGTTTTTCTTTGTTCTTTCTTTCGTAGCCTTTCAAAGCGTGAAAGATCTGTGTATCTTTCACGATGTTCTCTCTCTCTCTCTCTCTCTCTCTCTCTCTCTCTCTCTCTCTCTCTCTCTCTCTCTCTCTCTCTCTCTCTCTCACTCTCCTTCCTCCCCCACTCTCTCCCTCTCTCTCTCTTTCTCTCTCTCTCTCTCTCTCTCTCTCTCTCTCTCATCCTCACTCTCGCTCTTTATCCCAAGCATCCCCCATCCGTGTTTCCCCCATGCTGTACATTTCTGTCTACTATTCTTTCATCTCCGTGTGTTCTGGGTCTTCCGCTGTTTCTTTTACTTTGTGAATTTAAGACAAAGGCCCTTTTAATTATTCAAATTTCAAATCCCGAAACAACCAAATAACCTTTTAATTATACTATCCTCATGGTTTCTCATGTACGTTATATCCAAGAATTTGTATACAAGTTGGAAAACTGTCTGGAAAAATTATAAATAATCTTAGGTATGCTGACGACGCAGATCTCCATGGCGAAGAGCCCATACCGCGTTGCGTTGGTTTTCCGTTGGTATCGGTGCCGGTCGTTCATAAAGCAATGGCAGATTACTGAACGTAAAACTGCCTTGAGATCACAGCGGCAGACATGCTGGTGTTGAATACGATGTCCTGTAAAAAGGATATGCAACAACAAAATATTATGACGATAGTTTTACTAGCAGAAAGCTAGCAAGAGTTATAAAACTTAGTGGAACAAGTAAACATGTATAGTGCAGAATGTGGCTTAGATATTATTGTCCAAAAATAGCGAAAAGTATGATAATTAGCAGTCAATGACCATCTCAGTAAACGAGGAGACATTAGAACAAGTAAAAAAAATTTCCTATTTCGGAAATATAATAACAGATGATGGCAGAAGCGAAATAAACATCAAAAAGAGAATGGGAATGACGAAAGATGTTTTCAACAACCTTGAAATCAGTATTAACATTTAGAGAGATTAACAACGCGGTAAACATTAGAATTGTCAAATTGTATGTCTACTCAACATTACTATATGACGCAGAAGCGTTGAAAATGAACAAGCTATTACAAAATGGACTAGAAGCCCAGGAGATGTGAATATATAGAGAGATATGACATATTTCATGGAAACAAAAACAATCAAGTACAGCTGTTATAGAAAAATTAAGAATAAAAAAAGTTTATGAAATAAATAAAAAAGAGACAAATTAACTATTTCGGCCACTTTAAAAGACATAACACTCTTATAAAAACATATTGGGGGAGGGGGTAAGGTTGAAGACAAGAGGCAGTCAACAATCAAAGTAAGCGATAGGCAGTTTTAGAGATTCATTGCAGCCAACCTTCATTGTGGAGAAGGCATCTTATTGATTCATTGTCTAGTTTTCTCAATGTACGTCATCCAGCGCCTGTGTCTGTTCTTCATCTCTCTGTACTCTATTCATTGAGCTAGTTGTCCACGAGCTTAACTTTGGTGATTCTATCATAACAATTTTTCGGAGGTCTGCAAGGCCAAATGGATATGAATGCGCGTTCCTAAACATCCGGTGTGCTGATGCCGAGGTAAGTAATCTAACCCCTAAACCGGACAGTGGGACTAAAATGTTGATTTCACGTCACTGACTTGGGGACGTAAATTACAAGTACCTCTGAAGTCGGAGTGGGTTCGTCTGATGGTGAGGGACACTGGTAATAGGGAAAGATAATCCACACGTAAAATTCAGTCCAGCGAAGTAATGTGGTAGGACTACGCTTGAGTTCAAGGCAAGCGAGTGTAAAAAAACAATTAAAAAGAAATATCATTGTGGCCATTTAATGTTGCGCAGGCATCAATTAATGAATGTTTGTATTTTATCTGCAGACATTTTAGACGATCACCATGTGTTTGATTCACACGGTAATGCAGACTTAACGTTGGATCCGTATAAGTTCACAGCGGTCTGCTCTCTATATTTCCACGGACATTCTGGTGGCGGCATTATGCACAGTGTGCCTGAGCGGACTTTTGTTTGTCGAAACACCTGTCTTTTCCACTTTTCACATGGGGCAGTGAGGAACATTTTATGTGAAATTCACTGGCACGGGAACAGAGCATAATGGGGATGACCCGTGGCTGTGATGTTGGAACCGGGACAGAACTGAACTGAACTATTTCCACGGACACAAATCTGTGAGTCAGTCTCACTAGATGCCACGCCTCCCATTATCATCTGCACTGTGTTTTCTGTTAGGGAAGCTGGGAGGTGAACCTGCGTTAGCTCGCTACGTTGTCTATGTTTGCTAAACTTCAGGCTTTCTAGTTTGTATTTTGCTAGTTTATAATGACTGGGAGAACTTGGTGACAACTGGCAAGATCGAAGGGAAGAGACCAAGGGGAAGACCGAGAAGTAAATACCTGGATGGCTTGGCCACGTGGCATGGTCGAGACAGGAACACGGAGCTGATTCACGACTCTGGTGATCGAGTGAGATGGCAGAACATGACCGCTCACGCTTATCGACATGGCACATGATGGATGGATGGCGTTTATAGTACGAAAAGTTCATTGGACGAAAAGAACAACCGAAACTTTCCAACAAGAACTGAATAATGGAGAAGAGAGGGCATTAAGATATATAAAATTGGGGGAAATGACATATTTTGCGATTGTTAAGAACCATGAATTCATGGAAAACATAATAATGGCGAAAGGAGTGAGGAAGAGGAGAAAATGAAGTCCGCATGGATGGATCCAAGATGTCATATAAAATGTACATTTAATAGCATGGGGGAACTTCTCAGGGTTGGCCCAAGAAAACAAATAGGCGATAAAAGGCGGGCGCTTCTCGGAGCTCAACGCAAGAAAACCCAAACACAAAGAGTCAAGTCTGAGCGAGAAACAATAAAAACAATTCCCGGTCTGACAGGTCATCCTCATGACCGGTGTCCTTATAGGTGCCACTCAAGAAAAGGCCAAACCAGGGGGAGGGGGAAATCGATAATGGCAGCAGGTACAGTGGCAACAGAAGAAACATCGAGGATGTCGTCGATGAACGAAGGAATGGTAGATGATGACAAAGAGACCCCACAAGGCACGCATCAATAGATGTCATCTTACGAGCCACAACAACCAGAACGATTTATATCGCGCTATGAAAATTTTTCCCTACAAATCGGAATCAGAAGCATGGGGTCGTCTTCTTGTAGAGATGACAGCGACAGAGGCAGGATTTATAATAGTGAGGACTTTTGAAAGGCTGCAATGGGGAAAATAGTAATGCGTTTTGTGTTGTCCTGAAGCCAGTTTGAGTCTGTCAATCTGTGGTCTTAATCTCCCCTCCCCTTTTTGTGGGAAACCCTAACATTCCCCCCCCCCCCGCCCACGAGGGGAAATTTCCCACCGCTTGAGAACCACTGTACTATAATAAATAGATAATGTTGCAGTCACAGGGCTGTACTAAGCTATGGTAACACAGATATAATGGTTCTGTCACAGTCACGCAGCTGTACGAATTTACTGTAACAAAGACATAATAGTGCGTTCACACAGTTGTACCCATGTAGTGTAACTCAAATATAATAATGCAGTGACACAACTTTACTAATCCTCTATAACACATATATACTGTTACACTCACACATCTATACTATTCTATGATAACACAGATATACTGTTACACTCACACATCCATACTATTCTATGATAACACAGATATACTGTTACACTCACACATTCATACTATTCTATGGTAACACAGATATACTGTTACACTCACACATTCATACTATTCTATGATAACACAGATATAATGATGCACTGATAATACAGCTGTACTAATCTACGTGTTGTATGTAAATAAAATATAGGATATGACATTTTTTTACTGACTTGTTATAGTTTGTTTTTTTTGTCCTCCTTTTCCAAGTTTATTGCGGTTTCATTTTTTCGCGTATGACTTGTATAAGCAACTCATAAATTTAGGCAGTTCTGACTGACATTTTGTAATGCTTTGCAATTTTCTCAACAAGTTTATGACAGTTTACTTTCTTCTAAGTTTTGTAAGGTTCACCTAACCGATTTAATGTTTCTAACCGTTTCCTTTTCTCTCTCTCTCTCTCTCTCTCTCTCTCTCTCTCTCTCTCTCTCTCTCTCTCTCTCTCTCTCTCTCTCTCTCTCTCTCTCTCTCTATTTTATTTTCAATGTAAGTGTAACATTCATGACAGATAACTGGTGTGCGAAAAAGATGAGTGACTGGAGGGGCGAGTGTTAGACGGGCTTGCGTGCCCAATTTGTGACCACTCTGGAAATAAAGTGGGCGTGTTCCTAGTGAAGTGGTTACCCTGCCTGTCTCGCTCTCCTAAGGTCGTGGGTTCGATTTCGGCAACGACATTCGGTTCACGAGTGCACTATTCTCGGAGGCTCCTGGGGTCGCTGGAGCAACGTAGTTGGTGCTTTGTGCGACAATTTCCTGCGAAAAGAGACTCAGCCATGTGGGATAACACCCGGTGCAACGAAGTCGATCATCTGTTCTTTTATACTATTTTGTAAAAATAAACTGTGTGTTCTCGCTCTCTCTCTCTCTCGGTCTCTCTCTCTGTCTCTCTCTTCTCTCTCTCTGTCTCTTCTCTCTCTTCTCTATCTTCTCTTTCTCTTTTTTCTCTCCCACCCCTCTCTCTCTCTCTCTCTCTTCTCTCTCTGTCTCTCTCTGTCTCTCTCTCCCCCTCTCTCTGTCTCTCTCTTCTCTCTCTGTCTCTTCTCTGTCTCTTCTCTCTCTTCTCTTTCTCTTTTTTCTCTCCCACCCCTTCTTTCTCCCTTCTCTCTCTCGCCTCTCTCTCTTTTCTCTATTCCCCCTCTCAATTTTTCTCCACAACTTTAACGAACATGCTTGCTATCTTATATAATCTCCCTTTCTATAACCAACATTAGAAACTGCTTACCAAACATAAATAGATAATACCCATAAAATAAAAGCATTTCTGACATCACAGGGGAATGAATCTACTGCAGATCAGGTTCGATAAAGATAACATAGATAAGATAAATGGAACTGATAGGAATTAATGTGTTCTCTTACGGATTAAGAAATTTAATGCCAACAAAATTGAAGACATGTATGAAGAAGTGATGTGTGTAAGGAGTAAAGAAGGAGAAAAGAAGGATGGGATGGAAAGATCTGTGTCATCATATACTATATTCAATATGCTGGTGTTAATAACAAGGAGGATGTCCCTGATCTGATAATAATAGTAAATAGAAGATGGTTCCGAAGTGTTGATCTTATGCTGACGGGAAGAGTCTTGAGTTTATGAAAAATGAGAGAGGAAGAGAGAGAGAGAGAGAGAGAGAGAGAGAGAGAGAGAGAGAGAGAGAGAGAGACTGAGAAAGAGAGAGAGACTGAGAGAGAGACAATGAGATACACATATAGAGAGAGGCCAACAGGCACAGAGAAAAGAGACACAGAGAGGCAGTGATAGACAGAGAGAGAGAGAGAGAGAGAGAGAGAAAGAGAGAGACAGATATAGACAGACATTCGTTCCAATAGGCAGACACGTAGACAGGCATATTCGAGGGGAAGTCAATAAGTAAGTCACAAATGGCTGTAGAAAAATAACTAAATATGGTAATAACTTGAAAGCAGTTTATATTTATACATACATTGTCCCTTTATTTCTCAACATGATTTCCACCAACATTAATGCACTTATCTCATCGTTTTATCAGTCCTCCCAAACCAGCTGCATAGAATTGCGTGCTCTGTTTTCTAAACCACGTTTTTACTTCACATTCAACTTCGGCGTCATTCGCGAAATGTCTCCTGCCAAGGTGGGTTTACAGTGGACCAAAAAGGTGGAAATCGCTAGGAGCTAAGTCGGGGCTGTAAGGTGGATGTTCCAGAACTCCCTACCTTAGTTGGTTAATTTTTTCCTGAGTTAATCGATCCGTATGCGGTCTGGCATTGTCATGAAGACGTAACACGCTTCTAGTCAGCAGTCCTGGACGTTTTCTTCGAATTGCATCATAGAGTATCGATAGAACTTAACAGTACGATTCAGAATTCACATTGTCACCTTTCTTCTTGAAATTGGTTAAAAGCACGCCTTGACAATACCAGAACACTGTCAGCATAACCTTCCCTGCTGATGGCGTAACATAGAATATTTGGACACAAGGCGAAGAAGGATGTTTCCATTACATTGAAGCGCGCTTTGATTCGGGCTGGTAGTCAGCATAAACAGGAAGCATTTCCTTATGAATTTCCTTTGCAGGCATTCCTTGTGCCAACACCCAAAAAAAAAAAAAAAACGCACAACAGCACGTTACTCTTTGGTTGTACACTCTGTAAGTACAGTCGCCATTTTGTTATGCGCATGAGACACCTAGTGCCATCAGACGAATGGGAATATAAAGTTCGATGTCGTTGTCACCTAATGACTTCTGTAGAAAACACCAACTACATTTACCTGCCGTCCCACAGAACTGTGTGACTTACTTATTGACTTGCCCTCGTGAGTGTGTGTGTGTGTGTGGTGTGCGTGTGTGTGTGGTGGGGGGAGGGGGGAAAGAAAGGGAGAGAGAGAGGGAGAGAGAGAGAGAGAGAGAGAGACGAGGAGGGTATATGTTGGTAGACATGTTTTTGTAGACCAATTGGCACTCGTGCATGATGTGGTCAAAATTATGCCGGCCACCTTTAATGCTCATCTGAGAGAGAATCAATACTCGGACAACTCGCCGGACACATGAACAGCAAGATTGCAAACTGAACAGACCGCATGTGTTATGTCTCACATCGTGCCAGTCTTGTGTGTCATAAGCAAGAACTAGCGTGGATTTAAATGAGCTACAAAATGAGATTAAACCATGTAACAACGCGCGGAGTGTGAAAAGGATGTGATAAAACAGTTAGTTAGTTAGTTAGTTAGTTAGTTAGTCTTTCCTCTTGAGCCTAAGGCGGCGCATAGGGCAGAAGTCATGGCTCTCCATGTCTAGCGGTTCGCTGCTACCTGTTGTAGATCTTGGATGTTCACTTGGCCGTTGAATGAGCCTTCTCTGATGATGGTTCTAAAGCAGTACAGGTCACGTAAACATTGACACACACACACACACACACACACACGCACGCACGCACGCACGCACGCACACACACACACACACACACACACACACAACCAGCTCTGTGGTCATGTGTTCCAATCATCAGAGGCGAATTATGTTTTTGTTAAATTGACCCTGCCTCCCAGGTTGACCCAGTCTAACACAGGTACCAGAAAGTATTCTGGGAAGTGAAGGCCACCTGTGTGATGTTCACCCATCGGGTGCTGAGTGACCCATTCACTATGGGGCAAGCACCATATACTCAATACGTTCCCGGGCGTGTAAACGTGTCAAAAAAAAGGGGGGGAAAGGGAAGAACCAGGTAAAATAGACTTGTATAGGGTGTATTTTTAATGACTGTACAGTTTTTGAAAATGTTGAAGTTCCAAGTTTTGTATTTACCTATTATGTTGCATTGTGTTGCATGAAATCAATAATAGGCAAATACAAAACTTGGAACTGCAATATTTTCAAATACTGCAGTCATAAAATATACACCCTATAGAAATGCCGGAATCGAATGAGAGCCTTGTTTGCTACTTCCTCTGGGGTTTTCCACTGACGTACATCCGGTCACCTGACCTATTGCTAGCGTACTCTCTGCACACCAAATGAGGGTTACACAGCTTTACAGATATTGGATGAACAACAACTGGGTAACGTTTGTATAATTTTTAAATAGTTGTATCAGTGTCTGCTTATTGTTTGTGTGATGACGAAATCATTAGCCGTAACGTCACTCGTCATGGTGTTCTTGGGGGGTCTGTTATGACAGGCATTGGTAGTACCTTTTAATAAGGATAGCTGTCGTGCCCTTTTCAAGGCCCATTCCCCACTGGTCCAAGCCTGACAACCAGCTCGTGCCTGTGGCTCCTAGTAGATGTCAGCATGCGACAGCGGCCACCCCCCGGGCAACAGCTGTGAGAGGCTGGCTAAACCAGGCATGGGTATCCGATTTGGTGTCAAACCAAGAGGTAAACTAGGGTATGCCTACCCAGCATGTGAAGACAGGATTCGGCAGACTGCGCGGAAGAAATCATTGATGATTCAACGGGCAAGACGGCGTTTACCTGCAAAGCGTTGTGGAACGTAATGAGCACGGCAAGGCACGTAGAGCGCCCTGGTCATCCACTGCGCATGTGTTCGTCTCCAGTCGTCTTGACTGGATTCAGGTGGACTCAGGCGAGAGAGTGAGGTCGACGAATTGCGCAACCCTTCTTCACTTTAATCCAATTCATTGCGCAAGTCATTCTTCATCCGTCATCATCATTCTTGATGGACAAACACCAGACCAGATCATTGTGTTCTTGTAAAATCTACCAATTTCACTTCTCTCTTTGGTTGATTTACTCATTAATCTGGGACTGCAGAGTATCATCTTCTGGGGCCCATCCTAAGTGGCAATTGGTCAATTTGGGACAATTTTTGAGCTATTTGAAATTATACAAACTATATTTAGAGTTAAACGGTTCCCTTCCACTTTCTGTTCCACCATCTAGGCTGGCTTTCAACGGGATATTACGTTTCTTTTTTATGCTTCCAAAATATGAAGAAACAAGAAAAATAAACCAGGACTGCTAATTCAATCACAGACCACTTGTGCAAAGAGAAACGGCAGATAATCACGAGCTGTCTAGACCAGAGATCCTCATATCTTGTGGAGTTGTTTCCCTTTTAGTTACAATTCACATCTCCCCGAGCTTTCGACTTTCTCCAGCTCATAAGAAATACTCAAACGAGGCGGGTATAAAAAAAAGAAACATCAATAATGTTTGTTAACATCTTGATGAAGGCTAAAATAGACATGGTTGAAAAACTAGTCACAGAGAGTTCTGCCAAATGTCAGTGTAACATTAATGTTTGTACTGCTTTTCAAATATGGTTCGACTCAACGAGGTAGTTGGATTAGTGCGTTATCAATATCGTCATCAGCATCATCATCAATCATTAGTGTTATCAAGAATAATGTTTGATAACACATGGACAAGCCAAACCTGTCTCTTCCCTAAAATGCACAACATTTCTTGTTAAGAAATGGGAGACTCCGTGGCGAAGTGATCAAACCGTCTACCCCATGCTCCGAAAGTTGTGGGTTCGATTCTGGGCTACGTCTTTCGGTTCACGAGTGCATTTTTCTCGGAGACTCCTGGGGGTCGTCGCCGGAGCTACGAAGTTCGTGCTTTGTGTGATGCTTTCTGCAGTTCGCCCTGCAGAAAGAGGCCGAACCAAATGGGGTTAAACCCGGGGCAATGAAGTCGATCCTCTCTTTTATGACAAAAGAAGAAAAAGACGACAACAAGAACAACAACAATGAGGAAGAGCAAGAGAAGAAGAAGAAGAAGAAGAAGAAGAAGAAGAAGAAGAAGAAGAAGAAGAAGAAGAAGAAGAAGAAGAAGAAGAAGAAGAAGAAGAAGAAGAAGAAGAAGAAGAAGAAGAAGAAGTAGAAGAAGAAGAAGAAGAAGAGATATATAGAGAATGAGACAGAGAGAGAGAGAGAGAGAGAGAGAGAGAGAGAGAGAGAGAGAGAGAGAGAGAGAAAGAGCGAGAGAGAGGCTGACAGATAAAGAGAGAGAGAGTCATAGACGGGCGGGCGGACGGGCGGGCGGGCGGGCGGACGGACGGACGGACGGAGGGACGGGCGGGTGGGTGGGCGGACAGACTGACGGACGGACAGACAGACAGACAGACAAACAGGTGGATAATCTGAAGACGCCAAAGCTTCCATCAGAGAAGTGTATAGCAAGGAGACAGACAGACAGACAGACAGACAGACAGACAGACAGACAGACAGACAGACAGACAGGCAGGCAGGCAGGCAGGCAGGCAGACAGACAGACAGACAGACAGACAGACAGACAGACAGACAGACAGACAGACAGACAGACAGACAGACAGACAGAAATGGAGCGAAAGAGAGAAAGACTGACAGATAAAGAAACGAACAGACAGACAAACAGACAAATAGACAGACAGACAGTCAATGGGATGGGGAATCTGAAGACGCTAAAGCTTCCTCTAGAGAAGTGTATAGCAGCTAAACAATTGAGTACCTGCCTAGCGGTCGTTGAGGAAAAAATAAGTGGTAACTGTTGACGCCAGATCTTCAACTCTTAACTCACCGCCCGCCGTTTAAGTGCCTCAAAAATAGCCGCAATTTACCAAACTCCACTTAGAGTGGCACCGTTGTTTACACTTCACAAATCCACATCAAGTAAAATATTTGGCTTGTGGTCTCTTCGAATTTGTATATAAGTCATTTCTGGTCATATGTATGATGACATGTGTTGGGATTTTCAGCAATAAGCTGGTTTCATGCAACGGACTTCAAATTTGTATTGCAAATCATGACTCGACATCTACTTCTAAAATGAGATTGTAAAAGACAAATTGTGAGGGTGTAAACTAAGAGTTTAGGGAGTGGTAGGTCGCTTCAAAATGAGGTGAGAAAACCACTTCTTTTCTCGCCTCGTTTCCACCCGTGTTAAAATCAATGGTGCTGTTTTGCGAGGCTAGGGAGGCAGGTATATTTTTGTGTTCATGCACTATGGGATCAGGAACCCACACCTTCAGGTATATATTTGTGTTCATGCGTTCTGTAATCAGGAACCCACACCTTCAGGTATATCTTTGTGTTCATGCGTTCAGTGATCAGGAACCCACATCTTCAGGTATATATTTGTGTTCATGCATTCAGTGATCAGGAACCCACACCTTCAGGTATATATTTGTGTTCATGCATTCAGTGATCAGGAACCCACACCTTCAGGTATAGCTTTATTTTAATCTTTTCTTTTATCAGGATCTTACCCCCTCAGGTATATATTTGTGTTCATGTGCTGTGTGATCAGGAACCCACATGTACAATTATAAGAGTACCTTCAGTTATATGAGTGTTCATGCGTTCTGTGATCAGGAACCCACACCCAGATTAACACACACACCAATACACACCCACACCCACCTACACACGCCCACACAGGAATATAAAATAGGAATTCGCTTTGTGAAGCCCATAAATTACTAATAGCTTTCTTTAGGCATATCTTTGTGTTCATGCGCCCTGTGGCCTGGAACTCACATCCACAGCAACACACACCAATACACACCCACACCTACACACATCTATACAAGAACACAAATATGCAATCGCTTCGTGAAACCCAGAAATTACCAATAGAACCCTTAGATATATTCATGTTCTGTGATTAGGAACCTATACGTACTTCAAAGGGGTTACGGACGCAGTTTGTAATCCCGCATACCGCGTTCGAAACGCAGCAGATCGTTTTGCGTTGGATTGTTATAAAAATTGTATGAGTGCCGGTCGTTCAGAAAGCAATGGCAAACTACTGAACGTAAACTTGCCAAGAGATTACAAATAGTCAAAAATGCTATGCCCTGTAAACGATATGCAACTAACTTTTATATAAGCGAGACAGGGGGATACCAAGAGAGAAGATGCCGAATATTTGCCATCATGGAATAAATAATGACTCCCAGCACAAGAGACAAAATGCTGTGGGCAGACATGATCACCAATGCCATACGCTCATGGGATGTAAGAAGAAGAGGATTGTTAACTGTATGGGTCCATGGGTCCAAACAACAACTGCACAAAAGCACCAATAATATCAGACAGTATAAACTCCAAAATAAGATGCAGAAATTTCTGTCGAAACGTAAATCTCGATGTCAGTTACTTAACCCCCATCGGTATCCACTGTTAGACTCGTAATTACTGACCTCTGACTTTTACCACTTTGATATACCTCAATACTGATCTCTAACTGTAACCACTGTTAGGCTCATAATTACTGCCATCTGACTGTAACCATTTTAAGACTGAAAATTCGTAGGTCATCTGTGGTACTGTTTTCCATACAATGGTATGAATGCCGGTCGTTCAGAAAGCAATGGAAAAGTGCTGAACGTAAACTGGGAAACTCTAGTTACCGATCTCTGACCGTAACTACTTTAAAACTCACAATTGCTAACATATGAATGCAACAACTTTTAGATTAGTTACTGAACTCTGGCTGGTCTCTCTGGCCTAGGGGTTAACGACTTTCTCCGTTATCCCGTGTATTCACGTGGGTATCGCAGCTGCGCGAGATTCTGTAGCGGATGGCATTGCGTTGGTTATCTACGGGGGTATGTGAGTCGGTCGCTCCGAAAGCAATGGCAAACTACTGAGCGTAATCTTGCCAAGACATCAACAACAGCTGCAAAATGCTGGTGTTGACTGCAATGCCATGTAAAGGATATGCGGGGGGGGGGGGGGGGGGAACTACTGATCTGTGACTGTAACCACGTTTAAACTCACAATTTCTAACACATGACCGTAACTATTATTAGATTAGTTAATGATCTCTGACCGTAACCACCTTTAAACTCACAATTTCTAACAGATGACCATAACCACTATTAGGTTAGTTACGGATCTGTGACCATAACCACGTTTCAACTCACAACTGCTAACATGTGACCGTTGGTCTCTTACTATGAACAGCAACTAGAGAAGCTGGGGTTAACACACCCACAGTATATCCATCATCCGGTCTCTCTCTCTCTCTCTCTCTCTCTCTCTCTCTCTCTCTCTCTCTCTCTCTCTCTCTCTCTCTCTCTCTCTCTCTCTCTCTCTCTCTCTCTCTCTCTGGCATACGCCGTTCCATGATTTCCATTATTGGATATGCACTCACATACAGCAAGAGAAAACATGCGTGTTACGCATCAGTACAACACATTATAATAGTCTTGTTTCACTGTGCCAACTCATATCATGTGTATTATCTGTGGTTTGATCTTATACAACCCCAATAACACAATGTATTGCGGGTTTTGATCCTACAATACCAGTTATAGCAATTGACCCTACGGACCTATTTCTTATGGAACAATATGAGTAAAGACCCATATTTGTTGACCTTCTAATTCCGTATATCCCATGCGGCATATCACAGGTACTATACCGAACACCTCCTTCTCCCCTCCCCTACCCCTCCCCTCCTCTCTCTCTCTCTCCTTTCTTATTTATGACATGTACATATGTATGTATATGGTTGTATGAATGTTTGTTGAGGTGGGTAGATGTGTGTATGTATGTTTGCTCACACATACCAGTCCACCCAGACTTTAGGGTTCCCTTTGTTACACACATAAAGAAGCACATTAAAAGAGTTGTGTTATTATCACTATCATTCTTAGGTGCACCCATAACTGCTTTTTAACATTCTTCCTCTACGGCCAGCCCTTTACTGGCACTCACTCGTGCATTGTAGGAACAACCACCGGGGCATTTCTTCTTAGTTTTCTCTCTCGGACCACCATCACATCTCCATTGATTCCAGTTTCCCGCCTTACCATACTCCACCTTTTTTTTTTACATGTACCACTTTCAGACATTTACCTGGGATCTTCACTGAACCGTTACCATCTCCTACCCCGGTCCCCACGACATCACAGACTCCCACGGCTGTCTTTGTAAGAATTAAAAGTTATTTGCATATCCTTTACAGGACGGCGCAGTCAACACCAGCATTTTTTGCTGTTGTGATCTCTTGGCAAGTTTATGATCAGTAGTTTGCAATTGCTTTCTGAACGATAGGCACCCGTACAGTTTCGCAAAATGCCTGCTGCCAAATCGCCCGCAGATGTATTTCGAACTCGGGTGTGCGGGATTACGAACTGCGTCCGTAACACCTTCGCCACGGAGCAGGTCTATAAAAGAGTATCCATGTGAAATTTATGTTAGTACCACAGCCTGGAATTCTGAGATAAGTAGCAACCTGTTTTTCAAATTTTTATGTTCTCTTCATTGTTCTACTTGTGTTTTAATTCTTCCCATCTTGTTCTTATGTTTTAATGTAGTCACTGGAGGGTCGTCATTGGGAAGAAGGAAATTCCACAATGTGATATACGAGTAAATGGGCATATTCTTAAGCAAGTGAATCGGTATAGTTATCTCGGAACAGTCTTAACATCTGATGGGAGATGCTTGAAGCGATTAGAACAAGAATTGCCATTGCGAAGGTAGCGTTTTGCAAGGTGAAAAAACATACTGACCAATAAAAATATATCAATTGAAACGAGAAAAAGAGTGTCGAAGTGCTACATAGAACCTGTACTTTAATATGGGTGTGAAGCGTGGACAATGAGCAGTCAAGCTGAAAAACATCTGATGGCTGTGAAAATGTGGTTTCTGAGGAAAGTGCAAAGAATACCATGGACAGACAGAAAAACCAATGAACAAGTCATTCAAGAAACAAATGAAGATCGTAAACTGATTAGAGTCATTAGACGTAGACAGTCACAATTTTTTGGGCATGTTATGAGAAGAAATGATTTGGAGAACTTGATGACAACTGGCAAGATCGAAGGGAAGAGACCAAGGGGAAGATCGAGAAGTAAATACCTGGATGGTTTGGCCACGTGGCATGGTCGAAACAGGAACATGAAGCTGATCCATGATTCTGGTGATCGATTAAAATGGCAAAACATGACCGCCCACACTTATTGGCATGGCACATGATGGATGGATGGAGGGTCTTCTCCGTGATTATATGTTGTGTTTTGTGTATGTATTTGTTTGCTGATGAAGGCTAGTCGCCGCAACGTCGTATGTTTTTAGCAATTTTGTTCTGTAAAGCTGCATTACTTTGTGTTATTTCATATTGTTTACATTTCCAAAGCTTTACCGCAGTTCCACTAAATTTAATTATACTTGGACATATGAACGTTAGACGCACAATGACTGGCATGAGTGCAACTACGTTTAGACTGACAGTTAATGACCTCCAGAGTTCCAATGAGCTCTCGCGGTGAGTGGATTGACTTCATTGCACCGGGGTTTATCCCATATGGCTCCAACGCTTTCCGCAAGGCGACCTGGCGAAAGCGTCGCACAGATCACTAACTCCGAGACTCCAGTGACCTCCCCCAGGAGTCTCCGAAGAACACATAAAACTACCTTCATGAATCGATCAAAGAAGCTTGGACTCGAACTCACAACCTTTGGAGATCATGGCAGACTGCTTCATCACTTCTCCATGGAGAACCCCGAGAACGACCTCTCGCTGAAATCACTTTCAGACTCACCAATACTCACCTCTGAATGTGACAGTGCACTTTTTGCTCTTCAACTGCTCCCACTCTTGCATCTTCTTGCTGAACTCTTCACTGACTCCGCCAGCTGTGGAATGACATGACATGTATCAATATGTTGATCCATGCAATGTGGATGATCTCATAGAAGAGTACAGAAGTAGCATCAGAGGTTAGAGGCAGCACAGAGGTGCAGCGACTGAGTGCAGCTGGGAGAACTGCCAGATACGAGTCTATTGTATAGGTAGATGGATAGAGAGACAGACATACAAACAGGTGTGTATATATATATTTAAAGAAATTAATTTGAGAAGAACCAGATATTAGACTATTATATAGGTAGACGGATAGATAGACATGTTAGCAAGTATATGTATATACATAATTAAAGTAATTAATTTAAGAACTACCAGATATGAGTTTATTATATAGGCAGCTGAACTGACAGACAGACACGTAAGCAAGTATATGTATACGCATATTTTCAAACAACACACAAACAAACAAACAAACAAACAAACAAACAAACAAGACGATAATTGGTTAGTAAGAGAAATGAAATTAAAGAACATTAAATATGTTGATCAGATAAAAAAATCATGAGGTCTGAGAAAGATACCTATGGAGGTGCACTTGGAAGCGGGGAAGATTAAGGTCAGAACGTAGATGGTGTCAAGATGTAATAAACAAATTATACTTGACAGCAACAGAGGTGGAACATTTGCTTTATGATAAAGAGACATTTCCAAAAAAAAAAAAAAAACTGTTACAAGGGAAAGCTTTACAGAAGACAAGCCACTGTGTGTGTATGTGTTTGTATGTGCATGTGTGCGTGCGCGCGCTCGCGCGTGTGTGTATGTGTGTGTGATTGTGTGTAATAAAACTGTTATTTACTACCAATATAGTACCTTGCGGTGTATGGCAGAGGGGTCTTTGAACCTGAGGAATTAAGGCTGCCTGGCTAGTGCAGTCACCGCGAACTGTGCAGGTTAGGATTGTCTTTTTGCCCCCGACAGAAAAAAAATCCAGCACCTTACCGAGGGATCGAACCCAGGCCTCCCGAAGGAGAGTCCGGCGTTCTAGCCACTCGTCCAACCGCTGTGTGTGTGTGTGTGTGTGTGTGTGTGTGTGTGTGTGTGTGTGTGTGTGTGTGTGTAATCGATGCTAGAATGTCATATTCGACAAATCACAACACCCCCCCCCCCTACAAACACACACATACAAAAATAAAGTCATTGGAGGACATAACATTATGATATAAGATATGCATATGATACGGTATTGGTTGCAGTCAACGAAATATATCCACAGTATTTCGGAATAGATGCAGTATTGCACACAGTGAACAACTAGGGTTAGAACTAAACAGGACGAGAACAGAGATTATGGTCGTCTCCATGAAGACAAAAAATACCACAATGTAACAATTAAGTAAATGGTAAAATTCTCAAACAAACAAATGAACCGGTGCGACTAACAGTCACAACACTTGATGGAAGGTGCTTTGTAAAGATTAGAACATAATCCTTATGGAAAAGGTAGAATTTTCAAAATAGAAAATATACTAACCAATAAAAAGCTGTCATTTGCAGTAAAGGAAACGAGTGTTGAAGTGCTGAATAGAACGAACACTGTAATATGCATGTGAGATATGGGCAATTAGCAAGCAAGCTGAGAAACATCTAATGGCAGTGGACATGTGCTTCTGAGATAAATGCAACGAATACCATGAACGGACAGAAAAACAAATGAGCAAGTCCTACAAGAAATAAATGGAACCTTAAATTGATTCGAGAAATTAGATATCGAAATTCTAGATTTTTCGGTATGCATTGAAGAAATTTGAACAATGATAAACGGCAAGATTAATGGGGAAAAGAGCAAAGGGAAAGCAGAGAGATAAATATCTGAATGGCATAATTGAGACAAAAACACAGACCTGATCCAAGACATAGATGATTGTGTGAGATGGCGAACTTTGACAGCCCAGGTTTATCGACATTACACATTATAATTAGACAGGGTGTATTTTTAATGACTGAGCAGTGTTTGAAAATATTGCCGGTCCAAGTTTTGTATGTACCTATTATGTTGCATGAACTTTACAGAGGGTAAATACAAAACTTAGACTGGCGATATTTTCAAACACTGCACAGTAATTAAAATACACCCTCTATCTCTCTCTCTCTCTCTCTCTCTCTCTCTCTCTCTCTCTCTCTCTCTCTCTCTCTCTCTCTCTCTCTCTCTCTAACTCTCTAGCAGTTAGATAAGATGGGGCGTAGGTAAGTAAGAAAGCAAGCAGGTAGGTAGATAAATAGGTAGATATATAGATAGTAATCTTTAAAATGCTCGTGGTGGCGAGGTCTCGGAGGTTTTGACGCTGTGCCGCCAGCGTCTGCAGCCTACTTTATGCCAGACGTATTGGTTACCCATTCCTCCTGAAAACACAAGATTAGGCCGAGAGAGGGATAATGTCGTTTGGGCACCACATGTTTCTCTGAAGCTCTGACCTGGCATTGTGATGTAATATTGGCCACATTCCAACTCACATATTTTAGTCTGTCAAGACTGCAAAGTGCCACTCATTCACTCACTCCCTCACAATCTTTAAAATAATTAATTACAATTACTAAATTGTAAGACGTAATTAGGTAAACAATTAACAACTAGCAATGTGCAACGAACTCGTCTTGTTTACATGTTGAAGGGGTAAGCTTCTGACAACAAAAGAACTTTGGAAAAGCATTTATTTTAATTTTAAATGCAGTTTGGTTACGTAATTCTTTTTAACGACCATCTTGCAATTAGACAATCAATAAAGAAAGTGCACGTACAAGAAGAAACAGAGACATTTTTAAGTTTACAGATACATTGGAATAACATGCGTCGCACCCACGAGATCCTAATGTTAGTCTTGGTCACCCCTTGTCTCACATGTTGAAAACCATTCCTTTAAATTGCTATTAACGGGAGACAACCGCTAATTTACAAACGCTTGTATATCAATTCAAGTGTTTCTATAGTTCCTTCCCTTAAAAATATATAACGAATACACAATGAAGTGTTCATTGGGTCACCGCTAAACAGTTCGTGACGTTTATTTTTTTTTTCTCTGCTACTTCTCATCTAATCTACTACATGTTGAGTTAAGTTGAGTTGAGTTGAGTCAAGAACCGACATCACTGCACTCAGGACATTCCCATGGGTTCTCCTAATCTGCTACATTCTAACAAGCAATGGAATAACAAAGATTGTTTAATCATGTATGTAAAGTTAATCTAATTAAATTAGCGATATCATCATCATCATCATCATCATCATCATCATCATCATCATCATCATCATCATCATCATCATCATCATCATCATCATCATCATCATCATCATCATCATCATCATCATCATCAGCGTGTACCTCCACAGATAACGACCTTTGTGTATTGGATGAATTCTATTAAGGATATTCCTCTTTGCCACTGTTCCAGTCTATCCAACATCATTTCTTTCTGTCTATCTATGCCTCTTCTAGCACATATCGTTCCAATCATCACGTTGTCTTTCATTGTCTCTCTTCTCATTACATGACCAAAGAACAGTGTTCTCCTCCTGGTCGACCTCAGGTTCAACCATCCGCATCGATGCGAACTCGAACCCGTAGTCACTGGGTAGGTAGACTGTCGTGTTAGCCACAGTAAGAATGAAATATTCGAAAGATTCATCCAAATCTGTCTGACTGAATAACAGGACATGAGCATGAAATATACACCTGAATGAAGATCAGTAAATAAAAGAAATCATGTAACGAAATCTCATCTCATCTCATCTCATCATGTTCCTCTTGTACCTTGCGGTGTCGAGGTGAAGTATAAACTTCGTGAGAGTGCCCGGTTATGGGCTTCGTATATCGACATTCCCATGGATTCTGTTATTCCCTCCGTCCAGCGTTTACGTGGTCGGCCTCTTCCTCTGTTTCCATCTGGTCTGTACGTCATTGCCTGTTGTGGCATGCTGTTGACTGGTAGCCTACTTGCATGGCCAAACCATTTGACTTGCTGCTTTCTAATAAAATCTAGAGCAGCTTTAACCCCCACTTCGAAATGACGATCTGTAAAAAATAAAATCTGTAATGAAATGAAGGCAAAAAAAAAAGAAATAAAGATCTGTAAAGCAACGATGTACAGTAAAGAAATGATTGACTGGTAAAGAAATTATGGTCTGTAAAAAATAAAACCTGTAGTCAACTGAAGACTGGTAAAGAAATAAAGGCCTGTAAAGAAAAGATGAACTGTAAAGAAATGAAGATTGGTAAAGAAATGATGAACTGTAAAGAAATGAAGATTGGTAAAGAAATGATGAAGTGTAAAGAACTAAAGAACTATAAGGGAATGAAGACATATAAAGACACGATGAACTGTGTATTTAGAACTGAAGATCTGTAAAGACACGAAGAATGATAATTTCGTGAGCATAATCAGACGAGGGTTCAACCCCAGCGTTCATTGTCCGCCTATTCCTCCGTGCATTCAGACATATAAATTGTCATGGCACTATCACATCACAGACATATGGTTCCTACATTCGAAGACCTGTACAGAAATCAAGATCTGCAAAACATCATCACTGGACAACAGATGCAGACATAAACGTAAAATTCCAAAACAATACCTACCCAACAGTGCGGCTAATTCCGTATTTCCTTGAGTGATACCTTGTGACAATTTTGGAGAGACTCCAGTTTTCTTTGGTGGAGACTCACTCCCAACCTTCGTCTTTTGTTTATTGACTACGTGTGCTGGTCCATAGCCGTGTCCCGTGTAATTCTCTGATAAAGCATCAGTACTGACGTCCCGAGTTTCTTCGTGATCAATCCCAGGTCTATCTCTCTTTAACTTTTTCTTAATACTGTCTTTCCTTGTGTGAATGATGTCTTTAACACGACCCCACGCCGATTTGTGGGACTTCTTGTCTGTCTGTTGAAACTCCATGTTTCCTGCTAAATCGAAATCAGCGCTTTTACCACTTGACGACTTGTGTAGTGCTGCTCGTTTCTGCACGCGAGTGGACATTTCCTTTGAAGCAGTGTCTTCATCGGTTGCTCCTCCTAATAAGAATGCCGAAGTGATCTGATCGGGCTGCAACGACGAGCTGGTGACTAAACATTTCTCTTGTGAAGTGTTGGATGTCGCTGATGGCCTTGACTTAATTGTTGATGTTGTAGTATCCTTGGAGCTGCCAAGATACATGGTGGTTATTTCTATTGTCGAGCTTGCTTGGCTGTTTGTCGATGTACAACTTCCTTCTCTACGGGATTCGTATTCCTCCCACCAATCAGGAGGTCCCATCCAGATCTCGGTGGTAAGATCGGGGTCGTCATCCTCCTGAAAATAGAAAAAATTGGATTCATATATTAATTATGAGGGGGCTTCAAATGAAAACCTTAAATGTTTTATGTGTGTGTATGTGTGTGGTGTGAATATATTCTGAAAAGGTAAAGAATAAATGTATCATTTTTCGATGTAGTCACTACTGTGTTCAATGCAAGTCCTCCAGCGCCGATAAAGTGCTTGGATTTCCATAGAAAAAATATTCTTTTGTCGTGTGTGTAACCACTCATACACCATCTGTACCTCTTCATCGGACCGAAAACATTTGAAGCTTCCTACTCCACTCATACACTTGCTGGATAGATAGGCATGTATGATCATACTGGATCTTCATTCAACCCTTCACTGATTAAAAAAATGGATAACAGAACGCTGCTCCTCTTTGGTGCATGTAAAATGTGGGGATGGTCGTCTGCACCGTAATGTCACTCTTGTCATCCTTAACAACAACAATGACAAATGACAAAGACAATGGCATGGTTATTGTAATTTATATCGCCCTTTTAGGATTTTAATTTGAAGCCCATTCGACAATGTGTTATGAGACATGGTAAATAGTGTAGGTAATATATATATACAACATATAACTGCTGTGTAGCGTATCAGTTCGGATAAAGTGAAGTAGTGTAACATCAGTTGTGAAGTGTAATTGTGGAACAGTTAGGGTATAGTTAGATTTTGTAACATCTGCTGAAAAGTGGGTTATTGTAACAGCTTGGGAAATGCGGGTTACTTATAATTTCGAGTACAGAATAGGGAATAGTGTAGCGGCTGGGGTATAGTGAAGCAGTGTAACAATTGGGGTAAATTTAAGTAGTGTGATACTGAGGTAAAGCGAAGTAGGATAACAACTGGGCTGAAATGGAGTAGGATAACAACTGAGGTAAAATGGTGTAATGTAACAACTGGGGTAATATGGAGTATGGGTGTGTGAGGTGTTTCGCATCAATTTGTAGAATTGCAAGCATATCAACTATATTTACGGAAGGGGTAACCCAAAAGCACTTACTGAATGAGTTAACACGTGTGATGTACAGGGTGTATTTTTAATGACTGTACAGTGTTTGAAAATATTGCCGGTCCAAATTTTGTATTTACCTAGTATGTTGCATGAACTTTACAGAGTGTGGATCAGTAATATTTTCAAACACTGCACAGTCATTAAATATACACCCTATATTTCACACATAGGACATCTGTAAGTACTAAACTGAACAAGATCTACAGATAGTCATTCCCTGCCATGTAGAAATGCAATGTTCCTGTCAGACAAGTAAAGTCAATAAGTAAAGGATGCCTTTCCCGCCGTGTGACGAATTGGTTTCCCCCATATTGTTAGACCAATCTGGGAGTCCAGTGGGGAAGTGATTACCTCGACAGACTTGCGCTCCGAAGGTTCTGGATTCGATTGCGAACTGAATCATTCAGTTCATAAGTGTAATTTTCTCGGAGATTCCTAGGAGTCGTGGTGGAATTACGGAGTTCGTGCTCTGTGCGTCGTTTTCGGGCGTATGGGATGAAATCTAGTGCAATGCAGTCGACCAGCTTGCCTTTTAAACGCCCTATTTGCTAGAGAGATCGGCAATGGTGGTCAACATGCTGGCAGTCTTCAAGCAACAGTATAGCTGAAGGATTCTTTTAACATGATTTTTAAAAAACAAATGTTTGCATATCCTTTACAGGACATTGCTGTCAACATCAGTATCTTTCAGCTGATTGTTGATTTCTTGGCAAGATTACGCTCAGTAGTTTGCCTCTG
>OY992880.1:118340635-118448135 GCA_963921405.1 Cepaea hortensis
GACAAGAAAGTGTGTTTAATAAAGTGTGTAAGGAACAGTTTCCAGAATTGTATAGCTGTCTTGGGCGGACTCTAAGCGAGGAAAGGAACTTACCACCCCATGGCCTATATACTATGTGAAGGCCTATCTTTTTGTGCCTTTGTATGTTATAGTCTGAGCTGCGAATGCTGGATATTTGTGTTATGCATTTCTTTGTTTCATTAGTGCTACACTTCTTATATTGACACGGCAACGTGGTTGCTTGTTCTAAAGCTGTAGGAACTGTTTTGTCATTTAGCTGTGTTTAACACAAGAGATCTAGCATCGTATCAAGCGCCGATTGGGTAACGGCATTTCAACCAGTCAGTAGCATGATAGCGCAGTGGCTAGCATGTTTGTCCGGTGTTCGAATCAGTCTCGAGTCGAGAATTTTTTTAAACCAACCTGAGCTCCCAGATCAACCCCAGGATAAAATACGAAGGTAGATTAATAAGTAAATCACAAATGGCAGTAGAAAAATAACCAAATATGATAACAACTTGAAACCTGTTTATTTTTATTCATACATTGTCATTGTCCCTTTATTTCTCAACATAATTACCATCAACATTGATGCACTTATCCCATTGGTTTATCAGTCCTCCCAAACCGGTTGCATACAACTGCGTGATCTGTTTTCTAAACCACGTTTTCATGTCACATTCAAATTCAGCGTCATTCGCGAAATGTCTCCCGCCAAGGTGGATTTTCAGTGTTTACGCTAACAAATGTTTATCCCGTTAAGCGGTGCATAGCTGGGTAGAAATAGTTACGAGGGGGAGTCAATAAGTAAGTCACACAGTTCTGTCAGATAGCAAGGTGTCATTGACATTATTAACATTAGCATTACTATTTGGATAAGTAATAGTTTATTCTATGCGTTTACTGAACTGTTATGTGTCTGCTCTCTTCTTTCTGTATGTACGCAAAAGCTAGACAGTGAATGATAAAATGATTTTTTTTTAAAAATTCGCATATCCTTTTTACAGGACACCGCTGTCAACACCTTATCTTTCAGCTGTCTGTTGATTTCTTGGCAAGATTACGTTCAATAGTTTGCCATTGCTTTCTGAGCGGCCGGCTCAGTTATCCCGCAAGTCACCAGCGGGGGACGAACCGCTCTCAGTTCTCGCCCGCTACGAGACTCTGCGTGATAAACGGGATTACGGAGAAAGTGATATAACCCCTCGGCCAGAGTGACCGGCAATAAAATGATTACTACTGATAAAATGATGACTACTACTGATGCTGCTGCTGCTGCTGTTACTACTACTACTACCACTACTACTACAAGTACCGCTGCTGCTACTACTGCTAGTATTACTGCTGCTGCTGCTGCTGCTACTACTACTACTACTACTACTACTACTACTACTACTACTACTACTACTACTACTACTACTACTACTACTACTACTACTACTACTACTACTACCACTACTACCACTGCTTTTACTACTACCTTTTTAGACACGGTCCTTAGCATCCCAAATCAGGTTTGTAAGACATCCATTTGGATGGGGATTTGAACACTTGATCATCAGCAGTCAGGGAAGCATACAAGCTATAGTACAACGCGGCTCCCCTCCCTTATAATCCTGTGACACAATGTTTGAAGGCTCAGTTATTCACATCCCAAAGCGTGTCTTTCGTAGGACAGTCCTTGCTTAGTTGAAATAACAATCATCATCCATTGCCTTGCCGGCTGGCGTGGGCAATCACGCTTCTCCACAAATTGCAATCTCTGACGTCATGGATCAATTCCTTTCCGTGCTATGACACAAGACTGTCAAGAATGTTCTCCCGCTGTCTTCCTTCTCTTTCCACAAATATTTCCCATTGTCACAATATGTTCCAAATGTAACGTGGCCAAAACTGATCATTGCTTCTTTCTGATGTTTGTAATAAGTTGTCTTTGCTTTGTAGGGTCCCTCAAAATGTCTAGATTGCACATTTTCGCTGTCCAATGTATTTTCAGGATTTTTCTATGAAACCACATCTCCAAGACTTCTATGTATAATTTCACCTGTTTACAAATTATCTAGGATTCGCAGCCGTATGTTAAACCTGGATCAATGTAACATGTAAGAACTCTTTTGTTAACTTCCGAGGACAAGGACCTATTACATTAAAATTTTCGATTTTTTATTTGATAGAATGCGATTTTTTACTTGAGCTATTCTGTTCTTTATCTCTGTGGCGCATCTTCCATCTGATGAAATACACAATACATTGGCGATAATAAATGTTTGTAGTTGCTGCTACTCTGATACCTGGATTATCTCCCTCGAGTATAGCATAACACGTACCTTCCCGAAAATCTGAGATAAAGGCAAATAAAGGATCAATCTGTTGTTTATTTTTATTTGCCATTCTATTATTTAGTTTTGAGATATTTAAAATGATACTAAGTTATAAAGTAGAATCTCCACGTATCTCATTTGCACATTATCAAGATTTCATTGTGTTGTATGCTTTCACATTAGCGTACACATTGCTTACCTTCACTGAAATATTTCACGTAGTTTATCATAAATTTGTATCAGTTTG
This sequence comes from Cepaea hortensis, assembly GCA_963921405.1. Taxonomy (NCBI): domain Eukaryota; kingdom Metazoa; phylum Mollusca; class Gastropoda; order Stylommatophora; family Helicidae; genus Cepaea; species Cepaea hortensis. Next base: position 118,343,204 of record OY992880.1, read on the forward strand.
TTATTTCCGTGATGACAACGGCTTTAGTCGCAAAGTCCATTTTATTACTTGTGATTGTGCTCTAGTAAAGCTTTTCAATTCTGCTTCTTGTTTTTGAAAAACCTCACTGAGACATCAGGGTTAGACAATATGCCTTTACATTAATTCAATCGTCATCATCATCATCATGTCCCACATCAATAAGCCCTAGTGGTCATGTTTGCCCATCTCACACGATCATCAGAGTCGTCGATTATGCCTTGTGGCCAAGCTTTACAGATATTTACATCTCTGCCTTCACTTTATTCATTTCTCCTCAATCTCGCAACTTGTCACCAAGTTCTCCAGATTATTTCTTCTCATAACATGCCTAAAAAACAATAAAACGTCTACGTCCAATGTCTTTAATCAGTTTACAGCGGATTTCAGTGTGTAAATCTGCCATTTGGAGGTTTGTACACGAAATTATTAGCACCACTTGGACAACACAAACATGTATGTAACTAGGACACCTAGATTTGTGATGGAATGCGTCATTGTAACAACTGTAATGTATTCTTTTGCTCACCTTGAGGCTGTTGGGTATATGATGCTGTTCCTATATATTCTATAGAGCAACCGACACTCGGTGGGTGATGTGGTCAGGTCAATAACACGCAGACCTCCTTGCCTTCTCGGGGCATTACCTGTACCCAATATAGGCTCGTTTGGCATAAGAGAACAGGTCAATTTTGTTATACATCTGCGATAATTTGGATTCGAACACATGACCCTAGGCCGACAGGCAAACGTGCTAGCCACAGCGCTACCGCCACTCACAGTTGTGACACAGGGGAGGAGCAAGGGAGGTAGCGGTTTACTGGAGAGGAGTGTCCTTACTGTCAAAATAGCTTCAAATACATAACACATGTTTCTTAACTTTCGTACATGACTTAAAACCAGTGGGGATAGTAAAGATGCGAGTTTCTACAAGAATGTTAAGAATTTAGTGAGCAGTAGAAAAATCATCCCTAGATGTTAACAGCCGCTGATGTTACTGGACCACTCATAACATGGGCAAAGATAAAGTCTGTGGAATTTCTGGGACACACCAACATACGCGGTGGAAGTGTCAAAGAAGAATAGGGGGGGGGGGGGCAAGAAAGGCCTCGCGAGACAGAGACCGATGTATGTGGACAGATAAAATAGCTGGGCAACAAATAAAATTATAAGCAAACCGATCGCATGAATATATCAGACAACAGAGTGTGGAAGAGTGTTGCTATCGTCAATGTCTGCTCTTGACCAGGCACTTTGGAAAACACAAGTAGGGATGCCACTTTGGTCAATAAAAGGACATTTTTAAAGGTAAAGGACATATTTACAAGTCTCAGACGTGTTGACCTAATGGTGCTCAAACCAGTTTTATATAGACCAATCGAGACTCCATTGGCCATGCGGTCAATATCACGTCGACCACCTTCATTTCCCATGAGATTTCCTGGTTTTCATTTTACACTCGATCGACCTGGGAACCCAGGTTAATTTGAAAATCGGCCTTTATGCGGATTCGAACCTGTGACCTATAAGCTGGCAGGCCAGCGTGTAGCCACTATGCTACCATGCTCCCACTGTGGTCAATGCTAAAAAGTAAAATATTTGCCCTCAGTTCATATTTTCTATTTGAGTTTCAGTTTACCTTGTTCACGTTTTTCCACATGTGATTCCGACGACGAATGTTGCTTTGAAGAGCGTGACTTAGATCTGGATACTGCAGACGCCAGCTGTTTGGAGAATTTGGATAGCGAACTGTGTGGATGGACATCGGTCAACTGACATCCTCCATCGTCAGAATGTGCCGACCCCGGCTGTATCTCAGACGTCTTTGCCGATTTCTTTCCTGTTGTGACAGCTGCCAGAGACGAATCTCTAGTAAATTGTGAATCACGTCTTGCTTCTGGTGCTGAAAATGATCGTGCAGATGTTGGCTGATGAGCTGTTGTGGATTTAGATAATGGGCTAGTGTTGTGTTCTGGGTTGATGCTTGGGGATTTCAATAAACTCACATACTTCTTTGGAAGAGTCACTGGGGGGACGATTGGATGTAGAGTATGTTTGACCTCGGCTATTCGCAGTAATTGCTCACTCATCTTTACTAGGTCAGACCTGTTTTCCATCTTGTATAATAACTGTCAGAACCTGAAAAGATATGAAAGATTAAGTTGTAAAACTAAATAAATCTTAGATAGATTAGCTGAACTGATTATAACTTTATTACTAGAACATCCTCATCATGTAGCAAATATATGCAGTTGGAAAAGCAAGGGGATTAACCTCATTACAGACAGTGTTATCTCATGTAGAGTGGTCTCTCTCGCAGATTGCACACCGCCTGCCGACAGCGCCTCACGGAGCACCGCCTCCGTAGCTCCAACGACGACTGCCCATGGTTTCAGACATAAAAAAAAAGAAACAATTACACTACGAACCGAATAACAGAGCCTCAAAGCGAACCTGTTACCTTTTAAAAGTTAGACAGAAGGCCTGACCACTTGGCAAGGAGACCCTTCAGTATTTTCAGAAGGTCACTCTAATCACATTCCGTTGAGAAGACGCTTGATCTTTCGCCATTTCCCCTGCCTCATGCATGTTCATGTATAGGATGTCTTTAACGACATGCTCCTACTAATGTGCAGGTCGGCCCGTGAAAAGTGTTCCCAGAATCATGTCTTTAGTTACTATTGTTTCTCCACAATTGTGACATTTGGTGTGGCATAAGAAGATCAGTTTCTGATACACCTACCTCTTTACAAGTTAGTCTCATTCAATGATCAGATCTTGTAGACTGTCAGTATTGTTATTCATGATCGGAACACATGATAATAATAATTGTTGCGATCTTGATTTTCTTCAAACCGAACTGTGTGGGTGGGTATTCATGATTATACATAATCTTCGTACTCTAGTGCTATTTATTAACGAGAGCCTTGATACGAGTATTTTTCCTGGTTTTGATGCCAGCCTGTCAAGTGTCGTTTCTCATCATCCGCATCTTCATGGGCCATGCTGATTAGCGTCAGCGATCATCGTTCGTCATCGGACACGATCACCAGAGTCGCCGATCAGATCTGAGTTCTGGTACTGATTATGACCTGCAGTCATACCTTCAAGGTATTTATATCTGTCTTTCACTTGATCTATTCCCAACATTTTTTGACAGTTGTTACTAAGATTTCAAGTTTATTTGTCCTCATAACATGTGCAAAATATTGTGATTGTCAACGTCTAATTTCTCTAAACAATTTACAGTTTCCATTTGCTTCTTGGAGAATTGTCTCATTGCTTTCATATCGTCCTATAAAAGCTGCCAACATTGTGGATGAGAAATACAAAACAAATTTGTGGTGACCTTAGCAACTGTAAAACGGTATATATATATCATCATCATCAAGTGCCGTGCCGGCTGGCGTAGGCGTTCATGGCTCTCCATAGATCTCGGTCTTTGGTTTTCTGGATCAACTCTGCTGCTGATATTCCTCCATGCCACCGTCTCAATCCATCCAGCATCACTTCTCTTGGTCTACCTCTGCCTCTCTTCCCCTCGATCTTTGCAGTTGTTACAATGTTCTCCAATGCCTCTCTTCTCATCACATGACCGAGGAAAGCTGTTTGTCTCTGTCTTATTGTTGTATATAATGTTCTAGTTTCATTAGCCTGTTTCAGGCAGTCGTCGTTAGTTACTCTGGCAGTCCAAGGAATTCGCAACATTCGTCTCAGGAACCACATCTCGGTTGCTTCTAATTTCTTCTTAATTTGTTCATTTACATTCCAAGATTCACTGCCATACAGCAAAACTGGTTCTACATAGCATTTCAGCACTCTCTTTCTTACATTCAGTGACAGTGACTTATTGCATAAGATACTCTTCATTTTATGAAATGCGGCTTTTGCCTGCCCTATTCTGCTCCTAATCTCTGTTGTACATCTTCCATCTGATGTTATAAATGCCCCTAGGTATCTAAAATTATCAACTTGGTTAAGGATTTTCCCTTCTATTTCTATGTCACATTTTGGTGTCACCATTTTCTTTGATATTACCATTGTTACTGTTTTCTTGATATTCAAGTTGAGTCCTTTCCTTGCACTCTCTGTTACTACAACGTCTAATAATTGTTGTAGGTCTGTTGAATTATCCGCCACCAATACTGTGTCATCTGCATAGCGTATATTATTTATATTATAACCTCCAACTAGTATTCCTGGCATCTCTTTGATCTCTCTCATTATTACTTCGCTATACAGGGAGAAAAGATCTGGTGACAAGACACACCCTTGTCGTACTCCTAGCTTTATCTGTTCGTAACTACCCTCTTTATTTCCCATTTTAATTGCTGCTACTTGGTTCCAGTAAATATTCTTTATTATTCTTAAATCTTTTCCATCAGTGTTGATATCTTCCAACATTTTAATCAGTTCATCATGTTTCACTTTATCAAATGCCTTAGTATAATCTATGAAGCACAAATATATGTCCCTCTGTTTCTCTATTGACCTTTCTATTAGTGTCCGCAATGTATAAATTGCATTGTTTGTGCCCTTTCCTTCCACAAATCCATACTGTTCTTCACTAATTTCCATTTTTATTTTCTTTTTGGTTCTTCTCATTATGATTCTGAGTAGAAGCTTAGTGATATGGTTTATAAGGTTAATTGTACGAAAATTGTACGAAAATATATATATGTGTGTGTGTGTGTGTATGTGTGTGTGTGTATGTGTGTCTGTGTCTGTGTACAGCTTCTCTTAAGGCAGGCATTTGGGACTGCCACTGAAGGCATATACCTCCATACAAGATCTGATGGCAAACTTTTTAACCCATCAAGACTCAAGGCAAAGACCAAAATAAGACCAAGATGCGTAAGAGAACTACTTTTTGCAGATGATGCAGCACTGACTACTCATACAGCAGAAGATCTCCAAAGGCTCATAGATCGCTTTGCTGCCGCCTGCAAAGACTTTGGGCTCACCATTAGCCTAAATAAAACACAGGTGATGGAACAAGATGCTGGTGTGCCTCCATCAATTAAAATTTGTAATTATGAATTGAAGGTTGTCCATGAGTTTGCATATTTGGGGTCGACAATATTAGATAATCTTTCACTAGAGACAGAAATCGACAGACGCATTGGAAAGGCAGCTACAACATTTTCCAGACTAGCTAAAAGAGTTTGGGAGAATAATAGACTAACAGAGCGTACAAACGCTCAAGTATATAAAGCTTGTGTTGTTAGCACACTACTCTATGGGTCTAAATCCTGGACCCTGTACTCAAGACAGGAAAGGAAGTTGAATTCCTTCCATTTGAGATGTCTGAGACGTATCCTGGGCATAACATGGAAAGACCAAATAACAAACAAACACATGCTTGAAAGAGCAGATATTACCACAGTGAACACTCTCCTCAAGCAGAGACGCCTCCAGTGGCTGGGCCACGTATCTCGAATGGAGGATGAACGTATTCCCAAAGATCTCCTATGCGGAGAACTAGCCACAGGAAAGAGGCCAACCGGAAGACCCTAAATGCGATATAGGGATGTGTGTAAATAAGATATGAAAACCCTTGGAATAGATCCAGTCACGTGGAAAGAGTTGCAACAGACAGATGCTCCTGGAGAAGAGATGTACGAAACGGACTGGTGCTCTTTGGGCGCAATCTGATCCAACAAACTGTGGATAGACGGCACAGGCTTAAAACGCAGTCACTTACTGCGGGACTTGCCTCGTCTTACAGATGCGGAAACTGTTACAGGGATTGTAACTCTCGCATTGGACTATACAGTCACCAGCGGTGCTGCCTGGTACCTCCCAAGCGGCACAACTCTATAGTCCTTCAGGACTGAAAGAGGCCTACTATATATATATATATATATATATATATATATATATATATATATATATATATATATATATATATATATATATATATCACTGACACATATAATATTTATATAAACCCATAAGATCATATATAAAAATGAATGTACATCAAACGCATACAACAAATAGATCTTATCCATTCCACCAGCCTCCGTTCTGTTTACTCCAATACGCGCGACTTTACGCAACAAATAAGCAGCACGACCAGATAATGAACAGCAAGTAAGTATCAAGAAATGCACACATCATGCCAGAACAGACGAGCATTTATGCTAACAGTTTAATCGCTATGTATAATCCCCATGCAGCCTACAACCAGTAAAGGTTGTAATCTCAATGAAAGCTCCGCCGGACAATTATCATTTTGTCTGCGCGTGTTCTTTGTGTGGCAGTGTGTTTATTTCACTCCTTTTGAATATTGTAGCCGTTCTGCGGGGGCAGTATAGTAGTTACAAGCTTGCATTTATCAGCCACCCGTTTATAATCGTTTTTTTTTTCTTATTCTGTGTAATAAAAATGAAACAAGCCCTGTTGCAAGAACCTGCTCTGGATATATAATGGTTGAGGTCATCACATTTTTTAGACCTGAGTGCAAGGAGGAATAGGTGGCCGGTCTTTCCCTCCTGTAGCGAGCGACGAGCCCAGGTCTCAAACCCGCTTATCAACTGGTAAGCGCGCTAGCCATTGTGCCAACGCGGCTCCCAATTAGTTAAATAAATCACACCATGCTCCCACTTAGTTAAATAATACACATAACGCTCCCAAATAGTTACATAATACACATCATGCTCCCAATTATTTACATAATGCAAATAACGCTCCCAATTAGTTACATAAAGTAAATCACACCATGCTCCAACTTAGTTACATAATACATATCACGCTCCCAATTAGTTACATAATACACATCATGCTCCCAATTAGTTACAAATATACACTACATGCTTCCAATTAGTTACATAATACACTACATGCTTCCAATTAGTTACATAATACACTACATGCTTCCAATAAGTTATATAATAAACAACATGCTACCAATTAGTTACATAATGTCCCATGGTGTTATTATTTTACGTTCTTGGCGTTCAAACATCTGTTGCTGCTGTTAATAACTGCATGGGTTAGCAGCTGTTAAAGTGCCAACGTCTTGGCGTAGAACGGGTTAAAGTTACAAGTGCATGAGTAGAAACAGTTGAAGTACAAATGATTAGGGTAGAAATAGTTAAATTAATAGTACAGGATAGAAACAGTTAAAGTGGCATGTGCATGAAGTGGACACAGAAAATTGACAAGTGCTTGGGGTGGAAACAGTTATTGTGACAAGTATAAATGGTTAAAGTAACTATTGCAGGACTAGAATTATTTAAAGTCACTAGTGCAAGGGGTACTGTGTCGCGCTGGGGTTTTAACGTGTTGGTATGGGAGCCGGTCGTTCAGATAGCAATGGCAAACTACTGAATGTAAAACTTGCCAAGACATCAACAATAGCAGTAAAATGCTGGTGTTGACAGCGGTGTCCCGTAAGTAGGATATGCAAAAACAAAAAAATGCAAGAGGTAGAAATAATTAAAGTATTATCTGTGTGGGGTATAAACATTCAAAGTAATAATTGCAGGAGTTAAATTAACAATTGCGTGGGATAGAACGATTACAGTAACAAATGTATGGAATAGAAAGAAAAAAAAACGTTCAAGTAAAACATTTATAGGACAGCACCCGTTAAAGTATAAAGTGCATGCGGCAGACAGGGTTACAGTGTCAACTTTATGAGGATGGATCGACCTTGAAGTCCAGGTTAGTGGTTAAATACCCGCCCCCATTGAGAAGCGAACCCATGCCACTAGACCGACAGGCACACGAGCTGGCTACTGAGTTATAAAAATATATATTTGTATAGTCAATGGTAATATTTTTATACAAGTGAATCGGTACTACTATCTTGAAACAATCATAGCATCCGATAGGAGGTGCCTTGAAGAGATTAGAACAAGAATCGCTATGGCGAAGGTAGCCTTTTGTAAGACGAAAAACATAGTGACCAATAAAATTATATCAGTTGCAACGAAAAAATGAGTGTTCAAGTGTTATATAAAAGCTGTACTTTTGTATGGAAGTGAAACATGGACAATGAGCAGACAAGCTGAAAAACATCGAATGGTAGTGGAATTGTTTCTGGGTAAAATGCAAAGAATATTGTGGACAGACACACCAATGAGCAAGTCCTACAAAAAGCAAATAAAAACCGTAAATTGATTTGGACAGTCAACATTTGGGGGTCGGGCGGGGGGCGTTATGAGAAGACACAAACTAGAGAGCTTGGTGACAACTGGCAAAATTAAAGGGAAAAGAACAAGGAGAAGGCAACATCATCAAGTGCCGTGCCGACTGGCGTAGGCGTACATGACTCTCCACAGATCTCGGTCTCTGGTTTTCTGGATCAACTCTGCCGTTGATATTCCTCCCTGCCACCGTCGCAATCCATCCATCATCATTTCTCATGGTCTGCCTCTGCCTCTCTTTCCCTCGATCTTTCCAGTTGTCACAATGTTCTCCAGCTCCTCTCTTCTCATCACATGACCAAAAAAATGCTGTTGGTCTCTTTCTTATTTTTGTATATAATGTTCTAGTTTCATTAGCCTCTTTAAGGCATTCGTCGTTAGTTACTTGGTCAGTCCAGGGAATTCGCAACATTCGTCTATGGAACCACATCTCTGTTACTTCCAATATCTTTCTAATTTGTTCATTTATATTCCAAGATTCACAGCCATAAAGCAAAACAGGTTCTATTTAGCTCTTCAGCACTCTCTTTCTTACATTCAATGAGAAGGCAGGTAAGTAAATATCTGAATGGCTTGACCACAAGGCATGGTAGGGACAAGAAGACAGAACTGAACCACAGTGATCATGTAAGATGACCACCCCACGCTTATCGACATGGCACATAATGATGATGATATGTATAGTAATCTATAATATGTACAGTCCCAAGTTGTCAAACTCCATTGGCAGTATATTCTTCTCCTTTCTTTCCTAATGCATTTGCTGTGAAGCGTCGCAGAGATTGTCGATTGTGTGGGTTTAATTTTCTGTTGACCGCTTGTGTAGCTGGTCGTACTGTCATAGTCTATTTCTTCAGTGTCTCTTTTACTATATCTAGCCATCGTTTGCTTGGGCGTCCTCTCGTTTTCTGTACCATGGCTTTCATGTAAACCGCTCTGGAAGATTACCAACTTTGGACAACAATCACCATCAAATTAATATCCTGTTAACAGGATTATTAACCTGAGCCGGTGATGAACCCTAAAATAGCTTCTTTTTGAGGTTGAACGTGGTAGGGGTAATCGAATCGGGAAGAAATAGCAATATTAATATACAGTATATGCCATTCAATTATCTTTTCCAATAACGACACACCACATGTGTTTGCCAATCTAACCTGTTCGTTCTGCCCATCCACCACCAGAGCGTACACTACCAGCAAAGAGAAGCTAACGGCATTGAAGGATTTTAAAAAATGTTTGCATATCCTTTACAGGACATCGCTGTCAACATCACCATCTTTCAGCTGATTGATGAATTCTTGGCAAGATTACGCTCACTAGTTTGCCATTGCTTTCTGAGCGACCGGCTCACATACCCCGTAAGTTACCGCCGCGATTCGAACCACTGCTGATTCTCACCGTCGTCACATTACTTACGAGAGTATACGAGATTACGGCGAAAAGTTGCTAACCTCTAGGCCAGGAAGCCGGCCATTGAAGGATAGACATGCTAATAACGAGGCTATGTAGAAACCGTTACAAGTTGAGATGTTTATAACTGATTACTGGCTAAGTATGATTTTTTTATGAGGTTGTCGCACGTGCAGTGATGAAGGTGTTGCTTGAGAATCGCCTGTGTTCAGTGAGATGTAAAACGTGTGAATATGCAGTTGACGGCAACGATTTGGGTGTATATTAACGGCAACAGATGCAGTGCTACAGGAATGGCAGATGTGGATGTGGTTTGAAAAGAATAATGTGTAGGGCCATCTGCTGGCCGACGTAATATACAGGAGCATGCGTTCACAAACATGGCACCCAGCTACGTCACTATAAGGGAATACATTTATCGAGTGTCGCGGTTTTAAATGCATTCTTGAAGAGGTAAGGAAGTGCGAGACACACAGAGAGAGAGAGAGAGAGAGAGAGAGAGAGAGAGAGAGAGAGAGAGAGAGAGGGAGGGCAGAGAGAGGGCAGAGAAAAAGGACACAGAGAGAGAGAGTGCGGGAAGCGAGAGATAGACAGACAGGACAGAGAGAGATAAGGCAGATGAGGAGAGTAGAGAGATGGAGAGAGTTGGAGGGAGATTCTTAGTGAGAAATAAATGCGTATACACAACAATCAGACAGGCAGGTGGGCATTTACATTGACCGATGGATGCACGTACGTACATTTACATTGACTGATGGATGCACGTACGTACGACAGGACTGGCGTATGGGCAGAGAGATAGACAGAGGGACAGACAGACAGGCAGACAAGCAGACTGACGGAAGGAAGGGTGAACAGGCAGAGAGATAGACAAACAGTGACATTGATAATTATAATTACATTGTGATTATTTTACATAGGTTATAAAGACATTACGCTGAAATGATATTACATTAATTCTATTATTTTACAGGAAAGAATAATGACACCCGAGAAAATAATATAATAGGGAACATGATAATATCCTTTATAAAAGTAAAGTCACAGCCCCCTGGGGCACTGTTAAGCATATTGTTTTAACTTTAATTTCGTATACTTTACAAGTTTATGTTCAGTAGTTTGCCATTGATTTCTGAACGACTGGCACACATACTATTGTATAAAAAACCAACGCAAGGCGCTCTGTTGCCAAACCTACCGCATCTGCTATAATGCTAGACCTGTTTAGACCATTCGGCGTTCAGCCAACCAACAGAAAAGGAAGCTCTTCTAGAGGACTCGATGCGAGAAAACAACGCAGGGAGTCTGGATCACCCATGAACTTCGGTGCACATAGGAGAATCTTTAGGAGTGGCAGCTGGAATGTTAAGACTATGTAATATGTACGAACAGGTGGCCAGTCTTTCCCTCCCATAGCAAAAGACGAGTGCAAACATGGAGCTCTCTTCCGACCGCTATCACACTATTGTTAGCGTAAGTTACTGGCCATTACACATGCGCCCCCGCTAAAAGCCCGGATACCACCACGAAATCCAAGTCAAGCATTCTCATATTCCAGAAACCATCATGACATCACAGATGTATTTGTGGAGTTATAGATGGAATAAGTGAAATACAGAGGTCATCTTTAAAAGACAGATATCTTCATGAAACACCTGCGAATTTTACAAATATCAGTCTAAAATATAATCATCTCTTCTTCTTCTTCTTCAGCGTTCCGAGCCATTGAGGTTCTTTGCTGCAAATACAATCCGTCTCCATTCGTCTCTCTGGTGGACCTTCTCTTGCCAGTCGTTGATTCCAAGTGCTTGTAGGTCTGTACATGTATTATCTCTCCACCGCCTTCTTGGTCTACCTCGGGGTCTACGGTCATTTATTTCCTGAGTGTAAGCGAGTTTTGTTTCCCTATTATCTTCCATTCTTTCTATATGCCCCAGCCATTGTAGTCTATTAGCCTTCATGATACTAGTGATTAGCGGGGACTTAAACAGATCATAAATGTCTTTGTTACTTCTTCTTTTCCACTCTTCACTTTGTGTATCCCTAATGGGTCCAAAGATGCGTCTTAAAATTTTGTTCTCAAAGGTTTGTAACAAGGCTTCGTCTCCTTTCGTTGTACTCCAGGTTTCAGAGCCATACAGCACAACTGGTCTGATCAGTGTTTTGTATATTGTGATTTTGGTGTTACGAGATAGCGCCTTTGATTTTAGTAGATGTTGTAGTGCATAGTATATCTTATTTCCAGAGTTGATTCTAGTTTGTATTTCTTCCCTTATGATGTTGGAGCAGTTGAAGATCGTACCCAGGTATTTGTATGTTTCCGTTCTTTTAATGGTCATATTATCTATTTGTATGTGGCCAGAGTTTCTAGCCATTCCGTCTCTTGAAATTACCATATATTCTGTCTTATCTTGGTTGATAACCAACCCCATCTGTTGGGCTTTTTCCTTTAAGTGAGTCAATATTTACAATGTCTTTTGTTCACTTTGCCCTATAATATCTATATCATCTGCATAACCAAGCAGCTTGGATGTTCCTCCAATATCACATTCCTCCTTTACCTTCCTTACAACTTTCTCTAGAGCCAGATTGAAGAGTAGCGGCGATAGTGCATCACCCTGTTTCAAGCCAGATGTTATTTGGAAGGGGTCTGATTTCCTGCCTTTATATGTTACTATATTATAAGTATCTTCCATGCATAGTCTGGTCATGTTGATTAACTTCCTTGGTATTCCAAATTCCTGCATAGCATTCCATAGACTATTCCTATGGACACTATCATAAGCCTTTTTAAAATCCACAAAAATGTTATGGAGATCTCTTTTATATTCCCAATGTTTCTCGGCTATTTGTCGTAAGATAAATATCTGATCTATTGTTGATCTGTTTTGTCTAAAACCCGCCTGGTAGTCACCTAATATGTCTTCTGAATATGGTTTTAGTCTATTTAGTAATACTGCGGATAGTATCTTATAGCTTGTGAACAGTAGTGATATTCCTCTATAATTTCCACATTGGAACTTGTCTCCTTTCTTAAAGATAGGTATCAATAATGACTCTTTCCAGTCATGGGGTAATTCTTCTGTCCTCCAGATTTTTATTATTAGTTCGTATAGCTTTAGATGTAATGCATGGCCACCTGCCTTTATAAATTCAGCAGCAATTCCATCAGTCCCAGTTGCCTTATTGTTTTTAAGTCGTGTGATTACATATAGGATTTCTTCAAATGTAGGTTCTTCAATTTGTGGTTCGCATGTTAGAACCTCTTCTTGTGAGAAAATGTTACTTGGAGCTTCACAATTTAGTAATTCAATAAAATATTCTTTCCATGTGTTGCACATTTCCTCATTGGTATTTATCATATTCCCATTTTTGTCTTTTAAACCATATGTGTTTTGTTGGTGCCCTCGTTTCATTGACTTCAGTTCTTTAAAACATTTTCTGGATTCATTTTTCTGGTGATTAGTTTCCATATCTTTGATTATATTACTCATATATTCTCGCTTCTGCTGTCTGACTATTTTTGTAGCCTCTTTACATTCATTTCTATAATGCTCTTCCTTTTGGATGTTATTGATGTCATTTAACCATACATGTCTGGCATTCTTCTTCCTAATGACTGCTTCTTCACATTTTTGATTGAACCATCTGTTCTTTCTATGCGTGGTTAACACACCGAGACATTCTTCTGCGGTAGACTGAATTGTATTCTTGATGTTCAACCAAGTTTGGTCAATGCTTTCCTCCAAAGGGTTTTGCAGAGTTTCAAGTTTACATTTTATTTCATCTGTAAATTTCTCTTTGACTGTAATGTCTTGCAGTTTTTCTCTGTTATATGTTGGGTGTAATCTTTGTAATTTAGTATAGAAAGCTCTCTTAAGTTTTATTTTAAATTTTGCTCCAACGAGGAAGTGGTCACTGTGGCACTCAGCTCCTCTATAACTTCTGACTTGCTGTATGTTTGATGCATTTCTGTTGTTAATTAAAATGTGATCTATTTGATTATAGGTTCTCTTGTCACATGATTTCCAAGTTTGTTTGTGTATATCCTTTCTTTGTAGTCTGGTACTGCTAACCTGCAGTCCTTTGGCTTCTGCCAGGTTGATGACTCTCCATCCATTATCATTTGAAGTTGTATGTAGGCTTTCCATACCGGCCACTTTTTTTATTAGTTTGCTCTCTACCTATTTTTGCATTGAAGTCTCCCAGCACAATCAGGATGTCCTGTTTGGGGGTTTCTTCTATGACATCTTCCAGATCATTATAAAAGTCTTCTTTAATATCATCTTCTTTCTCTTCAGTAGGTGCATGTACATTAATCATCGTTATATTTTTCCATTTACCGTTTATTCGTAATTTACTAATCCTGTCATTAAAAGCTTTAAAGTTTAAAACGTTCCCCCATAACTTTTTTTGATGACAAATCCTGTTCCTAATTCATGTTTATTTTGGGTGTTTCCTCCATATATTATAATCATTCCATTTTGCTCTAAAGTACCCTCTCCTGGCCACCTTATTTCTTGAATTGCTGTTATATCCATTTGATATTCAATCAACTCCCGGGTTAGTTCTTCGGCCGCTCCAGCTCGATATAGTGTCCGTACATTCCATGTTCCAAATCTCAAAAGTCCTTTAACGTTCCAAGGTCGTTGTCCAGATAAGTCAGTCCGATATCGAGGCTCATGTATTTGTTTCGTAACAAAGAAAGGTTTTTACAAAGGTGGGGATGTTAACCCCACGCTTCAACCCCCAACCTGGAGGACCAGGGTGTTTCTCTTTGTCTGTTCTCTACCCTTTGACCTGTCCGGCTTGGGAGGCCCTGCTGGTAGCTACGCTACCGCCGGCATAGCTCTCAGGGTCATTGAGAAACTCAAGCTCCCCCACCACGACAAGGTGGAAACACCATCGGGGGAGAAAATATAATCATATCTGAAATAATTTAGCTAAACCCCATATAGATCAAGAATGGCCCATTAAACATCGTGAAATCTCTGGGATCATCATTAAATATAAGAGACCATGATGAAACTCCATAGAATATTGTTAAAATGCAAAGACCATTATGAATCGTTTCAGAAAATCATTAAATGCAACACGTGATGAAATGCTATTAGGCATAATTATAATTCATTCATGAATTAAACTCTTAATAAGTGTACGAGCTTAAAAAAGCCACTTTACAAGAATGTATTAAAGTAAAGCTAAGGTTGTGATTAGTAACATTAGTTTGAAGATAATTTTATAACTATCTATGAAAGAAAAATCCATCACTTAGTAAACACAGATTTAAAGACTAACTTGTATAAATAATGGGATGAAGTACACCCATTCCTCTCATTATATGACCAAAGAAGTCTTTTCTTTCTTATAGTTGGTATAATGTTCTACTTTCATTAGCCTCTTCCAGACAATCGTTGGTTATTAAGACAATTCAAGGTATTGGCAACATTCGTCTCAGAAACCCCCATGTCCACTGCCTCTTCGGTCATCCTAGTTTGTTCATCAAACAATATAATACAAACATACTTGGGGAAAATAGCGTGTGGGGCACTGCACCGCCACATTAACTTCCTGGGTATTAAATAGTGTACTATACTGATTGCATTTATCAGTTTCAATTTAGGTGACAGTCTATCTACATTGGCACGTAACACTGACGTTATTGACCTTTAGCCCAGTGACCCGCCTTAACCACACATCCGGTTCATTTACTCCATTGGAAGTAAACATACACGCTGACCATTTGAAAGACGCATCCAACCCACAACAAGGACACAGATAAATAACTTTTATATTTATATTTTCATATAATTTTAATGTAGTTGTGGCCGTTTGTGTTTGCTTATTCTGTGCTGACGAAGGCTTTAGCCGCATCATCGATTTTGTTACTTCTAATCTGTTCTATTAAAGATCACTACCTACTTCTCGTTGTTTGATGATTCATATCTACTTTGGCATAACAAAGAGGCAGTTTAATAATAGGGTGGTAGAACACATACCCAACTGGATAGGCAGAACAATAAACAAAGATTATAGTAAAAAAGTGAAACCTAGCGACAGGAAAAACTTCAACAATAGTACGACCCTGTTGAATCTCATCATGTGATTGATGGAGACAATGCGTAGTTTTAAGTCACGAAATGGAAGAGTAATAGGATTTGCTAAGCAGTTGCGATCAGCATAGTCAAGCCATTTTTGTGTAAACAAAAAGACATGGCAGACAGTTTGAATTACTATTAGAATAGGTATGCTGTCCCGATGGTGTTTCCACCTTGTCGTGGTGGGGGAGCTTGAGTTTCTCAATGACCCTGAGAGCTATGCCGGCGGTAGCGTAGCTACCAGCAGGGCCTCCCAAGCCTTACAGGTCAAAGGGTAGAGAACAGACAAAGAGAAACACCCTGGTCCTCCAGGTTGGGGGTTGAAGCGTGGGGTTAACATCCCCACCTTTGTAAAAACCTTTCTTTGTTACGAAACAAATACATGAGCCTCGATATCGGACTGACTTATCTGGACAACGACCTTGGAACGTTAAAGGACTTTTGAGATTTGGAACATGGAATGTACGGACACTATATCGAGCTGGAGCGGCCGAAGAACTAACCCGGGAGCTGATTGAATATCAAATGGATATAACAGCAATTCAAGAAATAAGGTGGCCAGGAGAGGGTACTTTAGAGCAAAATGGAATGATTATAATATATGGAGGAAACACCCAAAATAAACATGAATTAGGAACAGGATTTGTCATCAAAAAAGAGTTATGGGGGAACGTTTTAAACTTTAAAGCTTTTAATGACAGGATTAGTAAATTACGAATAAAAGGTAAATGGAAAAATATAACGATGATTAATGTACATGCACCTACTGAAGAGAAAGAAGATGATATCAAAGAAGACTTTTATAATGATCTGGAAGATGTCATAGAAGAAACCCCCAAACAGGACATCCTGATTGTGCTGGGAGACTTCAATGCAAAAATAGGTAGACAGCAAACTAATAAAAAAGTGGCCGGTATGGAAAGCCTACATACAACTTCAAATGATAATGGATGGAGAGTCATCAACCTGGCAGAAGCCAAAGGACTGCAGGTTAGCAGTACCAGACTACAAAGAAAGGATATACACAAACAAACTTGGAAATCATGTGACAAGAGAACCTATAATCAAATAGATCACATTTTAATTAACAACAGAAATGCATCAAACATACAGCAAGTCAGAAGTTATAGAGGAGCTGAGTGCCACAGTGACCACTTCCTCGTTGGAGCAAAATTTAAAATAAAACTTAAGAGAGCTTTCTATACTAAATTACAAAGATTACACCCTACATATAACAGAGAAAAACTGCAAGACATTACAGTCAAAGAGAAATTTACAGATGAAATAAAATGTAAACTTGAAACTCTGCAAAACCCTTTGGAGGAAAGCATTGACCAAACTTGGTTGAACATCAAGAATACAATTCAGTCTACCGCAGAAGAATGTCTCGGTGTGTTAACCACGCATAGAAAGAACAGATGGTTCAATCAAAAATGTGAAGAAGCAGTCATTAGGAAGAAGAATGCCAGACATGTATGGTTAAATGACATCAATAACATCCAAAAGGAAGAGCATTATAGAAATGAATGTAAAGAGGCTACAAAAATAGTCAGACAGCAGAAGCGAGAATATATGAGTAATATAATCAAAGATATGGAAACTAATCACCAGAAAAATGAATCCAGAAAATATTTTAAAGAACTGAAGTCAATGAAACGAGGGCACCAACAAAACACATATGGTTTAAAAGACAAAAATGGGAATATGATAAATACCAATGAGGAAATGTGCAACACATGGAAAGAATATTTTATTGAATTACTAAATTGTGAAGCTCCAAGTAACATTTTCTCACAGGAAGAGGTTCTAACATGCGAACCACAAATTGAAGAACCTACATTTGAAGAAATCCTATATGTAATCACACGACTTAAAAACAATAAGGCAACTGGGACTGATGGAATTGCTGCTGAATTTATAAAGGCAGGTGGCCATGCATTACATCTAAAGCTATACGAACTAATAATAAAAATCTGGAGGACAGAAGAATTACCCCATGACTGGAAAGAGTCATTATTGATACCTATCTTTAAGAAAGGAGACAAGTTCCAATGTGGAAATTATAGAGGAATATCACTACTGTCCACAAGCTATAAGATACTATCCGCAGTATTACTAAATAGACTAAAACCATATTCAGAAGACATATTAGGTGACTACCAGGCGGGTTTTAGACAAAACAGATCAACAATAGATCAGATATGTATCTTACGACAAATAGCCGAGAAACATTGGGAATATAAAAGAGATCTCCATAACATTTTTGTGGATTTTAAAAAGGCTTATGATAGTGTCCATAGGAATAGTCTATGGAATGCTATGCAGGAATTTGGAATACCAAGGAAGTTAATCAACATGACCAGACTATGCATGGAAGATACTTATAATATAGTAACATATAAAGGCAGGAAATCAGACCCCTTCCAAATAACATCTGGCTTGAAACAGGGTGATGCACTATCGCCGCTACTCTTCAATCTGGCTCTAGAGAAAGTTGTAAGGAAGGTAAAGGAGGAATGTGATATTGGAGGAACATCCAAGCTGCTTGGTTATGCAGATGATATAGATATTATAGGGCAAAGTGAACAAAAGACATTGGAAATATTGACTCACTTAAAGGAAAAAGCACAACAGATGGGGCTGGTTATCAACCAAGATAAGACAGAATATATGGTAATTTCAAGAGACGGAATGGCTAGAAACTCTGGCCACATACAAATAGATAATATGACCATTAAAAGAACGGAAACATACAAATACCTGGGTACGATCTTCAACTGCTCCAACATCATAAGGGAAGAAATACAAACTAGAATCAACTCTGGAAATAAGATATACTATGCACTACAACATCTACTAAAATCAAAGGCGCTATCTCGTAACACCAAAATCACAATATACAAAACACTGATCAGACCAGTTGTGATGTATGGCTCTGAAACCTGGAGTACAACGAAAGGAGACGAAGCCTTGTTACAAACCTTTGAGAACAAAATTTTAAGACGCATCTTTGGACCCATTAGGGATACACAAAGTGGAGAGTGGAAAAGAAGAAGTAACAAAGACATTTATGATCTGTTTAAGTCCCCGCTAATCACTGGTATCATGAAGGCTAATAGACTACAGTGGCTGGGGCATATAGAAAGAATGGAAGATAATAGGGAAACAAAACTCGCTTACACTCAGGAAATAAATGACCGTAGACCCCGAGGTAGACCAAGAAGGCGGTGGAGAGATAATACATGTACAGACCTACAAGCACTTGGAATCAACGACTGGCAAGAGAAGGTCCACCAGAGAGACGAATGGAGACGGATTGTATTTGCAGCAAAGAACCTCAATGGCTCGGAACGCTGAAGAAGAAGAAGAAGAAGATAGGTATGCTGTATATTTCAGTTTGAAGGATTCATTGTTTTACGTTGAGTAACTTCTGCAGTATGCACCCGATGAGACGCTGTGAAATATACTGGGTAATAAATTGCGCAACCCATTGTTTGTGTCTCCATTATGTAGTATTATTTTGCAGTATTATTTATCATGATTTGGGGCAAGTGCAGAAATTCAAATATCTAGGCACATGGATAACATCAGATAGAATATGCATCACTGGGATAAAGAACAGAATAGGACACGCAAACCCCGGAAAGGTTAACCCGGTCAACAAATGCCCTCAGAAGTCGGATGTGTCGGCCTAACGGAGCAAGAATGCAGCTCTGCTGTAAACAGGCACAACGCAATCAAGTCCGAAAAAAGAAAAAAAAAAAACTCCGGATGAACTCAGAAGAAGAGGAAGGACAAGCAAACACTGCATTCTGTCAAATGAAGAACGTTTTGTGCAATAAGTTACTGTCCCTGACAGTCAGAAAAGAAGTTCTTGCATGTTACATAGAACCAGTTTTACCATACGGTTGCGAATCCTGGACAATTAATAAACAGGTGGGAAAAAAATCTATTGAAGCCTTGGAGATATGGTTTTATAGAAGAATATAATGCTGAATATTAATTGGACAGCCAAAATGAGCGATCAGGACGGTTTAGGGGAAGCTGAGTGGCAAATACAACTTATCACAAACATCAGAAAGAGGCAGTCTTCGTATTTGTTTTTCTTTTTGGCCACGTTATGAGAAGAATAAAACGGGTACATCTTGTGACAACCTGAAAGATTTGTGGAAAGAGAGATAATGAAAGACAGCATGAGAAGATTCTTGACAGCCTTGTGTCGTGGCACGGAAGGGAGTCACACACGAACTGATTCATGACGTAGAAGATCGCAATTTGTGGAGAGGCATGATTGCCCACGCCAGCCAGCAAGTCCTGGATAATGATGATTATTTTTGTCAAATGTGTCAATTCTGAAAATGTTATTTTAGGACGAGGTTCAGGAATTAATACATAATGATTGTCAAACACAGAAATCAAAGAGGGGAGAAGCAACATTATTGTGAAAATTATGAATGTATATACATTCAAGCTGCGCCTAATGCAAAATTTGACGCAAAAATGTTGCACTCTTGGAAATAAATTATATCCTCTGCATCACTTTAAATTCACATTTACCTGTTCTGATATTTTTTTTTTTTACTATCTCTTGTTTGTAAATTCAAAACACAGAGTTAATCTACTTCGTTTTACTATCTTCAGATAACGTGGTGAATGTAAAGCAAGAGCAGAAATAGAAATAATAATAGGCTGCTATTTACCGTTAACACAAAACATATGGAGACCCGTGCAGTCTTTAATTACATTGGCGTTAACACGCTCGTGGGCGGGCATGTAGGATATACAGCGCTGTGGTATTGTCACAGACCACCCCAGAATCTTGTCATATTTATTGACTTACTGTATATTTAGCAACCGGTGTTCGGCTTCCGAAGGTTGGAGCTGAAAATAGACCCACGAAAGACAGATAGAATATCAGCAGCAAGCACTAAATTAAATAGGACTCGCTATAGCATAGTGGTTTAATCGATTGCTGATCATGTCAGTGGTACGGGTTCAAACCACTGCTGTGAATTGATTGTTTTAATGATCAGTTCAGCTCTTTAGTTGACCCAGACTCATAACGTCTCGATTTCTAGTTGCACTATCATCATCATAATCATCTTCCACTTCTGCCGTCAAGCGACGTGGGGAGGAATAATTAGCGTTCCAGCGCCCGATGGGTGGCATTGGATAGTGTCATTCCATGTGATTGTGCAATGTCTTTGATGTCGTCAACACAGTTTCTTATTGAGCGTCCTCTTGGTCTCGTCGCGGATTATCTTTGATGTAGAGCCAGTGATGGTAGGTGATGGTGTTGCATTCTGACGAGATGGCCACACCACTTGATCTTCTGTCTTTCAATAAATGTGTCCCACTGTCTGTCTGATAACAGCATTTCTTACTCTGTCTCGGATTGTTAAGTTGGCAGCTCTCCTCAGGCATCTCATCTCACAGGTGTTGATGTTGCGTAAGTGTGATTTGTTTAAAGTTCAAGTTTGAGATTGGTAGCATAGAATAAAAAGTCGCTTAAAAAACGACAGGGTCGACTTTATTTGCACCGGGGTTTATCCCATATGGCTCGGTCTCTTTCCGCAGCGCGGAAAGCGTCGCACAAAGCACGACCTCCGTAGCTCCAGCGACGACCCACAGGAGTCTCCGAAAAAAATTGACCAGTGAACCGAAGGACGCAGCCCGAAATCGAACCCACAACCTTCGGAGCCCGAGTCATACGGCTTGACTACTTCGCCACGGAGACTCCCTAATAGTAGTATGGGGTTGATATGAATATGCTGTACATTATCTGTCGTTTTGCGGACATGGGCATATTCGAATGTTTCAGTATGGGTGATAGTTGATATGTAAGTGCAATTGCTTTCTGACTACACCGCACCAATATTGTCCATGCGTGACGTATGGTTATCTGCTGACGTTTTGTTTTATCGTACATTAATTTAGTGTGGGTTGGGTGGGGGGGGGGGTGTGAGGGGGAATTTGTTCTTAATAGTTTCTCTAGACACCTGGTTGTGACAGCACGTCACAAAAGGGTATTGCTAATTTTCAGAATATTTGGAGAATATCTTCGAAAGGGCGGGCGGTGAGAAAGGAAACCTATCACGCTTCCTGATCATGCGATGCCACAATTGTCCTTCTTCTGCTTCATCGATCAACACTTGGTATATATCTCTTCCAGGAATGATTCTGACGGCTGGTCTTTGAGTTCTTCGCCGTTCCGCAACAATTTGTCTCGTATCTTGTTGCGCCTGTGAGCCATTTTTCCATTATCTGACAAATTCTAGGTAGTCGTTTGGTTGTGGCCTGGAGTTCACCGTGACGCTTCACGGCTGCAAGCAGTCGAAGTCGTGGGCACACATCCCTCGAAGGTGTGACCTGGAGTTTACTGTGACACTGCACGTCTGCAAGTGGTCGAGTCTTGGACACACATACCGCGAAGATATGCCGGGCGCCAAAGTATCCTGCTTTAAATCTGAAGATCCAAGTGTTTTGGTTTCTGTCTAATCTGTTTATGTCATATTGATCTTGACTATAATGAGATAATCTTCATTTTGATATCTTCACTTCAGTTTCACAGATTGCTTTTGAAGTGTCTTTGCCTCTTTACATCTCTGGAATGTTGGGGCGGTTCAATGCTCTCTCCAGCCCTTGCGAGCTCCTCTCCATTTTAGTTTCCAGTGATACCAGTGCAGGACTAATTCCGTTCTTTTGACAGTACAACAATATTTCATGAATCTGATGGAAAATCCTGTTTCATCATATTCATCATCATGTGGCATTCCCATAAGCGTGGGATGTCATGTTTCAACATCTCACACGATCACCAGAGTCGTGGATCAGCTCTGTGTTCTTGTCTCGACCATGCCATGTGGCAAAGCCGTCCAGGTATGTACTTCTCTGCCGTTCCCTTGTTCTTTTCTTCTCAATATTGCCAATTTTCACCACATTTTCTACATTATTTCTTGTCATAACGTGCAATCTTGACTGTCTGCGTCTAATTTCTCTAATCAGTTTTCGATTTTCATAGGTTTCGTGTAAGGCTTGCTCATTGATTTTTCTGTCTTTTCTACTCCGCATCGGGAGAATTTCAAAAATTTACATAGACTCCACGGTCACCCAGCCTATAATTAGTATATAATTAGAAAATGTTTTGGAACGTAAACGCGGCCTGTATTAATTTGTCTATAAAAATATGGGTTTAACGCCTTAAACGTATCGTTAATTTTTTAGAAGTACTGTTGTCTGTTCTGAAAATGGTGCTAGATTTATTATAACAAAAGTGTGGGATTTACACTTCATACACCAAGTGCAGTATGGTATTTTGTTTAAACCTACCTCATAAAAACTTATGAACCCCAGAGAGCAAATTTATTTAACTCATAATTGGTGAAATTCTCATTATTACAACCGATATACATAAATGTTCACACTTGGTGGAACGTGTTTATGATCCTTTCATATTTCTGTGTATTTTACGTTTTGTTGTGGTTGTAATTTTTTAAGCAGTTCTCTTCAATTTTCCGTAAAACACTTATGAATGACCCCCAAAATTGTTGACTCTTAACATAGAATAGGGAAATAAACACTGAAAGAGAACAATTTTACAGCAGAATTTGGAACAAATTGACGTTAAGTTAAAGAGTTCCACAACAAAATATTCATTATCTGAAATAGTAGTAATCACTATATCATCATCAACAGCATCTTCATTATCATAACACTACCACTATCATTACTACCGTCACCACCACTATCGCTATAATCATCAGCATAATTATCAACACCATTAACATCATTGCCGACATCAATACCATCCCAGCCACCACCATTAAAAGTCTCATCATCATGGTTAGCATCATCATCCTCATTATAATCACCATCATAATCATCACCACGATATTCCTCATCATCAACAACATCATCACTGCAAACCTCAGCATCACCATCATCATCACCACCACCACCACCATCATCACAATCGTTACATTTATTATTATCATCACAATTACCATTATTGCCACAATCATTAGTATGGTGATGATCAGCACCATCATCACAACATCATCATCGTCATCACAATTGATACATTCATTATTTTCGCAATCTCCATCATCGCCACAACCATCAACGTCATCATCACCACAATCATCATCAACACCATCACTGCGATCACCGCAATCATCATCATCATCATCTTCATCATCATCACAGTCGTTATCTTTGAATAGCGAAGACACAAACAATAGATTGCACGATTTATTGCCTGGCATACTTCGCTGCATCTCGTCAGGTACATACTGCAGAATCACACAACTTACGCGAATTAATTAGATAAATCCTTCAAGCTGAAATATACACATGTTCGTACACTAATGTCAATTGTCTACCACGGTAATTTAAAACTGATTAGTGTCGTGTGTGTAAACAATGGATGTCGTAATAGTTACTTGTTCTTCTTTACCACTTTAGTGTCGTCCCTGGAGTGAAGGGAATCAACACCCACATTATTTTTTTTTTAAATCCAATATCTCTATCCTGGAGATATCCAGCAGACTCCGTCCACACTTCAATCTGAAGACACCTTCCTCTCCCTCTTACTCACCCCTGGATCGTGCCCCCTCTCATTCTTCCCCAACATAACATACTTGACAACTCTAGCCTCAACAAATAAAAACAAGAAATTTATTAAAGCAAAGAGTATATGTAGGAGAAGTGTGTGTGTGTGTATAAGGTGTAGAATGTGTGACGTGTACTCTAAAGTGTCTATAGACTCAGATCAGTGTTCCGGAGTATAGTCATTCTCATCCCTGTGCTGAAAACACACCAGCACCATGTATCCCATACAAGTAGCCTCACCCAGGTGATGCTCCTCCTGTCTCATGAAGACTTCCTCCGTTGTCTCTTGAACTACTAGGATGCTTGGACACCCATGACAAATACTGTCCAATGAGAGTCTTCAATCTGATTCACACTATGAATTTCCTCGGTTATTTAACTCATTGTTAATCAGAAAATTCTAACCCTATTGTCACTGTTATTGGGGAAATCTCAATGGATCTAGTGTCACTGGTTGTAAAGATTCCCCATATTAACACCACAGTCTAAATGTTCTCTGTATCAGTATAACTTTGGTGTGAATGCTCCTGGTATCAATAGTGTATCTCTACAATGATCTGACTGTTCAATGATACCACTATCACTTGCTAATCATAATCTCATCAGCATGTCCTGCTCAGCAGAAGCCAGGTTCCCGCAAACCAACTTGGGTATAAGCCCAATGTAGCGGCCTCTCAGCAACTTCTGTCTTCAAATTCTGAGCCATCATCTTCTAAAATTGTGTTAGCTTCACTGTTGAAAATCAGAGCACACATACGTGGACCTGCAAATGGAACCTGTAGAATAGAGAATACTATGGTGAGGGCAACTCAGTCCTGGCCGGAATTAGGTAAGTGTAGGCCAATAACAGCACTCAGATCTATAACAGAGATCCGATCTCTGTCATACGGCCAAATAACTCAATCATATGATCTGAGACATGGCAACACCAGGAAAGAATAAAGGAACGGGTAGAAACCCAGCAGATGCCCTACTTGAAGATCCTACCTTTTCACATACCTCTTCCCCCTCTCAACCATCTTTAATCTCTCTAATTATTATTCCACTACATTGTCATCAACTCCCTGAGTAAAATGATATATCACACAAGCTAGTTGAAGCCACACAATAGGATACCAGTGCCGACGCTCCTATGATACTTTCTAGCACCGCACTAATAGAACATTCTATCACTAATCATAATACATTACATCACTGCACCTATAATACATTAGATCACCGCACAGCACTGTACTCTATTCCTAATCATACTCTTAAATTAGATATTATAAATAGCCTACCATATGCCAATTCCTGTTGCCACTCGAGAAACTATGCAATCACAGACTGGATCTATGTCCGCGGATAACTATCATCACTTAGACATTATAGTCTCTCTTATGTAACACAACTCGGAATAATGCACCTATCCTAACACTTCAGAATGTTTTTTCCGACTCCCTCCACTTGTTTACCGCACTGGGTTTTATGTGGGTGCTTGAGTGACGTCACCAAAAAGTCCAGACGCCAATCAGTCCAGAATCTGGCTTTGTCCTCCTGTTTCTAGACTAACCGGAGTCAATTCGCTGTCAAGTTCACTTTCATCTGGGAAATTCTTTGTCTCATACAACAAAGATCCTGGGTGTCTGTGAGCCAGAGACCTTTCCCCCATATCACAGAATCCTTCCGACCTCTGGCAGACATTCTGTCCATCACTTTCAACGGCTGTCTCCCGCCTTGCTGATAGATGACGCCAGTGCACGTCTCTCGAACAACAACCTGCCAACAAAATGTCAACCGTGTGTAGACATCGCGACGTGACTCACTTTGTGATCTCATACACAAATGCCGACCAGGTGCCAACAGTTTTAACAACGTATTTTTCTCAGTCTGTTCAACATCAAAGGGTCTATTGTGTTTGCAGACTAATGTCGGGCTTGGTTGTCATCGATCGCAACTAACAAGTTTATTTATCTCACGACAATTAGCATGTCTTTCTGTTTCCACAAAAATGGCCTGTGTAGATTAATCATTATGGCTTCTGCAAACTTTAACAAGCGACTACTTTGTGTATTAAACAACACTCGAAAAGCACAATCTTTATCCTCAGTATCATCACAACCATCAGTTGAGAGTTTACAGTGTTCGCCTCACATCCAGACGGTGCAGAGGTCGATTCCAACATAGGCCTTGGAATTTTACCAAGAACAAGTGGTACTAAATGTTATCACATGTATGTCTGATCTCTTGCGTAGTGATATCAGATACCAAACCTTCTTGAATAAGGGCATAAAATAGTGCCAGTTGTGCACGTTAAAATCCCATAGCAGCTGAAAATTGCTAACAGTAGGCCATAATACCGCTCCTATGGCATAGTTGTTAGGAAAGTAAACAACCAAGGGGTATATAAAGCCCGTTATCTTGGATGGAATATGTCTAGAGGAAGCAAACTTGACACAAGTGGATGCCAAAGTCGAAGGCACTGACATTTGAGGTGCACAGATAAGTACCATGTATTCCCATCGGTAGAGGAACAAAGAAGAGAAATCACAACCAGCATTATCATCACCATCATAATCATCATCATAATCACACTCGAAATCCTCATCATAATATTATAATAATAGTAATGATAATCGACACCACCAACATGGTCACCACAACCAACATCCTCATCGTTGTCATAGCCATGATCATCACAATAATAATCATCATAACCGCCACCTCAATCATCATAATGTTTCATACGGCCAATCATACGATTAGTTTCTTTTATATCACACGTACTCTATACTGTCTGATCAGGTATGTGTTTTTTAATGTTGATTTTGTTATGCATATGTGCTAGCCTCTACAGGTATTTGTCTCAGTGTCTTCCTTATGATCCTTTTCGCTAGTCTATTAGTGGTCACTAGCTCCTGTTGCCGGAAAGAGGAGCCTTATCCAATCACATGGAAAGAAAAACTGTATTATTACGACTGAAACTTAACATAATGGCTAATAACATAATGGCTAGTGAAAGCTAAGATCCCGACAAGCCAAATCCAACATGGTGAGGAGGGAAACATAAGATGAGGGAGAGTCAAACCTAAGATCATGATGCTGAATACATATTTGAGTGGGGGATGAGTGGTCTCGAGGTATGGTGTCCGCCTCGAGTGCTGAAGGTCCCGGGTTCAGGCCCCAGTGAGGACCGGGATTTATTTAAAAAATCCACCTGGACTTCCAGTAATACAATTTCCCCTGGTCTATGGGTAGTGAGATCGGACGCCCGTGTGTATTTTTGCGCACTTAAAAAAATTCCTTGGCAGTTGGAAATCGAAAAAGAGTAGCCTAACGGCGTTGCCCGGGCAAAATTTCGAGCTAAAAATTTACCCAAAGTATTTCAGGATCCTCGCCGATGCAACGGAGTTCGTGCATTGAGCTGAGTTTCTCCAGACTCAGGTTTGAGTTAGGAGGAAAACGGAGCACTTATTGGTTAAACCGTGTGCCGTGATGTTGATCCAACGACTAAAACTAAACTTAAAAAAAACTAAAAACATATTTGAGTGACGATGGAAACCTAACACACTGACGAGGGAAACCTAACCATTGGGGAGAGAAACTTAACAAGGTGAGGAAGGAAACTGGGACGAGTAAAACATAAGATCATGAAGCTGAATACATATTAGAGTGACAAGGGAAACCTAACACTGTGATAATCTTGATCCTAAGGTGGTAAAACTGAGGCGGTGACGACGAAAAACTAAGACAGTGGCAAGGGAAACCTAGCATGATGACAACGAAAGCGTAATACGGCGAATAGAGTGAAAACCCAACACAATTACGAAGGAAATTCAACCCCTTGGAGAGTGGGAACATACGAGGATGACGACGAAAACCTAAGACTGCGACTACGAAAACCTAAGTCGATGACGAGGAAAAGCTAGGACAATGTATCGACAGGAACGTCTATAGAACGGTTAAAAACATAGACAATAGATTGTGTGACCAGCTTGAACATCAACATGTGGATTACAGTTAGACGAGCTCACTCTACCAAAAGGTGAATCGTTTCTCTTAGGTTATGCCCGCTTCCTCAGTGATATAATTTCAGGGGAATCCCTTATCAATGGCGTAGTCAGATGTCACCTTCTCTCCACTAGCCTACGGGACACCGTTGGGCAAGGAGGAATACCCGTTTATCCCCCACAAGGGTTGCGTGAAACCATGCGATCATGTGGTGGATAAAGCTAGAGAGCAGCCTAAAGATAGTTCTTAGTTAGGTCTCAAGTTTCACAACAGTAAGCAGAATTTCTCTGTTTGGAGACAATGACTACGGTCATCGACCGGTATCGTGGATGCCAAGAAAAAATAACGGTAGACTACAATTTATAAGATGTCTAGATCGTCATGATTCATCATCATCATCATCATCATCATCATCATGTGCCATGCCGATAAGCGTGGGCTGTCATGTTTTGCCATCTCACACGATCATCAGAGTCGTGGATCAGCTCTGTATTCTTGCCTCGGCTTGGCCAAGCCATTTAGGTGTTTACTACTCTGCCCTCCCTTTGTTCTTTTTCCCCTCATCTTTGCAAGCTGTCATCGAGTTCTCTAGTTTTTGTCTTCTCATAACGTGTCCAAAAACTTGAGACTGCCTACGTCTAATTTCTCTAATCAGTTTGCGGTTTTCATCTGTTTCTTGTAGGACTTGGTCATTGGTTGTTTTGTCTATACATGGTATTCTTTGCATTTTCCTCAGAAACCACATTTCGACTGCCATCAGATGTTTTAGCGTGTCTGCTCATTGTCCACGCTTTACATCCATACAATAGTACATGGGGAATAGGTAGCCAATCATGTAGCACTTCAACACTCTTTTTTTTTCTCGTTCTAATTGGCATCTGTTTATTCATTAGTTCACAGAATATCCGGGACAAGAACACAGACCTGATGACAAACTGTTGATTGTATGAGATTACGAACTCTGACCCTCACATTAATAGGTATTGCACGTGATAATGATGATAGCTGTTTGAAGAACATTATATTCAAATACAAAAGAGGAATAAGTATGTTATGTCGTTTAGAGAATGTTACCAAGAGGAGCCAATTCTTTTACACACAGCATCACTTGTGAAAGAGATTAGGCAAAATCAATGACAGGTCTTCATTGTTACTCTAACACGCTATAAATAGCAATTCTTGGTGCCCTTACAGTGCACTGAGAAATACATAGACAACATCAGGTGGCTAAAAATCTAAGTGCCTGACTTCAGAAATCAGTTAACACTGATAACACAACAACAAACAAGACAATGGCACATGCTCTTAATTCGCTGCTCTGTTTGACAGCTCTGCACTGAGAATGATTAAGATTTGTAACGGTTGAGGTTCCACACAGGCGTTAGATTGCTGTCGACGGTGAAACTGCCTGAGATGCATGCACTCATTTTCTGCAGCAGTTGTTGGAAGACTTCGCTGTTTCCCTCGGTAATGAACTCAGCAATAGCCAGGCTGACACTGATTACGTGTTAGACGTATTCGCCAATTTTAACGACCATACGTTCCAGCTTGGACGTAATGTGGTTAACAGGACGTAAAGACTGAAATGGCATATACTGCATTTGGGGTGTCAAATGTAAGCCTTTCAAGGCCTCCTTCATATATTCCAGACACTCATAATGTGGCTAGGTAGCCAGTTTCTTTCCTCTCCGTTTTTCTTTCGCTAGACACATTTCTGAAAATTGTCCAGTGCCCATGACACGAGGCTGGGTCGACCGCAGACATGTAAAAGTTGGAAATAATCCTGCCAAAGTCAGGGATTTAATCATCCATTATCTTGGCAGTTAAGAGCTCTAACCGCTATCCAGCCCCAGCTCCCATTATGAGATTAACCTTATCAAAACGAAACCAGCTCGCTTCACCTCCCACCGAAGGTAATAAAACTCCTAGCCGGCGCGTTAGCAAAGTTGATAGGGAACTGCACTGATAATGTCTTGAGCTTGGTCGGACGACGGTTCGACCCCTAGGTTCATCGCCTGCTAAGTGAGGGAAAGGTTTGGCTATTTTTACCTATTTCTATTTCTACATGCATATAATTATATATGCTTAAAATGTAAACACCGCATGATATTACAAATACATAGCAGGAACCTGCTCCGTACATTTAAAACAAAAAATATACACACATATGATGAGCATTGTCGCTGATATTGCGCGAATGTGTCGAACGTTATATCTATAGAAATCGAGCAATATTTTAATTATTATGTCTGTGCTTAAATTCACTAAGGGAATACTTTTTTGAGAATATGATACTTTCTCCTCTAGTATGCGTCGATGGCTGTTTTATCCGACAGAAAATATATCATGTTGTAAGTTCATCTCAAAGAACCCCACGCCATAGAAACAATTTTCAAATATCACATTATCCACCCCATAAGGACTTCATAACTCGATGAAGAAAACTCTCTATTGCACACCCATGATGGTAAATCGTGGAAAACACACCAGTGTGGCAAATACTACTCTGAGTTCCGAGTAGCCACCGATATAAATTGACAAATCTGCACTTTAGCAGAGCTGGACACTCAATTGTCTAGACCAGTGGTTCTCAACAGGTTGGGATTTCCCCCTAGGGGGAATTTTAGGGTTTCCGGGGAGGGGGGAAGGGAGGAAATTAAGATTATTTCAAGATTGCGTTGATACAAAAACCGATTACCGACTACTTGATATTGTTTTTCCCTCCACACTTTACGGTTCTCTGTTTCACACCCTTCTGAAATTCGTTTTATAACGTAAGTAGACCCCAATATCACGTTTTATGTAGATGTCTAGACTTGTTCTAGTATGTGTTATTAAATTTAGCTTCCATTTTTACGTAAACTGTGTAGGGGCGGTGGGGGGGGGGGAGAATTTATAGGTAGGAAATACGATGGGGAGGGGGGATGACATTCTGAACATATGGTAAAGGGGTGCAAGGGCCAAAACAGATTGAGAACCACTGGTCTAGACTGTCATACATCATTGTCAAAGGCTGAGGTTGCAATCCACCCAAGTGGATTTGGAAAGCGATGGAAACTCAACACATTGTTCTACAGAGGGCAAGCTTATAATTAAGTTGAATATTTGAAAATATGCCGGTAAGGAGAGATGCTGAGAATAGGAGGCGGTTGAGGAAATTATCGGACGACTTCAACATCAGGCTTTAGGCCGACTGACATAATAATTGAATCCTATCTGTTTTCTTGTGGGAGTCGTGTCGCTTCTTCGTCTTAGCCTTTGTTTTTACCATGACCATTAGGCAGGCTCTTTGAAGAATGTCGCTCTCAACATTGAAAGATTCTAGATCCCTTGCCAGCGCTCCTGCCACACGCATTAAAACTGTCACTACTGTCTGTAGTACCTTGCAGTGTAGTTCAGGAGGAATTAAGGCCGCCTGGCTAGAGCAGTCGCCGCGAACTGTGCAGGGTAAGGTCTTCTACCTCTACCCCCCGACATTAAACAAAAAATCCATCACCGTACCAAGGATTCGAACCAGGTCCTCCCGAATGAAAACCATACGTTCCAGCAACACGAGTCAGAAGGAACAACTCGACCAGACGTTCTTCACAGGGAGCCACTCGAACTGGCGCTCCTCTCAAAGAGCCACTCAGCTCCTGACAAACATGTTCATGCCCAACTGTCTGCAATGTTCCGTGTCCATCTTCGTACTTGTCGACCCTTGCGTGTTCTTCCAGTAATTCTGCCATCCATCACCGTTCTTTCAAAAGCACTGTCAAGTTTAATATAACCACATTTTTTTGGGCTTTCAGAGGCGTAATAATGTTTATGAGGCAGTTGTCTTCTGTGTTCAGATCTTGCTGAACGACAACATTTATCTTCCGTGAGAGCTACGACAACCTAACAATGTTTCTGTAATAGCCATTGGTTCATTTGTTCGAAACGCTGATTCAAATCTAGGTTACATTTGAATAAAGATAACATTTATAGGGGTAGACATCCAAATACATCAAATCACAGGAAGCCAATATATAAGAGCTTTAAATATAAACTAAATTGCATACGAATTTCAAAGGCAAACATTATACCTGCATTTTCAGGACTCAACATATCTGAGTAAATGCAGGCAGCATTCTGTCACACGTGGAGTTGTTTGTTCTCTCTCTCTCTCTCTCTCTCTCTCTCTCTCTCTCTCTCTCTCTCTCTTTCCCTCCCCCCCCTCTCTCTCTCTCTCTCTCTCTCTCTCTCTCTCTTCTCTCTGGCACGGAAATTATATTGTTTGTCGTTAGAGATAGTTATGTTAAAAGCTTGCACACAAAGTTAAAACAACCGTTAAAATGGCTTCTGTATGTCGTTGCTCTGTTCACTGTTTTGCTTACAAAGCATTGCCGATGACGGCAGCCATTAATGATAATGAAGATCTAGAGTTCTTGAAACACACGTGGCAAAGTGGTTAGTCTCTTAGCTTACCAAAACAGTGGTCTGGATTCAATCGTCAGAAGCATCACAGATGTTTCTCGACCAACATAGGACCGGGTTACACTCATAAATTGGGTATTGCATAATGTTCGCTTTCCTGGCCACGACAAAGCAGCGAGGAAGAGCTGAGAACAGTAATCTCATAATTTCAGAACTAGTATATGCAAGCCTAACATTTCACGAACCTCTCGCAGTATCTGGAGTATGATTTTTTTTTTTTCGGGCATATCCTATTTACAGGACATCGCTGTCAACCCCAGCATTTTACTGCTGTTGTTGGTATCTTGACAAGTTTATGTTCAGTAGTTTGCCATTGCTTTCTGAACGACCGGCTCCCATACCAGCACATTAACACCCAGCGCGACGCGGTCTTCTGCCAAAATGGTCGCAGTTGTGTTTCGAACTCGGGTAAGCGGGTTCACGAATCGCGTCCGTAAGACCTCAGACACGGAGACCGACATGATTAAGGTTACATACATGTTTATTTAAGTACAAAATTAAAGAAAGAGACCGAGCCATATGAGGTAAAACCAGGTGCAATGAAATCGATCCACTTGGCTATTACACCGTATATACTGGCCTTAAGGAGCCTTTGGTGTATGATGCTAGACCCATAATTTATAGGCCAATCGGTGCTCGATGTCTGATGTTATCAGCATCACGCTGGATACCTTTACCTCCCAATACATTTCTGGCTACCCACTTTGGGCAGGATGGTTCTGGGAGCCTAGGTAGAATTTAGAAATCCTCCACGATGCGGATTCAAACCCACGATCTATGTGTCGACAGGCAAGCAGCTATCCACTGCTCTACCACGGCTGCCCATAGATCACATGTACATATAAAGTACACGTACAATATTCCCAATTGCAGAAACTGATTTAATATAATTCTTCACGTTTCCATGATTGGCTTCCGTAGATCAGGATTGGCTTGATATTGTCCGTATGAGCATACGTACAACCGCAACTTATTTGAACACTATCTTATTATAGTAAATAACTGAAAAATAATAATTCCAAAGAACAACTATTTTAATAAACATTTTCCAAACTGTGGAACGATACATCTCCAAATCGCGAATGATTGATTACTACACATTTTCTATGCGTTTATAACGCATATATTTTTCTTTGTTGTCATTGTTGTCTAAGATTCGCTTCGCACGTGATGAGTGAGTGAATGAATGAATGAATGAATGAATGAATGAATGAATGAATGAATGAATGCTGCCATTGCGGTGTTGGATTTTAGGCCGTCACGTATTCTAAACCATCTCATCTGATGACGTGTCCATTTCTATTTCTCGAGTCTCTCTTTCCCGGACAGTTCTAAGAATTTCCTGGCATCCATTTTTACGAGAGTGGGTCGAACATATCTTGACAAAATGAAATAATCCTGTCATGACTTGGGAGTGAACCCCGACCACTGTCTTGACAGGCAGGTATACAAACTACTCTTGGGCCGGGAGATTACATGTGGCATCGTTTAATATCGCATGAACGATAAGATTTCACCTGTCCCTTAAGAGAGCCGAGAACTATAGAACAGATCGTTTACCCCCAGGCTGTTGATGAATCCGACTGGAAGGAGATGAGTACACACAAGACTGCTGCGACTTCACGTGCCAGTCCGACCTCTGTTGAGTTATCCTGAGGCGGTGCCTGGGCATGATATCATCCTGACGATAAGACTGAAGCTGGAGGCGGCATCTGAAGTTGCGGGGCATCAGAAAAATGTAGATATAGCAACTCACCATACGGAGATCTGTTTCTACAGATGGGGTATTAGAGAATATAGATCTAGGAACTAGGCACACAACGATCTGCCACTACAGGTGGAGTATTAGAGAATGTAGATCTGGAAACTCGGCACACGGCGATCTGTCACTTTAGGTAGATGAGTATTAGAGAATGTAGATTTATAAACTCACCATACGGTGATCTGTCACTTTAGGTAGAGGAATATTAGAGATTTATAAACTCGCCATACGGCGATCTGTCACTTTAAGTAGAGGAGTATTATAGAATGTAGATTTATAAACTCACCACACGGCGATCTGTCTTTTTAGGTAGATGAGTATTAGAGTACGTAGATTTATAAGCTCACCATACACCGATCAGTCATTTTAGGTAGATGAGTATTACAGAATGTAAATTTATAAACTCACCATACGGCAATCTGTCACAACAGGTAGGAGAGTATTAGAGGATGTAGATCAAGAAATCATCATACGGCGATCTGTCACTTTAGGTAGAGGAGTATTAGAGAATGTAGATTTATAAACTCACCGTACAGCGACCTGCCATTTTATGTAGATGAGTATTAGAGAATATAGATTTATAAAGTCACAATGCGGCGATCTGTCATTTTAGGTAGATGAGTATTAGAGAATGTAGATTTATTAACTCACCATACGGCGATCTGTCATTACAGATAGGGAAGTATTAGAGAATGTAGACCTAGAAACTCATCATACGGCGATCTGCCACTAAAGGTAGAATAATTGAGAATGTAGATCTAGAAACTAAAATGGCGGCGATCTATCACTTTAGTTTGAAGGTGGGACTATCTTCCTGTTATACCGAGAACACAACTAATGAAGCAGTTTTATGAGCGAGCTATGTCAGTAATGCGAATGAAAACAATCTCTGCCCGATACGGATGCATGTCCAACGTTCAGAGTTATAAATGTTCACACTATAACATTAACCAGCTGACAGCCCCATCCCCCCCCCCCACACACACACTCACACATACACACACTCACACACACACACACACACTCACACACACACACACTCATACACACACACTTGTACATGTACCCGGTGCTTTAAAGAAAGACGCAAGAAGACTCTCGATCACCTGCCATTTCTCCTGCATCCCTCTCCCTCTCGCTCAAAGGGTCTCAAATTGTCTGTGTCTATCTTCTCGCTGGTTGGCCTCGACTTCCAGGAACCAGGCTATCAATAACTGTTCTATCTTAGCCACTGAGACGTTTCATACACACGTAGATGAACACGTGACGTGTACATGTATATGTGTGTGCATGCGCTTGTATGTATATATGCGTGCGTGCGTGTGTGTGTGTGTGTGTGTGTGTGTGTGTGTGTGTGTGTGTGTGTGTGTGTGTGTGTGTGTGTGTGTGTGGAACATAACGAGTTTATGCAACATGTACACTGACGTGTTGAGGTTGATATCTTCTGCACTGTTTGTTTAATATTTTCACGTCCAGAACTATTTGGACTATCTCTCCTTCGTCTGCTGTAATCCGCGTGTTATCAGCCAGACTGTTGTAATCAAGTGTCTGACAGCCTGAAGGCTTATGGGAGTCTTCTAGATCAGTGCCAGGTCACACGAGAAGATAACTCACTCTTTACAATGATTTTAAGATATCCCGCAATGATATTAAACACACACACGCGCGCACACAAAAATGGATACATACGTGCAAACGTATGTAATCGAGTTACCAATTTCACCAAATAATGCCTTCTCTCTTTCCCTCTCTCGCTCGCTCTCTGCCTGCCTGCCTGCCTGCCTGCCTGCCTGCCTGTCTGTTTGTCTGTCTGTCTGTCTGTCTGTCTGTCTGTCTGTCTCAGTCTATCAACCCAGAGTTTTCAAGGCAGATTTACACTGTGAAGTCTGATCTTCAAGAAAAGTAAATTTATATTGAAAACAAAGTATTCACGACTGAAAGAGTAGGCTGAAAGAATAGAACAAAACACAGTATTTACGACTGAAAGAGTAGACTGAAAGAGTAGAAATAAACGCAGTATTCATGACACAGAAACAAGAATGCCCCCTGACAGCCTAGGCCTAAGCTAGACAAGAAGTCTAACGGCAGGGATACACCCACAACGTAGAAGGATAAAAACACGTATGTATGTGAGCGAATATGTGGTTTTCTATGTCATTCAGCATAAGTTTCCCCGTCAACTGAGATAAACGATATCTATTTCTCATTGCCTTCTGTTTATTTCTCATTGCCTCATGTTTTAACGCTAGCTAACCGTATACTATTTTTAACACAGGGACACGTGAGCTGATGGAGAATGAATTAGAGCAGAGAGGGCAACAGTCTTCAGAGAACAGATAGTGAGTATCTCGGCCTGAATACACAATTATCAAAATCCTTCCAGTATGGTTTACGTTATAGCGTTCTTTAAAAGATGTACTAATCTGTCTAAAGTAATCAGCGATAAAACTGGAGTTACAAGATGTCACTTTAGTAGTTTTGAAGTTAAGAAAATGGCATGTAAAATTCACGTTGAAATTATTTTTAGGACGCTAAAGCTCTAGAGTGTGGTGTGCTGGGGGGGGGGGGGGGGGGGCTAAGTGGTCTCGAGGTATGGTGTCAGCCTCGAGTGCTGGAGGTCCCAGGTTCAAGCCCCGGTGAGGGCCGGAAATTTTTTCACGTGGACTTCTAGTAACAAAATTTCCCCTGGTCTCTGGGTAGTGAGATCGGACGCCCGTGTGTATTGCTTTTGTTTGTTTGTTTTTTGCGTATCCTTTTACAGGACTTAGCTGTCAACAGCAGCATCTTTCAGCTGTCTGTTGATCTCTTGGCAAGATTACGCTCAGTAGTTTGCCATTGCTTTCTGAGCGGCCGGCTCAGTATCCGCAAGTCACGAGCGGGGGTCGAACCACCTCAGTTCTCGCTCCGCTGCGAGACTCTGCGTGATAAACGGGATTACAGAGAGAAAGTGTTGTAACCCCACAGCCAGAGAGACCGGCTGTGTATTGCTGCGCACGTAAAATATCTCTTGGCAGTTAGAAATCGGAAAAGAGTAGCCTAACGGCGCTGCTCGGGAAAATTTCCAGTTAAAAATCTTCCCAAAGTATTTCAGGATCCTCGCCGGTGCTTCGGAGTTCGCGCACTGAGCTGAGATTCTCCGACCCAGGCTTGAATTAGGAGTAGAACGGAGCACTTATGGGTTACATTCGTGTGTCGCGATGCTGATCAGTCGACTAAACTAAACTAAACTAAACTAAACATGTTGTGGGTTCGTTTTCAGAATGTGTTATCCAGATCACAAGCGCAGTTTCATCATTCCCCTGGAGACCCTATGGGGTCATAGCTTGAAATACGGAGTCCGTGTGTTGTGCGATGCTCTTAGCAGGCGACTTTCCGTTTCTCGGAAAGAGACCGCGCCAGATGGCGTAAAACCTGGTGCCATGTTGTTAATCCTCCAGCCAGTAACCGTTGTCCTTGAAATATTTGTGTGGAAATCATCATCATTATCTGATCTGCCAACTGACACAGGCATTCAGGTCTCCCCACAGATGTCGGTCATTGGTGTTCTGGATCAACTCCGCTGATGACATTCCTCCATGCCACCGTCCCAGTCCATCCTGCATAGTTTCTCTCGGTCTGCTTCTGCCTCTTTTCTCACTGATCTTTTCAGTCGTGCCGATATTTTCCAACGCCTCTTCTCATCACATGACCAAAGAACATGTTTAGTAGCTTTCGTGTAGTTTTTCATAACGTTCTATTTTGTTGGCCTGTTCCAGACAATCGCTGGTAGTCCAATGTACTCGCAATAATTCGTGAAGAGCAAATATCTCTCAGCCCAGAGACAATTAGAAAGTTGTCTTCAGCTAGCACGGTACATACGTTCATGCACACTTGAAGAAGAGATCAGTTCAGAAAATGGAGCAACTGTTTTATTGGTCTTTAACAACATATGATAATACTCCTAGTATACTTCTTTTTTTTTCGCGCGCTCGTTGGCTTTGAACTTAAGCGTAGTCCATGAAAGTTTGACTTCTAATGCACTGAACTGATTTTTTATTGTGAATTAGCTTTCCCTAGTACCAGTATCTATCGTCATCAGGTGAACCCACTCCGACTTCAGAGTTAAGTATAAAACTGTCATTTACTGCCTGTATAATACCCTGCGTGTCTGGAAGGGGAGTCTTGAGCCTGAGGAATTAAGGCCGCCTGGCTAGTGCAGTCGCCGTGAACTGTGAAGGTTAGAGGTTTGTTTTTGCCCCCGACAGAAAAAAATCTACACATTACCGAGGATTCCGACTCGGTCTCCGGAAGGAGAATGCGGCATTCTAGCCACTCGGCGAGTCGCTCCTCAGAGGTAATTATAATTAATGAACTTTGTCAGTTTGCCAATTCCTGTAAAATAATCTTTGGATAAAGCAGTTCCTTTCTCTGTACCACATCTTCCGCCTGTATCACTATGTAGTTTATAATTCTATTTTACGGTTAATATTCATAAGCACTAACATTTTCCCCCGCTGAAACTTGTTGTTTGAAAACGTTAACCACCACATTTTGTTTTATCTTTCTCCACTCTTGATATCCCAGCCCCAAATAACCATACGCTAACTTTACCTGTCATGGCGGAATTTCAGCTTACCGAATATTTACATATGTAGTTTGTCTTTTTGTCTTTCTGAACAGCTTCATCAGCAGCACAAGTGTCTTTCCGACCGGCGTTGGTATCGTGCTTCTCCACATCTTGCAATCTCCAATAGCATGTATCAGTTCGTGTCATCATCATTATGTGCAATGCCAGCTAGTGTAGGCGTTCATGTCTCTCCACATATCGCGATCTTTGGTGTTCTGGATAAGCTCTGCTGCTGCTTTTCCTCTATGCCACCGTCTCAATCCATCCAGCAGCATTTCTTTTAATCCGCCTGTGCCTCTCTTCCCCTCGATCTTTCCAGTCGCCTCAATGTTCTCTCTTCTCATATTATGATTAATTTAAAAAAAGCTGTTTGTCTCTTTCTTATTGCTGTATATAATGTTCAAGTTTCATTCGCCTCTTTCAGGCAATCGTACTTCTATCTTTCTTTCCACAGATATTTTCAGTTGTCACAGCAGGCTCTACTTTTTCTCTTCTGATGATGTGAACTGACTCGTTCTGATGTTTGATATACGCTGTAATTGTGTCTTAGCTTCGTTCTGATGTTTGATATACCCTGTCATTGTGTCTTAGTCTCGTTCTGATGTTTGATATTCACTGTCATTGTGTCTTAGTCTCGTTCTGATGTTTGATATACGCTGTCATTGTGTCTTAGTCTCGTTCTGATGTTTGATATATGCTGTCATTGTGTCTTAGTCTCGTTCTGATGTTTGATATATGCTGTCATTGTGTCTTAGTCTCGTTCTGATGTTTGATATACGCTGTCATTGTGTCTTAGTCTCGTTCTGATGTTTGATATACGCTGTCATTGTGTCTTAGCCTCGTTCAGATGTTTGATATACACTGTCATTGTGTCTTAGTCTCGTTCTGATGTTTGATATACGCTGTCATTGTGTCTTAGTCTCGTTCTGATGTTTGATATACGCTGTCATTGTGTCTTAGTCTCGTTCTGATGTTTGATATACCCTGTCATTGTGTCTTAGTCTCGTTCTGATGTTTGATATAAGCTGTTATCGTGTCTTATTCTCGTTCTGATGTTTGATATACGCTGTTATTGTGTCTTATTCTCGTTCTGATGTTTGATATACCCTGTCATTGTGTCTTAGTCTCGTTCTGGTGTTTGATATACGCTGTTATTGTGTCTTAGCCTCGTTCTGATATTTGATATAAGCTGTTATCGTGTCTTATTCTCGTTCTGATGTTTGATATACGCTGTCATTGTGTCTTAGCCTCGTTCAGATGTTTGATATTCACTGTCATTGTGTCTTAGTCTCGTTCAGATATTTGATATTCACTGTCATTGTGTCTTAGCCTCGTTCAGATGTTTGATATTCACTGTCATTGTGTCTTAGCCTCGTTCAGATGTTTGATATACGCTGTCATTGTGTCTTAGCCTCGTTCAGATGTTTGATATACGCTGTCATTGTGTCTTAGCCTCGTTCTGATGTTTGATATACGCTATCATTGTGTCTTAGCCTCGTTCAGATGTTTGATATACACTGTCATTGTGTCTTAGTCTCGTTCTGATGTTTGATATTCACTGTCATTGTGTCTTAGCCTCGTTCAGATGTTTGATATAAGCTGTTATTGTGTCTTAGTCTCGTTCTGATGTTTGATATTCACTGTCATTGTGTCTTAGTCTCGTTCTGATGTTTGATATATGCTGTCATTGTGTCTTAGTCTCGTTCTGATGGTTGATATACGCTGTCATTGTGTCTTAGCCTCGTTCAGATGTTTGATATACACTGTCATTGTGTCTTAGTCTCGTTCTGATGTTTGATATACGCTGTCATTGTGTCTTAGTCTCGTTCTGATGTTTGATATACGCTGTCATTGTGTCTTAGTCTCGTTCTGATGTTTGATATACCCTGTCATTGTGTCTTAGTCTCGTTCTGATGTTTGATATAAGCTGTTATCGTGTCTTATTCTCGTTCTGATGTTTGATATACGCTGTTATTGTGTCTTATTCTCGTTCTGATGTTTGATATACCCTGTCATTGTGTCTTAGTCTCGTTCTGATGTTTGATATACGCTGTTATTGTGTCTTAGCCTCGTTCTGGTGTTTGATATAAGCTGTTATCGTGTCTTATTCTCGTTCTGATGTTTGATATACGCTGTCATTGTGTCTTAGCCTCGTTCAGATGTTTGATATTCACTGTCATTGTGTCTTAGTCTCGTTCAGATGTTTGATATTCACTGTCATTGTGTCTTAGCCTCGTTCAGATGTTTGATATTCACTGTCATTGTGTCTTAGCCTCGTTCAGATGTTTGATATACGCTGTCATTGTGTCTTAGTCTCGTTCTGATGTTTGATATTCACTGTCATTGTGTCTTAGTCTCGTTCAGATGTTTGATATTCACTGTCATTGTGTCTTAGCCTCGTTCAGATGTTTGATATTCACTGTCATTGTGTCTTAGTCTCGTTCTGATGTTTGATATTCACTGTCATTGTGTCTTAGCCTCGTTCAGAAGTTTGATATAAGCTGTTATTGTGTCTTAGTCTCGTTCTGATGTTTGATATTCACTGTCATTGTGTCTTAGTCTCGTTCAGATGTTTGATATTCACTGTCATTGTGTCTTAGCCTCGTTCAGATGTTTGATATTCACTGTCATTGTGTCTTAGCCTCGTTCAGATGTTTGATATTCACTGTCATTGTGTCTTAGTCTCGTTCTGATGTTTGATATACGCTGTCATTGTGTCTTAGTCTCGTTCTGATGTTTGATATTCACTGTCATTGTGTCTTAGCCTCGTTCAGATGTTTTATATACCCTGTCATTGTGTATTAGCCTCGTTCTGATGTTTGATATACGCTGTCGCTGGGTCTTAGTCTCTTTCAACACATTTATATTACGCCTGTTGACTGTCCGTAAAATGTTCTACATTGTTTGTAAAACCATAGCTCTGAGATCTTCAGGGATAGAGTTATTTGCTTGTTTACTATCTGTGTCTGTGGCTTAGTGGCAGTGAACGCGCTTTTATTATCCTGGAATACCGATTTAGAAGTCAGCAGCAGGCGATTTGGAAGCAGAATATAGTGCGTTGATTTTCACAATAGTGTGAGCGTCGGTCGTTCAAACAGCAATTAAGAAAACTTCACAACGTAAAATTCCCTTACAAATTACAAACATCCAATAAATGCCGGGTTCATTACGACGAGCTGGAAAACAGGACATGCAATCAACTTTGCTTATTGAGTATGATTCACACAAATGTTAAAACTGGCTCTATGTATCAAGCAAGAATCCTTTTTTCCAACCTCCAATGACAAGTATTTATTGCACAATATGTTCTTAATTTGATACAATGCTGATTGTGTTTATCCTATTCTTTTCTTTATCTCAATGATACATCTTCCACATGTTATTCATACGTCTAGAGACTTGAATACTTGTACTTGCCCAAAATTAATACCATTGACTGTACAATTGTACATTTAGGTGTGATTCGTTTCTTTGATATTACCATTACATTTATCTTCCTAGCATATAGGTTAACATCGTATATATGTCAAAGAAATTCAGATATATGGATCTATTAAAGCAAACATTCCGAATTCCCATAGAGCTTCATAGATCACACTGAAGATGAATTATTTGTCAAGGCGGATAACAGTATCTTTGTGTCTAATGATTAACTTATTCTTGGAAAAGTAAAGTAGTGGCTGACCCTAGACTTCCACTCGCTTGCTACGGATAAAACAAGTAGGGAATCAGAGATATAGAAAGAAAGGAAGCAAGAAAGAAAGAAAGTGAGGAATGAAAGAGAATAGGGAGAGGTTGAAATACGTAATCTCTTTGAATTTGGTCTTTGAGTGGGAAGTGTTAGTCCTTCACATATTCTAACAATTATTGCTATCATCATCATTATCATTACTGTCATCATTACTTTTATCATCGTCGTAGTCATCCTAGTCGCCATTATAGTTATCATCATCATTTCATCAATAGTGTCACCATCATAATGATCACTATCACGTTTTTCAACTTTGGGCTGGTGTTAAAGATTCCCAATTTGTCTACTCCATAGTCGTCTGATTTGTCCGGCTCTCTTGAATGCCACGCATGTCTGTATCGTCAGATCTGTGCATGTCAGTTGTCTTAGCCTATCCCTTCCTCTTATCCCCTGTAGTGTAGCCCCCCCCCCCCGACTACTAATGGCAGTCTCATCTTCTGCTCTC
This sequence comes from Cepaea hortensis, assembly GCA_963921405.1. Taxonomy (NCBI): domain Eukaryota; kingdom Metazoa; phylum Mollusca; class Gastropoda; order Stylommatophora; family Helicidae; genus Cepaea; species Cepaea hortensis. The sequence goes on from OY992880.1 coordinate 118,386,511, forward strand.
CTTTATCCCCCAATCGAGAGTAGACCCAAAACTACTTGCCCCACGCCCTTATGTCCTTGTTTGTCTCTTTCAACCCCTCTTCTCCATTGTATTCACCTCTGTCTCCAATTCTCTTTTCCGTGGGTTGTTATGCCTCCCTCTGTTTCGTTGGCCCTATGGATTCCAGAAAGGGGACTTTCCAGTTAAACTAGTATCAAGCTTTCTCGACGGATATCCTATCTACACGGCAGCACCCTCGATTCACTGGTGACACTTCTTGCCATCTGCACGAACTCCACATTGGTGATTCTATGATACCAATTCATTCATTGTATAGTGGGCGACAGTGTTAACTCTTAACAACCAAATTGCCACAACTAGCATCCGATAATGGAAAGCCTATAATAGTGTCGAATGCCATGGACAGACAGAAAACTAATGCGCATGTTCTACAAGAAACAAATGAAAACTGTAAACTGATCAGAGAAAAAAGAGATAAACAGTCAAGATTTTGTGTTGGTACGCAATGAGAAGAAATAAACTGGAGAACGTGGTGACAAGATTGAGGGGACAAGAACAAAGGGATGACAGATAAGTAAATATTTAAATGGTTGACCACAAGAACACAGAGCGAAACCGTGTTTATAAACTTGCATAATCTCTTTGTTTTGTTTTCCTCCTAGTTATACAATTTTAATGTTTAATGTACAACTACGTGTGTTACATTTATATAGTTACTAGCTGACCCGGCCCGGCTTCGCCCAGTCCTTGGTGGGGAGCATCTCATTTAATTCATATAAGTAGTCATATAAGCTCACGTTCCCGTTACCGACTGTCTGTCTGTCTGTTTGTCTGACCCGGCATCGCCCAGTCCTTGGTGGGGAGCATCTCATTTAATTCATATAAGTAGTCATATAAGTTCCCGTTCCCGTTACCGACTATCTGTCTGTCTGTCTGTCTGTCTGTCTGTCTGTCCGTCCGTCCCTCTCTGTCTGTCTGTCTGCCTGTCTGTCTAATCATTTATTGGTTGCAGTTAGAACAACCTTATATAAACGAAGACCAACTTACAAAAAGCATTAGAAAGAGCACTTGAAAGATCTTTACATCTTCCCCCAACAATTAACTTGGGTAAATGGAGCGGCGGCAGCAGCATCAGCAGAAGAAGGAAAAGGAGGAGTAGACAACTGCAGCGAAAAGGTGGGTCTGTCTATCTATCTGACCCGGCGTGACTTCGCCCAGCTCCTGGCGGGTAGCGTCTCATTAAATTCATACAATAAAAAAAAGTAACTTAAAAAAATGCCCTTCCACACACCATCCATTATTTTTAATGAAAACGCTTTCTAATCACCTGCATGACTACAGTAACTTCTTAAGCAAAAAAAGATGAGTTACAATGTTATGCATTGTGCATTTTTTTAATGAAAACTTTGAAAATACCTTACAGATTGTATAATTATTTATTATAACTCATAAGCCGGTACATAACTATGGACAAAGAGTTTATAAATCTTTGAAAACGATGCCACAATATGACTATAAGTTATACAGAAAAGTTATGCCCCTTGAAATAACTTTTATAGAGTTAGGTCCCCTGAGATATATGAAATTACAATGAAAAATGAAAAATGAAATAATACTGGGTAAGCAGGCGATTTCACACTAAAAAAATATTACAGTTGGCAGCTCTGGAATGAAAGAAAGGCGTGTAGAAAATTTCATCTCAATCGGATGGGCCGTTCGCGAGCGCATAAAGGACAGACGGACAGACAGACAGACAGACAGACGGAGATCCTAATTTATATATAAGATGATACTAAAATAAAACACAATATATTACAGTAAATAAAAACCGTCATGAAAATAAATGAAACTTCAACTATATATGAAAACGTATAGAGGCAGTAACCTCCATAACCACACGTGGGACAATGACATGACCTGTGAAAATTGCAGCAGCGATAACATGAATGTGAGAAGTCTAGCAATGGCAAACTACAGAACGTAAAATTACATAGAATATCAACCTTCGGGTAGTAGCAACGTCCTGCAAAGGACATGCAACATTTGCAAAGTGTGTACATGTAGTACTGGTGTACTGGTCTGACTATCGTGTGTACGTCTAGTACTAGTGTACTGGTCTGATTCTCGTGTGTAAATGTACTACTAGTGTACCGAATTGTTTTGACGTGTGCATGTATCACTATTGGACTGTGTTAACCACTATGACTTTGGTGTGTTCCTGTACTACGAGTGTATACGTGTAGTATTAGTATAATGTCTGACTTTGGTGTGTTCACGTACTACAGGTGTATACGTGTAGTATTAGTGTAATGTCTGACTTTGGTGTGTTCACGTACTACAGGTGTATACGTGTAGTATTAGTGTAATGTCTGACTTTGGTGTGTTCACGTACTACAGGTGTATACGTGTAGTATTAGTGTAATGTCTGACTTTGGCGTGTTCACGTACTACAGGTGTATACGTGTAGTATTAGTGTAATGTCTGACTTTGGTGTGTTCACGTACTACAGGTGTATACGTGTAGTATTAGTGTAATGTCTGACTTTGGCGTGTTCACGTACTACAGGTGTATACGTGTAGTATTAGTATAATGTCTGACTTTGGCGTGTTCACGTACTACAGGTGTATACGTGTAGTATTAGTGTAATGTCTGACTTTGGTGTGTTCACGTACTACAGGTGTATACGTGTAGTATTAGTGTAATGTCTGACTTTGGTGTGTTCACGTACTACAGGTGTATACGTGTAGTATTAGTATAATGTCTGACTTTGGTGTGTTCACGTACTACAGGTGTATACGTGTAGTATTAGTATAATGTCTGACTTTGGCGTGTTCACGTACTACAGGTGTATACGTGTAGTATTAGTGTAATGTCTGACTTTGGTGTGTTCACGTACTACAGGTGTATACGTGTAGTATTAGTATAATGTCTGACTTTGGCGTGTTCACGTACTACAGGTGTATACGTGTAGTATTAGTATAATGTCTGACTTTGGCGTGTTCACGTACTACAGGTGTATACGTGTAGTATTAGTGTAATGTCTGACTTTGGCGTGTTCACGTACTACAGGTGTATACGTGTAGTATTAGTGTAATGTCTGACTTTGGCGTGTTCACGTACTACAGGTGTATACGTGTAGTATTAGTGTAATGTCTGACTTTGGTGTGTTCACGTACTACAGGTGTATACGTGTAGTATTAGTATAATGTCTGACTTTGGCGTGTTCACGTACTACAGGTGTATACGTGTAGTATTAGTATAATGTCTGACTTTGGCGTGTTCACGTACTACAGGTGTATACGTGTAGTATTAGTGTAATGTCTGACTTTGGTGTGTTCACGTACTACAGGTGTATACGTGTAGTATTAGTATAATGTCTGACTTTGGCGTGTTCACGTACTACAGGTGTATACGTGTAGTATTAGTATAATGTCTGACTTTGGCGTGTTCACGTACTACAGGTGTATACGTGTAGTATTAGTGTAATGTCTGACTTTGGCGTGTTCACGTACTACAGGTGTATACGTGTAGTATTAGTATAATGTCTGACTTTGGCGTGTTCACGTACTACAGGTGTATACGTGTAGTATTAGTGTAATGTCTGACTTTGGCGTGTTCACGTACTACAGGTGTATACGTGTAGTATTAGTGTAATGTCTGACTTTGGTGTGTTCACGTACTACAGGTGTATACGTGTAGTATTAGTATAATGTCTGACTTTGGCGTGTTCCTGTACTACAGGTGTATACGTGTAGTATTAGTGTAATGTCTGACTTTGGCGTGTTCCTGTACTACGAGTGTATACGTGTAGTATTAGTATAATGTCTGACTTTGGTGTGTTCACGTACTACAGGTGTATACGTGTAGTATTAGTGTAATGTCTGACTTTGGCGTGTTCACGTACTACAGGTGTATACGTGTAGTATTAGTGTAATGTCTGACTTTGGCGTGTTCACGTACTACAGGTGTATACGTGTAGTATTAGTGTAATGTCTGACTTTGGTGTGTTCACGTACTACAATAGTATTGATCTGACGTTTGTGCTGGCATCCAATACTTTTGTAGTGGTCTGATGTACCAATGTACAGCGTGTAGTCTTACAGACAGCAGATTTAAGTCACTTGCCATCATATCGGCATTGGGTTCGATATTATGGATTTGTCGTTACGAGATTTCTATCATTTCTGGTGTTAGGGCGAGGATTCTGAAAGAAATTAGGACTAACTCCAAACGTACAGGCATAAAAGCCGTCTTTGATAGTACATTGTAGGACATAAGAAAGTAAAGGACCCGTGTAAACGTTTTTATATGTTTTAGGCATATGATGCTAGACATGCCACTCAGGCTTAATCTTATATGACTGACCTACCGTATGGTAGTAAACCGTACTACATACTTTCTGTTAGTGCTGAATATTGGGCGACAATCACCAAACCTGACACCCCACATTGTGCCAACTGCTTCAGGCGAAGGAGCGTGATTGGGAGGTTAAGAGCCTTACCCAAGTGCGAGGAAATGCAACCTAAAGACTAAATATCTCTTCAGGGCAGACCCTAAGCATTGATCGTCAACTGGTCTAGGATCGAAGCTGCGACAGACGGACAGTTAGAGAATTGCTTTGCTGAACCAGCAGCTTCTGCAGCTTGTTTTATCATATTGGCGTTACCATTCCTCTGGAGTAAACTAGGGAGGCTTAGAGAGGGATCATGCTGCATGGGCAACACATGGGATCTCTAAATTCACCCCAGGTTTTGCTCCATTTGACAAACTATCATCTTTCACGACAGAAAGGTGCTTGTGTGCTAGACACATGTGTGTATGGATTAATTGCCACTCCAGGGGTGACACGACATTGTTGTGACTTTCCAAATATTTCCAGGTACCCAGTTTAGACTGGGTTGACCGGGAAGCTCAGATCTACATTGTCCTACTTCAGCTCGAAGATATCGGAGCATATTGGTAATAATATTGTGAAGCTCATCGGTGAACTTCAAGGTGAGAATTTCACCACGCAGTCAACACACAGATTACTAGAAACGACTAGCAGAAATCTAGAAACAGAATACGAGCCGTATATTCTACTTGCTCTGGACTCTCAACCAATATATTATTTCTTTCGGTCTACATCCCCCATTAGTGCATAGGTACTCAGCCATTACTCTCCAAGCCGCTCAACAAGTGTGGTAAGTCTAAATGGAGTTTGTAAATTTTTGACGATATATAGCCACTTCAATTGGGGCGCGGTATACTAAATAAGGCTGTAAGGTCTCTTGGTCTGGGGCAATGGCCATGACGTAAACAGGCTAGGAACTGTATTTCACCTTCGATAGATGGAAATGCTATGCCCTACCAGAGGTTATAAACCGGGTCGGCCTAGCCTAAATGGATACACGATAGTTTACTGAGAAGAAGTAGCAGCGAGTTAGAAAGTTGTTTAGCACACTTCATAATGAGGTGACCGTGTATATGCGTATGCCTAAGGCTTCACACTCTAACAGCATCTGCAAGGGAATTATCTTTGTCATTTATACTGCAGTAACATGTTTCAAAACTTGTTTATTTTGCCCGCGTAAGATTAGTTTCCTTGATAAAAAGCACTCTAACGTTAGCTTTGATAATTATACCTTTGAGTTTGTCCACACACAAAAGTGTGTTTTTCGTGTAAATTTTTGGAAGTAACTCTAAATAAACGAATACTTTCAGTACTCAATGAACAACTGATGAATTTCTAGATTAAAGTATTCTTTTGTAAGGCAAAATGTAGGGAACTGTAGAGGCTTCTGCCGTGTAGGACGACATATGTGATAACTTCTATCCACATCCTCTAGTTTCGTGTACCGACAATTATTTCTGGTGTTGATGCTCCTCCACGCCATGGTGTGACACTGTCCAGTGGCTTTCCTCTTAATCTCAACTTGTCTCTTCTCTCCTCCAACTTCTCCGTTGTGACTATGTTCTCAAGCTTTCACCATCTCATAATGTGATCAAAGAATGTGAACAGTCACATCTGCTAAAAGTAACAAATCCACGTTGTGAGTTAAGTTTCTTCAAGAATCTTTATGTACACTTTCTATCCGCCCACATTTCATCAGTGTTCTAAAAAACGCACCATCGCAGTTTCCACTTAATTCTCCACTTGCCTGCTAATAGTCCATGATTCGCCTCCGTGCATCATGATTGGCTTGATATAGCTCTTATGAGCATACATACAATCGCAATCAATTTAAACATTATCACAGTACATACTATATGCCCCTTTAAAAATAATATTTACAAAGGACAGCTAATATATTAAAAAATTTCCTAACTGTCGTACGATACATCTACCTTACCCAATTATAATTGGCATTTCAGAAAATAGTTTTAGTGAGGTATATACTATTGAATATTGTTGATTGTCCACACATTTATAATGCATACATTGTTTCAGTTGCTGTCGTTGTTGCCTAAGATTAGCTTCATAGTTATAAATGAATGGAATAATGTATGGGACTAGAGAGAAAAGAAAGGCTTGCGTGCCCAGTTCTTAACCTTTTAAAAATAAAGTTGGTTGGGTGGTTTATTTGTTTGTTCGTTCGTTCGTTGGCTGGTGCGGGCAAATATGGAAAATGTTTACCATGATTTAAACCAAAGTTAGAGTTTAAGTTCATACAACACGATAAATTGTATTCTGATGGTTTATTAAGAAAACCTCCAGTCACTTACATTAATCTACAGTCTTGACTCGACATTTCGCTTAAAAATGAACTTATATTGCAATTAAGCTTGTCCGATGAATATCATAATCATCATCTTTAACTTTTTGCTGTCAAGCTTCGTGGCGAGGTTCAGTTGACATCCAGCGTCCGACGGGTGGCACTGGATAGTGTAATTCCGTGTTAATATACAATGTATTTGATGTTGTTAATCCATTTTCTTCTCGGGTGTCCTTTTGCTCTCATCTCAGACCTTCTCTTACGTAACACCATTGCTGGTAGTTGATGGTATTGCATTCTAACAAGATGGCCTAACAATTTGATCTTCTGTCTTTCAATATATGTGGAAGAAAGTGTTTATTTCACTGTCTGTCTGAAAACAGCATTTCTTACTCGGTCTATTACAGTTAAAATGGAAGTTCTTCTCAAGCATCTCATCTCAAAGGTGTTGATTTTGCGTAAGTGTGATTTGGGTAATGTCAAAGGTTGACCATGGTAGGGTTGGTCTGAATATGCTGTTTATTATTACCTGTCGTTTTGCAGAAACACCGGCACAGTTGCGAAGGAGTTCCGGGCGCAGTACGTAATCCTGCATACCGTGTTCGAAACACAACTGCGGGCGATTTGGCAGCAGACCGCTTGCGTTGGTTTATATGAAATAGTATGAGTGCCGGTCGTTCAGAAAGCAATGGCAAACTACTGAATGTAAACTTGCCAAGAAATCACGAACAGTCAAAGCATGCTGTTGTTGACTACGATTTCTTGTAAAGGATATGCGACTAACTTTGCAGAAATATGTATATTTGGATGTTTCAGTAAGGTTTTAGGTTTTAGTTTAGTTTCAGTCGATGGTTCAACATCACGGCACACGGGTGTAACCCATAAGTGCTCTCTTCTACTCCTAATTCAAACATGAGTCCTGAGAAACTCAGCTCAGTGCACAAACTCCGTAGCACCGGCGAGGATCCTGAAATAGTTTGGGTATATTTTTTAACTTGAAATTTTGCCCGGCAGCGCCGATAGGCTACTCATTTTCGATTTCCTACCGCCAATGGGTATTTTTACGTGCGCAACAATACACGCCGGCGTTCGATCTCACTACCCAGAGACCAGGGGAATTTTTTTTTTTTTTACTAGAAATCCGTGTGAAATAATCCCGGCCCTCACCGGGGCTTGAACCCGGGACCTCCAGCACTCGATGCGGACACCATACCTCGAGACCACTCAGTCCCCTCAGTAAGTGTCATAGTTGGTGTTTAAGCTCACTTGGTTTATGGCATCTGATTTCGATTTCTCTGTCTATTCTTCCATCTTCGGTAAATATACTTCCTAGATATTTAAATTATTTTAACCGTTTTCCGATGTGTACTATTTATCAATATATTTAGTGGACAAGGAGATCTACTAACCGCATTACTTTAGTTTTGGTTGTATTTATATTCATATTGTATCTGCTGCATGTTTGAAATATATGATTTTGCAGTCAGCCCTTGTCGTTGTAAAACAGGAACTAATTGTCTTAAAACAAAACCTAATTTATTGCTGGTGAATCGGTTCCGTCAAGGCTTGCTTCTTTGGACATTCTGTCTAGGTCAGTGGTTCTCAACCGGTAGAGAATCCCCCCCCCCCCCGGTGGGGGGGATTTTAGTGTTTCCGGTGGGGGGGGGGGGGGGGGTTAAGATTATTTCAAGATCGCGTTAATACAAAATCAATTACTTTATATTGTTTTTGTTTTCATACTTTACGTCTGTACGTCTCACCCTTGTAAAATTCATTTTATAAAGTAAGTAGACCCACAAATCACGTTTTATGTGAACGTCTAGACTTGTTTTAGTATGTGCTATTCGATTTAGCTTCCATTATTGCGATACTGTGTAGGGGCAGGGGAGGGGGAATGACGTTCTGAAAATATGGTGAAAGGGGGGCACGGGCAAAATTGTTAGGTAGGAAATACGAAAAAAAAGGGGGGGGGGGGGGAATGGCGTTCTGAAAATATGGTGAAAGGAGGGGGGGGGGGCACGGGCCAAAAAAGGTTGAGAACCACTGGTCTAGGTAGACATTATATTGCAGGGGGGAGAGCACATATCCCCGTCTCACGCCTGGACTGACTGAACAGACGGATGTAATTATAGAAAAACAAAATAAATAGTATATACATTCGCAAATTGTTTACAGCGTTATATCCCTCTAAATCTAATGTATGTTGTGGCTGTTTTACAAGCAGACAGAAATCTCCGCCATCTTCAGCAGGTTGTTTTATTTGGGGGGAAAAGGGGCGCGGGGCGGGGGGGGGGGGGGTTAGAACATGTGTTCTTGATTGTTGGTTCAGACCTCATTGTTTGTGAAATATCGTGTGATGTAGTGAATATTATTGTTTGATTGTGCGTTATCGTGTGATGTAGTGAATATCATTGCTTTTTGTATGTGTGTTTGTGCATTATTATGTGATGTAGTGAATGTCATTGTGTGTTTTTGCATTATAATGTGATGTAGTGAATATCATCCTTTGTGCATTATCGTGTGATGTAGTGAATATCATTCTTCGTGCTATATCGTGAGATATAGTGAATATCATTCTTCGTGCAATATCGTGTGATGTAGTGAATATAATCCTTTGTGCAACATCGTGTGATGTAGTGAATATCATCCTTTGTGCATTATCGTGTGATGTAGTGAATATCATTCTTCGTGCTATATCGTGTGATATAGTGAATATCATTCTTCGTGCAATATCGTGTGATGTAGTGAATATAATCCTTTGTGCAACATCGTGTGATGTAGTGAATATCACATTTTGTGCAACATCGTGTGATGTAGTGAATATCACATTTTTGTGCAATATCGTTTGATGTAGTGAATATCGTTGCTTGTGCAATATCGAGTGCAGTTGTGAATATCATTGTTTATGTAATAGTTTGTGCAGTAGTGCATATCATTGTTTGTGTAATAGTGTGTGCAGTAGTGAATAACATTGTTTGTGCAATATCGTGTCCTGTAATAAACATCACAATTATCATTATTTTGACAACCTGAAACGCATAAGTTTTCCCCAACTTCACGATAATAGATCACAGTTAACTATTATCAAAACTATAATAAATCATTAATATACCTAGTATACTTATTTTTTTTTGGTAAGGTTTTTTTAAATGAAGTGAGAGGTGTAAATACTTCTGTCAATTCTATAGTATCTTATACCAATTTCGTTAAATCCGCCTTTTCTGCACGCCGATTGATACACACAATTTTGGCTAATTTTAATATTTGATAGCGTATTCATATGAGAACAGTATAAAATAACACACAAGTAATGCAGCTTTACAGACACAATTACGGAAAACACAGGACGTTACGGCGACTAGCCTTCATCAGCAAACAAATATATACACAAAACGCAACATATAATCACAGGGGAGACACTACATTGACTACATTAAGGCATAGGTACGGGATGAGAAGAATGGACAGATGAAACAATGAGAGCAATGAAGATAACATTTAAAAAAAATGAAAACAAAATATACTACTTATTTCAGAATCCCAGACTGCAGAGAATGCTTAACGTTCCGAGAGGAGGATCTCCTGCAGTGGTTTTTCTATTCAGTTTTTGTTTTCACTGCTCTTGCAGTCCTGTTTGCTCCACAAGTGACTACACCCTTGCGTAATGATGTACGCCACGAATTTCGGTCTTTGGCAGCAGTCTCCTAGGCGTCGTTATGAATTCTAAAAGCTTTTAGTGAGATCTTCAGTGTCTTTAAAGCGTTTCCTCTGGCCGCCCTGGGAGCGTTTACCACAGCGCAGCTCGCCGTAAACAAATTTTGATGTTAATACTCTTATAAAGACAGCCTTGGGGATCTGTGGTGTCATGTGGTAGGTAATGGTAGCGGTGAAGATTCCAGGTTCCGCAATGGAGATATGATAGTGTCCCGAGAGAGAAATCTAAGAAGAGTCCCGCGGTGGGTGTCAGTGCAAAACATGAATAGGTGCCAGTAAAGGAATGACCATAGTGGACGAATGTCAAAGAGTAATCATGTGTGTACCTAAGTATGATTGTGATAATAATGGAACTCATTCTATGTGCTCTTTTAAGTGTATGTACTAAGGGAATACTAAAATCTGAATGGACTGATGTGTGTGAGCGCCTTACATACATATACACACGTCAACAAACATTCACACAACAGTATGCATGCATATGTATATATTACATATTATAATGGCGAGAGAGAGAGAGAGAGAGAGAGAGACAGAGAGAGATCGAGAGAGGTGGGGGGGGGGCGAGTTGCTAATGTATATGGTACATATTAGAAAGGAGAGAGAGAGGAGAGGGAAATTCCTCCCCCTGTAGTGTCGTTCCCGTGATTCTATATTGTGTTTTGTGTATGCATTTCTTTCCTGATGATGGCTAGACGCTGCAACGTCCTGTGTTTTCCTTAATAATGTTCTGTAATGATACATTGTTTTGTGATATTTTGTATTGTTAACATGTCCACAGCTTTTCCGCAGTTCCACTAATTCTATTCGTAAGATTGAAGAATAGAACATTGAGCTTATTTATACTAATAAGATATAGGTAATGCCGTGGTAATAAATATAAATGCTCCAGATATGCGATAATGCCACATTGTGATAGTAAATTTGATACACGAAATATGTAACATCAAGTGGCTTCATCACCATAATAATTTATAAAGAATAGTTAGTTGGTTAGTTAGTTAGTTATTTAATTAGTAAATACGTAGATAGCTTGGCGGCGTGGTATGGTCGAGACAAGAACACTGAGCTGATCCACGACTCTGGTGATCGAGTGAGATGGCGAATCATGACCGCCCACGATTATCGGCATGACACATGATAAATGTAGTTAGTTAGTTAGGTAGTTAGTTAGTTGGTTGGTTGGTTGGTTGGTTGGTTGGTTGGTTGGTTAGTTGTTTTGTTGGGTAGTTGAGTAGTTAGTTTGTTGGAAAGTTGGTTAGTTGGTTGGTTGGTTGGTTGGTTGGATCGTTGGACTGTTTATTGATTGGTTGGTTGGTTGATTGGTTGATTGGTGGATTGGTTGGTTGATTGACTGGATCGTTGGCTTGTTTATTGGTTGGATGATTGGTTGGTTGTTGGTTATTTATCTGATTGGTTGGTTGCATCGACGATTTGTTAGCTGGTTAGTTTGTTGATAGGCTGGTTGATTGGATAGTTGTTTTATGGTTGGGTGATTATCGGTCAGAGTACAATCACTGGATATCAAACCATTCAGTCCATGAAGTCCAGAATTCACTTCTCAATGTCTCCCTCAGCGCTTTGCTGTCGATAACACAATTTCTGTGTTGACTGACTATTCTTCTTTGCCCCCTGCATAGCGCACTTGTATGACTTCACCCCTTTTGATTTGATATTCTTCCAGTATAGAATATATACATATTAGAACATAATATAGAATGCTTCAGTGCAGTCACAATTTTAAAATAATCGTATGAGGGTAGCGTAGAACAGCCGAGATTTTTTATACTATTAAAACCGGAGGGTGGCAAATAATAATATTCTTACAATACTAGAACAGACACCGGTGTTGCGGCTTAGGAGATAGTGAGACCTTCTGTTTCATAATTCTACCTTCCAAATTGAGGGTTCAAAATCAGCCACATGCGATTTGGTAACAGACAGCGGTGCGTTGATTTTAATAGTGTGAGGCGTCGTCCGTTAAAAAAGCAATGGCAAATTACTGAACACACATTGTGTAGTAGATAACAAAGCAGACCATCAATGATGGTGTTGATGTAAAGAACATTCAGCTAGCTTTTAAACTAGAACAGAAGCGCATAACAGCAACATTGCCAAGAATAAACTGTCAGATAATATTGATGCAAAAAAAAAAGGTGTTAAAACTGCAGGCAGGTGAGTAAGCGTGAAATCTCACGGTTTCGGATATTAAGAATATCGTTCGCATCCAAATTCTAAAAATAAGCAGCATGAAAAATGAAAATACATCGTCTGTTGGCTTTCCTTGTGAAAGCACGCTAGTTATGAAACACAGGCTGCATAGTTTCACAGACTGAGCGGTGATACTACTTGTGTGCATATCTGGTGGGGGGGGGGGGGGGAGTCGCGGTTGCGCAGTTGTTAGCACGCTTGCTACCGCCCCCGTAGTAATGTGTTCGAATCCCCTTCGAGGGGGTGATTATTATCTAAATTACTCTGGGCTCCCGGAATACATTCCTCCTATATGGGTGCCAATAATGTTTTGGATCTATCCATCCATCATGTGCCATGCCGGTAAGCGTGGGCGGTCATGTTCTGCGATCTCACTCGATCACCAGAGTCGTGGATCAGCTCCGTGTTTCTGTCTCGACCATGCCACAAAGCCAAGCCATCCAGGTACTTGCTTCTAGGTCTTCCCCTTGGTCTGTTCCCCTCGATCTTACCAGTTGTCACCAAGTTCTCCAAATCATTTCTTCTCATAACATGCCCATGGACAGTAAATTATAAAACACATTTATTAAACGCATGTATTAAACACATATATTAAACACATATATTAAACACATATATTAAACACACATATAAGCCCATCGAATATCGATTAACCTTTAAAATACGAAGATAGCAACATATACCTGTGTGTGTTTGTGTGTGTTTTGTGTGTAGGTGGGTGTGGGTAAGTGAGTTGGTGTGTGTGTTTGCGAATGGAAATGAAATATAGTTTTAGTTAGGTGTATGTATATATTCACAATATATATTCTGTGTTTCTCTGCCAAACCTACCCAGCTTTGTTAAATTGTCTCTGACTAGACATCGTCGAAGACATTATCTTTCTAACGTGTGTCAAAAGAAAAATACGCCAGCCGATTGTCGTTAATGGGAGATATATATGTTTCTGCTGCCAGAAACGTCACTTGTACAGGGTCGTAGCTTTGTTAGGTGCAGCCAACTCCTCCTGCCGCCATTTTCTTCCCCAGACTCTCAGAAATTTCAGGTATATTATTTTAGCAACTTGGGATGTTTTCGCTACGTTGTTTCAAGCCGAAGAAATCTATCACGGAAAACCGCCCACCGATGGTTGTATTATAAACAACGTGTTACATGTTCTTCGCAAGACGTTGCGATCAACCTAATAGCATGTTGATTTTCTAGGCAAGTTTATGTCCAGTAGATTGATCATTGGTTTCTGAACGGGAAATCAACGTTCAAGTCCGACTTATCAGAGTAAGGAACGATCTCCTACCTCGCTATCAGCATATCGTTTGCATGGGTCTTGTAAATTTTTTGGCTATTACCTTATACAGAGACAGACAGACAGACAGACAGACAGACAGACAGACGGACAGACAGACAGACAGACAGACAGACAGACAGACAGACAGACAGGCAGGCAGGCAGGCAGGCAGACAGGTAGGTAGGCAGGCAGACAGGCAGACAGACAGACAGACAGACAGACAGACAGACAGACAGACAGACAGACAGACAGACAGACAGACAGAGACGGAGAGAGTAATTAAGTATGTAAAGTTATTGGAAGAGTATGGGCAACGAAAAATCTTATATTAGAACATAAACAGGCTCTCAAGGAATACCAAAAAGTAGGGGTCGTGAGTATCGAGCCGTCTGCGTACGCGCATAGCGATTACAAAATGGATGTCCAGGTATCGACTTGTAACATGGAAGAATAATGAAGCGCAATTAGTGGTGTTGTTGTCAGAGTGTGTGAAACCTTGTGACATCTACAGACGAATGATGGTTCATTATGAAGACAGTTGTCTGAGCCAGTAGAAGGTGTATGAATCAGTAGAAGTATTTCAAACTGAAAGGCGCAGGAATTATCTGGGGAAGTCTTGATGGCCATCTTTTGGAACATCAATGGTCCTATATTATTTTATTTTCCAGGAAATAGGACTTATCTCAAAAGAAGTATTGTTGCTGCGTGACAACGCCCACCCTTATACAGCTGCGCACACAGTGGGCACCCTATGTATTCTGAAATTTGAGGTTTTGAAACATCCAGCGTGCAGTGAGGACTTGGCACTATCGCACTTTCACTTGTTTGAACCCTTGAAAGTACATCAGAAGTTTGTAGACGACATTGAGGTAATGGAGACGGCGTAAAATTAGTTTAATGGCCACATTCAAAATCTTATTCTTACAGGGCATTTAAGTGCACAAAGAACGGAGTCAGACAAGGTTATGTAATGTCTGCTGATTTGTTCTCATTGTACAGTGAACATATATTGAGATCTACAGAAAATATGCCAGGTATCCTGGCTGGCTGGTATAATATAAATAACTTCCGTTATGCTGATGACACCGTCTTGACAGAAACGAGTCAGAAGGAACTACATGAGATGATAGATATAGTGTTTATTTATTTTATTTTTTTGTTTTTTTTGTTTTGGTTTCTTGTTTTTTTTTTTATTTTGCATATCTTTATTTACAGGATTTACTGCTGTTATTGATGTGTTGGCAAGTTTACGTTAAGTAGTTTGCCACTGCTATCTGAACGACCGGCTCCCATACTAATTCGTTAAAACCCAGCGCAACACCGTCTGCTGCCAAATCGCATACAGCTGTGTTTCGAACGCGGGTATGCGGGATTACGAACCGCATCCAGTGGTTGTAGAAAGTGAAAAAAGGGCCTGAGCTTGAATAATAGACAGACCGAAGTCATGGTGATATCAAAGTAAGAGATTGTGCCTAAATTTGCAGTTAAGTTTTTTTTTTTTTTTTTTTGTTCGCATATCCTTTACAGGACATCGCTGTCAACATCAGCATCTTTAGCTGACTGTTGATTTCTTGGCAAGATTACGCTCGGTAGTTTGCCATTGCTTTCTGAGCGACCGGCTCACATACCCCGTACGTTACCGACGTGGAGAGAACCGCTACCGATTCTCTCGCACGTCACGTTACTCAATAGAGTGTACGGAATTACGTAGAAAGTCGTGTAACGCCTAGACCAAGGAGACCGGCATAACGTTATTTTGGGACAAGTGTAGAAATTCAGATATCTAGGCACATGGATAACATCAGATGGAAGATGCGTCACAAACATTAAGAATAATATAGGACAAGCACATATTAAGTATATTCAACACTAATATATGTGACAGAAGTCTGGACAATGAACAAGCAATTAGAAAGTCGAATAGAGGTCTTGTACATGTGGATATACAGAAGAATTTTGTATTTTATGGAAACAAAAAGAACGAAATTCAGATTCTAGAAACATTGAGTATGAAAAGAGCATTGGTGTTGTTTTTGTTTGTTGTTGTTGTTTCTTCCACTTTTGGCGTTAGGCGTCGTGGGAGGGGTCATTGAAGTTCCGGCGCATGTGACTAGCGCCTTTCTTCCAATTTTCTACATAAATCTTCAGCAGAATTTTAGGATCAAGTAAATTCCCTACCGGTTTTCTAGACCAGTCGTAGGTTCCTTACCTACTTAACCCTTGTATATTTGCTACTACCACCTTGTCACATCCACTGGTCGCCTGCTGGCAAGCTACGAGCTGTGCCAGGTAGGACTGACCGACCGACAGTGACACTTGCCCTCCAAGTGGACTCAATTCATTCCAATTACGGGGTCTCAATAGAGTCCCGTAAGGTAAGCTTATGACTACGAGCATTGATGAAATAAATTTAAAACAACAACAACAACAACAAGTAAGTGACATATTTCGGCCACCTTAAAGTCATACCACTCTTATAAAATTCACACTGGAGGTAAAGTTAAAGGCAAGCAATCAAGAGGTAGACAACCATACATTTGGGAAGATACCTTCATGATATGGACGAAAGCAGTCTGACAGATTCTAGAATCAAGGCGAGAGACAGGCAGTGTTGGAGATCCATTGAAGCAAACCTTGACTGTGGAGACAGCACCTGATTGATTGAGAGCATATTCCCTAAATGGAATGAGAAGCTGACTGTGGAACATTCTGCCGTCCACCTGTCCCTTGCAACTGCAGGAAGGAGTCATTGCCTTCATGAAAACATCATGCAATAGACTCTGGACATGATGCAGATTAAGAGAACTTCAGTGTACCTTTCCCTACACATAATCAAAAGTTACTAAAATATGCCGAGATGCCTGCTATTCATTCGGTTAAACCACATTTATGTCAGCAGAAAGACTTGACGGTCTCTTTAAAACTACCCTGATGCCAATTAAATAATTGACAACATTTTTTTTGTTGTTTATTTGGATTGAAAGGGTTATTTATGTTACTTCCTTATATAGTGAAGTTTCCCCCATGCTGTATGCACCGAACGAGATACATAAAACTATGCCCGGCAATAAATTGTGCCATACATTTTTTGTACTTTCAATACTTAGGATATAACTGTTCATTTTTCGCTATTACCCGTAAAACCTATATATTTCTCTGAATAACATGCCGGGAAATCAATGTTCTGTATGAATGAAGGAGAACTTAAAGGCCAAACATGGAAGACTTATAACATCCTATAGCAGGCTTGCCTGAGATCGGGCTATTATGAGTTCAAATCCCCATCACGGCGGCTACCATAAAGCTAGTATACAATCATACAATTCAGACATTAGGAATTCATTTTATAGATAATCTCAATTACTCACGTAGAACATAAGCATTTGCTTATCCTCGAGCGCTATCTAAACTGTATATGTATTTTCTTGGAGCCTAAGGTAAGCTTGTCAATGAAGTTACAACATGTATATTATGCCACTGTTAGCTGCGCTAACTTGTTTCCAACGATTTTCAACTCCACCTTGAAAGAGTGTCCATACAGGTAGCTACAGAGATGTAAACAAGCTAAGGCAGTAGTTAAAGGTATGCGTCTATAGTGATTGGTTAGAGAAGACAGTTTCACGTTGCCGACACATTTGGTTCCAAATCAGCTGCCGTGGATTCTGGAGCAGATCGTTTTGCGTTGATTGTCACACTGTTGTGAGCGTCGGCCGTTTAGAAAGCAATGACAAACTACTGAAGGTAGAATTGCCTAGAAAATCACAAACATAAATAAATGCTGGGGTTGATTGTCGCATCCTGTACAGAACGTGCAACTAGCTTTAACTTATTTCTTCTTCATGCCTAAAAGTATCAAAATATGTGAAGAAATTTCTCACAGCCAGTGTTTTTGTGGATATACCGAGATGACGGGGAGGGTGGGCAGTTAAGAGCAGTGATTTGTACGCCTACCTGGTCATGTGTTCGAACATATCAAGGCGGATGTGTATGAGACTGGATCGATGATATCAAAGCCGTAATGGTAGCAGAAAATAATCCTACCTCTGCTGAGCATTGAACCCTAACCACTGTCTTGGCAGGCACTCAGACTAACCACTATACTACAGTAACATTGCCGGATTTTAAAATAAGGAATAGTCAAGGACGGGTGCGCGACTTCTGCGTATGGTAATAATGCGCAGTAGTTCACCTGGTCGTATTTTCTGACATGGTATGTATTATGTGTTCCTGTTTATTCATTCTCCCTAAGTTTTAACATCAATAATGTCTACTCCGGTGTTAAAACAACGGATTCAAAGTCTTCCAAAGGATTAACCGATCAACGAACGAACGAACCGACCAACAAAGCAACCAACCAAACAAACAAACCAACCAACCAATCTCCTGAACCCAAGATGTAAGCAAACAGGTACAAGGTATCTGTGTTAGTTCCGGCGGGAAAGGCAATGTACAAGGCAATGTGGAAAAAAGGGCACCGCGGTCTCGCAATAGTATGTCTTGGCAATTGTATTTCACACCACTGAGACAGTGTGTTCCATTGAAATTACCCACACCCTTACTAAATACCATGCAGCATTACTGTAGCAACACTTACCTCTAAGCTTGCAGTCGCATTTTTACGTCATAACACCTGCAAGCTAGAGCAGGTTCATGGTTTTACCAAGTTTATTTTCTTACAAACAGATGTATATTTCTCCTCTTCTTTCAAGCGCGGTCTCCTTAACGCCTCACTTGCTGGCTGCAGCTACAGCTGTTTTACTTTTAAAAACTACTGTTTGAGCCGTTCTTTCAAGAAAATTCCTTGACGGAAAACAAAATAAACCAGTACGCGTGCGTGTGTCTGCGTGTGCGTGAGCGCGCGCGTGTGTATGTGTGTGTGCGCGCGCGCGAAGATTAAACGAGAAATAGCTCTTGCCAAGACAGTAAATACAGCGGATGTATCAAAAATGGGTTCAGTTTGTTGGTTGATTCATTAGTTGCTTGGGTGGTTGACTGGTTGATTGTTTGGTTGGTTGGTTGGTTGTTTGTTTGATTGTTTGTTTGTTTGGTTTTTGGGGCTGTTTGTTTGGTTGTTTGGTTATTTGTTTGGTTGTTTGGTTGTTTGACCGATAGGACGGTTGTTTCTTTTATTGGTTGGTTGTTTAGTTGATTGTTTGGTTATTTGTTTGGTTGTTTGACTGACTGGTTGATTGTTTGGTTGACTTGTTGATTGAATGATTGACTGGTTGATAAGTTGATTATTTGGTTAACTGGTTGATTATTTGATTGACTGGTTGATTCTTTGATTGACTGGTTAATTGTTTGGTTGTTTGGCTGATTGGTTGATTGGTAGAGTGTTAGGTTGACGTGTTGACTGTTTAGTCGTTTGGCTGTTTGGATCGTTGTTTGGTTGACTGGTTGATTGTTTGGTTGACTGGTTGATTGTTTGGTTGACTTGTTGATTATTCGGTTGAATGGTAAATAGTTAGGTTGTTTGATCGTTTTGCTTGTGAGTTTGGTCGTTTGTTTTGTTTAGTTATTTGTTTTGTCGTTTGGTTGTTTGGTTGTTTATTTGGTTGTTCGGTTGTTTGTTTGGTTATTTGGTTGTTTGGCCGATTGGATGGTTGTTTTTTGTTTTCATTAGTTGGTTAGTTAGTTAAATAATTGGTTGTTTATTTGGTTGTTTGGCTGACTGGTTGGTTGTTTGGTTGACTTGTGAATTGTTGATTGAATTGTTGATTGCTAGATTGACTGAAGGATTGTTTAGTTAGCTTTTTGTTTGATTGACTGTTGATTAGTTGATTGTGTGGTTAAGTCGTTGATTGTTTGATTGAATGGTTAATTGTTTGATTGACTGGTTGATTGTTTGTTGTCTGGCTGATTGATTGATTGTTTGGTTGACATATTGATAGTTTGGTTGTCTCGCTGACTGGATCGTTGTTTGATTGACTGGTTGATTGCCTTGTTGATTTTTTTGGTTGACTGCTCGATTGTTTGATTGTTTGGTTGTTTGGTTGTTTGGTCATTTGGCTGTGTGTTTGTTCGTTTAGTTGTTTGTTTTGACGTTTGTTTATTTGGTTATTTATTTGGTTGTTCGGTTGTTTGTTTGGCTGTTTTGTTGTTTGGCTGATTGGACGATTGTTGTTTTTTTAATTGATGGGTTGTTTAGTTAATTGATTGGTTGTTTACTTGGTTATTTGGCTGATTGGTTGATTTTTTGGTTGACTTGTTGATTGTTTGATTCAATGGTCGATTGTTTGGCTGACTGGTTGATTTATTAGTTGACTGGTTGATTGTTTGGTTGACTGGTTAATTGTTTGGTTGTTTTGTCGTTTGGTTGTTTGTTTGTTTGTTTGTTTGTTATGTTGCTTGTTGGAATTTTTGGTTGTTTGGCCGATTCGACGGTTGTTGTTTTTTTATTGGTGCAGCGCAGCGAAGGATCCGATTACTGATTCCATCTAGTCGTGATAAGTTATTGTTGTGTTTAGGTTACTGTCATAAGTAAATACTTCAGTGATCGTCATTAGCGTTATGTTGGAGAAGAGGGTGACGGAGATGGCTGTGTTACGAAGAGGGTGAATGAGATGCTTGTGTTAAGAAGATGGTGAATGAGATGCCTGTGTTAACAAGAGACTGAGAGCGATGTCTGTGTTAAGAGAGGCTGAAAGAGATGCCTGTGTTAAGAAGAGGCTGAAAGAGATGTCTGTGTTAAGAAGAGGGTTGATGAGATGCCTGTGTTAACAAGAGACAGAGCGATGTCTGTGTTAAGAGAGGCTGAAAGAGATGTCTGTGTTAAGAGAGGCTGAAAGAGATGCCTGTATTAACAAGAGACTGAAAGATATGTCTGTGTTAATAAGAGACTGAAAGAGATGTATGTATTAAGAAGAGTCCATAGCGTATTATCATCATCATTATCAAGTACTGCGACAACCGGTGGCATGATGTTTTCTGGGCTTGCCTGCCAAGGCAGTGTTCCCAGTTTAATGCCCAGCAAAGGCGGGAATACCAAGGACAGATATTCATCAGATGTGGCAGTCCTTCAAACTCCAGGTGAAAACCATAAGTAGATTAGAGAAATTAGACGCAAACAGTACATATTTGGGGGCTGTTATGAGGAAAAATACATAATCTAAAACTTCGTAACAACTGGAAAGCTTGACGGCAAAATAACAATAGGAGCAACCGGAGGTAAATACCTGGATGACTTGGCCAAATGGCATAATGGGGACAAGAACACACACCTGATCCGAGAATGATGATCGTATTCGATAGCTAAACATGATTTCCTGCCATATCGGCATGGCACATGATTATGATGAGGATGGTTATATAACTGTCTCGGATGCCAGTCGATTGTTGCAATATTCATATATACATGCGTTAACAATAATCAAACTATAGCTAAAACTAGACGTAGACATGTGTAAATAAATACACTCCGAGTGACATAACTTTGTTTGCCACTTCTTATTTGTAATTATTTTCTTGTAGCATTGGATTATTTATGTTATACATACTCGCACTTTATAGCGCGGAAGCCCGGACAATGAACAAAAAGCAATTATAAAGTCGAGTAGAGGCCCTGGAAATGTGAATATACAGAAGAATATGTCGTATTACACGGAAACAACCAAACCAAAACAAAAACAAAACAAAATAAAAATAAAAACAATTAAATACATGGGTGTTAGAACAACTGAAAATTAAAAGCGAGTTACTCAAAGCAAAAAAATAATAAATAAATAAACAAAGGGTGAGTAAAATATTTCGGCCACGTTAAAAGACTAAAACTCTTATAACAACCATATTGGAGTGTAAGGTTGAAGGCAAGCGAGAAGTAGCCATCAATACAAGTAGGAGTCTCTCGCGAAGTGGTCAAGCCGTTTGACTCGTGCTCCGAAGGTTGTGGGTTCGAATCCAGGCTGCACCCTTCGGTTTACGAGTTAAATGTTTCGGAGACTCCAGTGGGTGGTCGCTAAAAGCTACGGAGTTCGTGCTTTGTGCGACGCTTTCCGTACTGCGGAAAGAGACCGAGCCATATGGGATAAACCCCGGTGCAATGAAGTCGACCC
This sequence comes from Cepaea hortensis, assembly GCA_963921405.1. Lineage (NCBI taxonomy): Eukaryota > Metazoa > Mollusca > Gastropoda > Stylommatophora > Helicidae > Cepaea > Cepaea hortensis. Next base: position 118,408,464 of record OY992880.1, read on the forward strand.
TGTCGACTTTTAAGCGACTTTTTAAAAAAAATACAAGTAGGAAGATAACATCAAGAGATGGACTAAAACTTAATCTGAATGTACAATCAAGGCGAGAGACAGATAATGTTGGAGATTCATTTCAGTCAACTTTCATTTTGGAGACGGCACCTGATTGAGTTAGTTAGTTAGTTAGTTAGTTTAGTCGCGGTTCCAACTTCACAGCAACGGGTCGTCCCCATTATGCTCCGTTCCTGTGCCAGTGAATATCACACAAAACGCTCCCCACTGCCCAATGTGAAAAGTGGAAAAGACAGGAGTCTCGACAAACAACAGCCCACACAGATACACTGTGCATAAAGCCGCCGCCAGAATGTCAACACAATAGTCCCCCACGAAACATCCAGTTTATCTCTGATGGAATCGGCAGTCATTTTCCCATCTGGATGATTCCTAGATGTTCACCACACAGTCCACGAAAATACAGTTTATCGTCGATGGCAGTGGCAGTCAACCAGAAGCCCAGCAGCCACGCATTTCTGCATAAGGCAAAAATCGGTCAACTCTGGGACATAGCCAGCTGCCATTGCTCCGAACATGCAGTCACATTCCAAAAAACCTCGGGCAGATTCAAAAGCATTTCACACGAAACTCACAGCTCACAGTGTCGCGCCACGCACTCACTCAGTAGCAGGGCGACGGAACCATCAATCCTCCTTAGTCGCCTCTTACGACATGCGTGGTAGGCTACAGTGTTGCTATTCTGTCAGTTATCAGTTATCTGTTGTTGTATCTTCGTTGCACTCCGGACATGTCCATAGGTGCTCAGATCCTCCCCCCAGCATATTCATCAGCGTCCGGTGGCTAATAGTGCCAGTTCTGTGTTGGTTGACGAGGCGCTTTGTTTTCCCGATGTACCTCTCGCGTCTGGCTGTGCCGATTCTTACTCCCAGGTCTTTCATCCTGGACAGCGATGTGGAATCACTGACGTCAAAGTCCTCTGATCTCGCCATATCTTTCAGGACGTTAATGACATCGGCACGATCCATGGGCTGGCCATCTACAGGGGGTGCAGAGCCAGCCAGTTTGTCAGCTCGTTCATTTCCCTCGACTCCCGCATGTCACGGGACGAAGATGAAGGTGACTTTACGGACAACAGACTTCCGCAGCGATTCAGTCCACTGTCTACGTAGAGATCCAGCTTCGACCTTCTGAATCATGCTCATTGAATCACTTAGTACACACACGTTGGTATAATGCTGTGATTCCAGCCATATGAAAGCCTGTGTAACTGCCATCACCTCCATCGTCATGCTGCTCGTGGTCATAGAGTGGGCACCACTGGATTCTTGAACGGTTCGGCCCGTTCGGCGGGCTGTAAATGCCCACGCACTTCTCTGCTGCTTTACAACAGATCCATCTGTATAGATGAGCACTTCGGGGCTATCTGAGTGTTCATAGATGAGCGCGTTAACCTCTGCATTGACAGCGGCATGGTTCAGCTCTCTGCACCGTCAGTCGAGTGTGATAATGCAGGAGAAAGTGCACTTAAAAGCTGGAGGCACCGGCACCCATTCCTTGCCGGGGTTGATACTGGTAAGACTGCAGACCTGTCTGACGACATTTTCCGCCCGACCCATCAATGATTTGCCCCTCTTTAGCCTGTCACCCTTTTCTCTGAATATAGCGTCATGCAGAGGGTGCTGCTCATCTGCACTTATTTTTAAGTATGCACGAGCTCTCCAGATCTTGATCCTGTGTTCCATTGTCGGGAAGTCAAGGAGGTATCTCATTGCTACACAGCTGGTGTCTCTCGTGCAGCCCAAAATGATGCGCATGGCTTCGTTTTGTACCTTTTCAAGTCTTCCAATCTGTGTAGGGCTGACAGTGAGGATGGCCAGGGCATACTCGATGCGTGAAAGCACAAGTCCTTGGAACAGAAGTATTAGCAGTCTTTGCTCGATATTGGCAGTCGCCATGACTCTCATTGCTGACAAACCTTTTCGAGCCTTCGTTATGACATAATCGACATGATCTCTGAAGGACAGGCTACGATCAAGCCTCACGCCAAGATATGTCATTGACTGGGTTCTACTCAAACTGCTCCCATCCATTCTTACTGCCGGCAGGTCTGTTTTCACAATATGGTTGTTTAGTGAGAACCATGTAACCGTTGCCTTTGCAGGGTTGACAAGGGCATCGGCATCAGCACACCATGAGGAAATTCGATCTAGTTCGCCCTGCATATCATTGGCAACCGCCTGTCTATCTCGACCCTGTCGATACACGAGGATGTCGTCAACGAATGACAGAGTCCTACCCCTCCCGTCCAACTGTTGTTCAGTGATCGGCACCGTATACACGTTGAATAGTACTGGTGACAGTGGTGAACCCTACGGCAATCCTGGACATATCGTTATCGGCTCAGAAGACCAACTCTCGCATCTTAGCACCACCTTCCTTTGGAGCAGAACTGCAGCTATCCATCGTACAAGGTGAGGGTGCACTTTCTGTCTGAGGAGGGTTTGCATCAAGTGCTCGAAAGATACTCTGTTATATGCGTCCTCTAAGTCTATGGCGGCCGCACATATCTCTTCTCTGACCTGAAATCCTTCGTAAACATCTTGAGCAAAGACCGCCGCATTCAGCCATGACTCTTTGTTGCGTCTGTATCCTCCAAGTGTGGGCGGGAAGCAGCCGAGCTGTTCCAAGCCACAAGCAAGTCTGTGTGCTACAATTTTCTCCAGTAGCTTGCCAACAGTATTCTGCATCGTAATGATTCTGTAGCCGCTTATCTTGGAATGGTCTTTGTTCGGTTTTGGCAGCGGCAGCAAGTAGCTGTGTAGCCATTCTTCTTTGACCTGACCCCTCTGGATACTGGTGTTGAATTCTCTGGCCAGTTCTTCCATGTCATCATATGATATCACCAGTAGGTCACCATATCGGATGCCGTCTGGGCCTGGGGCGGTGTTAGGTGATTTCTTGAGCATCGCACGCAATGTCTCAGCTGTGATTGTCCATTCTTCGTCTGTCCCGACCCCCTTGCACAACTGAGAGAGTGTCGTTGTGGTCCTCTGTCTGGCGGGCTCGTCTTTCTGGTCACTCTGTTCTATGTAGCGTGCAAGAAGGGCCTTACCTTTATCCGCATCCGACTTTTTCCATGCCAGGTCTGTGCCTTGAAAGTCTGGAATACCCCTACGTTGTGCAGCACCGTTCATGCTCTTGTGGAGGCGCCAGAATGTCGTAAGAGATCGCTCGGAGCACACCTTCCTGCAGAACTCGTCCCATTTCTCGGCCTTGGCATGTTTGGCGCAGGATTTGAATAAAGTCGTCGTCCTATCGACCTCAGTCTTCAGGTTCGCCAACTCAACCTGTGGCATGTTAGCCTTTCTGGCGTTTTGCCAGTCTTTGACAGCCTGCCTCTTTCCCAACCATGCCTTCTGGACCTCTCCATTCCACCATGGTGGCTGCAACCATCTTTCTTGTCTCCTGCGGGAGGAAGTTAGTTTTCTTCTTCTGATCTTGCTTATGGCGTCTTGACCAGTGTTGTCGTACGGGAAGGCATTTGTCTTGTTTCTTTGACTCATGGCCCCGTCTTTCTTGATCAGGATGACACAAGGGTAGTGGTCACTATCGTGGTATCCCAGTGTGCCCCACCGGCACCTTGGTGCGATGGTGGGCGACACCAGAGCCAAGTCAATGACGCTGTCAGAGTCACCTGGTCGAGTGGCTATTCTAGTGACCTTCCCATCATTCAGACAGATTAGGGCAGCAGATGCCAGGGCGTCCTCCAGATCTTCTCCCTGCCTATTGGTGATGCAATTCCCCCATTGACTGCCTCTGGCATTGAAGTCCCCACAGTAGATGATATGCCTTTCATCCATATCGAACAAACTCTGCCATTGTCGCACGTCGACCTTCCCATTTCGCGCATAAACGTTGACGATTACAAGCTGCACTGGTGTCATTATTCTTAATGCCTGCACTTGCAGGGCATCACTGTTCCAGGAAGACATATAGATCTCAGACACTAGTATGTTGTCGCGGACCAGAATGGCCTGTCCGAGGTGCCGACTGTTAAAGAATCCCTGAAATCTTTGCTTCCCTTATGGGCCCCGGCAACACACGGGATGATTGAGTGATTCGTGTTATGGATACGCGTTTACTCCACTACATGTTCTGGTCTACCGTGTGTTATCAGTTACATAATGAACTGCATCACACTTACCTTACAGGCGTCGCTGCTGTATGAGCTGTATAAACCACGGCAGGTGAATCATTAAATTCCATTTTTTGTATGTAATTATTTTAATGTGTTTTCTCACGAAACTCAAATGTCAAGATGACCAAATCGATGGCATGTGGAGAGAAAAAAAAATAAGGAGGTTCTGGAAGACTCTAGAAAGTTGATTGCGTATACTTTACATGACACCGCAGTTAACCCCTGCATATTTTGGTTGGTTGTGATTTTTTGACAAGTTTACGTTCAGTGAGGAAGACAGATCGATTGAGCGATTCATCGACCAACCGACCGACCCACTCACAGACAGACAGACAGACAGACAGACAGAAAGACAGACAAAAAGACGGACAGAGAGACGGAAAGACGGACAGACAGACGGAAGGACGGACAGACAAACAGATGGACAGACGGACGGACGGACGGACAGATAGACAGACAGACATACAGACAGACATACAGACGGACGGACGGAATGACCGACCCACAGACGGATGGACAGACAGATAGAACTAATGAACGAACAAACTTTATTTTTAAAGGGTTAAGAATTGGGCACGCAGACCTGTCTAACATTCTGCCCTTCTATCACTTTCTTTCGAGGGGCGGTTGGCCGAGTGGCTAGAACGCCGGACTCTCATTCGGGAGATCCGGGTTCGATCCCTCGGTAAGGTGTTGGATTTCTTTCTGTCGGGGGCAAAAAGAAAATCGTAACCTGCACAGTTCGCGGCGAATGCACTAGCCAGGCGGCCTTAATTCCTCAGACTCAAAGACCCCCATGCCATACACTGCAAGGTACTATATTGGCAGTAAATGACAGTTTTATGACTCTCTTTCATACATTATTTCATTCACACATCATTCAAAGCTAAAAGAGAACAGCAACAATATGAAAGATATGCATTATAAAGGCATGGGGAAAATGCAAAAATCAATGCTACAAGACTACATTAATGAATAGTGTGGCACTTGTTATTAGCTATGCTGAATATACTGGTCTACCAAAAGGGGACTAGCTGTTATACTTGGGTTTTATTATTATTATTTCTATTATTATGGGGGAAGGTAATCCGTACTGAGATAGTGTTCGAATAATTTGCGATTAAATGTATAGGGATTGGTGATGTCTGTGATTTCTTGTGGAAGATTGTTCCACAGCTGATCTGCAGAGTACGTTAAGCTTGATTTGTATAAGTCAGTCCTAGGCTTCTGAATATGTAATATATTTAATCGTTTACTGTGTCTAGCATTATATTTAAACAGTGGCCAAAAGTAATTTGGGGCATTCCGATGTAGGATTTAGTGAATTAGTTTGGCCTTATTGAAAAGCAGGCGTTTGCGGAGTGGTAGTAACTGAAGGCGTTCATACAGGCTAGGATTGTCAGTTAAAAGTTTGTTATAAATTAAACTCATAGTATAAAATATTTTCGTTGCGTCCTCATCAAGTTGGTAGACTTTTTTTCGCTGTTTGTTTCACGAGCGCTTTAACGTGGGGATTAAAGGTTAGATTTCTATCAATTATGAGGCCTAATGTTTAGACAGACAGACAGGCATGCAGGCGAATGGATGGATGTATGGATCGATGAAGAGATGGATAGATGGATGGATGGATGGATGGATGGATGGATGGATGGATGGATGGATAGATGGACAGACAGACAGACTGCCTGACAGACAGACGGGCGGGCGGGAAGACGGACGAGCGGGCGGGCGGGCGGACGGACGGACGGACGGGCGAGCGGGCGGGCGGATGGACGGACGGACGGACGGACGGACGGACGGATAGATAGATAGATAGATAGATAGATAGATAGATAGATAGATAGATAGATAGATAGATAGATAGATAGATACCAACTACCTACCTACCTACCTAACTGTCTGTCTGTCTGTCTGTCTGCCCGTCTGTCTGTCTGTCTGTCTGCCCGTCTATCTGTCTTTTTATCTACCAACCATTCTTATGGACATTATGTTGCAGTCTGTTGACAATGAAATTCATACAACCCGTCTAGGTAACACTACCACCCAAGGCCCCATTTCCGTCATTCCATATGAATCATGCATGCCATGTGTACATCGTTGTGCCTTTCCGCACATATAAGACACTTGTCTTACACACTCCGCAAGTTTCTAGGCTTTGAGAAGGGAAGGAGATCTGTACAACACAGCCCCCGTGAAAATGGTACTTGGAACCATGTCCAGAGAAAAGTCTCTAGACCATCTTGTCTCCGACAGATGCAAGCTTTTATAGAGATCTGTCGACCTGAACATCAGGCTAAAGGGTGAGCTGCCACCCAGAGAAAGCATAATGAACCAGCCTACCCGCCTATCTAATTTCCTGTCTCTTTATAAATATGTTAATTAGTTAGTTAGTCGCGGTTCCAACTTTACAGCAACGGTTCATCCCCATTATGCTCCGTTCCTGTGCCAGTGAATATCACACAAAACGCTCCCCACTGCCCAATGTGAAAAGTGGAAAAGACAAGAGTCTCGACAAACAACAGCCCGCACAGATACACTGTGCATAATGCCGCCTCTTTATAAATATGTAAGTATTTATGACTGTTTACCTACTGGGTGTAAAGACAAAAGGATCGACTTCATTTCAACAGGTTTTATCACATATGACTTACTTTGTGGTTTCTTTTCGCAAAGCACCTGCCGAAAGCATCACATACAACACGCACTTATTAGCTCCCACGACGACCCGATGATTAACTAAGTGACAATGTCTTTCTGTCTACTTGTCTATCTAGCTGGCTGTCTGTTTATGGTCCAATAGGACTGCTGTATTCCTATTTGTATGTTTTAACATAGTTTAAATGTTATTCAGAATTACTGCCGCTTCTCAAAAGCCAAGCTTAGCTTGTTTCTCGCATGATCATTCTGGTGGCTTTTTTTTTTTTAAATGTAAAGTCGGTCTCCGCATATAAACACTCGAGAATTCCATAAGGACAACTGATGTGAACAACCTATTCCTTGTTTACATTTCCCAGTCCCCAGCAGCCCAACATTAAACAGCACAGGGTGCACGGAGTTTTCTAACCATGACTACATTAATTTACTTGATATTTATGTGACCTAGTTCAGGAATTCAAGATAGCAGCAATGGGAAGGTAATTGGGTGGCATGAGCTGAAGTAGTGTTTTGTTTTCGTTATTGTTGCGCTGGCTCTCTTTGAACTCAAGCGTAGTCGACGCATACTGCTTCTAGTAGCACTGGACTGAATTCTGCGAGTGGATTAGCTTTCCCTACTACCAGTGTCCCTCGCCATCAGGAGATCCACTCCGACTTCAAAGGTACTTGTAATTTACGTCCCTAAGTCAAGGACGAGAAGTCAACATTTTAGTCCAACTTAGTGGTGTAGGGGTTGTGGCCCTTACCTCAACATCAGCACACCGGATGTTTAAGAATGCGCGTTTTTATACATTCTGACCCCGCAGAAGTAGTTAACACTCACCGTATGATTGTGGGTAAAACAAAGTAATAGTGCCTTTGATATACCTGTGATGGTGTTGACTAAATATATCATTATTACTGTCCTCAATCTTTCTTTTACATTTTAGTTTCTTTCTTTCTAAGACGTCACACATCTCTAGTTTGACAACGTGAACATGATAGACAAGAGTGTTTGTTATTAACGTTGCAGTCCTGGCAAGCTCAGGCGAGCGCAACGTTTCGGCATGTAAGACTTTCTTCAGGCGGACAAAGCGTTAATTAAACAATGACAATTTATGAATTTGCAAGTGGAGAAATAATATTTAAAATTTAACATGGATATAAATAAATGCGCTAATTGAAAATAATAGACCTTTTGCTTCTTTACAGCTCGCGACGAGAGGACGCTGGTTGCATTATGTCTGTTTACTCCTAGCCTGCGATATTTTACGATTTTCGACACACTCATTGAACTGCAGTACGTTATGCTTTTTCCTAATGATGTCTGTACTCAACTTCGCGCATACTATAAATGTTATGTTACAGTCTTTTTTTTTCTTTCTAATACTATAAATATAACGGTAAGTGTTTATTTTCTAATACTGTAAATATTGTTAAGAGTTTATTTTCTAATACTATAAATATTATGTTAAGTGTTTACTTTCTAATACTATAAATATTGCCTGCTCCGTTGGGAAAGTTTAACGGACGCAGTTCGTAATCCCGTATACCGTAATCGAAACTCAGATGCGGACGATTTGGCAGCAGATCGCCTTGCGTTGGTTTTTTACGAAATGGTATGGGTGCCGGTCGTTCAGTAAACTATGCAAACTATTGAACGTAAACTTGTCAAACGACCACAAACAGCACAAAAAATGATGGGTTGACTGCGACGTCCTGTCTCGGATATGTAACTAACTTTAACTATAAATATTATGGTAAGGGTTTATTTCTAATACTTTAAATATTGCTGAGGGTTTATTTTCTAGTACTATAAATATTATGTTAAGTGTTTATGTTCTATACTATAAATATTATCTTACGGGTTTATTTTCTAATAATATAAACATTAAGTTACGAATATATTTTCTTATAGTATAAATATTATGTTACCGGTTTATTTTATAATACTATAAATATTATGTTGAGGGTTTATTTTATTATTTTGAAATGTTGTCAGGTTGGGGAGCATGTCACTCTACTTGCTACAAGTACCAACTACCACAGGATCTTTATAACGTGCGTTACGTGCCCATGAGACATCCGATCAACTATCCTGCGATCTTAATGGACTGTGTCCTCGTCGAACTTTACAAAAATACAAATGTTATTTAGATGTAAAAGCACATCATCATTATCAGGTACCACGCCAGCTGGCGTTGGCGTTCATTCCTCTCCACACATCTCAGTCCTTGGTGTTCTGGATCAACTCTGCTGCTGATATTCCTCCATGCCACCGTTTCAATCCATCCAGCATCATTTCTCTTGGTCGGCATCTACCTCTCTTCCTCTCGATCTTTCCAGTCGTAACGATGTTCTCCAAAGCATCTCTTCTCATCACATGACCAAAGAAAGCTGTTTGTCTCTTTCTTATTGTTGTATAAAATATTCTAGTTTCATTAGCCTCTTTCAGGCAATCATTGTTATTTAGTTACTCCGGCAGTCCGTGGAACTCGCAACATTCGTCTTAGAACCACATCTCTGTTGCTTCTAAGTTCCCAATTTGTTCCTTTACGTTCCAAGGTTCATTGCCATACATTAAAACAGGTTTTATATAGCACTTCAGCACTTGGATGAACCCAGATCATGGTAATCCTGCTCTTCTGTTTGTGTCTGTCACATCTGAGCGTTGGGCTGGAGTGTGTTGACAATGACAGACGAAACCAGCGGGGGGAAATATTGCCAACCTGGACTTACTGTCTGTCATATCGCGCGGGCTGTGCTGATTCATGTCCTGGATACATCGTAATTTGTCTTGTCCACCATGTGGGTTACATCGTAATTTGTCTTGTCCACGATGTGGGTTACATCGTAATTTGTCTTGTCCACGATGTTGGTTACATCGTAATTTGTCTTGTCCATGATGTGGGTTACATCGTAATTTGTCTTGTCCACGATGTCGGTTACACCGTAATTTGTCTTGTCCATGATGTGGGTTACACCGTAATATGTCCTGTCTACGATGTAGATTAAAACGTAATATGTCCTGTCCACGATGTGAAGTACCAGTACTAGTTTTTGCACACCCTACTGGTTTTTGATCCAGGACGAGGAATGAGAACCTACCAGCCTGTCACGGGAAAAACTGCAGTTTAATGATTCCTTGATAACTTGCATATTAAAATACAAGGAAGGAGAAGGGTTAACAATCGTGTACTTCATTCTGAGAGGAGGACGAATAAAAGATCATTGACCGACCCAGATATGAAAATAGGATACAGTTGTGCGCAGAGTCATTGCCTGACGATCGGAACGGACACGGAGATAAGGGACGATCGCGCTGGGGACACACAACCGGAGAAAACGATCATCGAGGGAAGTGGCTTTGAAGTATTCGCTTACGGGGAAACTCAGGGACCAGCGTAACAACGGAGGACACGAACAACTAATCACTACGGGATTTCTCCGCTGTTTGATGGGCAGGATACGGCAAATTTGATGGTAGATCAAACAATCACCGGTGGATTGGACACTTGTTATAAATAAGTAGCAACTGGAGTTGCTAGTTAGTGTGTGTTCCAAACTGGGCTGAATGAGATATGCTCCTGAGGGGGGAAAGAAAGACACGTCCCTAATGGTTTAAAGAAGAGGGGATATTAGTGTGTTATTCGCTAGTGTATTTCGATTCCAGGAACATAAGTGCATATATATAAGGTAACACTAATATTAGAGTAATATTAGCATAGGGAAATATGTGGTTGTGCGTAGGGTTTACTATTGCTTTCTATTTAGTGAATAGTTTATACTTTAGTGAATTCTGCTGTTTATGTCAGAGTATTCTTTCGGAGGCTGTTTCATTACGGCTGGAGAAAGACAATCACATAGACAGTGATATGAGGCAGACTTAAATCACCTGATTTAATGTTTATTACCCAGGTTCTACAACACAGCCTGACCTATCAAAGAAGATAAACCAGTACATCTCTTGCACAGAGAAAGCAGTGTGGATAATAAAGGAAAGACCTTTTAATTTAATCAGGCACTTCACAGGTGCAGTGAAAGTATGTCACTATAGCAAATGCAAAGTGGGTGACTTAACGAATGTCAAAAAACAGGTTTTGGTGAACCTTAGAGAAAGAACTTTATTCAAGCATAGAAAATAGGATAAAACATTGTCATTGAGTACTCACCTAAACGAAACAGGGAAGAACCCTAGATCAGTGTACCTATATTCAGAAAACGGTTAAATAACTGTGGACAGGTGTGAGGTGTTTTCACTGATGGATTATAACAACATAAAACGGAAAACTCTGTCTACGGAAAGGACTTACCGTGATCACATTACTGTACGGTGTTACTGTGGTGAACAATTGTTTGTTTTTTCAAGAATTGGATTAAGTCAAGACTCAAGCTGAACGGATCATACCGGGTGAGAACGTTCTAATTCTGTGTTTGATGTCTGATGTTTTGGCCTTTTGAATATGCCGGAGAAGATTACGAAGACTAACATCTAAAAGTCCTATCTTGCAGTCACCTTAGCAGACACTACCAACTACAGATACACATTCAATACATACAACTGACATAGTTTTCAACAATAAACAGGTTATTCATTGTTGGAGGAAACTGTTGTCAGGGTATGTTATGAAGGAGAGAGAGAGTGAAAGAAATAGATATATGGAAGGGAAGACAGAAGGGAGGAGTGTAGACAGAAGTCAGTCAATAATCCCAACAGAGAATAAAGTTGAAGATGTGCTTGTTGATTCCACATTCCTCCCGGGTAAACAAGTGACACAGCCACCCATTCCAAACAATGGAATGAGAACCAACCAGCCACCCAACCACCCATTATGGAAAGGGGTATGAGAACAAATCAACCACTCATTCTGGAAGGAGGAATAAGAATAAACTATCCATCCATTCTAGAAAGGGGGATGGGCGACGGATACAGGTAATAGGGAAAGTTTATCCATGCGCAAATTCAGCCCAGTGCACGAGAAGTAGTAAATAGCAAGTGTATGGACTATGCTTCAGTTCATAGCGACTGGCAAGCCCCTCCCCCTCTCCAACCAAATATATATATATATATATATATATATATATATATATATATATATATATATATATATATATATATATATATATATATATATATAGCTCATTGCTTCAGACAGAATTGTATCTGGAAATGTCCCCTATTTATCAACACACGTATTATCCAGACAAGACTTGCAGAAATACTGGAATGGAATACGAACAATATATGTTACCTAATCTGTATATATTAGTCTGAATGCCAAATTAACTGGAGTAATGTTAATTCTTCTTCTTCTTCAGCGTTCCGAGCCATTGAGGTTCTTTGCTGCAAATACAATCCGTCTCCATTCGTCTCTCTGGTGGACCTTCTCTTGCCAGTCGTTGATTCCAAGTGCTTGTAGGTCTGTACATGTATTATCTCTCCACCGCCTTCTTGGTCTACCTCGGGGTCTACGGTCATTTATTTCCTGAGTGTAAGCAAGTTTTGTTTCCCTATTATCTTCCATTCTTTCTATATGCCCCAGCCATTGTAGTCTATTAGCCTTCATGATACCAGTGATTAGCGGGGACTTAAACAGATCATAAATGTCTTTGTTACTTCTTCTTTTCCACTCTCCACTTTGTGTATCCCTAATGGGTCCAAAGATGCGTCTTAAAATTTTGTTCTCAAAGGTTTGTAACAAGGCTTCGTCTCCTTTCGTTGTACTCCAGGTTTCAGAGCCATACAGCACAACTGGTCTGATCAGTGTTTTGTATATTGTGATTTTGGTGTTACGAGATAGCGCCTTTGATTTTAGTAGATGTTGTAGTGCATAGTATATCTTATTTCCAGAGTTGATTCTAGTTTGTATTTCTTCCCTTATGATGTTGGAGCAGTTGAAGATTGTACCCAGGTATTTGTATGTTTCCGTTCTTTTAATGGTCATATTATCTATTTGTATGTGGCCAGAGTTTCTAGCCATTCCGTCTCTTGAAATTACCATATATTCTGTCTTATCTTGGTTGATAACCAGCCCCATCTGTTGGGCTTTTCCCTTTAAGTGAGTCAATATTTCCAATGTCTTTTGTTCACTTTGCCCTATAATATCTATATCATCTGCATAACCAAGCAGCTTGGATGTTCCTCCAATATCACATTCCTCCTTTACCTTCCTTACAACTTTCTCTAGAGCCAGATTGAAGAGTAGCGGCGATAGTGCATCACCCTGTTTCAAGCCAGATGTTATTTGGAAGGGGTCTGATTTCCTGCCTTTATATGTTACTATATTATAAGTATCTTCCATGCATAGTCTGGTCATGTTGATTAATTTCCTTGGTATTCCAAATTCCTGCATAGCATTCCATAGACTATTCCTATGGACACTATCATAAGCCTTTTTAAAATCCACAAAAATGTTATGGAGATCTCTTTTATATTCCCAATGTTTCTCCGCTATTTGTCGTAAGATAAATATCTGATCTATTGTTGATCTGTTTTGTCTAAAACCCGCCTGGTAGTCACCTAATATGTCTTCTGAATATGGTTTTAGTCTATTTAGTAATACTGCGGATAGTATCTTATAGCTTGTGGACAGTAGTGATATTCCTCTATAATTTCCACATTGGAACTTGTCTCCTTTCTTAAAGATAGGTATCAATAATGACTCTTTCCAGTCATGGGGTAATTCTTCTGTCCTCCAGATTTTTATTATTAGTTCGTATAGCTTTAGATGTAATGCATGGCCACCTGCCTTTATAAATTCAGCAGCAATTCCATCAGTCCCAGTTGCCTTATTGTTTTTAAGTCGTGTGATTACATATAGGATTTCTTCAAATGTAGGTTCTTCAATTTGTGGTTCGCATGTTAGAACCTCTTCCTGTGGGAAAATGTGACTTGGAGCTTCACAATTTAGTAATTCAATAAAATATTCTTTCCATGTGTTGCACATTTCCTCATTGGTATTTATCATATTCCCATTTTTGTCTTTTAAACCATATGTGTTTTGTTGGTGCCCTCGTTTCATTGACTTCAGTTCTTTAAAAAATTTTCTGGATTCATTTTTCTGGTGATTAGTTTCCATATCTTTGATTATATTACTCATATATTCTCGCTTCTGCTGTCTGACTATTTTTGTAGCCTCTTTACATTCATTTCTATAATGCTCTTCCTTTAGGATGTTATTGATGTCATTTAACCATACATGTCTGGCATTCTTCTTCCTAATGACTGCTTCTTCACATTTTTGATTGAACCATCTGTTCTTTCTATGCGTCGTTAACACACCGAGACATTCTTCTGCGGTAGACTGAATTGTATTCTTGATGTTCAACCAAGTTTGGTCAACGCTTTCCTCCAAAGGGTTTTGCAGAGTTTCAAGTTTACATTTTATTTCATCTGTAAATTTCTCTTTGACTGTAATGTCTTGCAGTTTTTCTCTGTTATATGTTGGGTGTAATCTTTGTAATTTAGAATAGAAAGCTCTCTTAAGTTTTATTTTAAATTTTGCTCCAACGAGGAAGTGGTCACTGTGGCACTCAGCTCCTCTATAACTTCTGACTTGCTGTATGTTTGATGCATTTCTGTTGTTAATTAAAATGTGATCTATTTGATTATAGGTTCTCTTGTCACATGATTTCCAAGTTTGTTTGTGTATATCCTTTCTTTGTAGTCTGGTACTGCTAATCTGCAGTCCTTTGGCTTCTGCCAGGTTGATGACTCTCCATCCATTATCATTTGAAGTTGTATGTAGGCTTTCCATACCGGCCACTTTTTTATTAGTTTGCTCTCTACCTATTTTTGCATTGAAGTCTCCCAGCACAATCAGGATGTCCTGTTTGGGGGTTTCTTCTATGACATCTTCCAGATCATTATAAAAGTCTTCTTTAATATCATCTTCTTTCTCTTCAGTAGGTGCATGTACATTAATCATCGTTATATTTTTCCATTTGTAATGTTAATTACAAAGACAAATTGTCTACCCAAAGCAAGATCAGCGTGAATGGAACCAGTCTGAAACAAGTTAATGTATTTAAGTATTCATGTATTTTAATAAAGCAGATGGAAAATGTATTAGGAATTTAAATATGGAATAGCCCTAGCAAAGATCGAATTTCAAAATATGAAAAATATTCTTGCAAATTATCTTTGTCAATCGTGGTGAGTTCTTAAGAGCTATACTGAACAATACCTAATGTATGGAAGCGAATCATGAACAATTAACAGACAAGTAAGGAATTGTGAAAAAGATGCAGAGACTTGGTTTTATAGAGAGATGATGAGTACAATGTGAACGGATAGACACAAATAATGAAGATATCTTGAGAGAAGTTAACTGACAAAGAGAATTGGTTACTCGCATCAGATGAAGACAGTCCAGTTTCTTTTAGCATGTCACGAGAAGGGAGAAAATTGGAGTACGTCGTCACAATGGGAAAGTTAAAATGGATTAGAAGCAGGAGGAGATCGAGAGGGACGATGCTGGAAATTTTTGCATAACGGTATAGAGGAAGGTCAGTATCAGAAATGACTGACAGGACACGAGACTGTGGAGAGATATGATCACCAACGCTACACGGCATGGTCTATAAGAAGAGAAAAGTAAATAGTCTCAACTTTGGAGGCCCTTTGCTTGGAAGTGTGTTGCTTGCTTGCTTGTGTTTCGTTGGCTTAAGCTCCAACGTGAAGTCCTGTATGTCGGATGAAGGCATCCTGTTGTCCAACATCAGTGTGATGTCATACAGAACCTGAGGTTTGCGTGAGTATCCATTGTCCCATGTCTGGCTTATTGGTGTGCAGACTGGTGGTTCCTCGCCATACAGGCAGACACTCTCCGACTTCGGAGGAATCAACGATCCTACTGACTTTAGCCAGGACCCCGAAGGGACCTGTTGCCCAGGACACTCGACGAGGACACGTCAATAGGTCTTGGCCAGTATAGAACCCGGCCCTGGTGCCTTGGAAACACCTCTGCGTCCCTGGAAGTGTGTAAATGTGGAGCTATGGGTGAGTCCGTTCACATGTCGCAAGTATACGAAGAATTTAGAACTGATGTAAAACTCCATGCGTAATTTACGAACTCACACAGTGAACAAACATGTTTGCCCCCTGGCGGGTGTTTAAAAGAAATAGATCAAAATGTGAGCAGTAAACGTGTTTTCAAGTCGCACATCCAAAGTTTCATTACCTGTAATTGTTTACCTGCAAGACAAGAACTGCGCGGAGAATGAATTCGCAGGTATTCATTCAACGTAATAGCACTGAAAATGTGCACCGTGGAAGCGGTGCTCACTGTGGTTGAGTATCAGCTCTGAGCAAGGTCAAGTAACAATACAGGTATAATAAAGGGGTATTTTTTATTTATATTTGCCATAACTAGGTAACTAGGCTGGAAACAAGTGTACAGTTATATGTCAGTCTGGCTGGTAGTTATTTGTTTACAATGTTTCTGTTATTATAATGTTATGTTATTGTAAAGTTTATGTTATTATATAGTTTATGTAATTATAAAGTTTATGCGTTTTAAAGTTTATGTTATTACAAAGTTTATGTTATTATAAAGTTTATGGTATTATAAAGTGTATGTTATTATGGTCCACGGAGAGACGTGGCAGGATGGTTCAGAGGATCATCGTTCACTTTCGTCTCAAGTAGATTGAGCACAATTCATCGCTGTGGAACAGTGGTGTTTCACAGAATAAGAAATCCAACGATGGTACACCCCCACGTCCTTAACCTAGGGTAGTGTATCAGCAGTCTAACCTTCATAGATAAAGGGTTTTTAAATAGAGGACCCGAGTGCGCTCTAGAAAGACTATAAATCTGTCGGCAATCGGAAAGCGAAATGGGAAACCCGAATAAACTAATAATAGTAAAATAGGTCTAAGGTCGGATTTCAAGCCATCAGACGCTTTCGCTATAGTGTGCTAGGCTTATATTTTTAGCCCATTCAGCACTTAATGGGTGATGTAGTCGATGTCACTAGACACGTGTTTACTTCCCATGAAATTTCCTGGTAGTCATTATAGGCTGGGTCGAACAGGGAGTGCAGGACAATGAAAACACAATCATGCCTCTAAGGCAGTGGTTCTCAACCGGTGGGGAATTCCACCCCCCCCCCCCCCCACTCCCCAGGGGGAATTTTAGTTTCCAGGGAGGGAATTAAGATTGTTTCAAGATCGGGTTATTACAAGAGCCGATTGCTTGATATTGTTTTTCTCTCCATACTTTACGGTTCTGTACTTCTCGCCCTTCTGAAATTCGTTTTATATCGTAAGTAGACCCACAAATCAAGTTTTATGTAGACGTGTTCTAGTATGTGTTATTAAATGTATCTTTCATTTTTCCATAATGTATAGGATTTGGGGGGGGGGGGGGGGGAGAGGGGGGATTTATAGGGAGGAAATACGAAAGAACATAAACATATGGTGAAGTAGTGCATGGGCCAAAAATGGTTGAGAACTACTGCTCTAAGGATGATAATACTGTAATACATGACAACCTGGTTGGCGGGGAAGCGGGCTAGCTGCTGACACACGGCGCTTTCAATAGGTTACATTTCAAAATTAGAATACTTGCCCATATAAAGGCCGGCGCTGTGGGGAAGGGGTTACGGACACAATTCGTAAACCAGCATACCGCGCTCAAAACTCGGCTGCGGACAATTAGGCAGCTGACCGCCTTGTGTTGGTTTTCATACAATGGTAAGAGTATCGGTCGTTCAGAAAGCAATAATAAACAACTGAACGTATACTTGCTAAGAAATCACAAACAGCCAAACAATGATTGGGTTGACATGGACATCCTGTAAAGGATATGCAACTAACTTTAACCCATAAAAAGATCATATTTAAAACATGATTCTGCACTATCCATAATAGGAGCCCCGCCAGTGTTCGAAGTTAATGGACTGTGCTGAGATTTACCTTATGTATCTACGAAAGTACTGGCACCTGTATCACACTCTTCCCTAGTGTTTTCTGATTTGCCTGGCCAGGAGGTCTCGCCACCAGATCTCTTTCTTATTATGTTTTCTTTCATGATTGTTAGGGTTTCTTGGCAAGTTTTGCAGAAGGTAGTTTGCCGAAGTTTTCCTTCTGGGCAGTGACTGTTCTAGTCGGTGGCCATAGTCATTGTCTCTCCTAATAAAATCATCTGCCTATCGCCGCAGAGTGCAGAGAATAACCAACAACAACCTGTCGGCTGCTCTCCCACTCCATCCGCCACCTGCTTCCATGGTTTCACGTAACCCTGATAGGGGAGCTAAACGGGTACTCCACCTTGCCCAAGGATGTTCCGTAGACTAACGGAGGAAAGGAGGCGTCTTACATCGCCTTTGATAGGGGATACTTCTACCCCACTAAAAGAATGGTATAGAAAACATAATAACCTCAGCCGAAAGGAATAGTGAAAATCACAACTTATAGCTTAACATAGCAAAAACAAAGATGATGCATACATATAAAACTACTATGGAGAAAAAAATATATGTTAATGAGGGAAAACTGGAGGTGGTAGACAATTTCGAATATCTTGGGTCATTGATTACCAACAATGGTGACACAATGAAAAAAATTAAAAGACGAACATCTATTGCTCTTCAAAGACTAAAATAACTTAATAAATTATGGAGTGGGACAGATTGAACTACCAAACTTTTAAGAGCATGCATCTTTCCCATTGCAACATACGCCTGTGAGAACTGGACACTTACTAAGCAAGCTGAACACCGCATAAATGCCTTTGAATATAAATGTTATAGACGGGTTCTAAGAATATCTTGGGGGAGGGGGGGGGGAACAAATGCATCCATACTTCAAGAGCTGAATATTGAAGAAGGTTGACTGTTAAAGGCGATAAAACAAAGACAATTGAAATATTTTGGTCACTTGAAACGTCATGACAGTTTGGAGAGAACAATAAGTGAGTGGCACCTTGCAGTCTTGACAGACCAAAGTATGTGAGTTGGAATGGGGCCAAAATTCCATCACAATGCCTGGGCAGAGCTTCAGAGAAACATGTGGTGCCCAAACGACATGTTCCCTCTCTCGGCCTATTCCTGTGTATTCCAGAGGAATGGGTAACCAATACGTCTGGCACAAGACAGGCTGCAGACTCTGGCGGCTCAGCGTCAACCCCCGAGACCTCGCCACCACGAGCAGGTGGCGAGTGGTGGCCAGACCCTGGAACCCAAGGGACCCGACTTAGAGGCTTTCAGCCAAGTCCCAGATGTGAGGGCCTCGTACACTCCTATACCGTAGGACGCGTACAACTGTCAATCACAAGTGTCTAAACCTTCTAAAGTGTGTACTACCGTCAGATTCCCCGCCTGACTTGTGCGGATCCCACCGACCACCGGAAATAGGCCCGCCGGAGATATCACAGGAGATATTGCTTGTCTGTTGCGAGCAAATCTCCCGTCCTGCCACTGTGCGGGTCTCGCGACCAACGAGAATAGCCCGCCGGAGATATCGCTCGTCTGTTGCGGGCAAATCTCTACCGATGATTTACTGAATAAGTAAAGAAACGATAAAAGTAGTGGTATTTCAACTGCGCTTGCGCTCCCACCTATGCTACACCCTTCATGTGTCTTCACAAATTCGGACTAGAGTCAAGCTCAACAGGGTCTTCTTTCCCCGCTGATTCTACAGCCTTGGCTGTGGCTTCTCTAGATAGTAGATAGGGACAGTGGGAATCTCGTTAATCCATTCATGCGCGTCACTAATTAGATGACGAGGCATTTGGCTAGGGAAGAGAGGAAGAGGAAGGCCAAAGAGAATATCTGTGCAGGGTGTGGCGGATGATCTCCAGATGGGTGTATCGGACCCGGGACATCTTGCTTGTGATGCAGAAATTTTCCGGAAGGTTGTTTTGGGAGCAAGATTCTGTTAAGGACATGCTACTGAATGCATGAATGAATGATCTATGAAAGGAGACGGAAACATATACAGATAATAGTGCGACAATGATGGCCTTGTCAAAGACAAACAAAGCGGCAACAAACTCAAGAAAACACGTAGCCAAACGAAGAGACAATTCTCTTGTCTCATCTGCAATATTGTAGATGCTCCGTTATTCTCAGAACATTCCGAGTTTTGAAAGATGGTTATCTACCCTTTTGCCTATATTTTCTCCTGATACCATCTGGTGAATGGATTGACGGCTGAATACAGGTTCCTCGATTATTCTGGTGTACAAGTGTTTATCTATTTCATGATTCTACCAGTGCTCTATCAATGGTATATTTCATGAACTGTAGGTTTGAAAGGAAACAACCACACAGCGTTTTCTCAATAAAATATTTATGAGCAGTCAGAAGTCTGAATTTATGACGCAGTTTCATGTTCAGCAATTTAAAATGATTATTCTTGGTCTGTCTTATTGTCGTCAGGTTTTGAAAGGAGAGATGGTATATTTTGACGGCTTGTGAAAGGTCAAGAAGATCAAAGCTATCGAGTCAGTTGACCCTGGTTTCTCTTCACGATGTCTCAAAATGTGTCATTTTTGCTAATCATCATCACAGCCAGCCGTGAAATGACACGTTCATAACTCACACTAACGTCAGATGTGCTCAAAGGGAACTTACTCAACCGCGCAAGTACGACTGTTGTGTCATTTCCGGCTCTAGAGCCGACACCAGCGGTCATAGTGAGCGCACTCGTTGGACTGGCTGGCGTGCCACCAGGTGCAATAACCAGTCTGCGTAGGTATGAAACACCGACACAGTGATTTGTAATCTTAGCAGCAGAGATTCATGTCAAATTTTATGACAAGCTGCATCTACCAAACTCTGTCATTAATATTTGTCTGGAACATTTAGACAAAGATAAACTTTGCACTGAATCCCGGCGGCAATGATGAAAGGAGTTAAGGCAATTGCCGAACATGCTACCGGGACCCCAATGTGAAGGTATTTCCACTCAAAAACTCCGAAGGAAAAATGAGGAGCTTTATGCAACCCAGTCCAGGAAATCCCCACCTATATAAATCTAAACATTACAGGGGTCACTAAAACGGTCATAGCATTCTATTAACCTTGCCCAGCAGGAGAACTGCGTGTCATGACATGTGTATGTCATGGACGATTATTTGTCCAACAAATGCCAAGCAAAACACACAAACAAACCTGTTGTGGCACCAGAAGATATAATAAATTTTCTACCTCTGGAAAGACAACGTCCAGCACAACGAAAAAATTAATAACACGAACAGCACGGAAAACAAGATGAACAATAGTCAAAACAACAAGAACAGCAACAAATAGATATACCAACAGAGTATACCAACCAAGAAGACAACATTCTGGAAACATAAACAGAAGAACAGTGTACAACTGTTAATTCCGAAAATAGAACAAGACAACAAGGAAGATTAAGTCCAAATTCAACAAGCAGTGCTAAGGAAGAAGAAGTAGAAACCTCACCAACAAGTGTCGCAAGTATGCGAAGAGGTTAGAACTGATGTAAAAATCCACGAGTAATTTACGAACTCACACAGTGAACAAACATGCTCGCCCCCTGGCGGGTGTTTACAAGAAATAGATCAAAATGCGAGTAGTAAATGTGTTTTCAAGTCGCGCATCCAAAGTTTCATTACCTGTAATTGTTACCTGCAAGACAAGAACTGCGCGGAGAATGCATTCGCAGGTATTCATTCAGCATAATAGACGTGAAAACTGTGTATCGTGGATGCGAAGTCCTCTGTGGGTGAGTATCAGCTCTGAGCAAGGTCAAGTGACATTACAGGCATAATTCATGGGCGTTCATGTTTTCCAGAACTAGGCTGGAAACAAATGAACAGTTAAATGTGACGCTGGATGGTAGTAGTTATTTGTAGGTAACGTTTATGTTATTATAAGTTTATGTTATTGTAAAGTTTATGTTATTATAAAGTGTATGTTATTATAGATGACGAAGAGACGTGGCGGGGTGGTTCAGAGAATCATCGTTCACTTTCGTCTCAAGTAGATTGAGCACAATTCACCGCTGTGGAACTGTGGAGTTTCACAGAATAAGAAATCCAACGATTTTACACCACCACGTCCTTAACAAGGGTAGTGTATCAGCAGTCTCGCCTTCATAGATAAAGGGTATTAAAATATCTGTTCCATTGTTCACTTTTGGCAGTGAGGAACATTTTGTGTGATATTCACTGGTACAGGAACGGAGAAATATGGGGACAACCCCTTGCCGTGAAGTTGGAACCACGACTAACTAACTAACTAACTAAGGGTATTAAAATAGAGGACCCGAGTGCGCACTAGAAACATTATAAGTCTGTCGGCAATCGGAAAGCGAAGGGGGAAACCCGAATATACTAATAATAGTAAAATAGATCAAGGGCCGGTTTTCAAGCTATCAGACGTTTTCGCTATAGGGTCCTAGCATTATATGTTTAGCAAATTCAGCACTTAATGGGTGACATGGTCGATGTCACTAGACACATGTTTACTTCCTATGAAATTTCGGTACTCTTGCCTTAATTCACCCCAAACAAACGTCACCAGCTATATTTAGGGTCACCAGCTATATTTAGCACTGACGGTGATCTCCTGTGTTCGGATGCAGTGCGTGCCAGTGCGTTTCAATTGCCCCACAGAATCGAACAATGTCAGCAAGAATGGTGTTGAACACATCGAGACCAGCGCATTTAGTCCGTCGACGCCACATGAATTCGCCCTGGTCGAGGGGTTAGCAGCTTTCTATGTAACCCCGAATACTCTCGTGGTTGACGTGAGCGCACGAGAATTGGAAGAGGTTCGAGTCGCCCAGTGACTTATGAGAGTATGGAGCCGGTCGCTCAGAAAGTCATGGCGTGCTGATGATCGTAATCTAGCCAAGGAATCAACATACAGCTGAAAGATGCTGATGGTGACCGCAATATCCTGAAACAGGATGGAAACGCGGGAAAAAAGGACTAGTAGATGCCTGCATGTTCCATTCTGCCTCTTGTTTCTTTCCTTAACCCTAACCCTAACCCTACCCCAAAGCCAGTGTTTCTTTGGTTTTGGGTTAGGGTTAGGGTTAAGGAGAGAAACAAGAGGCAGAATTGAACACGCAGGCATCTACTAGAGTCCTACATGTGCGAATTCATGTAGCGCCAACAGACTAACTGCGCTGGTCTCAATGTGTTTAACACCATTCTTGCTGGCATTGTTCGATTCTGACCACCGCAAGAATAGCGCACCACCACCGCATAGAACATTGCACACCGATAAAATCACGCACCGAGCTGCGGCGCAACACAGGGAACCCCTGGGTGTGACGTCATACCCTGGGATTCCGTTTGTTTAGAGTGAATTAAGGCAAAAGTACCGAAATTTCCTGGTAGTTATTATAGGCTGGGTCGAACAGGGAGTGCAAGACAATGAAAACAAAATCTTGCCTCTAAGGAGATTCGAATGCATGATGACCGGTTGGCGAGGAAGATGGCTAGCCGCTGTCCCACGGCGCTCTCAATGGGTTAAATTTAAACATTAGAATACTTACCCATACAAAGGCCGGCGCTGTAGGGAAGGGGTCACGGACACAATTCGTAATCCAGCATACAGCGTTCGAAACTCAGCTACAGACAATTAGCAGCAGACCGACTTGTGTTGGTTTTCATACAATGGTTTGAGTACCGGTCGTTCAGAATGCAATGCAAACTACTGACCGTATTCTTGTCTAGAAATCACAAACATCCATAAAATGTTGGGGTTGACTGCGACATCATGTGAAGGGTATGAAACTAACTTTAACCCATACAAAGATCATATTTGAAGCATGTGACTCTGCAATATCCATAATATGATCCCCTCCAGTATTCGAAGTTAATGTACTGTGCTGAGATTTACCGTGTGTAATATATGAAAGTACTGGCCCCTGTGTCACACTCTTCCCCGGTGTTATCTGATCTGCCTGGCCTGGGGTCTCGCCAGTAAATCTCTTTCTTATTATGTTTTCTTTCATGATTGTTAGGGTTTCTTAGCACGTTTTGCAGAAGGTAGTTTGCCGTTGCTTTCATTCTGGGCAGTGACTGTACTAGTCGGTGGCCATAGCCATTGTCTCTACAGATGAGATCATCTGCCTATCGCCGTAGAGTGCAGACCATAACCAACAACAATCTGTCGGCTGCTCTCAAACTCCATTCGCTAAGTGCTTCCATGGCTTCACGTAACCCTGATACTGCTAAATGGGTACTCCACCTTGCCCAAGGGTGTTCCATAGACTAACGGAGGAAAGGAGGCGTCTTACATTTTCTTTGATACGGGATACCCCTACCCCACTAAAAGAATGGTATAGAAAACCTAATAACCTTGACCCAAGGGAATAGTGAAAATCACAACTTATAACTCAACATAGCAAAATCAAAGATAATGCATACAGATAAAACTACTATGGAGACAGAAATATTTGTTAATGGGGAAAAATTGGTGGTTGTGGACAATTTCGAATATCTTGGTTCATTGATTGCCAACAATGGTGACACAATGAAAGAAATTAAAAGACGAATATCTATCAATATTTATCTATTGATCACACGCCAGTGATCCGGGGCTTGTTTCCGGATCCGGTCAGGGATATGCACTACTGACGAGCTCAAACGAGAGCGAAACTCGAGTATAGTGCTTACATATTGACGTGGATAGGCCTTAGGTTCATACCAGAATAAGATCGGCGTTGCCAGTAGTGGGTTGTGCTCAATATTTAAATTTCAAATCCCGAAATAACCAAATAATCAGTTTGATTATTGCTCACTGGATTTTAGGAGGCCTGGTGTTCCTTGCCAGTGAGAAGTCCTGATCGTTCGGGTCCACATCGATTGACGGACGTCAGTCGCGGCGATCGATTGGGCAATCTTGAGCATAGCCTACGATGGGAAGCGTTGGAATATTCTGTTATGATAATTTAGCGTGTCCAGCGTGAGCCGCGTAGTTGCACACCCGTTTCACACGCCAGTGATCCGGGGCTTGTTTCCGGATCGGTCAGGGATATGCACTACTGACGAGCTAAAACGAGAGCGAAACTGGAGTATAGTGCTTCCAAATTGACGTGGATAGGCCTTAGGTTCATACCAGAATACGATCGGTGTTGCCAGTAGTGGGTTGTGCTCAATATTTAAATTTCAAATCCCGAAACAACCAAATAATCGAATATCTATTTCTCTTCAAAGACTAAAATAACTGAATAAATTATGGAATGGGACGGACAGAACTACAAAAATTAGATTTTTAAGAGCATGCATCTTTCCCATCGCAACATACGCCTGTGAGAATTTGACACTTACTAAAAAAAAAAAGCTGAACAGCGCATAAATGCCTTTGAACTTAAATTCTATAGACGAGTTCTAAGAATATCTTGGATAAAGAAAAGAACAAATGCATTCATACTTCAAGAGCTGAACATTAAAGAAGGTTGGCTATTAAAGACTATAAAACAAAGACAGCTGAAATAGTTTGGTCACATAAAACGTCACGAAAGTCTGTAGAGAACAATAAAGTGGGGATATATGCCTGGGAAGAGAGGAAGAGGAAGGGCAAAAAGAAGATGGGTGCAGGATGTGACGGATGTTCTCCAGATGGATGTATCGGACGCGGGACATCTTGCTTATGATCGAGAGGTTTTCAGGAAGGATGTTATGGGAGAGAGGTGCTGCAAAGGACATGCTACTGAATGAATGAATGAATGAATGAATGAATGGATGAATGAATGAATGAATGAATTCTTCATCAGTGTGATTGAAAGAATGTTTGTACTTTATTAGTAATTGTTTTTATCGTATGTGTTTCTCATCCATACTGTAGGAATGAATTTGGTGCATCGGCAGTCAAGCTGTACAAATGTCATCAACAAAAACCAGAAGTCAGCTTTATAGAACTGAACGACAATTTGTGTCCATGTTGTCACTTGTCATTCAGTTCAAATACAGCGTGCCACTCCTCGTTGTTGTTAATTCACAAATAGATAGATATGTATTGATTTAACGCTAGGATTATATATTCAAAGTGTGGTACTAAGTTTAATTTCCTTTGACTTCCACACATGCCCGTGTGATATGAAAAGCTCCTCGCTGTAAGACTTACCATCTGGCTGTTAAACATTCACTGTCATCTACTCCCCATACTACCTTGCAATGTAGGAAATGGGGGAGAGGGATGAGGGGAGGGGGTGGTCATTAGCCTGAGAAATTAAGACCGCCTGGCTAGTGCAATCGCCAAAAACTTGCAGGTTAGGGTGTTATTTTGCCACAACAGAAAAACATAATTCACATCTTACCGAGGATTCGAGCCCGGGTCTACCGTTGGAGAACCCATGCATTCTAACCACACACACACGATCTATATTTGCTGTCGTTTCACGTGCTATTAGAACGAAAAAAATACTCATGGCTATTTATTAGCACTCACAGAGGGAAAAGATGAAGGATAGACAGAAATGAATAATATGAGGACGTACCTGCATGAGATAGCAATTGAGTGGAAGAATTCAAAGATATCAACTGAAACGAGGAAGAGAGTGTTGAAGTGCTATATAGAATGTGTACTTTTGCATGGATGCGAAGCGTGGACAATGAGCTGACAAGCTGAAAAAACATATGATGGCTGTGGAAAGTTTCTGAGGAAAATGCAAAGAATACCATGGACAGACAGAAATACCAATGAACAAGTCGTTCAAGAAACAAATGAAGATCGTAAACTGATTAGAGTCATTAGACGTAGACAGTCAAAAAATTTTAGGGCATGTTATGAGAAGAAATGAATTGGAAAGCTTGGTGACAACTAGAAATAGAAAGAAAGAGACAAAGGGAAAGACCCAGAAGTAAATACCTGGATGGCTTGGCCCGTGGCATGGTGGAGACAGAAACACGAAGTTGATCCACGACCCTGGTGATCGAGTGAGATGACGAAACATGACCACCCACGCTTATCGGCATGGCACATGATGGATGGATGGATGTCAGCAGCCTGTTCCAGACAGTCATTATTTACTCTCGCAGTCCAATGTACTTGCAACATTCACCTCAGGGACCACATCTCCGTAGCTTCTAACCTTTTTCAAATTTGCCCATTCACTTTCCATATTTCACTGCCATACTGCAAAATAGGTTCTATATAACATTTCAGTACTATCTTTCTGCCATTCAATGATGGTGACTTATTGCGTAAGATACTTTTCATTTTCCGAAATGCATCTTTAGTTTGACCGGTTCTTCTCTTAATCTGTCTGACATCTCCCGTGTGGTGTTATTATTGCACACAAATATTTACATATATCGCCTTGGCTAATCTGTGTCAATTCTGTTATTTTATCGATAGAGTATAGAGGCTGACCACACCCATGTGTATTGGAAAATAACGGTTTTAAAAGCCATAAGGATCGACCTCATTGTACTGGGTTCTATCCCAAATGGCTCGGTCTCTTCCAGCAGGGCATCACGCCAGCAGGGCATCACGCCAGCAGGGCATCACGCCAGCAGGGCATCACGTCAGCAGGGCATCACGCCAGCAGGGCATCACGCCAGCAGGGCATCACGCCAACAGGGCATCACGCCAGCAGGGCATCACTCCAGCAGGGCATCACGCCAGCAGGGCATCACTCCAGCAGGGCATCACACCAGCAGGGCATCACGCAAGCAGGGCATCACGCCAGCAGGGCATCACGCCAACAGGGCATCACGCCAACAGGGCATCACGCCAGCAGGGCATCACTCCAGCAGGGCATCACGCCAGCAGGGCATCACGCTAAAAGCGTCGCACATAGCACGAACTCCGTAGCTCCAGGCGTCTTCGAGAAAATTACACTCGTAAACAGAACAACATGGCCCGGAATCAAACCCGCAACCTTCGGAGCGTCAGGCAAGCGTGTAACCACTTCGTCACGTAGACTGTCTCCTATGTCGAGAGATCAGGTTTCTTGAGCGCTGGCGTCCGTAAATCCTTCGCCAATTGTGTGTCTGGCGGCGCCCCTACTTGACACTGTACACTGAAGCTTAGTCATGCATGTTTTTAAGTTTGTCTCTTTGTCCTAATATGTGTAATCGGGAAAACTACAACATACTTAAGCCGGGGTTGTCTTCTACAGAGTTGAGTTTAGTCAAGGACCGACATCACGGCGCTCGGGATATTCCCATACGTGCTCCGTCCTCTTATTCAACAGCCAGCGAAGAGTCCCAATACTAATAGTACCAGTAGCAGTCTGATAATATGTCCGTCTGGCCTTTAATCGGAGCCCTGAGTGTCGACAAGACCCTCTGGCCACCCCTCCCTCCCACAGCACCATTCTCTCCAGGCTGTGACGATCCATTCGATCTTCTACACTATACACACGACCCCATTGAACCGGTACCACGTCTGCTCCACCACGCACTATAGATGTGATATCTTGGTCCAGATAAACATATCTTCGTCATTGGAAAATCCCAGGTTCTTTTTTTGACAACTGTTGGCTTCACAAGTGGTTACGACAGTTGAACTAATTGTAATACCAATGTTATAACTGCTCGGAATATATCTTTGTTCAGTCGGTACATTTTAAACTTAAATGTTTGTTTTATTTTAGAGGGTAATGATCCCGGAGTTGTGAAAACGAGAAATGAAATCCTCAAGAGCTGTAGACGGTAAGACTTCATGAACATTTGATATTAAAATTGATGTTGTCTTGCACGAGTTGCTGTTTCCTTGAAAAGGGGAACACATGTATAGTTCTTCTTGTGTGTGCGTGTGTGTGTGTGTGTGTGTGTGTGTGTGTGCGCGCGCGCATACGCGTTAAATATAGACAGACAGGTAGGTAGGTAGTTAGGTAGACAGATGGACAGACAACATAGAATAGACATAATATTACCTGTCTACCTTCTGTGTGTGTCTTTTGTCTGTTTTTCTTGTTCGTAGACACAAAATTCTGTAGGAACGTGCGTCTGTACCTGCATGTGTTTTCCTGTAATCAGGCTTCCTGGTCGTGTATTGTGTTTGTATTCAAACCCCAGTGCCAGCTCGGCACTAGCCAACCCCCCTTTCTATGGGATGAATCTATTCTCATATTAATGACTACATGCAGATAATACAGTTTTGATTGCAGACAATGAGCAGGATCTGCAACAATTAGTAGATGCGGTTGTTGCACACAGTGAACACTTAGGGTTAGAATTAAATTTGTAAGAAGACACAGATTATGGTCGTCACTAGGAAGAACGAAATACCACAATGTAGTATATAAGTAAATGGGAATATTCTTAAACACGTGAATCGGTACAATTATCTCGGAACAGTCATAACATCTGATGGGAGATGCCTTGAAGAGATTAGAACAAAAGTTGCCGTGGCGAAGGTAGCCTTTTGCAAGATGACAAACATACTGACCAATAAAAAGATGTCAACTGCTACGAGAAAAAGAGTGCTGAAGTGCTACATAGAACCTGTACTTGTGTTTGGATGTGAAGCGTGGACAATGAGCAGTCAAGCTGGAAAACATCTGATGGCTGTGGTCATGTGGTTTCTGAGGAGAATGCAAAGAACCCATGGACAGACAGAAAAACCAACGACCAAGTCCTACAAGAAACAAATGAAAATCGTAAACCGATTAGAGATATTAGATGTAGATAGTTAAAAATTTTTGGACATGTTATGAGAAGAAATGGATTGGAGAACTTGGTGACAACTGGCAAGATCGAGGGGAAAAGAACAAGGGGAAGACAGAGAAGTAAATACCTGGATGGCTTAACCACGTGGCGTGGTCGATACGAGAACACTGGGCTGATCCACGACACTGGTGATCGAGTGACATGGCGAATTATGAATCATGATCTCCCACGCTTACCGGCATGGCACATTATGGATGATGGATGGGTGGTGAGTTCTATTCTTACAAGAATGATTGCAGATAGAGTTTTATTAATACATTAATGATTAATGACTACATGGAGAGTTATATTCTTACATTAATGATTGCAGAGGGAGTTCTTATCTTACATTAATTATTGCAGAGGCAGTTCTGATCTTATATTAATGATTGCAGAGAGAGTTCTGATCTAATATTAATGATTAATGACTACATGGCGAGTTCTATTCTTACATTAATGACTACACAGAAAGTTATATACTTACATTAATAGTCACAAACTCATGTATTTAAGATAACACTATAATTACATTAATTACTACACAGCTAAGACTATAATTACCGTAATTATTACATAGCTAAGACTATACTTAAAGCATTGATTACACAGCTTACATTATACTTACTGTATTTATTACATAGTTAAGACTATACTTAGAGTAATTATTACATAGTTAAGACTATACTTACAGTAATTATTACATAGCTAAGACTATATTTACATGAATGATTATATAGATGGATGTATACTTACAGGAATGATTAGAAGCTAAGTCTGTATTTACGGTAAAGATTGCACAGCTAAAACAATACTTGTATCAATGATTACAGAGTTGGATATATTCTAATGTGGCGTGGTCTTAAAAGGAACACATTAGTATATGTGAAAACCTTAAGACTGTTCCTATTGACGAAACTCCGCATAACCAAATTCTTTAGGAATCTCTCTCTCTCTCTCTCTCTCTCTCTCTCTCTCTCTCTCTCTCTCTCTCTCTCTCTCTCTCTCTCTCTCTCTCTCTCTCTCTCTCCACCCTTCCTTCCCCCTTTCTTTCCCAGTCATTTTTTATGCCTACTATTCCATCATCTCTATGGCATAACAAAAAGATATTTCTCTAAATGATTACATTTAAAAGGGAAATTATACCCCAGGGAAATACTCCATGCTCCCAAGGTTTTACTGTCATGTGCATTATCAAAGGATTTACCTGCCGTGGGCTTATTTCATTTCTTTAATATATAATTACGTCAATGATAACACGGATTAGTCTATATTTAGATTAATAAGTCCAGGGTATATAATTACATTAATGATTACACGGGTAGATGCAAATTCACATAAATAGATTATGTGACGTTAAAAATGTTAGTGACATATCCTTTACGGACGTAGCAGTCATCCCCAGCATCTTTTGGCTGTTCATGATTCCTGAGCAAGTTTACGTTCAGTAGTTTGCCATTGCTTTCTGAACGACCGGCACCCATACCATTTCATAAAAACACCATCGCAGCTGTGTTTCGAACGCGGTATTCGGGATTACGAACTGCGTTCGTAACCCCTTTCGCTAACTATGTGAGGTCAACTGTGTGACGTACATGTGATATATTAATGGTTAGGTTGCCATTAATGGCGTTTCTAAGAAGCGTGTAACAGATTAATAATTACAACGTGATGTCAATACTTACACTTAAAATAATTAATTCATTAGCAGTTCTTTAGTTGCATCTTCAATTGCCAAGTGCTCTCATGTTCCCCAGGTGAGTCCAACATATTCAGTGTTGACCTGGCAGGTGAGGCCATCAAGACAACTCATGATCATACAAAAGAGGAACGCGGGAAAGACGGTAGGTTACTTAAACTAGAGAGGCCGGGGTACATTTATGATGTGGAAGCATGCATTTTTACTAAAGGAAACTCATCTGCAATACTTGCATACCTAATACAGAATTTTCTACATGCTGTAATCCACCCATTCGCCCATCCAGTACCTTGTCGACTGGCGAGGGAGATCATGCCTCTCCACAAATGATCTCCGACGGCATGAATCAATTTGTGTGTTGACCCCCTTCCGTACCATAACACAAGACTGTCAAGAATGTTCTCACGCTGTCTTCCTTTATCTATCTTTCAGCAAATCGTTTCGGTTGTCACAACATATTCTAGTTTTTGTCTTCTCATAATATGGTCAAACATGATGGCTGCTTCTTTCTGATCTTTATGATAAGTTATCTTTGCGACCCAGCTTCCTCAAAATGTCCAGATTGCTCATTTTGGCTGTCCAATTAATTTTCAGCATTCTTCTACAAAACCACATCTCCACGGCATTAGCGATTTGTTTCGCCTGTTTACTAAATGTCAAGGATTCGCAGCTATATGTTAAAATCGGTACTATTTAATATGCAAGAACTCTTTTTCTAACGTTCAAGGACAAGGACTTACTGCACAAAATGTTCTTCATGTCATGATATAATATCACATTGAATTACAACTGTTCTCTAAGTTTTTTCCCAATCTTTGTTTCCTTCCAGCTTTCCTGTTGTCACAATGTTTTTAGTTTACTTATTGACATGACATCATCATCATCATCATCATCATCATCATCATCATCATCATCATCATCATCATCATCATCATCATCATCATCATGTATCATGCCGGTAAGCATAGTTGGTCATGACACGCGATCTCCAGAGTCTTGGGTCAGGCCTGTGCCCTTGCTCCATGTATACCATGTGACCTAGCCTTTACGGCATTCACCTCTTAGATTTCCCTTTGCTCTTTTCTCATCAAGTTTTACAAAGTTTACTAAGTTTTGAAGTTTACTTTTCCTGTATAATATTCCGGGAAAATATTGACTGTCCAAGTCTAATTTCTCTAATAGATGGACGGTTTTCATTTGTTTCTTGAAGAAACCACAGACGTGGATCAGCTCTGTGTTCTTGGCACGATTTTTCTATGTGACCATACCATCCAGATATGTATCACTCTGCATCCCCTTGTTCTTTTCTCTTCAATTTTGCCAGATGTCTAGTTTATTTCTTATCATAACATGGCCACAAAATATTTTCTGTCTATATTTAATTTCTCTAATCAGTTTACAGTGTTCATTTGTTTTTGTAGTACTTGTTCATTGGTTTTTTTCTATCTGTCCATTGTATTCTTTGCGTTTTCCTCAGAAACCACATTTCAATTGCCATTAAATATTTTTCAGCTTGTCTGCTCATTGTCCATTTTTCTCATCCATACAAAAGTAAGGTTCTGTATAGCATTTCAAAACTCTTTATCGTTGCAATTGACATCTTTTCATTGGTCAGTATGTTTTGTATTTTAATTAGTTAGTTAGTTAGTCGACATATCATCCTCATTGCACATCGAAATATTCAGTCCATAAGTGCTCGGATCCCCACCTTAGTAAATCCTGCAGCGTGTAGCGGCTATCGACACCAGTTCTGTGTTGGTTTATTAATTAATCTTCTTTGGCTTCCTGCTTAGTGTTCTTGTTTGGCCACCCCTCTTCTAACTTGCTGTTCTAGCAGACTGACCATGGTTGTAGATTGGCAGTCATCACTTGGTTCTTGCAAACAACCTGCTTCTGGTAGCGCATTCAGAATATCAGCCTGGTCCATGGCTTTCTTATTTTTACAAAGAAATACCGTTGCCTTAGTGCTTCTTGTTCTAGTCTCTTCAAGGCACCTCCCATCAGATGTTATGACTGCTCCGAGACATTTGTGCCGATTCACTTGTTTAAGATGTTCCCTTTTACCCGTATATTACAATGTGGTATTTCCTTCTTCTTAGAGACGACCATAATCTCTGTTTTCTTACAATTTAATGTTAACCCTAGTTGTTCACTGTGTGCAATAATGTGAATTGCTGCTTGTAATACAAGTACCATTAGTGAGCTCAGTTAAAGAAGTGTGTTGATCAAATCACATACAATACTTCATTTACACACATGATTAGTCATTAGTCATTAATCGCGGTTCCAACGGTACAGCAGCGAGACACCCCAGCGACTGCGCCAGCGAATATCACACAAAATGCCTCTCACTGTCCCATGTGAAAAGTAAAACAGATATCAGACCCGACAAAACCAACAGTTAGGACACGCATGCTTGCTTAAAGCCGCTACCAGAATGCCAACGCAATAGTCCGCCACTAGAATTACAGTTCATCGTTAATGGAAGCAGCAATCACAGGAAAATTTGAGTCACTGACTCGCAGTCTAGACTTCGGATAGGTCATCTGAGACAACCCGAGGATAATGTAACTGGACCTCTTTTGTATGGAGCCCACATGACAAATGAAATAGCGGGAGATCTAAAATTACACAGAGAAGAGAGTTACAGACAGAGATAAATGATCTTGGAAGGACATGAAGGGAGCTTCAAGAGATAGTAAAAGTTAGGATGGGTGGGTGTGGGCCAATGCCCTATTGGGGGATAAAGGGATAATGAAGAAGAAGAGGTACATATCATTAGAACATTGAAGATTGACACGGGAGATATATTTGGGAATAGAACATTGAAGATTGACACGGGATTTATACTTGGGAATAAAACACTTAAGATTGACACGGATGATATACTTGGGATTGGAACATTGAAGATTGACACGGGAGATATACTTGGGAATAGAACATTAAAGATTGACACGGATGATATACTTGGAATTGGAACATTGAAGTTTGACACTGGAGATATACTTGGAAATAGAACATTGAAGATTGACTCGGGAGATATATTTGGGAATGGAACATTGAAGATTGACACGGGAGATATACTTGGGATGGAACATTAAAGATTGACACAGGATATATACTTGGGACATTATATGACAGTGGGCATGATGAAACATCTTATGATGAAACTTGTCCATTACAACTTGTAGAATAGGGAACCGAGTGGTGTCACAGTCACTGAAGTCGCTATTGCTAGCTCTCAACTTGGGCATTCACCCTGTGGGCGTATTATGGTAGAGAGCAAGCCATTATGGACCTGCCCCGAGTGAGGTAATATTGCTTCTTCGTCATAATCATAAACATAATCAATCTCTAATGAATGTGAGTACATAAACATACACTTTCAAAAGCTGTTTCTGTTAGTAAGTTAGTTACCTAGTTAACAGATCACCCTCATTGCACATCGAACCATTCAGTCCATAAGTGCTCGGACCCCCTCCTCAACAAATTCCGCAGCGTGTAGCGGCTAACGACACCAGTTCTGTGTTGGTTTATCAATCTTCTTTGGCTTCCTGCGTAATGTTCTTGTTTGGCCTCACCTCTTTTAATTTGCTGTTCTCGCAGTCTGACCATGGTTGTAGATTCACAGTCATCACTTGGTTTTCGCAAAAGTCTTACTTTTCGAAGAGCATTCAGAATGTCAGCCTGGTCCATGACGCGTCCGCCCTCCACAGTAGCCTTACCTGCGAGATTGTCAGCCCGCTCATTCCCTTGTAATCCCGCATACCCTGGCACGAAGATGAATCTATTCTTTGCCAGCCGAGACCGCTCCAGAGACAGCAACCACTCTCTTCGGATCCACCCCATCTTTGTTCTTGAGCATGCTCATTATGTCGCTAAGGAAACATGCCCTAGTGGGGAGCGTTTTGTATGATATTCACTGGCACAGGAATGGAGCATAATGGGGATGACCCGTTGCTGTGAAGTTGGAACTGCTACTAACTAACTAACTAACTAACTAACATGCCCTAGTGTCTGTGTCTCGAGCCATGTATTTGCTTTACTTACTGCCATGACTTCCATAGGCAGGCTACTTGTGGTCTCAACAAAAGCACCAGAGTCCTCCTTCACAATTCTTCCTCCGACCTGAGCCGTAAAGGCCCATGAGCTTCTCACATGTCGGACGACCGACCTATCTGTGTAAATGATAGCATCACCGTCTAACGAATTCTCAAAAATCAACGCTTGTACTTCCGCCTCCACAGCAGCCGGATTTTCTTGTCTGCATTTTCTGTCTAGTTGGATGCAAACAGAAAAGTACGTACAGAAATATGTTGGCACTTGTACCAACTCCTCGCCAGGTTCTAAGACCTCAAGTGAACACACCTGTTGAAAAATGTCTTCGGCTTGACCCATCCACGACCTTCCTCTTTTTAACCTGCTGCCTTTCACCTTCCTAATTTCATTATGCAGTGGATGTTCTGTGTTTGCGTTAACTCTGAGGTAGGCGCGTGCCCTGCAAATTTGTATTCTGTCTTCAATGGTTGGAAATAAAGAAGATAGCGCATCGCCCTGCATGCTGTATCTCTTGTACATCCAAGAATAATGCGCATAGCTTCGTTCTGTATCCTTTCCATCTTTCTATCTACTTACGGCTGAGTGTCAGGATCGCCATCGCATACCCAAAAACAGACATGACCAGCCCCTCGTATAGGGAGTACCGCCATCACCCGCATCGAAGCCAAACCCCGCTTGGCATTTGTTATCACCTGGTCTATGTGCTCATTATAAGCAAGGCTTCGATCAAAACGTATCCCCAGGTAATTCATTGCCTACGTTCTTTCCACAGTCTCTGAACACAGATTTACAGTTGGTGTTGGAGTGTTGACAATATGGTTATTCAAAGAGAAACATGTCACTGTTGCCTTTGTTGGGTTGACCATTGCCCCAGCTTCAAGACACCAAGTACTTATGCGATTGAGTTAATTTTGTAGTTCCACAGTAACCTGATCTCTATCCTTACCCTGACGATACACTAAAACATCGTCGGCATATGACAGTGTCCTTCCCGGTCCAATGATCTGCTCGCAGTGTAGGCGTTGAACAGCACCAGAGATAATGGTGATCCCTATTGTAGGCCAGGATATATTGTTGTTGGTTCCGAAGTCCAACTGCCACATCTGAAAACTACTTTCCTTTGGAAGAGGGCTGCAGCGATCCAATTAAGGAGGAAAGGACTTATCTTGAGTTCAAGAAGCTGAGGCATTAAGAAATCCAATGGTACTATGTTGTACGCTCAATCGCTGCAGCAAGGGTTTCAATGTCTGAGTGGAACCCTTCATAGACGTCAGGGGCAAAAGCTGCTGCATTGGTCCAGGATGATCGTTTTGGACGGTACCTTCCCAGGGTAGGTGGGAAACCACCTTGCCTTTCTAGCTGGCTTGATATTTTCCTAGCAATTAACTTCTCCAGCAGCTTGCCTGTTGTATTCTGCATGGTTATTACTCGATATCCCTGAAATGTTGTGTGGTCTTTGCCAGGCTTCGGCAAGGGAATCAGATTTATGTGTAACCACTCCTCCTTTATGCTGGCGCTCCCTATACTGTTGTTGTAAATGCCTGCTAGTTTCTCTAGCTCGTTGTCGGTACACCTATTGATGTCGTTGTATCTTATGTCATCTGGTCCTGGAGCGCTGTTGTTTGATCGTCGAAGCACAGCCTTGATTTCTTTCACTGTCACTGTGTCTTCATCCGAAATGTTCTGGGCCTTGCATCTTTCTGAGGTGACGTCCTTGGCAAGATTTCGGCCTCTCATGGCTGTCTGGTTGCTCTGTTCTAGATATCGTTCGAAGAGAGCTTTTCCCTTGCTCTCGTCATTCCTCTGCCAGATGAGGTCAGCGCCTTGGAAGTCAGAAATTCTCTTGTTCTTGACTACCCCACTCATGCTTTTATGTAGTCGCCAGAACAATTTCAGTGACTTTTTGTGCTTACTCTTTGTCATACCTCTGCCCATTTTTCACTTTTAACCTCCTTAACCAGTGTTTTTTTTTTTAATGGCTTACTTGTGTGTGCATCTCTCTTTCTAAGTGCATGCAGGGACTAGGATCGGCATCTCTGTTCTTCTTGGCATTTTGCCATTTCCTTACAGCACTACACTTATCCACACAGGCCTTCTCCACCTCAAAATTCCACCAGGGTGGACGCTCCCAGCTTTTTTTCCTGCCCTGAAACTTTCTGCGCTTGTCGCGCCTTATTTTACTCACCATTTCTTGCCCTGTACTGTCATACTGGAAAGTCTTGACCGTTGATTGTGCTACTTGGTTCTGCCTTTCTTCACCAATATGCTGCAAGGATGGTGGTCGCTGCCTTGGTACCCTAGGACACCCCATCTACACACTGTAGTGAGTGAAGGGGAAACCAGCGCCAGATCAATAGCAATGTCCTTATCACCCGGCCGGCTTGCTGTCCTGGTGACACAGCCACTGTTGATACAAACCAGGTCAATGGTTTCAAGTGCAGTCTCGAGCGCCCCCCCCCCTCCCCCCCCCCCCCTTGTGTTGGAAGAAATGTTACCCCATGATCTGCCTGTAGCGTTGAAATCGCCACAGAAAATAACATTTCTCTCGTGACCTAATGTGTCACTCAGGCACTGCCACTTCTGGGAATCCACACTCGCGTTACAGGCATATACATTAACCAACACGAATTGTAGACCGGATTGAACTCTAACCGTCTGTATTTGTATGTTGTCATTGTCCCAACTGGACATGTCTAGCTCTGAAGCCACCATACTGTCGCGAATGAGAATCGCCATTCCCAGGTGTCGTCTGTTGTAGAAACATTTGAAGCCGGCAATTTGGAGTAGCTGATCACCCAGTCTCGACTCCTGGAGCGCTACAATGTCATTCCTGTATACCAGGTTTTCCAGAAACCTGGTATATTCGCTGGCCTCGTTGTTATACGCTGGCACAGTTCCAATATAGAATACGAGTATTCCGGAGGCCTAGACGGTCACATTTAAGCTGTTTCTGTTCTGTTATGTATCCCTTTTATGTTTGTAGCTGTCAGATTACGTTAAAATGTTAATAATATTTTTGCCTGTCTGCCAGGATC
The DNA here is from genome assembly GCA_963921405.1 of Cepaea hortensis. Taxonomy (NCBI): domain Eukaryota; kingdom Metazoa; phylum Mollusca; class Gastropoda; order Stylommatophora; family Helicidae; genus Cepaea; species Cepaea hortensis. The sequence continues at coordinate 118,446,680 of OY992880.1, forward strand.
ATGGGAAGTGGAGGTCAGTTATGGAGGAGAAGCCGATCTGCACAAACATTCGACCAGCTGTACGAAGAACCCAGATCACCGGAGATTTATACCTGTTGATTACTTTAATGTGGACTACTTCCCCGATAGCTACAAGGATAACGACTTGGTTGAGTACGTCAGAGCGATGGCAGATGTTACTGTCCGTGTGGATGTGGGATATGTCAGTGAGGCTAGACCGGATACTTTCCCAGACAGCGACCAGCTGTACCCGATCTTCGGTGGCAGGGGAAATAATGCCCTCCGGGTTGGAACAGGATGGGTCAGTTGGGTGGAAAACCACGTGCCAGTTAGTGCAGGCGTTTGTAAATGTAAAAACTGTAGACAATGTGAAATGAACATGCAAGTTGCCTACATTCATATCATCACAGCGTCTCACGTTGTTTTCGACGAGCTGGAGGCAGCACAGACCAGATGCCATCTTTTCTTTGATCGAGGTGGGACTCCTGCGGCATGTCCGGGTTCCGTGAAGCTGACTCGAACATCGAGTTTCAAGAACGACATCAAGCGAGACTGGTGTGAGATGACTTATAAGATCACCGATCTGAACCTAGCAGATCGACTTGACAAAATCCTCACTCACATGCAGAACTTGCAGGAGACTCTAGTGCATAGGTTCCGACCTTATAAACAAATGGCAATGATGAGACCACCTTTCGAAGGGCCCATACTCAATCACCGTGACGCACTAACGATAATTGTGTCTCACCCTCACGGATGTAGCAAACAGGTCAGCATAGGTCACTGTACACATGTCAGTGTAGCTGAGGGTGAGTGGACAAAGTACACGTACACGACAGCAACTTGCCCGGGCTCAAGTGGCGCCCCCGTGTTTGTGTTGGGGCGGGATTCCAGGTGGTGGTGGTGGTTTACGCATGCGCATTGTGGCACAAGTCAACATGATAAAAATCTGAACTACAGCACTCACACTCCGACTGGCTTTCGTTTCCTTTCTCCCGACAACAAGAAAATTGTCACAAGGCATCATACATGGATGTAACATTTATTCATTCAGTAGCATGTCCTTTACAGAACTTCTCCCACAACAACCTTCCGGAAAACTTCTCGGTCATAAGAAGATGCCCAGGGTCCGATATACCCATCTGGAGATCATCTGCCACATTTCTTCTCCCGGGCATGTACCCCTCCATTATTGTTTTCTTCAAACTTTCATGACGTTTCAAGTGACCAAAATATTTCAATTTTCTTTGTTTTATCGTTTTTATGAGTGGTAGCCAACCTTCTTCAATATTCAGCTGTTGAAGTATGGATGCATTTGTTCTGTTCTGTAACCCAGATATTCTTTGAACCCCTCTATAACATTTGTATTCGAAGGCATTTATGCGCTGTTTAACTTGTTTAGTAAGTGTTCAGGTCTCATAGGCATATGTTGCAATGGGAAAGATGCATGCTCTTA
>OY992880.1:118453135-118468135 GCA_963921405.1 Cepaea hortensis
GAAAGTAATGGCAAACTACTGAGCGTAATCTGGCCAAGAAATCAACAGACAGCTGAAAGATGCTGCTGTTGACAGCAATGTCCTGTAAAGGATATGCGAATTTAAAAAAAAAAAAATAATGAAGTCACTTGTTACAGGAGCCCGCGCTGTCATCATTGTTATTTTGATTCCATGTACAAGTGGTACTTTAACTGACTCAGTGTCAAACAAAAAATCGGTTTTGACCAAACATTGCACACAATCAAATGAACAGTTTTATAATGTAAATCGATCCACTGAGCATTGAAACTGCGGAATATACCGTGAAACAAATCAAATAACACAATAACCCGGTCCAACAAAGAAAACCGTCATTTATTTCCTACAGCATCTTGCAGTGTAGTGCAGTCGGCGCCAACTGTGCAGGTGAGAATTTTCTTTTTGCCCCCGACAGAAAAAATCCACAACTTACCGAGGATTGGAGTGCCGGTCTCCCGAAGGAGAACCCGACGTTCTTAGCCACTCAGCCAGCCTCTCCTCATGATAACCCTAGTATGCGATATACCGTTCTTCTGTCCAAATAGTCAGTCAAATTTGGCGATATATTATCCTTCGTCACTGAATCAGTTAACTCATTCTACCCAGTTATTATTTTAACCCCTTTCTATCCATCTTTATCACGGCTTATGTATATTGGGTATATGAGGTTAGCCCTTATCTGTATAAACTAAACGGCCCTAAAAGTCGATGTCACACAGGCAGCCTATACTCCCTTTACTTTCCTGTTACCCGTTTCAACCTGGGCCTACCCGGGAGCCCTGCTCAAGTTTTCTTTTAATTAGAAACCACCCCGATGTGGGCCGCAACCATTCCCCCGGGCCGGTAGGCCATGTCTAGACACTACGATACCCCGGCTCCCAGACTTATTAATACTTTATCCCATTCTCTTCCTATTGTTATTTTAACACATTCTCTCGCTGCTGTTACTTTATCCCATTCTTTCCCAGTTGTTACTGAATCCCATTCTTTCCCAGGTGTTACTTTATCCCATTCTCTCCCAGTTGTTACTGTATCCCATTCTCTCCCAGTTATTACTTTAACCCATTCTCTCCCAGTTGTTACTGTACACTATCACATACTAATTATTACATTATCCTATTTTCTCCCAATTGTTACTTTATCCGATTCTGTCTCGATTGTTACTTTAACCTATCACACACTGATTATTCTTTAAATAATTATCTCCCAGTTGTTAATTTAACCTATCACATACTAATTATTCTTTGCCCAATTATCTCCCAGTTGTTACTTTAACCTATCACATACTAATTATTCTTTAACCAATTATCTCCCAGTTCTTACTTTAACCTATAAAATACTAATTATTCTTTGCCCAATTATCTCCCAGTTGTTACTTTAACCTATCTCATACTAATTATTCTTTAACTAATTATCTCCCAGTTGTTACTTTGACCTATAAAATATTAATTATTCTTTGCCCAATTATCTCCCAGTTGTTACTTTAACCTATCACATACTAATTATTCTTTAACCAATTATCTCCCACTTGTTACTTTAACCTATCGCATACTAATTATCCTATAACCAACTATCTCCCAGTTGTTACTTTAACATATCACATACTAATTATTCTTTGACCATTTATCTCCCAGTTGTTACTTTATCTTATCACATACTAATTATCCTATAACCAACAATCTCCCAGTTGTTCTTTAACTTATCACATACTAATTATTCTTTAACCAATTATCTCCCAGCTCTTACTTTAACCTATAAAATAATAATTATTCTTTGCCCAATTATCTCCCAGTTGTTACTTTAACCTATCACCTACTAATTATTCTTTAACTTATTATCTCCAAGTTGTTACTTTGACCTATAAAATACTAATTATTCTTTGCCCAATTATCTCCCAGTTGTTACTTTAACCTATCACATACTAATTATTCATTAACCAATTATCTCCCAGTTCTTATACTAATTATTCTTTAACTAATTATCTCCAAGTTGTTACTTTGACCTATAAAATACTAATTATTCTTTGCCCAATTATCTCCCAGTTGTTACTTTAACCTATCACATACTAATTATTCATTAACCAATTATCTCCCAGTTCTTACTTTAACCTATCGCATACTAATTATTCTTTGCCCAATTATCTCCCAGTTGTTACTTTAACCTATCACATATTAATTATTCTTTGACCATTTATCTCCCAGTTGTTACTTTATCTTATCACATACTAATTATCCTTTAACCAACAATCTCCCAGTTGTTCTTTAACTTATCACATACTAATTATTCTTTAACCAATTATCTCCCAGTTGTTACTTTAACCTATCGCATACTAATTATCCTATAACCAACTATCTACCAGTTGTTACTTTAACCTGTCACATACTAATTATTCTTTTACCATTTATCTCCCAGTTGTTACTTTAACCTATCACATAATAATTATTTTTAACCAGTTATCTCCCAGTTGTTACTTTAACCTATCACATACTATTTATTCTTTAACTAATTATCTCCCAGTTGTTACTTTAACCTATCACATACTATTTATTCTTTAACTAATTATCTCCCAGTTGTTACTTTAAGTCGTTTAGTTTAGTCGTTTAGTCGTTGGATCAACATCACGGAATACGGTTTAACCCATAAGTGCTTCATTTTCCTCCTAACTCAAACCTGAGTGTGGAGAAACTCAGCTCAATGCACGAACTCCGTTGTATCGGCGAGGATCCTGAAATACTTTGGGTAGATTTTTAACTCGAAATTTTGCCCAGACAGCGCCGTTAGGCTACTCTTTTTCGATTTACAACTGCCAAGGGATGTTTTACATGCGCAACAATACACACGGGCATCCGATCTCACTACCCAGAAAACAGGGGAAATTGTATTACTGGAAGTCCAGGTGGATTTTTTAAATAAATCCCGGTCCATTGAGCTGTCTTTAATTGATACACAATCTGTTCTCCAGTGGGTTTTCTCAATAAAACCATACTTGCACTGTAAGGTGACTCAGATGGAGATATAATCCCAGTTGAAAGCATTTGCTGGATCTCTTATCTTAAAGTGTTCACTTTGGCATAAGGAACTGGGTATGTTTTGACTCGCACAGGTGTAGGGTCTATCAATTTCATGTTAAACTTCACTAAATATGTGAGTCCGGGCTGTCAGTAAGTACTTCTTCATAGGTAGCTAAGAGATCTTGAATCTGATGTTGTTGATACTGGGTAATGTATGGCTAATGTCCACATCACAATATGTTTCTTTTGCTTGCAGAGGATGCTCTACACCCATAGTGTTTCCATGGTCTACTTCTGTAGCTACTATCAAAGCTATCAAATGAGCTGTCTCGGTTGGAGGCCTTTCATTGCATTTCCTCAAGCGGTTAATGTGAAACATTTTTCTGTTTGCCTCTGATGGAAATCTTGTAATTAGTTCGTGAGATTTTCTCGATCACTTCACATGGTCCTTTCAAACCGATTTGCAATTTGTTTTTACCAGTTGGGAGGGGTAACAGCACTTTCTCTCTCACTTCTAACTCTCTGTCCTTTGGTTTCATGTTGTAATAGCGAGCAATCCTACGTCGTGCTTGGCGCAAATCTTCTGAAACTAATTTCTATCCATGTTGTAAACGCTGTTTCAACTCAACCACATATGTGGACCCAGTTACAACTGTCTCATCTTCTTGATCATCAGAGAAAGTGCGAATTAAAGCCTCAAGTGGCCCCTTGATCGGTCGACAAACAGCAGAATTGATTGTGCAATTCCAGTTGAGTGATGAGATACTTCCTTGTAAGCGAATAATGCTGCTGGGACATAAGTATCCCTTATCTCTGGTTTTTCCTAAGCCAATTTTCTCAAAAATGCTGATGAGGGTACCGTTAAAGCGTTCCACTGTCCCATTCGAAGCCGGGTGATGTGGAGAAGTGTGAATCTGTCGAGACTGGAAATGTCTAAAACCTCCCTTAATTAACTTCCCTCTGAACTGTGATCCATTGTCAGTTAGAAATCTGAGTGGAAATCATAACCTAGCAGATATGCAAAGTAGAGCTTCACCTACATGTTTTGAATCGCTCGATGGCACCAGCACTGCTTCGGCCCACATCGAGCAAGTGTCTACGTGTATCAGTATTTTGCAGTTACGTCTTTTCGTTCTTTTAAGAGGTCTTACTATACGCACACCCACTTTTTCAATTAGTGTGCAGTGATGGTCATTTCCCCTAAGGTAGCTGGTGCTGTCCAGTGCTTTCAGGCTAATCTCTGACACTGGGAACATGACTTGACATATCTGACTATGTCTGCATTAATTCCAGGCAAGTAGTTGTGTGTAGAAATCGTGTGTTTAGTAGCATTGATTTCCAACGAGTTGCGCATACTCTGTCCTTCATTTTCTTCCCTCCAATGAAGAAGTCCATTCACCTTATGAGGAGGTGAATCTGCTTTAGGCAGTTTGTTAAAACATGCCTCTAAGGTCCTGTCTGCTGCCTGGGCGTGTTTCAACGCCTCTGGTTAAAGATTGTTTTGAGTTGTCGACTCAGGAGCTTTCCTAGCTTTCTGTATAGTCGTCATGGCTGCGAATGTCACAGGCTGTAAGGGTCTCTTAAAAATACGTAGCGACATCCGAACATCACAGAATAAATGGGGTCTTCTAGCACAGCTGCAATTATTTCGCCAGTCGCATAATGTGAAATTATGTTTATCTTTGCCACTGTTAATAACATAGGGACTGAGCTTTTTAAAGGCATTTGGATTTCAAATGTTTCCTCAGTGACTTGGTCAGGATTCACTAATGAGGTTGCAACAATTACTTCAAATTATAAATCGGTGTCTTATATACACATTGTGGAAAATCCGTTAAGTGTAACTGATTCTACTACAGGAAGTCTGGTAATTATGTCTTTGTGCTCATTCTTGATTATCTTGATTGTAATCAGTGCTCTCCTTCTTTGCTTTTTGTTTTGCCATGCATGCAGCAGTATGCGGGGGGGGGGGGATTTACGCTGGCAATCTTTAGCGTGGTGTTCCGTAATTCTGCACTTGAAATAGTACAGTTTCTATTCTCTCAGTTAATGGTTTATATTTTGGGTAGTCGTCTTTGATTTATCATTTTGCTTACTGTAACTGATGCTATTGTTTTCCTTTGAATTCTGAGAATTGTTGTGTGAGGGATTAATTGTCGCCCGACGAATACTTCCAGATTCATTCTGTGACTTTTTTAAAATCTCTTAGCCATAGTAATAATAGCTTCCAGCTTTTTTTTTCAGCTCTTTGCTGAGTAAGATATGCCTTCACGTCAACTGTCATTTTATTTTTCAGTTTATCAATTCTGATCACATTGCTGCAACTCTTCATACGTTTCATCAAATTTGCCTAATGTTCTCCGCTTTTATAAATAGGTTTTAAATCTGTCTATAAATTGTGCTAAGTTTTCTCATGGCCTCTTCCGAGCATTTTTAAACTTCTTTTTATAGCTTTCTGAATCAACTTCAAATCTTGTGAGTAGTGCCTGTTTGAGTCCTTCATAATTGTCATGTTCTTCTGGACGCAGTCTTGAGAACACCTCATAAGCAATGTCTCGCTATCCTTACGATAATTTTATACTCTATTTGCTCTCTTCCAATCCATACATCGAACACATCATCTCGTGGTGATGAAGATAATTTTCAATCGTGTCACTGTGGTCTGAAAGTGGTTCTAATGGAAAAGCTATGACACCTGTTTGAGGAGAAGATACTTCTATGGTTGCTTCTGCTATCAGGCTGGAATTGGAAGTTGAAGTCGTTGGATTGATTCCTGGTTCTATTCTCTTAAGTACAAGTTAATTTCCCAACTTCTTTCGTTTAATAGCATGTTGGCGATGTTTCTCTTTCTTGCATTTTTCAGCATTTGGCTTTTTCTCTCACAATTCTTTTTTTTCATTTTCACATTTTCACGTCTTTCAAATTTCTCTGCCACACACTTAATTAATTCTGTGTTAGATATACCACATTGCTTCACGATTTCCAAGAATTGCGCTCTATGTTTAGCTGCTTCTGTCATTCTCTAATTGTGTCCTCTGGTAACAAGAGGTGAGATCTGTTTATAATTAACTCCAGAGATAGATACTTTAAAGACTGAGCAAGCACTTTAGCAGCTAATTGAACTTGCTATTCCAACACACAGTGCATTTTGGCGTGCACATGCAATGTAACTCAAATGGCCAACTGCAGGTTCATAACAATTAAACTCTTCTTAATAATTACCCTCTCTAGAATTGGGAACATCTTCTTCTTCTTCTTCTTCTTCTTCTTAGCGTTCCGAGCCATTGAGGTTCTTTGCTGCAGATACAATCCGTCTCCATTCGTCTCTCAGGTTGACCTTCTCATGCCTGTCGTTGATTCCAAGTGCTTGTCGGTCTGTGTATATATATATACTATCTCTCCACCGGGACACATAGATGTTTCCAAGGCACCAGGGCCGGTATCTATACTGGCCAAGACATGCTGACACGTCCACGCCGTGCGTCCTGGGCAACAGTCCCTTCGGGGACCTGGCTAACATCAGTAGGATCGATGATTCCTCTGAAGCCAGAGAGTATCTGCCTGCATGGCGAGGAACCACCAGTCTGCACATCAATAAGCCAGACATGGGACAACGGATTCTCACGCAAACCTCAGGTCCGGCATGACATCACATTGACGTTGGACAACAGGATGTATTCATCCGACATACAGAACTTCACGCTGGAGTTCACAGCAAGCGAACACAAGCAAGCAAGCAAGCATCTCTCCACCGTCTAGATTTGGGAACATGATGATATTAATTGCTAATGAGTAAATTAACAACTATAATCACCCGCACCGTGCACACAATTGTGGTATGTTAAATCGAAATAGGAGATATATATCCCCAATTCGTAGGTGCCGACTACTAAATGAAAACCAGAAATTGCTTGTAAGACTTCCTAGTACTGGAACAGACACATCTGGTAAGTTTCTACTAAGGTATCAGGTAAGAGTTTCTATTAGGAGGCCTAGAGAGAACAGGAAAGTCACTGCATTCAGAGAGGAGAAATCTCACTCTGGTTAAACTTAGGACAAGTAGTATACCTTCCACACAGCTCTCCTTATCTGTTGTCAGATGAAGTAGCACTATCAAATTATTGTTTGACACAGTGAGGGTCTGAGTGGTCTCGAGGTATAGTGTCCGCCTCGAGTGCTGGAGGTCCCTGGTTTAGACCCCGGTGAGGACCGGGATTTATTTAAAAAATCCACCTGGACTTCCAGTAATAAAATTTCCCCTGGTCTCTGGGTAGTGAGACCGGACCCCCGTGTGTATTGTTGCGCACGTAAAAAAAAATCCCTTGACAGTTGGAAATCGAAAAAGAGTAGCCTAACGGCGCTGCCCGGGCAAAATTTCGAGTTAAAAATCTACCCAAAGTATTTCAGGATCCTCGCCGATGCAACGGAGTTCGTGCATTGAGCTGAGTTTCTCCTGATTCAGGTTTGAGTTAGGAGGGAAACGGAGCACTTATGGGTTAAACCGTGTGCCATGATGTTGATCCAACGACTAAACTAAACTAAACTAAACTGTTTGACACAGTAATGGACATGCAACTTTGATGAAATTAAATAATACAATAGAAAAAGATTATATTGTAATGAATAAATGGGGGTGGGATATGCTCCATGGGAATCACAATATACACAATTAAAATTGCACACAAGATATCTATATTCCTAACTGTCTATCACGTGTGACTATCTAAAATGTGATGTCTCTGTAAACTCTGAAACACCAGGCAAAGTTCTAGCACAATACATTAACGATGACTGTCCTTGTGTTCTTGGCTAAGTCAAGGGCAGCAAAAAATAGTTCATATCCATGGTTTCATTCTTGTTCGTTTTCTTTTTTATTCTCGCTAACTGTAGCTCCCCTTTTTGTCTAACTGTTGGCCTTTGGTCATCACTGAGGATACATGAGTTGTCACTTAGCTTTCATTGTATGGTGGCACTAGCAATTATGAGTGGCACATGTTGATGAGCTGTCTTCTGCTCTTCAAATGCAGTAGGCTATAAAGGTGAAGACTCATCCTTCGCGGATGAATTCGACAATCAGTATATATATATTTCCCAGTTTAGGAGCGCTATATGTAAGCCACGTGATCATCACCTTCATCTTTGTTAACAGAAGGATACCATAATCCAACGAATTCCCCTTGCTCTCAGAAATTAAATTTCTTGACCGCCTAAATCAGAAATATGTAACTAAGTTATACTAACGTAACTTAGTATCTCCCACGTTGAAACAAATTAAGACAATGATCTGATACCTAGACTTCTCGAATAAGGGCACAAAACAGGAGGTCCCGTTGGCACATTATATATGTTAAACATCCCACGGCAGTGCGTTGTGGTGTGTATACTGTTTATGCTGTCTCAACGTCTTTCTCTCTTTGTCTCTCTCTCTCTCTCTCTCTCTCTCTCTCTCTCTCACTCTCTCTATCTCTCTCTTTCTCACTCTCTATGGAGCCACACACTTGTACAGCTCTTATTAATAGTGTTCTACGAATGTATATGATGTTGTTTGTGACATTTCCTACCCAACTACCAACCCACCTCGCGCCCACAGGCAAACAAGCAGTCAGATTTCAGTCAAATTCCTGTCCGCGAGCAAACATGCACGCACGCACGCACTAACGTACGTACGTACGCACGCACACTCATATACATACATAGAAACTTTCATAAGTTAACATACACATACGTATACAAGTAGGAAAACACATGTACATAAATACATATATACATATACATATGTAAATAAACACATACACTCACGCAAATACTGCACACATCATACACAAATACATAATATAATATATTTTCTTTAAGTTACAAAGAAGACCTATCTCAGGAAGCGAAACACGCAGGTCTCTTTCTACAAAAATAAAAGAAACACCATAAGGGCTCCAATTATGATACGTACAGGCCAACAGTTGAAAGTTTTTTCTTTAAATGAGTGAGTGAGTAAGTTACAAATTTCAAAAAAATAAATTTAAACAAAGAATAACTCCACATCGGCCATAAATATCCACAGATTGCACCAATTAAAGTTACCGGCATCTTCAAAAGAAGCCGAAATCACGCATGATCTTCTAGACACTATTGTTATCTAACCTTAAATAGGTAAATAATTGATAGCATATTCACCTCAAGCTCAACAGATAAACATGATGTGGGTTATCAGACTGGTTATCATACTAATGTCTTGTGGAGAAATAAATAAATATAGCTTTAGGTACATGGCTGCGTGGGGAAGTGGTTTACCTGTCTACCTCACGCTCTGCAGGTAGCGTGTTCGTTTCCCGGACTGCGTCGTTCAGACCACAAGTGCAGTTTTCCCGTAGACTCCTGGTTCCGGGGGTCATCACTGAAGCTTTGTGCTCAGTGCAATGCCCTCAGAAAACAGCTTGACGTTCTGCGAGACCGACCAAGCTAGATGGGATACCACCCGGTGCAATGATGTCGACCCTCGCGACTTCAGTACTTTAAATTGATGTGTTTCCTAACTGGACGGACTGATAACTGTCAAAGACTGTCATTTACTGCGTATATAGTACTTTGCGGTGTATGGCGGGGGGGGGGGGGGGGGGGGGCGGTGTCTTGAGCCTGAGAAATTATGGCCGCCTGGCTAGTGCAGTCGCCTCGAACTGTGCAGGTTAGGGGTTTCCTTTTTACCCCGACAGAAAAAAAAAATCCACACCTTACCGAGGATTTGAACCCGGGTCTCCCGAAGGAGAATCCGGTAATCTAACCACTCGACCAGCCGCTCCTCTAATAGCTGGGCGGGCATATGGGTATAATACGGTATATGGCGTTAGGCTAGTATGTTTCTACATAAATCTTCACATATGAGGGTAATATGCTATATGGCATATACAAGAGTGATTGTGCAATTGCTGATTTTCTAGTGACTGCCGCTCCCGTCGAAGATGAACTGTAATTTTATTGGCGGACTGATGTGTTGGCATTCTGGCAGCGGCCTTGTGCATGTATGCCTGTGCGTGCTGCTTGTTTGTCGGGACTGCTGTCTGTTCCACTTTTCACATGGGACAGATACGAGCATTTTGTGTGATATTCACTATCACAGGAGCGGAGCATTATTTGGTGACACTTTGCCATGAAGTTGGAACCCCAACTAACTAACTAACTAACTAACTAACTAACTAACTAACTAACTAACCAACTAACTAACTAACAGAGGGGTTATATGGCCAATATGCATTGCCATTATACAGGGCCATCCCCACAATAAAGCTTTGCCTTATTGAATCGCCAGCAGTCCCTATCATGGGTACGATGTACGTTCATCTATATTCTACCCTGAATACATCTAGATTTGTATGTACCCTGAACACGTGTAGGTTCTATATACCCTAAACACATCTAGATTGGTATATACCCTGAACACATGTAGGTGTGTATGAACCCTGAACACATCAAAATTTGTATATACCCTCAAGACATCTAGATTGGTAAATAACCTGAAAACATCTAGGTTTGTATGTACTCTGAACACATTTAGGTTTGTATTTACCCTGAACACATCTAGGTTTGTATGTACCCTGAACACATCTAGATTTGTATATACTCTGAACACATCTAGGTTTGTATTTACCCTGAACACATCTAGGTTTGTATATACCCTGAACACATCTAGGTTTGTATATACCCTGAACACATCTAGGTTTGTATATACCCTGAACACATCTAGGTTTGTATGTACCCTGAACACATCTAGGTTTGTATGTACCCTGAACACATCTAGGTTTGTATGTACCCTGAACACATCTAGATTTGTATGAACCCTGAACACATCTAGATTTGTATGAACCCTGAACACATCTAGGTTTGTATATACCATGAACACATGTAGGTTCTATGTATCCTGAGCACATCTAGATTTGTATGAACCCTGAACACATCTAGATTTGTATGAACCCTGAACACATCTAGGTTTGTATATACCCTGAACACATCTAGATTTGTATGAACCCTGAACACATCTAGATTTGTATGAACCCTGAACACATCTAGATTTGTATGAACCCTGAACACATCTAGATTTGTATGAACCCTGAACACATCTAGATTTGTATGAACCCTGAACACATCTAGGTTTGTATGTACCCTGAACACATCTAGGTGTGTATGAACCCTGAACACATCTAGGTTTGTATATACCCTGAACACATCTAGGTTTATATCGCTGCATTTAAATTTGTGACTCTTTAGCTCTTAACTCTTTAGCTCTTAACTCTTTAGCTCCTAAATTTCCCCTTCTATTATTGTCTTAGGCAACGGTTAAACTAAATAGAAACACACATATCTAGTTTGCCAGGAAAATGTTCAACATTTTATGGACCATTAATAATATTGGCGTTTTGGCGCCAAGAAACAAAGAGACATTTAAGCTTTTTTTTTTTTTTGGCCACATTTTGAGAACATATTCTTTATGGAACGATTAATGGGAAGAGTTCAGAGAAAGACAATCCTCGGGGTTTGTAATCCTTAACTTTCTTGCACTATGACATGGAGAGACGTAAGTAAATTAACTCATTCGGCTTCAAGAAATTCACTTTGCCTTTTCTAAAAGAATTCCTTCCATGGTATGCTTGTTTTAACTTCTTCTGTTCCGTCTTCTAGGTGTTGCAATCTCAATATATTGCTGTCGTTACTGCAACGCTTTCTGTTCTATATGGCTATCACTTAAATAGCTTTAGATGCAGCATCTGTTAGTTTGAAATGACGGCAGCTTGGGCTAGAATGAGTAACTTAGCAAAAGCTACGGGTAGAACGAATTAAAGTAACTACAGCATCGAATAGAACAAGTTAAAATGACAACTGATTTAGAAATAACGAGTTAGAATGACACCCAACATATAACAGAGAAAAACTGCAAGACATTACAGTCAAAGAGAAATTTACAGATGAAATAAAATGTAAACTTGAAACTCTGCAAAACCCTTTGGAGGAAAGCGTTGACGAAACTTGGTTGAACATCAAGAATACAATTCAATCTACCGCAGAAGAATGTCTCGGTGTGTTAACCACACATAGAAAGAACAGATGGTTCAATCAAAAATGTGAAGAAGCAGTCATTAGGAAGAAGAATGCCAGACATGTATGGTTAAATGACATCAATAACATCCAAAAGGAAGAGCATTATAGAAATGAATGTAAAGAGGCTACAAAAATAGTCAGACAGCAGAAGCGAGAATATATGAGTAATATAATCAAAGATATGGAAACTAATCACCAGAAAAATGAATCCAGAAAATTTTTTAAAGAACTGAAGTCAATGAAACGAGGGCACCAACAAAACACATATGGTTTAAAAGACAAAAATGGGAATATGCTAAATACCAATGAGGAAATGTGCAACACATGGAAAGAATATTTTATTGAATTACTAAATTGTGAAGCTCCAAGTCACATTTTCCCACAGGAAGAGGTTCTAACATGCGAACCACAAATTGAAGAACCTACATTTGAAGAAATCCTATATGTAATCACACGACTTAAAAACAATAAGGCAACTGGGACTGATGGAATTGCTGCTGAATTTATAAAGGCAGGTGGCCATGCATTACATCTAAAGCTATACGAACTAATAATAAAAATCTGGAGGACAGAAGAATTACCCCATGACTGGAAAGAGTCATTATTGATACCTATCTTTAAGAAAGGAGACAAGTTCCAATGTGGAAATTATAGAGGAATATCACTACTGTCCACAAGCTATAAGATACTATCCGCAGTATTACTAAATAGACTAAAACCATATTCAGAAGACATATTAGGTGACTACCAGGCGGGTTTTAGACAAAACAGATCAACAATAGATCAGATATTTATCTTACGACAAATAGCCGAGAAACATTGGGAATATAAAAGAGATCTCCATAACATTTTTGTGGATTTTAAAAAGGCTTATGATAGTGTCCATAGGAATAGTCTATGGAATGCTATGCAGGAATTTGGAATACCAAGGAAGTTAATCAACATGACCAGACTATGCATGGAAGATACTTATAATATAGTAACATATAAAGGCAGGAAATCAGACCCCTTCCAAATAACATCTGGCTTGAAACAGGGTGATGCACTATCGCCGCTACTCTTCAATCTGGCTCTAGAGAAAGTTGTAAGGAAGGTAAAGGAGGAATGTGATATTGGAGGAACATCCAAGCTGCTTGGTTATGCAGATGATATAGATATTATAGGGCAAAGTGAACAAAAGACATTGGAAATATTGACTCACTTAAAGGGAAAAGCCCAACATATGGGGCTGGTTATCAACCAAGATAAGACAGAATATATGGTAATTTCAAGAGACGGAATGGCTAGAAACTCTGGCCACATACAAATAGATAATATGACCATTAAAAGAACGGAAACATACAAATACCTGGGTACAATCTTCAACTGCTCCAACATCATAAGGGAAGAAATACAAACTAGAATCAACTCTGGAAATAAGATATACTATGCACTACAACATCTACTAAAATCAAAGGCGCTATCTCGTAACACCAAAATCACAATATACAAAACACTGATCAGACCAGTTGTGCTGTATGGCTCTGAAACCTGGAGTACAACGAAAGGAGACGAAGCCTTGTTACAAACCTTTGAGAACAAAATTTTAAGACGCATCTTTGGACCCATTAGGGATACACAAAGTGGAGAGTGGAAAAGAAGAAGTAACAAAGACATTTATGATCTGTTTAAGTCCCCGCTAATCACTGGTATCATGAAGGCTAATAGACTACAATGGCTGGGGCATATAGAAAGAATGGAAGATAATAGGGAAACAAAACTCGCTTACACTCAGGAAATAAATGACCGTAGACCCCGAGGTAGACCAAGAAGGCGGTGGAGAGATAATACATGTACAGACCTACAAGCACTTGGAATCAACGACTGGCAAGAGAAGGTCCACCAGAGAGACGAATGGAGACGGATTGTATTTGCAGCAAAGAACCTCAATGGCTCGGAACGCTGAAGAAGAAGAAGAAGAAAGAGTTAGAATGACATCGGCTTTGGATAGAACTAATTAAAGAAACACTTGCTTTACTTTGAACGAGTTAGACTAACAACTTCTTTAGATAGAACAACTTAAACTGTCATTTGTAATGTAACATTTGTTTCTAATAGAACGAGTTAAATTAACATAAGCTTCAAATGATACGAGTTAATATAACAACAGCTTTACATGGAACGAGTTAATGTAACAACAGCTTCAAATTAAACGAGTTAATGTAACATATGTTTTTGATAGAACGAGTTAATGTAACATTTGTTTCTGATAGATCGAGGTAAAGTAACATTTGTTTCTGATAGAACGAGTTAATTTAACAACAGCTTCAGATGGAACGAGTTAATGTAACAACAGCTTCGAATACAGAGAGTTGAAGTAATAAATGTTTTAGATATAACGAGTTAAAATAACACCTCTCTGGGACATAAAGCGTTAATTCATATATTATATTGGACAACGTGAGATATGAAAAAACACTATCACCCACCCTAGTTGACAAGACACAAAATCATAATGATTACGACCAATGGCGGACTAGGTCTAAAAATACTGTTTGCTAGATGACAAAGCTACTAAGAAACCATTAACATTTTAAACATACTGTGTAATGTTTAAGGGCCACTGCTATCGGGCAATACGACCTCATGGTCAGTTCTACACTGATTTTGATTTCCGCTGGTATTTTCTCTATTCATGAGATTGTGCTGGCGATGGCCGACAAGGTACTTACTCTTTGCCACACACAACCACTGTGTTCATAGTTCAGTAGACTATACCACTACCCGATCAAGGATCCTACTTTAGCTGCCCAGAAGTAAACAGTGATGTTTGTACATGACCTCACATTCACACAGATACAGACTTGATATCATACGTATATCTATATACGAAGGATAATACACTTTC
>OY992880.1:118473135-118783135 GCA_963921405.1 Cepaea hortensis
CACACAGCAATTTGAATTGTCTACCACTGTAATTTCAGAATATCAGGTCTGTTTGTTTGTACAAAAATGGTTCCTGTAAACGAATGGTATTTGCCTCTGTCGGCTGTTCTTATATCCATAGCTACAATATCTACAATAGTTTTCTAAGTATCTGTTTAAAAATGGTAGTCCTCTGTTGCTTTCCTTCTTGGCAGTGACCATACCGGTCGGTAACGTAGTTATTATTGTCTATTTAAAGAGATCTTCCATCTACTGTCGTGACTTGAGACCATATCCAACAACTCAGTCTTTCTGTTTATTGTGTGTCTGCACATTAAAATAGCAAATGTCGGAAACACTCACGAGCAGTAACAACATAACTGACCGGCTAAACTAATTAGTTTCCAAAGGTGTTCAGGTTTCTCAAACTTCTTTACTAGTATTTACAAAGAGTGATTATATTTTAACAACTCTGTCGTAGTTGAACTTGAAATGTTTTGTCTTCTTTATAACTTTTAACTGATTCAGTGACGAACAAAAAGTAGGTTTGGACTAAATATGGTACACAATCAAATAAACAAGTATTATAATGTCATGTCCGTTCACTGTGCAATGAAATTGGGGCAGATATCACAAAACAAAACAAACAACACGATGGCCCTAAAAAGGCGTTATATCGTCCTTCTATTCAAATAGGAGGTCTCATTTCGCAACATATTATCCATCGGCAAAGAATCAATTAACAACAACATATGGAAGGTGTGTTAAGACAGTAAAATGTAGGATAGCTCATACAAGGCAGCATTGAACAAGATCAAGAATGTTCTCAGTAATACACAATTGTCATACAATGTGAGAACAACAGTTCTTAAGAGCTACATCGAACAAATCCTCATGTACATAAGCGAATCATGGACAATTAGCAGACAAGCGAGACATTATGTAGACGTTGAGGATATGTGGTTTTATAGTAGAATGATGATAATACGGTGGACGGATAAAAAGACTAATGAGGATATCTTTTAAAAAGTATTGGTTACTGGCATCAGAAGAAGACAGTCCACATTCTTTGATCAAGTCATGAGGAGGGGAAAGCTGGAGTATGTCGTGACAAAGGGAACGCTGGAGGAGAGGGGAGGGGAAGCAGGTTAGAGACCGGAAGAGAAGATGCTGGACAGTTTGACATCATGACATGGAGGAGCATCAGTATCAAAAATGATAGCTAGTTCATGGAACAGAAGTACAGAAGGCTGTGGGCAGACATGATCAGCAATGCCATAGGACCTGGACTATGAGAAGAAGATCACTTCTAACTCATCTGGTCTCAGAACCTACAGCACAACATCAGGAAACTCATTAACTGATTCAGTGCCAAACAAAACAGTAGGTTCAGACCAAACATGGTACATAATCAAATGAACATGTCTTATAATGCAACTTTCCGTTCACTGAGCATTGAAATTACGGAAGCTATCACGAAACAAAACAAATAACACTATGACCCTAGTATGGCGATTTATCGTCATTCTGTCCAAATGGAAGGTCACATTTGGGAGATTATCCTTCGGCTCTACATCAGTTAAAGGAATATTTTTGATAATATCACGTCATTCCAGACGGACGTGAGACAAGAAACATTGAGCAATCAATAAAGTTGAAAATCAGAACATTCTCAGAATGCTGCGAACAAAGAATGGGCATATACTGGCATTCTACAAGATCTGAACATTAAGCACTGTCTTACTCACAGAATCATGTCTCGTCATCAAACACGGCTTAGGAAGAACAGTGACGGAAGCTAAGAATACTGGAAGAAGAGATCGGAGTCGGCCAACTCGAAGATGGATATAGATCATTGCAGAAACTTTGGCCATGCACATGTACGATGGAGAACTGGCAAAGGATCAGTCATCTGTCAGGGAGGCCGAGATAACAGGGGCGTTCTACGAAGGAACTGCCGATGATTGTGTAGTTACTACAACTGATTTTAAATAATTAAGTGTCATGGGCTGATTAATCGTCTCAAGCGACTTCCCATAACTGCAATGGGCTTATATACAGTAGTTATCCTTATGTAACTCTCTTTAATATGATTTGCAATATTTGTCTGCTACCATATTATACAATTTTAAGACATAACTGTGACACACCCCTACTTTATATTTTCTGTAACCCATTTTTGTTAGGTCCAAACCTACCTTTTGTTTCGCAATGCATCTGTTAACACAGTGAGAGACGGGTTCGAATATCCACTGCACAGATCGCCGGACTTTTATCCTAATCCTCAGCGAGGCAATGGAGCTATTTGTCTACCTAAATTTATTTTTTTCTCGTTCGCCGACTTTGAACTCAATTGCCAGGAATGCTACCTGGTCAAAAAAGCACGCTGTAGCCGGATGTGTTGGCCTACGGGTTTCGGCCCAAGGGCGCATAACAGACACACCGCAATCACATCTGAAAAAACACTCCGGATGAACGAAAAGAAGAAGAAGAAGAACTCAATTGTAGCCCACACTGGACTGATTTTTGCGTGTGGATTAGCTTTCCCTATTACCAGTGTCCCCTGCCATCAGGCGAACCCACTTCGACTTCAAAGGTACTTGTAATTTACGTCCCCAAGTGAAGGACAAGAAGTCAATATTTTTGTCCAACTGACCGGTGTAGGTATAGTGGTTGAACCACCTATCCCACCATCAACGCACTGGAATTTTAAGACCGACCGCACTTATCCTTTCTACCGCGTGACTCTCGTCTGCCTATAGATGAGATCATATGCCTTACACAGCATGGCGACTACTTAGGCAAGCGGATATTATTTCCCGGGGTCTGTTACGATGGAGTGATAATGTTGGTAGATGTACCAGGCGGGCTGTGTTCGCCTTCCCGAGGACGGGATGGCTTCTGGGCAGACACACACAGCAATGCCAGTGTGGGGTAAGTACGATATACGAAACGTCTCGCGGGTGGATATGGCAAGGTACGACAGGAGAAAAACGCCCGGGAGTCGTGACCCAGGCGGGCCCTTACCCTAATACTTTCAAGGAGGTAAAGTGACCAAAACATTCGGCCGAGTTTAGAATTACATCTGACTGGACTGCCAGAGTAACTAACAACGATTGCCTGAAAGAGGCTAATAAAACTAGAACTCTATATACAACAATAAGAAAGAGACAAACAACTTTCTTTGGTCATGTGATGAGACGAGAGGCATTGGAGAACATCGTGACAACTGGAAAGATCGACGGGAAGAGAAGCAGAGGCAGACCAAGAGAAATGATGTTGGGCGGATTAAGACGATGGCATGGAGGAATATCATCAGCAGAGTTGATCCAGAACACCAAAGACCGAGATCTGTGGAGAACCATGAACGCCTACGCCAGCCGGCACGGCACTTGATGATGATGATGATCGGAAACATCCTGCCGTGCTTGCTCAGCGTCGGAGTCTCTACCACAAAGCCCGAGAAAATTCTCCATGCCGACATCAGCAAAAGTACATAGCCATTCTCATATTGTCTCCAGTTATTATTAAATGTTCTTACAATCACGTGTGTTGTCATTGTTGCTTCACTAGCTTGTTATTTTCTCAGGTCTTCATCCAATGTGGTTTATGCTGATGCCAAGAGAGCATATGAGAGTTCGACGCTTCCGTTCGCTAGAAGGACAGACTGGCCACTTATCCCTTGCATTCAGACCTACAAAATGTGACGGCCCTAGCTCATCACAGACTCACATCAGCTTCCTGTTTGGGAACTTTTTCTTCACTCAATGGTCTTGCAGTCCTGTGTTGTGAAGTTGTTGCCAGGATGCGTTCTTATTTTCTTCAGTCTTCGGGGAGTTTGAAATCCGATGTAAGAAGTGCAATTAATTTATTGAGTAGCATGTCCTGTGCAGAACCTCCTTCTCTCATAACAACCTTCCGGGAAACGTCTCGATCATAGGCAAGATGTCCCGTGTTCGATACACACATCTGGAGACCGTCCGCCACATTCTGCACTCATCCTCTCTTTGGGTTTCCTCTTCCTCTCTTCCCAGGCATATACCCCTCCAATATTGTTCTCTCCACACTTTCATGACATTTCAAGTGATCAAAATATTTCAGTTTTCTTTGTTTTATCGTCTTCAATAGCCAACCTTCTTCAACATTCAGCTCTTGAAGTATGGATGCATTTGTTCTTTTCTTTATCCAAGACATTCTTAGAACCCGTCTATAACATTTATGTTAAAAGGTTCTTCAGCTTGTTTAGTAAGTGTCCAGGTCTCACAATGGGGAAATGAATTTTTTTTTTTTTTTTTTTTTTTTTCCGCGTTTCCATCCTGTTTCAGGATATTGCGGTCAACACCAGCATCTTTCAGATGTGTGTTGATTCCTAGGCTAGATTACGCTCATCAGCACGCCACGACTTTCTGAGCGACCGGCTCCATGCTCTCATAAGTCACTTTTGCGATTCGAACCACTGCTAATTCTCGTCGCGTCACGTGACGAGAGTATTCGGAGTTAGCGGAGAAAGCTGCTAACTCCTCGGCCACGGAGCCGGTAATGGGAAATGAATGCTCTTAAAATTCTAATGTTTGTAGTTCTGCCTGTCCCACTCCACAATTTATTCAGTTGTTTTAGTCTTTGAAGAGCAATAGATATTCGTCTTTTAATTTATTTCATTGTGTCACCAAGGCATATAATACCAGACTCATATTTTCACAGACAGGCACTCGGTGTGTGATATAGTCGTATCTCGCCGGTCGCATTTACTTCCCAAGATATTTCCGGATACCCATTTAGGCTGGATCAACCTGAGAGCCCATCCCAATTAACATAATTATGATGCAAAACCGAACCTATGACCACCGCTGCAGACGAGCATCTAGCCATTCAATCAATCAATCAGGTGCAGCCTCCACAATGAAGATTGGCTGCAATGGATCTCCAACACTGTCTGTCTCTCGCCTTGACTGTATATTCTGTCAGACTGATGTTCGTCCATCTCTTGAAGTTATCTTCCCACTTGTATCATTGTCTACCTCTTGCTTGCTTGCTCGGAAAGCCCAACAACAAGAGAAAGTGCGTCAACTGCCTCGGCAAACACGGAACAAGATACGTGGGCTGCCCGTACCTCCAAAGACACAGAGACGTCTTAACTCTTTCACTACCAAACAAAAACTGGGCTGTGACCAAACAGACATTTATGGCAGAAAATTGGAACTAGGGGTGTGTTACAATAATGCTTTTAAAATGGTTAAGGTGGTAGAAGACCTATTGTATTACATATCAAATTAAAGAGGATTGCACAAGGAACATGACAGTGTTAATAATTAATTGATAGGTTACAAATATTATGACAATAATGAGAGGTTTAATAATAACAAATGAAATTAAAGAGGTAAAAATTATTTAAAAAACTGCACATATAAGGTGTTTTCTACACTCCTATACTGCTAATCATGTTTAATTTACTGAATAATCAAACAAACACCACTTGTCTTCAAGAATATAAACAGTATTGCGCATTAAAGTAACCCAAAAAGAAGTTTTGGTGCATATTCTGAACCATGTATTTTTCACAAATAATGACAAAAAATAATGGCTGAAATCTTGAAGGTGGGGTCTGTCACAGTAAAGTTATGAAAATGGTTACAATTGTAGCAGAAATGTTGTATTATATATCAAAATAAAGGGGATTGCACAAGGAATATGTTGGTAGGAGAATGTTTGCTTTAGGTTGTAAATAAAATAAAAATAATAATATAATTTGTAAAATAATTGGACAAAAGTAGGTAAAAATAATGTAAACATTGCATTTAGAATGTGTTTTCTACACTCCTATACTGCTAATCATGTTTAATTTACTGAATAATCAAACAAACACCACTTGTCTTCAAGAATATAAACAGTATTGCTCATTTAAATCACCCAAAAGGAAGTTTTGGTGCATATTCTGAACCATGTCTTTTTCACACAAATGAAAAAAACTAATGGCCGAAATCTGGAAATTGGTGTATGTCGCAATAATGTTATGAAAATGGTTAACATTGTAGCAGAAATGTTGTATTATATATCAAAATAAAGGAGATAGCACAAGGAATATGTTGGTAGGAGAATTTTTGCTGTATGTTGTAAATAAAATACAAATAATAATATAACTTCTAAAATAATTTGTTAAAAAGAGGTAAAAATAATGTAAACATTGTACTTACCGAGGGGGCGTTGTTATCCAATATCCTGATCACTGCTAATCCAATTGAATTTACTGAACAAACAACACTATTCTAAACTATAAACACCATTGCTTCCAATCAACCATCCGAAAAGAAGTTTCGCCGCAGATTCTGAATCATGTATTTTTTTTTTGTCAGACAAAAATTAGGACAACACTTGGCAGATTTACATTTAATTGTCATGTCTGTTTGTTTTTATTTACTATATGTGGCAGTCTATTTGTGATAGGCTGCAACGCAAACTTTGGCGCACAAGTCTGGTCTATTAGTGCAGCCGGAGCAAACAAAATATGATATGTGTCGTTTAGTTCGAGTGCTGCAAAAACACAGTCTCTATTGACACCGACAAATTCTATTAAATGCTTGGCTCATGTAAATCTTTCGGCATAATTTCCTGCAACAGACTGAAATTCTTCGGCAGGCAGAGTGTCAAACTTTCAGGAATACTCTGAGCTACTTCGCGATGTGCACTTTCCTTTACTTGAAATCCTTCTATAACAATTTTTTTTCCTCCTTTCTCTGTTTGCCATATGGAATGTAGGATGTGAGCATTGATCTGTGCAATTTCAAAGATCTAGTAGTAGATATTCTTCCACCACGTAATGGTTTTCCTATCATGGATATTATAATATCCAACCATTTGGTCCATTCTGTCGCAGCCATTCATCGCCGTGTTATTTTCATGGAGACCATCTTCAGCTTGCTTTGCGGTTTTCGCAATCCGCTCTCAACAGTTCTAACTACAGACTTGGTAGAGACAACAATGCATGGTTTTTTTAGCTTTGTTTAGCCCTTCCACCAAATAATCATATCATCAATGGACACATTTTCAAATGGGTAAAATGCTTCCTGGATATTCTTCAGAGTCAACAAGAGGATAAATTTTTTTTTTTTTGGGGTACCCTCAGGTTGACATACATGAAACATGGTGTGATAAATATATTATAATTTTCTAATTGATTACTGGGAAACGTAGTGGCAGTGCCACATACCAAGGAGTATATAAATGTGCACTTGTACACCGGTAGTCTTTGATACATGGTCTTGGATCAAGTCCCATAGCAATAATGACAGACGTAAACTTCAGCCATTCGTGCTTCATTGTCAAACACTCAGCTGTTGACGAACATTCACTGGTTTTTCTTTATCACCACGTGCTAAAACTTTAGACACAACTAAAACTACTTTCTAAATATTCACATTCACATATTATTATAAACAATAATCTAGCTTGATCTCTAGTCATACTACGTGGACGCAAACTGGTGGGCGTTTCCATTGTGAAAAACCAAAACAAACAAATTAACACTACCTTAAAACTAAAAATTCACAAGAATCCAAAATTAGAAAACGATTGACCGCTCAAAGATGGCGTAGAGATCTTTCGGCTGGACTACTTTTTAGTTTACTGTAACTTAAAATTCCGAAACGGAGCAGAAATATGTGAAATAAACCACTGATAATTTTGTGGGACGAAAAGGGCGGACTGCCATTACAGCAAATCCATTCTGTCCACAGATGGGCGCACGGTAGCGAAAGAGTTAAAGACCGCCATATATACAAAGATATCATACATAGAAACACTGCGGAGGTGCGAGACAGCAACAGGCATCCCACACGCTGAAAAAAAACACAGCTCCAAGAACAGATCAACGAACTGAAGAATCAAATCAAGATACTGCTGACGTCGACACCAACCAGCGACAACGAAAAACTACTGGCTGACATGGAGGAGATCCAGTACAGCATCCAACAAGAGATGAAGTGCATGCCACAGATGAAAAAGGAAAATGAAGAAATTCTACAAGCAATCAAGTCAGAAAGAGATCTACTGAAGGCCGTAAGGGAACTATCCCAAAACAAGCCAGCAGAAGCCGCAAGCTGAAACCAAACAAATGAACAACCAGGAACCGCAAGCTAAAGCCAGCAGTCCAGCCATGATGTCCAAGAAACTCAAGAAACCAGTACCCGCCAGACATCTGAAGAAAGCCTAGAAGAGGATTCTGACTCATCTGATTGTGACTGGGACATAAAACGTGACCAAGGCGAATGGTTTAGAAAACTCGAAGAAACTAATAAAAAGATGCAAGCAAATCGTTTACTAGCTAAGAACAGAGCAGGACATGGGGCAAAGAAAGCCAGGCAAAGATTCAAATAAAGAGTCATTATAAGGATTGTAACCAATCAAAACAAGAGCCAGAAACCAACACTGACAAAATGAACTTCAGGAGGAGACTGACACAAAGAAGAGCCTGTCGGGCAATCTCCCAGCTGACATCACAGGCATAAACTATTATGTATTCTTCCTCTTCTTCATCGTTCCAAGCCATAGAGGTTCTTTGCTGCAGATACAATCCGTCTCCATTCGTCTCTCTGGTTGACCTTCTCTTGCCAGTCGTTGATTCCAAATGCTTGTAGGTCTGTATATATATTATCTCTCCACCGCCTTCTTGGTCTACCTCGGGGTCTACGGTCATTTATTTCCTGAGTGTAAGCGAGTTTTGTTTCCCTATTATCTTCCATTCTTTCTATACGCCCCAGCCATTGTAGTCTGTTAGCCTTCATGATACCAATGATTAGCGGGGACTTAAACAGATTATAAATGTCTTTGTTACTTCTTCTTTTCCATTCTCCACTTTGTGTATCCCTAATGGGTCCAAAGATGCGTCTTAAAACTTTGTTCTCAAAGGATTGTAACAAGGCTTCGTCTCCTTTCGTTGTACTCCAGGTTTCAGAGCCATACAGCACAACTGGTCTGATCAGTGTTTTGTATATTGTGATTTTGGTGTTACGAGATAGCGCATTTGATTTTAGTAGATGTTGTAGTGCATAGTATATCTCATTTCTAGAATTGATTCTAGTTTGTATTTCTTCCCTTATGATGTTGGAGCAGTTGAACATTGTACCCAGGTGTTTGTATGTTTCCGTTCTTTTAATGGTCATGTTAACTATTTATATGTGGCCAGTTTTTAGCCATTCCTTCTCTTGAAATTACCATATATTCTGTCTTATCTTGGTTGATAACCAGCCCCATCTGTTGGGCTTTTTCCTTTAAGTGAGTCAATATTTCCAAAATTTCCAACTATTATATATGAATTGTTAAAAATGAATAACGATGAAGCCACTACATCTATCCTAGGAATGTGGCCAACTACATGCATGTTCGCATTGCACCCACTAGAACTGTCACTCAATGAAGTGAATACAGCTAACATTTTTGTACATCTTTCAATACTTGTCTGTTTCCTCATTTGCCTGCAAGAATCCTTTCCCCTCAATTCTTTCTGTCCTGCTCACTTATTCACACACTAAGAAGACATACATGTTTAAGTTTTGATTTTTAAAGCATTTAATGATCCATTTGTAAACATTAAACCTACAGCCACTACATATATATTTCAAAGCATTCCTAATAATATTTAGCCATCTGTAAAAATTACATAAAAAGAAATTGTAAATATTCCATCAGATGATAAAACATCTACTTCTTCATCTTATTCACCTTCTCCTTCTTTTTCTTCATGTTCTTGTTCTTCACATTCTTATTAATATTCTCATTATTTTTCTGCATATTCCCCTTCAACTTCCTTATATCCTTCTTTTTCATATTCTCTTGCTTTTTCTTCATATTATTCTTCTTAATATCTTTCTTCTTCCTGTTAAACATATTCTTTTTCTTCATCTTCCTTATATTCGTCTTCTTCCACATTCACAACTCCATGCTAATTACTCCAAATAAAGGCAGTAATTAGTTCAGGTTTTGACATTCCCCTCTAGTATTGTATATTTGTGTTTCCACTGTTTAATTTTGAAAGTTTAAATAATTGCTACTGACAGTTCTACTAATGTTTACTGTGAAAACAAATAACCAATAATTATACTGTCATCACTGCTTATAGTATCATTCAGTGCATGGTGGGGTGGGGGGAGAGGGTAATTGAGCCTGAGGCATTAAGGCTGCCTGGCGAGTGAAATCGCAGCAAACTGTGCAGGTTAGGATTGTCTTTTAGCCCCAACAGAAAAACGATCTATTCCCTTGCTGAGGATTTGAACCTGAGTTTCCCAAATGGCAGCCAGGCATTCTTGTGACTTGGCCAGATGCTTCTCTAAACCAATGATTACCACATACAATCTATTATGCAATCATGTCTAACATGATTTTAGTGATAAAAGTTTTGGACTTCACATTTCCATTCATGATGATGTTGATTTACAGAATGCCTGTAATGTATGAATATTACCACTTTTGTATAGTATTTTATCCTTTGTAATGGCCCAGGCACACAGTACATGTGTGTGTGTATATATACTGCCTGTTCCTTGCACTGCACTCATATCATTTCCCTACTGGCTGTTTGTGATTTATTGGGATATTTTGCATTAAGTAGTTTGCCAGTTTTCTGAATGAAAGTTAAAAAACATTTAAATCCAACAAAAAGCCCCGTGAAACAAATTCCCTACGCCCAATGTTAGAAGAGAAAATTTGAGTGCTTCATATCTCTCAGCCATGCTGACCTCATATATATATATATGTTTGTGTTTACTCTGTACTTAAAATGACATTTAAAAAATTATACATACATCCATCCATCCATCATGTGACATGCCAATAAGTGAGGGCGGTCATGTTCTGCCATCTCACTCGATCACCAGAGTCATGGATCAGCTCCATGTTCCTGTCTCGACCATATCACATGGCCAAGCCATCCAGGTGTTTACTTCTCGGTCTTCCCTTTGGTCTCTTCCCTTCGATCTTGCCAGTTGTCACCAAGTTCTCCAAGTCATTTCTTCTCATAACATGCCCACAAAATTTTGACTGTCTAAGACTAATGACTCTAATCAGTTTACGATCTTCGTTTGTTTCTTGAAGGACTTGTTCATTGGTTTTTCTGTCTGTCCATGGTATTCTTTGCATTTTCCTCAGAAACCACGTTTCCCCAGCCATCAGCTGTTTTTCAGCTTGACTGCTTATTGTCCATGCTTCACATCCATACAAAAATATAGGTTCTATGTAGCACTTCAACTCTTTTTCTCATTTCAATTGATA
The DNA here is from genome assembly GCA_963921405.1 of Cepaea hortensis. NCBI lineage: Eukaryota > Metazoa > Mollusca > Gastropoda > Stylommatophora > Helicidae > Cepaea > Cepaea hortensis. The sequence goes on from OY992880.1 coordinate 118,484,374, forward strand.
TCATTTTATTGGTCAGTATGTTTTTCATCTTGCAAAAGGCTACTTTCGCAATGGCAATTCTTGTTCTAATCTCTTCAAGGCATCTCCCATCAGATGTTATAACTGTGCCGAGATAACTGTATCGATTCACTTGCTTAAGAATGTGCCCATTTACTCGTATATCATATATTTCCTTCTTCCAAGTGATGATCATAATCTGTGTCTTCTTAATATTCAGTTCTAACCCTAGTTGTTCACTGTGTGCAACAACCGCATCTATTAAATTCTTCAGGTCCTGTTCATTGTCTGCAATCAAGACTGTATCATCTGCATCTCATCTTATCATGTTCCTCTTGTAACTTGCGGTGTTGAGGTGAAGTATAAACAGCGGGAGAGTGCCCGCTTATGGGCTTCATGTATCGATATTCCCATGGACTCTGTTATTCCCTGTGTCCATCGTTTATGTGGTCGGCCTCTTCCTCTGCTTCCCTCTGGTCTGTATATCATTGCTTGCTGTATTATACTGTTAGCTGGTAACCTACTTGCATGGCCAAACCATTTGACTTGCTGCCTTCTAATAAAATCTAGTGCAGCTATAACCCCCACTTTAGTCCTGATTTCTTATCTTATCTCTTCTTGATACATTGAGTATTCTTCTCAGGAATCTCATTTCTGTTGTTGTGATTTTTCTTTTCTCTTTTTCTTTTATACTTCTTAGTTTCTCTACGAGCATATGTTATTGATGTATCGTCCCCCAAAGTTGATCCCTTCCATATCTTCTACATTGCTGAAAATATTTTCACTGTACAGGGAAAAAAGATCTGGAGATTTTACGCGTCCCTGTCTGACACCTCTTCTGATAGGCTGATATTGATCTACATCGTTATCAATTCTGATGGCAGCTTGTTGTTTCCAATATATGTTTTTTACAAGTCTAAGGTCTTTTCCATAAATTTATAGATCTTCAAGCATCTTTATCATGTCGACATGTCTCACTTTATCGAAAACCTTTGTGTAGTCAATAACGCAAAGATATAGATCTGTGTTTACTTCTATAGAACGTTCAATTATATATATATGAATAAACAGGATCATTGTATCATTGTTCAACACTGTTCAGTTTCAGATCTTTATTCATTATCTCTAATATTTTATGTAAAACATTACAAATTAAGTAGCAATATGTCAAGCAACATAATTCTACCGATTCACAAGTATACATTATACATTCTAATTCACAGCCTGTTATTAACATTAAAACACATTTCTGGTTACAATACATAATCTATGATAGTTTGTAAACAAATCTAGTAACAAGTCTGTTCTATACAATTAAAGAACACTTGCTAACTTAATACACATTTTCAAAATAACAAACTGATTACTAAGAATAACAAACAAACAACAACAAACATTTAATCAAATATATTACAGTTTTATGTGTACAGTAAACATTGGAGTTATGTGAGAAAGATAAACAAAAAAGATAAAATGGTTAGCTCATGATATCACTACTCCTTGAATTATAAAACTTCTGACTAATTGGTGATGGCATCTAGCTTTGTGCTATTTATAATGATTGCAATACAGATTACAAAACAGCTACATTCACATTATATATGAAAAATAAAAAAGTAATTTTCCTAACAAAACTTCATGTTGAACTCTTTCATCACTAAGCAATGTGTGAATAACTCTTTCCCTTAAGTCCCAATCACTGTGTAATGTGCTGTCTTACTGTTTATATTTGGCCAGAACATATTAAATAAATCTGGCTTCTCTAGTATCCACTTGTATTGTGTTCCTCATTAAAAATAAGATACTCATATCTTTTGATAGTAATTATCCCCCCTTACACATCTACTGCAATATATTCTGAGACACAGAGTTAGTGGAAAAGATAAACAATTAGGTTTGTATTTCTTCCAGCGTTTACAACAGAAAACAGAATAATAAAATATAGCAGTTTCTTATCTTTATATAAGCACGCATAACAGATTAACCACTTTGATGATTTTAAACATGCCAAAGAGTGTTTAGTGCATTCTTGTGATGTTAACTGCATCCTTCAGTCTGTGATATCTCTATTATGCAAGCTCTCCTACCCGCAGATGTTCAAGTGTTATCTTTGTATCCAGCTGAGCTTTTTCCACAGTGTACGGAGCAACTGTTGAAAATATGATTATTTTTATGTTGAGAAAATAGTCATAGCATGAAAGAAATGTTTGTAGCCTTTCATAAATTCTCAGAATAGACACAAAACAACGTAGAAAATATGGACCACACATATGGATACAAAGAAATAAAGAAAACATACAGCACACAATTTATTTAAAAGAAGAAAAGAAAACAAACAATCCACAGGAAAATACGTGATTGCAAATAAGTTAACATAAACTGCAAAGAAATCTTCATCTTCTTATAGTCCACACTGTGTGGCATGGGTGATGTTTGTCTATCCACAACCTTCTGTCTTGTGTCTGCCAATTATATCTGACTCTGATGTTCCTCCATGCCATGATGTTAAAGTGACCAGCATCTTCTCTTGTGGTCTCCCCTGCCTCGCTTCCATTGCAACTTTCCTGCTGTCACGACATACCCCAGTTTTCCCCTTCTCACGACATACCCCAGTTTTCCCCTTCTCACGACATACCCCAGTTTTCCCCTTCTCACGACATACCCCAGTTTTCCCCTTCTCACGACATACCCGTCCAGTTTTCCCCTTCTCACGACATACCCGTCCAGTTTTCCCCTTCTCACGACATACCCCAGTTTTCCCCTTCTCACGACATATCCCAGTTTTCCCCTTCTCTTGACATGCCCCAGTTTTCCCCTTCTCTTGACATGCCCTAGTTTTCCCCTTCTCACGACATACCCCAGTTTTCCCCTTCTCACGACATACCCCAGTTTTCCCCTTCTCACGAAACACCCCAGTTTTCCCCTTCTCACGACATACCCCAGTTTTCCCCTTCTCACGACATACCCCAGTTTTCCCCTTCTCTTGACATGTCCAAAAATGTGGACTGTCTACCTCTGATGCGAGTAACCAGTTGTCTTTGTGAGTTAATTTATGTTAAGATTTATTCATTTCTCTTTCTATCCATCAACGCTGTTCTCATCATTCTTTTTTAAAACCAAATCTCCACAGCTTCCACACAATGATTTACTTGTCTCCCGATCTTGTATGTCTCAATGGGAGATAACAGGTGAAAGAAGAAGAATACTTGGCTTATGTCTTATATGAGCACATGGATTCTCATAGTTTCCCCATCCTATCATGAATGGAGCATTTTAACATAGCATCTAATGCACTAAAACACCAACTAAATTGGTTCAGTCTAATCCCTGTTGCTACAAGGTGTCTTTCAAACTTATAGGCCTTTATGGGAAGCAAAGAGTAGTTACACTGTAGCCCACCATGCTTGTCTTAAGAGGCCACTAAAGAGGGTTGGCATGCGTTTGGCTACCTCAACCCATTGACAATTTTAGCTGCAAAATCCCATGAATTATGAACAAGCCAACAAAGAGCTAAGTGTGAGTTGGATGAAGGCCCGTGCTCAATTGAGAGATGAAAAACAAAAGAAGTATTGCTTTGTGGTCCACCTAGCTCTGTGAAACAAATCCCAGAGATTTGTTTGGGTTCAGAGTTAAGAAGGAAGCTGCTTGCTTAATAAAGCCACAGATGCAGATATAGTTGGACTGTATATGTAGATATTGATCTTAATGAAGCCACAGATGCAGATATATATTGTGAACATAGTTGGACTGTATATGTAGATATTGATCTTAATGAATCCACAGATGCAGATATAGTTGGACTGTATATGAAGATATTGATCTTAATGAAGCCACAGATGCAGATATAGTTGGACTGTATATGAAGATATTGATCTTAATGAAGCCACAGATGCAGATATAGTTGGACTGTATATGAAGATATTGATCTTAATGAAGCCACAGATGCAGATATAGTTGGACTGTATATGTAGATATTGATCTTAATGAAGCCACAGATGCAGATATAGTTGGACTGTATATGAAGATATTGATCTTAATTAAGCCACAGATGCAGATATATATTGTGAACATAGTTGGACTGTATATGAAGATATTGATCTTGATGAAGCCACAGGTGCAGATATATATTGTGAACATAGTTGGACTGTATATGAAGATATTGGTCTTAATGAAACCCCAGATGCAGACATAGTTGGACTGTATATGAAGATATTGATCTTAATGAAGCCACAGATGCAGACATAGATGGACTGTATATGAAGATATTGATCTTAATTAAGCCACAGATGCAGATATATATTGTGAACATAGTTGGACTGCATATGTAGATATTGGTCTCAATGAAGCCACAGATGCATACACAGTTTGGGACTGCATATGTAGATATTGGTCTTAATGAAGCCAAAGATACAGAAATTGTTGGACTGCATAGGTAGATATTGGTCCTTTCTCTGAATTATGATCATGTGTACTCACCAACAGGAATGAATTCTCGCTTGCCAGTGAGTTCCTCGCGCACACTCTCAACAGCACTCTTGATGGACAGCAAGGCTCCCATGGCCAAACCAACAGGAGGTTCCCCAACAGCTGTCACAAAGAATCGTCACATTAACAAAGAGAATCGCCAGGCAATTATGTGTTTCTAATAGCTAACAAAGACAACAGCATTGTGCCACCAAGAATTGAATGACAATGTTTATTTATGGAAGCCTGACACAAACTGATGACACAACTGAATGACAAAGTTTATTTATGGAAGAATGACACAAACTGGTGACACAACTGAAACCGGGTGCTGATACCAAGACAGCGGGTTGAACTCCTGCACTAGTCATTTGGACTAAAATGTTGACTTCTTGTCCTTGAATTGCGGATGTAAATTACAAGTAGCTCTGAAATTGGAGTGGGTTCACCTGATGGCAAGGGACACTGGTAATAGGAAAAGCCAATCCAGGTGCAAAAATACTAGAGGCAGTAGCACATGTATGGACTATGCTTGAGTTGAAAGCGAGTGAACCCAAAATAAAAATTGCTTCAAATTGCTGCTTGACTTAAGAAGCACGTGATAACACTGTGGATTTGAACAATAAGAACATATATAGATCAATTTTGAAAAACAGGAAAACTGCAGTACAAGGTTTAAGTAATGATTTAAGATGAACAACTTAAATAAAACAAAATAAGCACCAGCTCTAACTATTTAAGGCAAACACTAAATAAAGGTGTTTATAAAATTTTTATAAAATTATGTAGCATTATAAATATGTTAGCTTCCATTTGAATATATTGCTTATCTTAAATTTAACCAAAACAAACTTTGACATCCTATTCAAACATTGATTTTAACACATAATTAACATTAATTTGAAAAAAAAAAATTGGTTGAAAAAAGACAGTTTCCAGAATATATTTGTCAAATAGTGGTTTGTGACTTGTACCTTTAGAACTGAGAACACCGACTGGGTTGGGTGAATCAGGCAGAATGTGAATCCTCCAGTCAATGGGAATGTCTTTGGTTGTTGGTGGCTTGTATTCCTGATAAAAGAAGGAATGATCTTATGACAAATAATCCTGTCAAACTATTTTCATTGCTACAAAACAAGTATTTGAATTTCTTCTGAATAACTAAATGTGCAGTTCCCTTGTGTCAAGCATGTTCATGATGAATGTGTTTTGAATGTCCTTTCCCACTGCTAAGTTGGTCTGATCCTGCCTCGTTGAACAGCTGCCATGTCTTCTATTGTCCCTTCTAATTCTTTCCATGACATGTCTTGAATGTCAGTGTGTTATTCTCTTCTTGAAAACACAAAACAATGAAACTGTTGCATGTTCTTTGAGGAGAATGCAAAGAATAATGTAGGATGACTCAAACTGATCACAATACCTTCCTATTTGAGCTAATGCTGATACCTACTATGTTTCAATCAAGTGCCATCTCCACAATGAAGGTCAATTGTGAGAAGGTCTCCAACACCCTCTGTCTTGGGGTCTCCATGGTGCATTCATACAATTATCTTCCAATCCATTTCTTGAGATTTGCATCCACATATAACATTGTCTTCCTCTTGCATGCTTCACCTCTATCTTTCCCTTTCACACATCCTTCAACAAGGAACTGTGACTCATTACATGGTCAAAGTAGCTTATTTTTCTGACCCTGATCTCATTCTGTGATGTTTTCATGGTCAAAGTAGCTTATTTTTCTGACCCTGATCTCATTCTGTGATGTTTTCATGGTCAAAGTAGCTTATTTTTCTGACCCTGATCTCATTCAGTGATGTTTTCATGGTCAAAGTAGCTTATTTTTGTGACCCTGATCTCATTCTTTGATGTTTTCATGGTCAAAGTAGCTTATATTTCTGACCCTGATCTCATTCTTTGATGTTTTCATGGTCAAAGTAGCTTATTTTTCTTACCCTGATCTCATTCTGTGATGTTTTCATGGTCAAAGTAGCTTATATTTCTGACCCTGATCTCATTCTGTGATGTTTTCATCAATCAAGGTCAACATGACCAAATGGGTACAAGCGCTCATTCTTAAACGTGCTGTCAGCTGATGCTGAGGTAGCAGGTTCAACCCCTAAAGCGATCAGTTGGACTAAAATGTTGACCTCTCATCCTTGACTTGGGGATGTAAATTACAAGTACCCCAGAAGTCACAGTAGGTTCACCTGATGACAGGGCACACTGGTAACAAGAAAAGCGAATTCACAAGCAAAAATCAGTTCAGTGCACTAGAAGTAGTAGCACGTGTATGGGATACACTTGAGTTCAAAGCTTGCGAACTCAAGAAAACAAATTAATCCATTTCTTGAATTCATGTACTTCTGTTTGTTATCTTCTCCTGCCATATTCTCTTATACCTCTATATAACCATGCTTCAAATTTTCCCTCACACTGTTTATTCATTGTCCATGATTGTTCACCATACAATAATGCAGAGTAAATGATACATTTGATCACTCTTAGTTTTCATTGGTAACTTAACTGCTTAGATGTAAACAACTGTCTTATATTGTGATGGAATGCTGTGATTGACACCTGACTGCCTCTTGTTCCACCAACGCAGAATTACAGAAGAAGAAATGGCATTCTCTACGATACAGAAGCTAGGGCAAGATTACTACAAGCATGGTACAAGACCACTGAGCTGTGACATAAGGTTGCACACAAAGCCTTAGAGTCAATGTTGTTTGTCCATCAAGAATGTTGATGACCATTCATTTCATCCAGTGGGGTTGAAAGTATGGTGCCGTGAGTTCTAAGATGGCTGATAAGGCCTATATGGCTCAAAATGTTCTTTGACAATGTGGGCAAAGAATACTTGACTTTCCAGAGGGAGGATCTCCTACAGTGGTTTTTCTGTCCAGCCTTTTCTTCACAGCTCTTGCAGTCCTGGTTGGATGAAGAATGACTTGCGCAATGAACTGGATTATAGTGAGGAAGAGTTGCGCAATTTGTCGACCTCACTCACTTGCCTGAGTCCATCTGAGTCCAGTGGCAAGACAAGTCAAGACGACTGGAGATGAATACAGGTGCAGTGGATGACCAGGGCACTCTAGTGCCTTGCCATGCTCATTACATTCCACAACACTTTGCAGGTAAACACCGTCTTGCCCGTTGAATCATCAGTGATTTCATCAGCGCAGTCTGCCAAATCCTGTCTTCACAAAACCACACAGACTGCCCTGACTCAATGGCAGGTGAAATGACCCCAGGCACAGGCTATGGCCAGACGTGAGAAGGACATCCTGAGATAAGTCAGTCTGCACTGTAAACGAGGTGTGAACAGGCCCAACATTTGAATAGAATTAAGTACCTGTAGGAAGTTGGGCATGGCAAACTGATGATAAAACCATTCAACCATGAAGGGGCTAGATAATTCAGTCTCCACTGTGAAAGAGGTGTCAGGGTGGGCTGAATCAGGAACACCAGAAGGTTTTGGGTGCTTGATGAAGGCAATTAAAACAGGACTGTGGGAATTGAAATAAAATAAACACAGAATGAGATAGAAAGAGGCCCCAGGAGATAAGAGTAATTAAGACCCACAACAGTATAAGTAGCTTCTATTGCTGATGATATCTTTTTAATTTTGCTAATATTGATAATGATTTCTTAGTTTAACTAATAATGATGATTTCTTAGTTTAGCTATTATAGATGATGATGAGTTATAAGTTTAGCTAATATTGATGATACTGTCTCCTTAGTCAAGCTAATATTGATGATGATGCCTTTGTTGGCCTAATACTGATGATGCTGCTGCTTTAATATTCTAATATTGATGGTAATGCCGTGTCAGTTTAGCTAATACTGATCCTAATGCCTTCTTAGTCAAGCTAATATTGATGATGATAATGCCACCTTAGGAAAGTTGATGATAACTTCATATTCTTGCAAATTATGATGATGCCTTCATATTCTAGCTAATAATGATGTTGATGTCTTCATATTATAGCTAATGTTTATGATGATGGTGTTTTTATGTTCAAGCTAATGTTAATGATGATGCTTTCACAATCTAGCTAATATTGATGTTGATGCCTTCATATGCTAGCTAAATTCTAATGTAATGATGCCTTCTTAGTTTAGCTAAAACTAATGAATGTGGTAATGCCTTCTTAGTTGGGCCGAACAGCTTACCCAAGTGCCATCATTCAGTAACTCTCCAGTTTTCCTGTTGTAGTGTAGATCCTCACTGAGGAATGCCCCAAGACCCATCACAAATCCCCCCTCCATCTGACCCACATCAATGGCGGGATTTATGCTGAAAAGACAATAATAGGTAATAAGAAATAAGTAATAATAATAAGTATGTAATTTATTATAAAAAACATCTGATGGCTGTGGAAATGTGGTTTCTGAGGAGAATGCAAAGAATACCATGGACATGCAGAAAAACCAATGACCAAGTCCTCCAAGAAACAAATAAAAAGCGTACACTAATTAGAGAAATTAGATGTAGACAATCAAGATTTTTAAGACTTGTTATAAGAAAAAATAGATTAGAGAACGTGGTGACAACTGGCAAGATCAAGGGAAAGCGATCAAGGGGAAGACAGAGAAGTCAATATGTGGATGGTTTGGCCATGAGGCAAGGTCGAGACAAGAACACTGAGCTGATCCATGACTCTGGTGAAATGGCAAATCATGACCGCGCACGCTTACCGGCATGGCACATGATGGATGTATGGAATTTATTATTATAACAGATAGCAATAGACAACAGATTATAGCTAACAATAACACAATACACTAATATAACAGATTTAAAGGTCATGACAATCTCAGGAGTGTGAAGTGAGAAGTCTTTGCATATACTATGTCCTTCTAAGAAAAGCATCAACTGCTTTACAACACTGTACAGAATGACGACATTATATATATATATATATATATATATATATATATATATATATATATATATATATATATATATGTTATATGCATATATTAATGGCTCTGTCCTTCATGGTAAGAGGTTATGATGGGAATTTCCTATTAGATATAGAAGTCAAATCACTGCAGAGAGCAACAATTACATCCAACTTGCCAAAATTAAAAATTTCTTCAACGAAAACACAAGAAAGATATTCTATTCTTCCCACATACAAACACATATTGATTATTGCTCCACAATATGGGAATGGATGCTCCAAATCATTAACAAAATGCCTTTATCCACTCCACAAAAGGGCAGTGCGTTTAATCAATGGCGATAAGCTTACAGACAATTCTAACCTATATGAACATCTTCAGTTACTGCCACTCCACGAACGCCTACTTTTTAACAATGCTAAACTAATTCACAGAATCCTATTTCAAAATGCTCCAAGCTACCTTTAGCCATTGTTCAAATATAACACAAGACATAACGAATGGCGAAATATACTTCATGTCCCTAAACCTAGCATAGACTTATATAAAACAAGCTAAGCATACTCTGCCACTCAGTTGTGGAATAATCTTCCACTAGAAATCAAAGACACCACCAATCATTATACATACAGTCGCAACCTGTTTGAATACTACCTCAGTACAGACTACATACCCCCACCCACCCCAAAAAAAAATAATGGTAAATTATCTAAAATGACAACTAGTTAATTAAAAATCCCATATGTTTGGCACGTTACACCTTCCTTAGGTATTTATCATGTCCATGGTAAACATTGCCTCAGTGAGTCATGTATTACTGATTATTTTTCATGCATATTAATGCTTATTGTTCTTTTGTTGTCTAAGAATAGCTTCATAAATTATGTTGAATGAAAGAATGTATGAGAGGAATGAGAGAAGAAGGGCAGAAGGGCAGAATGTCAGACGGGCCTGCGTGCCCAATTCTTAACCCATTGAAAATAAAGATTGTTCGTTCGTTCGTTCCAATGTGGGAATGGAAATTGAAGCAGCCACTGTAGCATTTCAGTGGTTAGATCAGACTCCTTGCACAGGAGTTACCAATGTGTCTGATTCACACAATCTTTGCTTCAGTAGGTCCATCATTGTTGGTTATGGTGTGAATAGTGCAGTTATATAAACATACCATCTCTTCAAATCTTTAGTTGGATCTTCTGCCCAGGTGATACAGGGGTCAGAGATCAATATTTGCTGGTCTCTGACATTTACAGTGAGGGGATGGACAATGGAAACATAATATGTGTCTGAAATAACAGATGTCTACAGGTGGATATAGAGGCTGATGAAATAACTTAGCTACAACTTTTAACAATGCTATACATTTCAATGTGGCCAAAATATTTCTCTCATCTCTTTTTTATTTATTTCATCAATTCTATTTTCATTACAAAAGGAATTGCTGACAGAAATTTAAAAAGTGAGTAGTGACATTTAAACACAGAAGTCACAAACAATATGCTGCATGATTTATTGCCTGGCATATTTCACTGCATCTCATCAGGTGCATACTACAGAGTTATATATCATAAGAAGTCAATTGAAGTAATATAGATTTGAAAGAAGCAATAGACTAGAAAAAGAAATTGGAGTAATACAGGCTTGAAAGGAGCAAGAGACTAGACAAAGACATTGGAGTAATACAGGCTTGAAAGGAGCAATAGATTATTAGAAAGTACTGCACTTTGGGCCATCTCTTCTTGGTGTTGCCTATCTCATTGGCACCTTGCCGTCTTGACAGACGATAGTTTGTGCTTTAAAAAGGCATAATAACTTTTACCTATGGCGGTAGCGAGTGTGACTGATAAGGCCAATTTGCGCTGTAAATGTCCGTTCACAGTGGGTGCATGTGAACACGTGGTCATTTCCACCATCATGCACCATCTTACGTCTCAAACGCTCGGTGTGTGACTTATCTGCAGTCATTTTCTCCTTTGTCTTTATTCCATTTCTGATGTTTGCCCTCCATGGAACACGTTCAGCGGCGACTTGCTCCCAATGTGCATTATCAATGACTGTATCAATCATGTCCCGCTTACACACATCTTTGTATCGTAGTAGAGGTCGACCCTGAGATCTTTTACCCATTTGTAATTCACCAAACAAGTGTTGCCTATCTATAGACTGGCTATACATTCTGATCAACGTTCAAAAGTTTGCCACATCTCTCCGCAGATGTGACATTTAGTACTTGCAGAGGAAAAGGAGAAGTCTGTGTCACAGACTGTGTGTAAACAGTACCTGGTACCGATCCAAAGGTGAGTCTACACCAACCTGACTATGATACATGCAAATGAATTTCAAGGCTTAGATAACCTAAACATCAGTGCATTGGACTTAAGAGTTCACACGCATGGTCTTTCTGAGGATTCACACCAACCAATCAACTAGAAAGTATGTCACTGAATGAGTGCATGAATATGAATTCTTAACATTAGTTATTATTAGAGGTTTAGAAAAATGGAAGTGTACAGACCACACTAAAAAGATATAATAAAAAGATATCAGATGTGCATGACAGCTGCTACACAATTTCTTACAACTAGAAAACAGGAAAACTAGAACATAAGATGAAAAAGAGGTCACAAATGGAATTAATTAATGCAGTTTCTATCACATATATGGTTCTTCAGTCTGAAATAACAGTCAAAGATATCCTTCAAGAATGTGTTGTTTGTACACATTTGACACTCGGCATATAGGCCTCCATTGGATTTGTGCATGAAAAGCTGTATGATAATCACACAACTCTAGGACAAACATTCAAGTTATACATGAATGTGCATTAAGCATCTGGGAAAGAAGAAGAAAAGGAGGAGAAAAAGAAGGAGGAGGAGGTGGGGAAGAAGAAGAAGAAACAGAAGAAGATGATATTGCTGATATGAAACAACAGCAAAACAAGTGAGTCATTGTAACTCTGCATCTTTCTCTTTACCTGTCACCAAAGTCAGCCAAGATATCCACTCTCCTGATCTGGAACTCTCCAGTGAGCACATCTACCTCCGATTCCACAACACCAGCACAGTAAGTATGGTAGCGGAACATGTCAGCAAAAGTAACCTTATCAGATCTACATAGGATGATGCAATTATTATAAGTAAGTACGGTAGCAGAACATGGCAGTAACCTTGTTAGATCTACAAATATGGGCACAGAATAGGATGCTGCAATTGTTAGATCTACAGACATGGGTACAGAATAGGATGTTGCAATTGTTATAGGTAAGTATGGAAGCTGAAGACGTCAGTAACCTTGTCAGATCTACAGACATGGGTACAGAATAGGATGTTGCAATTGTTATAAGTAAGTATGGTAGCGGAACATGTCAGTAACCTTGTCAGATCTACAGACATGGGTACAGAATAGGATGTTGCAATTGTTAGGTCTAAAGACATGGGTACAGAATAGGATGTTACAATTGTCAGTTCTACAGACATGGGTACAGAATAGGATGTTACAATTGTCAGATCTACCGACATGGGTACAGAATAGGATGTTACAATTGTCAGATCTACAGACATGGGTACAGAATAGGATGTTGCAATTGTCAGATCTACAGAAATGGGTACAGAATAGGATGTTACAATTGTGAGATCTACAGACATGGGTACAGAATAGGATGTTACAATTGTCAGATCTACAGACATGGGTACAGAATAGGATGTTACAATTGTCAGATCTACAGACATGGGTACAGAATAGGATGTTACAATTGTCAGATCTACAGACATGGGTACAGAATAGGATGTTGCAATTGTTAGGTCTAAAGACATGGGTACAGAATAGGATGTTGTGATTTTTATAAGTAAGATGGTGGAACATGTCAGCAACTTTGTCAGATCTACAGACATGGGTACAGAATAGGAAGTTGCAATTGTTAGATCTACAGACATGGGTACAGAATAGGAAGTTGCAATTGTTAGATCTACAGACATGAGTACAGAATAGGAAGTTGCAATTGTTAGATCTACAGACATGGGTACAGAATAGGAAGTTGCAATTGTTAGATCTACAGACATGAGTACAGAATAGGAAGTTGCAATTGTTAGACCTACAAACATGGGTAGAGAATAGGATGTTGCAATTGTTAGATCTACAGACATGAGTACAGAATAGGAAGTTGGAATTGTCAGATCTATAGACATGGGTACAGAAAAAGATGTTTCAATTGTTAGATCTACAGACATGGGTACAGAATAGATGTTTCAATTGTTAGATCTACAGACATGGGTACAGAATAGATGTTTCAATTGTTAGATCTACAGACATGGGTATAGAAAAAGATGTTGCAACTGTTAGATCTACAGACATGGATACAGAAAAAGATGTTGAAATTGTTATAAGTATGGTGGTGGAACATGTCAGCAACCTTGTCAGATCTACAGACATGGGTACAGAATAGGATGTTACAATTGTTAGATCTACAGACATGGGTACAGAATAAGATGTTACAATTGTTAGATCTACAGACATGGGTACAGAATAGGATGTTACAATTGTCAGATCTATAGACATGGGTACAGAATAGGATGTTACAATTGTCAGATCTATAGACATGGGTACAGAATAGGATGTTACAATTGTTAGATCTACAGACATGTGTACAGAATAGGATGTTACAATTGTCAGATCTATAGACATGGGTTCAAAATAGGATGTTACAATTGTTAGATCTACAGACATGTGTACAGAATAGGATGTTACAATTGTCAGATCTATAGACATGGGTACAGAATAGGATGTTACAATTGTTAGATCTACAGACATGGGTATAGAAAAAGATGTTGCAACTGTTAGATCTACAGACATGGATACAGAAAAAGATGTTGAAATTGTTATAAGTATGGTGGTGGAACATGTCAGCAACCTTGTCAGATCTACAGACATGGGTACAGAATAGGATGTTACAATTGTTAGATCTACAGACATGGGTACAGAATAAGATGTTACAATTGTTAGATCTACAGACATGGGTACAGAATAGGATGTTACAATTGTCAGATCTATAGACATGGGTACAGAATAGGATGTTACAATTGTCAGATCTATAGACATGGGTACAGAATAGGATGTTACAATTGTTAGATCTACAGACATGTGTACAGAATAGGATGTTACAATTGTCAGATCTATAGACATGGGTTCAAAATAGGATGTTACAATTGTTAGATCTACAGACATGTGTACAGAATAGGATGTTACAATTGTCAGATCTATAGACATGGGTACAGAATAGGATGTTACAATTGTTAGATCTACAGACATGGGTACAGAATAGGATGTTACAATTGTCAGATCTATAGACATGGGTACAGAATAGGATGTTACAATTGTTAGATCTACAGACATGGGTACAGAATAGGATGTTACAATTGTCAGATCTATAGACATGGGTACAGAATAGGATGTTACAATTGTCAGATCTATAGACATGGGTACAGAATAGGATGTTACAATTGTTAGATCTACAGACATGGGTACAGAATAGGATGTTACAATTGTCAGATCTATAGACATGGGTACAGAATAGGAAGTTACAATTGTTAGATCTACAGACATGGGTACAGAATAGGATGTTACAATTGTTAGATCTACAGACATGGGTACAGAATAGGATGTTACAATTGTCAGATCTATAGACATGGGTACAGAATAGGAAGCTACAATTGTCAGATCTATAGACATGGGTACAGAATAGGATGTTACAATTGTTAGATCTACAGACATGGGTACAGAATAGGATGTTACAATTGTTAGATCTACAGACATGGGTACAGAATAGGATGTTACAATTGTTAGATCTACAGACATGGGTACAGAATAGGATGTTACAATTGTTAGATCTACAGACATGGGTACAGAATAGGATGTTACAATTGTTAGATCTACAGACATGGGTACAGAATAGGATGTTACAATTGTCAGATCTATAGACATGGGTACAGAATAGGATGTTACAATTGTTAGATCTACAGACATGGGTACAGAATAGGATGTTACAATTGTCAGATCTATAGACATGGGTACAGAATAGGAAGCTACAATTGTCAGATCTATAGACATGGGTACAGAATAGGATGTTGCAATTGTTAGATCTACAGACATGGGTACAGAATAGGATGTTACAATTGTTAAATCTACAGACATGGGTACAGAATAGGATGTTACAACTGTTATAAATCAAGGTCACTATTACACACTGTAAGGTACACTATTACACACTGTAAGGTACACTATTACACACTGTAAGGTACACTATTACACACTGTAAGGTACACTATTACACACTGTAAGGTACACTAGGGCATATGGTGCTGGACCCATATTGTATAAACCAATCAGCACTCAGTGGGTGATGGGGTCATTATCATGTCGACTGCCTTTACTTCCCAACACATATTTGCTACCCATGTTAGGGTGGGTCTACCTGTGAATCCAGGTCAACTTCAAAACTTTATTCAAAGCATATTTGAAACCATGACTACCGACGAGTAGATGAGTTTCTAACCACTATACTATGCTGGCTCTCTAGCTATCTTAAAGATGACACAAATATAAATAATATATAGACAGAACAAAAGCTTAAATGTATGCAATGCTTATGAAAAGCACATTTAAAATGAAATAAATTATCACTTAACACCATTATCTGTTAGATTATGACTTATGAAAACCAAAACACTTATATACTTCATCTTCTCTTCTTTCGTTGACCCCAGAGAAGTGTTGGGGGAGATGTAAAGTTCTGTTATGTGCTCTTTCTAATTCTTCTTCTTCTTCTTCAGCTTTACAAGCCATTGAGATTCTTTGCTGCAAATACAATCCGTCTCCATTCGTCTCTCTGGTGGACCTTCTCTTGCCAGTCGTTGATTCCAAGTGCTTGTAGGTCTGTACATGTATTATCTCTCCACCGTCGTCTTGGTCTACCTCGGGGTCTACGGTCATTTATTTCCTGAGTGTAAGCGAGTTTTGTTTCCCTATTATCTTCCATTCTTTCTATATGCCCCAGCCATTGTAGTCTATTAGCCTTCATGATACCAGTGATTAGCGGGGACTTAAACAGATCATAAATGACTTTGTTACTTCTTCTTTTCCACTCTCCACTTTGTGTATCCCTAATGGGTCCAAAGATGCGTCTTAAAATTTTGTTCTCAAAGGTTTGTAACAACGCTTCGTCTCCTTTCGTTGTACTCCAGGTTTCAGAGCCATACAGCACAACTGGTCTGATCAGTGTTTTGTATATTGTGATTTTGGTGTTACGAGATAGCACCTTTGATTTTAGTACATGTTGTAGTGCACAGTATATCTTATTTCCAGAGTTTATTCTAGTTTGTATTTCTTCCCTTATGATGTTGGAGCAGTTGAAGATTGTAACCAGGTATTTGTATGTTTCCGTTCTTTTAATGGTCATATTATCTATTTGTATGTGGCCAGAGTTTTTAGCCATTCCGTCTCTTGAAATTACCATATATTCTGTCTTATCTTGGTTGATAACCAGCCCCATCTGTTGGGCTTTTTCCTTTAAGTGAGTCAATATTTCCAATGTCTTTTGTTCACTTTGCCCTATAATATCTATATCATCTGCATAACCAAGCAGCTTGGATGTTCCTCCAATATCACATTCCTCCTTTATCTTCCTTACAACTTTCTCTAGAGCCAGATTGAAGAGCAGCGGCGATAGTGCATCACCCTGTTTCAAGCCAGATGTTATTTGGAAGGGGTCTGATTTCCTGCCTTTATATGTTACTATATTATAAGTATCTTCCATGCATAGTCTGGTCATGTTGATTAACTTCCTTGGTATTCCAAATTCCTGCATAGCATTCCATAGACTATTCCTATGGACACTATCATTAGCATTTTTAAAATCCACAAAAATGTTATGGAGATCTCTTTTATGTTCCCAATGTTTCTCGGCTATTTGTCGTAAGATAAATATCTGATCTATTGTTGATCTGTTTTGTCTAAAACCCGCCTGGTAGTCACCTAATATGTCTTCTGAATATGGTTTTAGTCTATTTAGTAATACTGCGGATAGTATCTTATAGCTTGTGGAAAGTAGTGATATTCCTCTATAATTTCCACATTGGAACTTGTCTCCATTCTTAAAGATAGGTATCAATAATGATTCTTTCCAGTCATGGGGTAATTCTTCTGTCCTCCAGATTTTTATTATTAGTTCGTATAGCTTTAGATGTAATGCATGGCCACCTGCCTTTATAAATTCAGCAGCAATTCCATCAGTCCCAGTTGCCTTATTGTTTTTAAGTCATGTGATTACATATAGGATTTCTTCAAATGTAGGTTCTTCAATTTATGGTTCGCATGTTAGAACCTCTTCCTGTGGGAAAATGTTACTTGGAGCTTCACAATTTAGTAATTCAATAAAATATTCTTTCCATGTGTTGCACATTTCCTCATTGGTATTTATCATATTCCCATTTTTGTCTTTTAAACTATATGTGTTTTGTTGGTGCCCTCGTTTCATTGACTTCAGTTCTTTAACAAATTTTCTGGATTGATTTTTCTGGTGATTAGTTTCCATATCTTTGATTATATTACTCATATATTCTCGCTTCTGCTGTCTGACTATTTTTGTAGCCTCTTTACATTCATTTCTATAATGCTCTTCCTTTTGGATGTTATTGATGTCATTTAACCATACATGTCTGGCATTCTTCTTCCTAATGACTGCTTCTTCACATTTTTGATTGAACCATCTGTTCTTTCTATGCGTGGTTAACACACCGAGACATTCTTCTGCGGTAGATTGAATTGTATTCTTGATGTTAAACCAAGTTTGGTCAGCGTTTTCCTCCGAAGCGTTTTGCAGAGTTTCAAGTTTACATTTTATTTCATCTGTAAATCTCTCTTTGACTGTAATGTCTTGTAGTTTTTCTCTGTTATATGTTGGGTGTAATCTTTGTAATTTAGTACAGAAAGCTCTCTTAAGTTTTATTTTAAATTTTGCTCCAACGAGGAAGTGGTCACTGTGGCACTCAGCTCCTCTATAACTTCTGACTTGCTGTATGTTTGATGCATTTCTGTTGTTAATTAAAATGTGATCTATTTGATTATAGGTTCTCTTGTCACATGATTTCCAAGTTTGTTTGTGTATATCCTTTCTTTGTAGTCTGGTACTGCTAATCTGCAGTCCTTTGGCTTCTGCCAGGTTGATGACTCTCCATCCATTATCATTTGAAGTTGTATGTAGGCTTTCCATACCGGCCACTTTTTTATTAGTTTGCTCTCTACCTATTTTTGCATTGAAGTCTCCCAGCACAATCAGGATGTCCTGTTGGGGGGTTTCTTCTATGACATCTTCCAGATCATTATAAAAGTCTTCTTTAATATCATCTTCTTTCTCTTCAGTAGGTGCATGTACATTAATCATCGTTATATTTTTCCATTTACCTTTTATTCGTAATTTACTAATCCATCCATCCATCATGTGCCATGCCGGTAAGCGTGGGCGGTCATGTTCTGCCATCTCACTCGATCAACAGAGTCGTGGATCAGTTCCGTGTTTCTGTCTCGACCATGCCACAAGGCCAAGCCATCCAGATACTTGTTTCTAGGTCTTCCCCTTGGTCTGTTCCCCTCGATCTTACCAGTTGTCACCAAGTTCTCCAAATCATTTCTTCTCATAACATGCCCAAAAAATTGTGACTGTCTACGTCTAATGTCTCTGATCAGTTTACGATCTTCATTTGTTTCTTGAAGGACTTGTTCATTGGTCTTTCTGGCTGTCCATGGTATTCTTTGCATTTTCCTCAGAAACCACATTTCTACAGCCATCAGATGTTTTTCAGCCTGGCTGCTCATTGTCCAAGCTTCACATCCATATAAAAGTACAGGTTCTATGTAGCATCTCAACACTCTTTTTCTCATTTCAATTGACATCTTTTTATTGGTCAGTATGTTTTTCATCTTGCTAAAGGCTACTTTTGCCATGGCGATTCTTGTTCTAATCTCTTCAAGGCATCTCCCATCAGATGTTATTACTGTTCCGAGATAATTGTACCTATTCACTTGTTGAAGAATATTTCCATTTACTTGTATATTACACTGTGGTATTTCGTTCTTCCTAGTGACGACCATAATCTGTGTCTTTTTACAATTTAATTCTAACCCTAGTTGTTCACTGTGTGTAACAATCGCATCTACTAAATGTTGCAGGTCCTGTTCATTGTCTGCAATCAAGACTGTATCATCTGCATATCTAATGTTATTGATGCATCGTCCCCCAATGTTGATTCCTTCCATATTTTCAATATTTCTGAAAATATTTTCACTGTACAGGGAAAACAGATCTGGAGACATTACACATCCCTGTCTCACACCTCTCTTAATAGGCTGATATTGGCTTACTTCATTATCAACTCTTATGGCAGCTTATTGTTTCCAATATATGTTTTTTACAAGTCTAAAATGTTCCCCCATAACTCTTTTTTGATGACAAATCCTGTTCCTAATTCATGTTTATTTTGGGTGTTTCCTCCATATATTATAATCATTCCATTTTGCTCTAAAGTACCCTCTCCTGGCCACCTTATTTCTTGAATTGCTGTTATATCCATTTGATATTCATCCAGCTCCCGGGTTAGTTCTTCGGCCGCTCCAGCTCGATATAGTGTCCGTACATTCCATGTTCCAAATCTCAAAAGTCCTTTAACGTTCCAAGGTCGTTGTCCAGATAAGTCAGTCCGATATCGAGGCTCATGTATTTGTTTCGTAACAAAGAAAGGTTTTTACAAAGGTGGGGATGTTAACCCCACACTTCAACCCCCAACCTGGAGGACCAGGGTGTTTCTCTTTGTCTGTTCTCTACCCTTTGACCTGTCCGGCTTGGGAGGCCCTGCTGGTAGCTACGCTACCGCCGGCATAGCTCTCAGGGTCATTGAGAAACTCAAGCTCCCCCACCACGACAAGGTGGAAACACCATCACTCTTTCTTAGCTCTTTCTAATGCTCTTTGTAATTGTGTATGAATCTTTCTGAGGATGTTCTTGATACCATCATTCCTTAACATGGTCTTTCCCTTCTGAATACATTATATTTCTTCAATGTGGCTTTTTGTGGCAGACGTGACCAGGGCAATCTTGTAAGGTGGCCAAACCATTTCATCTGTTGTTCTTTAATGAAATGCACGACTGGTTTCAGACCTAGTCCTCTTCTAATTTCCTCATTCCTAATTCTCATTCTAATCTCTCATGGTTACTCCCACAAAAATTATAAAGCATCTCATCTCTGATGTTATAATTTTGCACTCATATTTTGCAGTAATTGTCCATGTTTGACACTGGCAGCATAATGTTGGCCATTTGCCGTGAAGTTGGAACCACAACTAACGACTAACTAACACATAAATATACAATGTTTGAAAATACTGACTTTGCTCTGGCTGAAAGATCAATGCTGCTGAAGTTACAGGCATTAAGTAATGCAGGCCAAGGAGCATCAGGCATCTTCTCACGAACTGGTCGGATACGCTCATTAAGTTCATTGCAGGCATTGATAGCAGCCTGAAATATTTCAATAAAAACAACTGGAAAACACAAGACATAGGTTAGCTTTACATAAATATAATCACAAAACATAAAAGGAGAGGAGTTTGAGACATCAAGCCATCACCAGTAAATAACAACAACACAAATCACAACAAGACAAAACGAAGATAGAAATGACATTAATTGATTCACTGCCAAATAAACAGTAGGTTTGTACCAAACATGGTACACAATCGTATGAACAAGTATTATAAAGTACATTTCAGTTCCCTGAGCAAAAAAATTGTGGAAGACACCACGAAACAAACCAAATAACATGATGACCCTACTATGGCGATATATCGTCCTTCTGTCCAGATGGGAGGTCACATTTGGCGATATATTATCCTTAAGCACTGAATCAGTTTAAGTAACAACATTAAGGGATAACAATAATATTACACAACCATGTGAGATATTTAGAATGGTCAGTAGAAATTATACAATAATTATTAATATCACGTAATTTATTCTATACCACCTAATGCACAATAAATGTAATGGTTCCTCTATACACAATGGTCTTTTCATTAAATGCTTCTAAGCTAGGTATTTGTTACATTAACTCTCTCTCTACCCAGTAAGTATGAGTAAATATAATGGTCTTTTCATTAAATGCTTCTAAGCTAGGTATTTGTTACATTAACTCTCTCTCTCTACCCTGTAAGTATGAGTAAATATAGAGCCCTTTTCCATGCATTGAGGGACTATAATAGAAAAGAAGAGATCCACAAAACAGGTGGAGCAAAACCAGGTGTTAAATTCATTTAAAAAATTAAAGATTTAACTGGTTCGGTCATCTAATGAAAATGAACCCAATGTCACCAGCAGCAAGAGCATACAACATGTAAATGGAAATATCAAGAGGTAAGGGAAGACCATGAAGAAGATGGATCGACGGAGTCACCAAGACCCTAAAAACCTACAACATCTCAGCATACCAAGCGACCGAGCAAGCCCTAGTTCGGAAATCAACCATCAATCAAGCCTGTGACACCTAACGGCAAAAGGCAGTGAAGGACAACAGAAGAAGAAGACGAAGAAGAAAGAGGTGCTAGCTCTCTATTTGCATGGACCAGTCGGCACTCAATGGGTGAGTAAGCTAACATCAAGCTGGCCACCTTTACTACCTAGAACATTTTCTGGTACTCAAGTTAATCTGGGCAGACCTGGGAGTTAAAATCGGTTTTAAAAAAAAATACATTTCCTGTCTTGAGAGAAAATCGAAGACATAAACACATGGCCTGCAAGCAAGCACGCTATTACCACAACTAACTCTACCCTGACTGCTACTTTAACTCCTTCTGTCTTACAGTTTTATTATTGTAACTGTTTCATATACTCCCCCGATGGTGTTTCCACCTTGGCGTGGTGGGGGAGCTTGAGTTTCTCAATGACCCTGAGAGCTATGCCGGCAGTAGAGTAGCTACCAGCAGGGCCCCCAAGCCGGAGAGGTTAAAGGGTAGAGAACAGACAAAGAGAAACACCCTGGTCCTCCAGGTTGGGGGTTGAAGCGTAGGGTTAACATCCCCACCTTTGTAAAAACTATTTTGTTACGAAACAGATAAATAAGCCTCAAATTCGCACTGACTTATTTGGACAACGACCTTGGAAAGTTCAAGGACTTTTGAGATTTGGAACATGGAATGTACGGACACTATATTAAGCTGGAGCGGCCGAAGAACTAACCCGGGAACTGGTTGAATATCACATGGATATAACAGCAATTCAAGAAATAAGGTGGCCAGGAGAGGATACTTTAGAGCAAAATGGAATGATTGTAATACATGGAGGAAACACCCAAAATAAACATGAATTAGGAACAGGATTTGTCATCAAAAAAGAGTTATGGGGGAACGTTTTAAACTTTAAAGCTTTTAATGACAGGATTAGTAAATTACAAATAAAAGGTCAATGGAAAAATATAACGATGATTAATGTACATGCACCTACTGAAGAGAAAGAAGATGATATTAAAGAAGACTTTTATAATGATCTGGAAGATGTCATAGGAGAAACCACCAAACAGGACATCCTGATTGTGCTGGGAAACTTCAATGCAAAAATAGGTAGAGAGCAACCTTATAAAAAAGTTGCTGGTATGGAAAGCCTACATACAACTTCAAATGACAATGGATGAAGAGTCATCAACCTAGCAGAAGCCAAAGGTCTGCAGATCAGCAGTACCAGACTGCAAAGAAAGGATATACATAAACAAACTTGGAAATCATGTGACAAGAGAACCTAAATCAAATAGATCACATTTTAATTAACAACAAAAATGCATCAAACATACAACAAGTCAGAAGTTATAGAGGAGCTGAGTGCCACAGTGACCACTTCCTCGTTGGAGCAAAATTTAAAATAAAACTTAAGAGAGCTATCTATGCTAAACTACAAAGGTTACACCCAACATATAACAGAGAAACACTTCAAGAAAGTACAGTCAAAGAGAAATTTGCAGATGAAATAAAATGTAAACTTGAAATTCTACAAAACCCGTTGGAGGATAACGTTGACCAAACTTGGTTGAACATCAAGAATACAATTCAAACTACCGCAGAAGAATGTCTCGGTGTGTTAACCACGCATAGAAAGAACAGATGGTTCAATCAAAAATGTGAAGAAGCAGTCATTAGGAAAAAGAATGCCAGACAGTTGTGGTTAAATGACATCAACAACATCCAAAATGAAGAGCAATATAGAACTGAATGTAAAGAGGCTACAAAAATAGTTCAGCAGCAGAAGTGAGAATATATGCGCAATATAATAATCAAAGATGTGGAAACTAATCACCAGAAAAACGAATCCAGAAAATTTTTTAAAGAACTGAAGTCAAATCAAATCAAATCAACTTTATTAGGGTCACAAATTGTCAATGAAATGAGGGCACCAACACAACACATACGGTTTAAAAGACAAAAATAGGAATATGATAAATACCAATGAGGAAGTGTGCAACACATGGAAATAATACTTTGTTGAATTACTAAATTGTGAAGCTCCAAGTAACACTTTCCCACAGGAAGCGGTTATAACGTGTGAACCACAAATTGAAGAACCTGCTTTTGAAGAAATCCTATTTGTAATAACATGATTTAAAAACAATAAGGCAACTGGGGCTTATGGAATTGCTGCTGAATTTATAAAGGCAGGCGGCCATGCATTACATCTCAAGCTATACAAACTAATAATAAAAATCTGGAGGACAGAAGAATTACCCCATGACTGGAAAGAGTCGCTATTGATACCTATCTTTAAGAAAGGAGACAAGTTCCAATGTGAAAACTATAGAGGAATATCACTACTGTCCATAAGCTATAAGATATTATCCACGGTATTACTAAATAGACTAAACCATATTCAGAAGACATATTAGGTGACTACCAGGTGGGTTTCAGACTAAAGAGATCAACAATAGATCAGATATTTATCTTACGACAAATAGCCAAGAAAAATTGGGAATATAAAAGAGATCTCCATAACATTTTTGTGGATTTTAAAAAGGCTTATGATAGTGTTCATAGGAATAGTCTATGGAATGCTATGCAGGAATTTGGAATACCAAGGAAGTTAATCAATATGACCAGACTATGCATGGAAGATACTTGTAATATAGTAACATATAAAGGCAGAAAATCAGACCCTTTTCAAATAACATCTGACTTGAAACAGAGTGATGCACTATCGCCGCTACTCTTCAATCTGGCTCTAGTGAAAGTTGAAAGGAAAGTAAAGGAGGACTGTGATATTGGAGGAACATCCAAGCTGCTTGGTTATGCAGATGATATAGATATTATAGGGGAAAATGAACAAAAGACATTGGAAATATTGACTCACTTAAAGGAAAAAGCTCAACAAATGGGGCCGGTTATCAACCAAGATAAGACAGAATATATGTTAATTTCAAGAGAAGGAACGGCTAAAAACTCTGGCCACATACAAATAGATAATATGACTATTAAAAGAACGGAAACATACAAATACCTGGGTACAATCTTCAACTGCTCCAATATAATAAGGGTAGAAATACAAGCTAGAATCAACTCTGGAAATAAGATATACTATGCACTACAACATCTGCTAAACTCAAATGCGCTATCTCGTACCACCAAGATCACAATTTACAAGACACTGATTAGACCAGTTTTGCTGTATGGCTCTGAAACCTGGAGTACAACTAAAGGAGATGAAGCCTTGTTACAAACCTTTGAGAACAAAGTCTTAAGATGCATCTTTGGGCCCATTAGGGATACACAAAGTGGAGAGTGGAAAAGAAGAAGCAACAAAGACATTTATGATCTGTTTAAGTCCCCGCTAATCACTGGTATCATGAAGGCTAATAGACTGCAATGGCTGGGGCATATAGAAAGAATGGAAGATAATAGGGAAACAAAACTCGCTTACACTCAGGAAATAAATGACCATAGACCCCGAGGTAGACCAAGAAGACGGTGGAGAGATCATATACATACAGACCTACAAGCACTTGGAATCGGCGACTGGCAAGAGAAGGTCAACCAGAGAGACGAATGGAGATGGCTTGTATCTGCAGCAAAGAACCTCAATGGCTCGGAATGCTGAAGAAGAAGAAGAAGAAGTTTCATATACAAATAGACAGAACAATTAATAAGACAGTCCTTTGAGAAAGAGACGAAAGCTGTAAACAGATTCGAGAAATTAGACATAGACAGTCAAAACTTTTGGGGCATGTAAGAGGAGAAATAAACTTGAGAAATTAAGTTAATCTCACAAACTTGATGGAAGAAGATCAAGGTGAAGGCAAACAGATACACACACCTGTATGACTTGGACAAATGGCACAATCAGAATATGAACACAGACCTGATTCAAGACTCTGGTGATCATATAAGATGGTGAACCATGATTGCCCACGCTTACTAGCATGGCACATGATGATAATGATATACATTTAACACTGAAGTTGGTCTAGTTTCATTAATTCAAATCTGCTCTGAAGTGGATGTTTAAAATTGATCTAAGCTCCCAGGTTGACCCGACCTACAACGGGTACCAGGAAATGTTCGCAGGAAGTGAAGGTCGCTGGTGTGATACTGACTGACCTCATCACTCCCCAAATGCCGATAGGTCTATACAAATATGGGTCTAGCAACGCATGCCCAATACTTCTTAAGGTTTGGTAAAGGGTACTTTATTTACTTTCTAATACTTGAAGTAATAACTGACCTTTTGATAAACATATGACCTCCCACATTCCTACTGAGGATGTCTAATGGTGTCTATTCAAATTACTTCTGGCGTCTTATATTGTTTCTTCAAGTCCTTTTTTTTTACTTCTAGTACCCCATTTAGCTTTAAATAAAACTACCCATAGTTCGCATGTTCTTCTGTTGATGATGGATATTTAATGAATGGAATACATAAATGAGGACACATATTTATGAACACATGTATGTGCACACACTTAAGTCTATACATTACTATTTACACATATGAGAAATGTGGCATAACATTGGAAAGCATACCTGGACACACATTTCACTTGCAGTGCTTGCTCCGGTGAACAGAGGATTCGGGAGTGTGTTATTCTGCAAAGGCCTGACTTTAATGAAATCAATTGGGATGTTCAGTGTTTTGGCAACAGCCTGTGATACCTGCAGAATGATATGCAAACCACATATTTTAATTGAAACAATTAAATATGCTAAAGAAAAAGAAGCATAAAATGTAAAACAAACTTTTTTACAGTTTTAGAATATATAAGGGATTGGAAAAAGAAACCAGACTTTGAAAACAGTGTTGCAAATAAGTGCGTTAGCGAGCTAGCTACTACATACATGTGTACCAGGGATGTTCACATATAGTCTCATAATAGTGGGGTCAAGGCCTGCTGGTTAGTCATTGATGTACTTCCTGTAAAGTGATGGCACGTATAGTGCACTTGGACATTTTTTAAGGATCTTGAAGAACAACAAATGTGCACGAATTTCTGTTTGAAATTAGGTAAAACATTTCATCATCATCATGTACCATGCCAATAAGCGTGGGCAGTCATGTTTCACCATCTGACACAGTAACCAGAGTCATGTTTCACCATCTGACACAATAACCAGAGCCGCGGATTAGCTTTGTGTTCTTATCTTGAACATGCCACATGGCAAAGCCATTCAGATATTTACTTCTATGCCTTCCACTTGTTCTTTTTCCTTCAATCTTGCCAGTTGTTACCGAGTTCTATAGTTATTTCTTCTCATAACGTATCCAAAAAATTGTGACTGTCTGCATCTAATTTCTCTATTCAGTTTACGGTTTTCATCTTCTTATTGTAGGACTGGTTTTTCTGTCTGTCCATGGTATTCATTGCATCTTCCTCAGAAACCACATTTCCACCACCATTAGATGAGTGGATTAAAATTAACAGAAGTTGGATACATTTTCATCTGGGACTAGATGTGTGATCATCTTCTGTGGAAGTTCTTCTCAAGCTGCAACGCTGGTACCACTTGGGACATCACACATGAAACAAACAGATGTCCCCATAAGCCTGTTGCAGCACTTGAATAGTTTCAGTGAATGTTTCAGTAAACATCTACTGGTGGTGGAAATGTGGTTCCTGAGGAAGATGCAATGAATACCATGGACAGACAGAAAAACCAAGGAGCAAATCCTACAATAAGAAGATGAAAACCGTAAACTGAATAGAGAAATTAGCTTATGAAGATTTGAGGGAGTCATAACAAATAATAAACACACACAGTTAATTTATTATATGTACATTTCTCTGTTTACAATACATTAGAGAGGATAGATGTTATACAATGTATCATCAGATCTAATGCATAAATTCAAACAGCTGTATATCCTACCATTGAGTTAGCAAGGAAGGGTGTACAGTATAGTTTTGGAGATTTGCAATACTGATAAAATAGAGAAAGGGCAGGTTATAACATTGTCACACATGTTCATTTTCTCTAAGATGGAGAGAAATGGAAAACCATATCTTCTTATTCTTTTTTTCGTTCACTTGAAATTTACCTCCTCATTGGTGCAGTGTTGTCTCTTGTATAAACTTCATCATCTGTTTCTTTAGTTTACTCAGTGGTCCATAATGTTTATAATCCACTATTGTTTCTCTAGGCCAGAGGGTTTGCCTAAATATGTTGTATTCAGCGTAGTCTTGGAGTATGTGATCTGCCATCTATGGTACCAATCCACACGTGCACATGGTTTTTTTCACCAATCTTGCAATTTGCATAGGAAAACCATGTCTATAAATGTATCTATCATCCCATAGGTCCATGATTGGGATTATGGGATAGAAGAAGATCATCATTTGCTGTGATGAGAGAATGAACAGATTTGAAACATATTGCTCTTTTATCATACCTTGGTGAAAAGACCCTGTCCCATTTCTGTCCCGGTAACCATGACAGATACAGAGCCATCTCCAGTAAAGGCGGACACATTGACGGTGTGTCCAGGTGGGATGTAAACCATGCCATACTTGACAGCTGACATGGTGATTCCACGTTTCCTCCACAGATTGTTCTTGTTGTCAGAAAACAAATTCAAAACAATAATATATTTAAAATATTCTAATATCAATAATCAACATTATAATAAAGATCCAAAGTAATGGAAGATCAACAACTGAAATGAGGTCATTAGGGAAAGCGAGGTGGAAAGATGTCATGCTTGCAATAAAGATCCTTGTCACATCAAAGTGTTGAAGAAGATGATAATGATGATGATAGGTGAAAAAGGAAATGGAATACAAGGAAAAGAAGCAGAAGCAACAGTAAATAGGAGGATATACAGAAGAAGAGGCTGAAAGATGAAGTTTTTAATATATTTTACAGACCAATTTTACAGCTGTGTGACACACAATCTCCAGTCATACATATAAGGGTACATTGTTTGTTCAGATCAGGCCAGGGCTGATTCCGCCTTATGAAAATATACCTGAGATTTGTGCAGTAAGGCGAAGATTTCAGGAAATGGACATGGTAACCCATCTCATTATGCAAGATCTAGTATATATGATAGCTTAGCCCTCCAGACGGCAGTATTTGCCAAATGACTGCTTTAACCTTGACGTCAATGCTGATGTTTCATTTTGTCAGTGTTTTTATCCTAAAAATAACATCATTTAATAGAAAATTTCCTGCTGTAGAATCAAATCAAATGCTTTACAATGAAAGGAGAGGGGGGGGGGGATTTTTTTTCTCCACAACATAAAAGAATATTGAACAAGCAATAAAAGAACAGCAATGGCTGTGCATTCTTTCTTATAATATCCTTTTAAGTTATTCTAAAACTATCTGAAATGTGCGCTGTTATAGTGCCATTATTTTTCTTCTCCTCCGCCTACTCTAACAGATTTGTTATCTCTCCTAATTTGTTTTAGTGAAAGCAATCTTTCTTCTCTACATGGCCCCATGCCAAGATACATTGATATTTGATTTTTATTTAAAGGTTTATTCATGTACATTATTGACAAAATGTTTTAATAAACAACTGTAAAAAATTAATGATCAGATAAATATCTAAACACTTAATGAGATACAAACACAGCAACAACAAAGGTGCATCGTCTGACAGATAGGCAACAAAAATGATGAATTACCCGATTGAAATTCTCCACTTCCCTTATTCTGTTATCAACCTGAGCTGTCTGTTTTAGTCGTTGCCAGACATTTCGAATGGTGCAGTGTGTGAGTGTTAATCCTGTAATGTCAGTCTGTAAGACAAACATTTACAAATTATCTTAATTTATTGCATGAAGATGTATGTTGAGAATAATTTGTGAAATGATGATTAAAATGGAAGCACTGGAGGTGTGGTTTTTTTAAGAATATTGTGAATGTCATAGGCAGAGAAGAATATCGTGAATATCATGGGCAGAGAAGAATATCATGAAAGTCATGGGCAGAGAAGAATATTGTGAATATCATGGGCAGAGAAGAATATTGTGAATATCATGGGCAGAGAAGAATATTGTGAATATCATGGGTAGAGCAGAATATTGTGAATATCATGGGCAGAGAAGAATATTGTGAAAATCATGGGCAGAGAAGAATATTGTGAATATCAAGGGCAGAGAAGATTATTGTGAATATGATGGGCAGAGAAAAAATTTGTGAATATCATGAGCAGAGAAGAAGAATATTGCGAATATCATGGGCAGAGGAAAAATATTGTGAATATCATAGGCAAAAAATATTGTGAATATCATGGGCAGAGATGAATATTGTGAATATCATGGGCAGAGAAGAATATTGCGAATATCATGGGCAGAAAAGAATATTGCGAATATCATGGGCAGAAAAGAATATTGCGAATATCATGGACAGAGAAAAATATTGTGAATATCATAGGCAAAAAATATTGTGAATATCATGGGCAGAGAAAAATATTGTGAATATCATAGGCAAAGAATATTGTGAATATCATGGGCAGAGAATATTGTGAATATCATGGGCAGAGAGGCGAATGGAGACGGATTGTATCTGCAGCAAAGAACCTCAATGGCTCGGAATGCTGAAGAAGAAGAAGAAGAAGAAGAAGAAGAAGAAGAAGAAGAAGAAGAAGAAGAAGAAGAAGAAGAAGAAGAAGAAGAAGAAGAAGATCATGGGCAGAGAAGAATATTGTGAATATCATGGACAGAGAAAAATATTGTGAACATCATGGGCAGAGAAGAAAATGAATGTTGGGAGTCCTGAGAGCTGCACCCACATTACTAGATCACTCTTCAAAACCATAAGAACTGATAAATGAAATGTATGAAGCATTTCAACGGAGGAGATCAGATAGAGAAATTAGTATATGGGAAAATGCCAGGCAAGAGGGGCAGAGAAGACAGAACAATGCATTAGAGAAATGTAAACGGTTAAGAAACAAATAAACATATAAGCAATATCAATTTAATGAAAACATTAAATGGCAGAGAGGATTGCAGAGTAATAATTTTCATTGTCTGCTCAAAACCAGGAACCTGGAGAAGGAAATTTGCACAAATGACTTTTTTTTTTTTAAGTCGTTGGATCAACATCACTGCACACGGTTTAACCCATAAGTGCTCCGTTTTCCTCCTAACTCAAACCTGAGTCTGGAGAAACTCAGCTCAATGCACGAACTCCGTTGCATCGGCAAGGATCCTGAAATACTCATGCACAGATGACTTTCAAAAACCAATTACATATTAAGGACTAGGAGAATATTTATCAAATATTTTAATTATGGTATCCATCAACTGTTTGAGTAAATTTGTAGTTGGACTTAAGCACTGACCTTTCATTCAGAAAGCAATGGCAATCTACTGAAAGTAAATTTGCCAAGAAAATCAAGCTGGGATGATAACAACATTCTCCTACAAAGGACATGCAACACTTTTCTTTTCTTTTAACATAAAATTGAATCTGAAGAAATTAACACTGGAGCACACTGTGTCACTGCTGGTGAATGCCAAACTGGCTTTGACTAAAGCTGAGGAAATAAAGGATTTGTGCCCAAGTTGTTGCCATGCAATGCTCAGGTTTAGGGTATTATATTATTATATTTTACTTCCAATAGATACACATCCTCTTCCCTACCAGGGATTAGAATCTGGGTCACCTTAAGTGAGTCGGTGTTGTAACAGCTCAACAGCTCAGCTACCTGCTCCTCACAAATTAATTATATTCTTGTCTTCTTCTGATATCTCATGGTCACAAAATTTGTCTTTATTGTGGCTTGACTTACATATTTGCATTTATTTTTAAAGTTACTTGGAGAAGAACAAATGGTATCCATTTTTAATATTTTACAGCATGATTAAAGGCTAAACATAGTGACAGAGACAAAAAAATAAACACTTTAGAGTCAAATTTCCATCTTTTGACAATCATTTTCTTCTGCAGAATGTAGAGAAATGTTGATTTGTGTACCAAGTCCAATATGGCAACACACAAAAGAACTGAACCAAAGACCTATGATGTTATGTTATAAAGTTATATGTTATAAAGATGTTATGTTATATTATCACAATCAACATCCCTGTACATTGGACATTCCTATAGAGAAGGTCAATATCATCAATGTAGTACGGACCCAGTTGGCAAGTAACGGAGTGTCTCTGACGTTAGTTTGGTTACATGGCTTGAGAGTGAAGCCTGGCCAATCACACTGATGTCATCTTTGAGGACGAAACTACCTCCTCGTGGGTACAAATAATAGACTCCATCTGAGATGGCTGCTGCATTAGAGGACTAAGAAACATCAGTATGAAGATGTACTACAACACCACTAAGAAGATGCCTAATGACTAAATAATGAAGTCATTTATTGAAGTAAATGGCAACTCTCACATGCACACAGCCACACTGAGAATAAATGTATCATCAAACAATGACATGCTGCAACAAACCTGGCCATTTTCATACAAGTTTAGCTCCTTAAACATGACTGGATGCATGTTCAGTTCTTTGGCCGCATGCTCCATGATTGTCTCAATGATCAGAGCAGCTGGCAATGAAGCTGCATTTACAGACATTTAATGACAATGTGATTAAAATAATTAGATAGTTAACAATACATTGTTAGTAAGGACATGGACTTCTACATATTTCTAGGTGCTATTTTCAGTGAAAGAAATGAACTGATATTTTAAGTGAAAGAAATTAATTGAAGGAAGAGAGGGGCGAAAAAGAGGTCCAATGTGCAAGTTGCATATTAAAATCTGACAGCAACTGGAAATCACAAAGAGTAAGAGATAAGACTGCTACCCTGTCAAAATTGTTACTAAAGAAAATCTACCCGTGAGTACCCTGGATGGAATCTGTCTAAAAGAAGTAAAAATGATACAAACGCATGTCGAAGTCTGACACACTGACCTTTGGGGTGCATAATTAGGTGTTTGGCAGTTTCCTTGAAAGTGTAATGAAGAAGACATACCAGTGTGTGGAGGATAAGAACAAACATTACATTAAACATATCACAACCAATTGCCAATGTTATAAAATCTGTTGGATTGAAATAGTGTCACTTATTTGGATCTAAATAAATACAAGAAGATATAATAACTTTTGAGCTGTGTAGATCCACACATACAAATTAGTACCATCATGTCTCTCCCTATCATTTCAACCCAAACATGTATACAAACATAAGCCTTTATACAAAGACAAACTGCAGATTCTAACCCTATTGACCCTATTAGAAAAAAATAAAAGTAACACTATAGCAGATACTGCTCTAGGGTGTTAAATATTAGACCTTTTACACATTATAGATCCCAATGAAGATAACTCTGAGGACTGGAGTCAGGTGACCAATTTACTTCCTTGCCACCTTTCCAGAACATTCTCTGGTAACTATTTTGTCTGTTTTTAGTTCTATTGCCAGTTTAGTTATTGTAGGCATGAAGCAGTATGGGGCTGATTAGAGCCTTCTGTCATACTCAATATTTAAACACATGCCAAACATGGCGAAGGGGTTACGGACGCAGTTCGTAATCCTGGATACCCACGTTCGAAACACATTTGCTGGCAATTTGGCAGCAGACCATTTTGCGTTGGTTGTTTATAAAATGGTATGGGTGCCAGTCGTTCAGAAAGCAATGGCAAGCTACTGAACGTGAGCTTTCCAAGAGATCACAACAGCAAAAAATGCTGGTGTTGACTGCAAAGTCCTGTAAAGGATATGTAACTTTTATAAGCATGGATGGTGTGTATACTTCATGGGAGTAAACTCACGACATATGAAATGAAATGCTTGAGAACAGCTGCTAGACTCATTAGAAGAGACAATCAAGATTTTTTGGGCACGTTATGAGAATAAATAAATTGGAGAACTTGGTGACAAATGGCAAGATTGAGGGGAAAAGAACAAGGGGAAGGCAGAGAAGTAAACATCTAGATGGCTTGGCCATATGGCATGGTCAACACAAGGTCATAGAGCTGATCCATGACTTTAGTGATCGTGTGAAAAGGCGAAACATGACCGTTCATGCTTATCAGCATGGCACATGATGATGATGATGAATTAGGCTTCATAATTAGGCAAATGATAGCATCAGAAAAATCAAAGTACCACTTCCTACATTCAATTTATAAAGAGACAATAAACACAGAGATTCTGACAGCTTGTGAGAATGAAGCCAATTAGTTACTGCTTCATGTCTACAATGATGAAACTGGCTATAGAACTAGAGAAAGTCAAGGCCATGGATTGATATATTCTTTCAAGGGTTTACCACATACATGGCAACTGAGCAGTCCAAGTGACATTTAAAAATAACTACAGTTAACGGCAAATGTTCACTACAAGCAATTGTCATTATGGGGTAGACAGACAGACATACAGACTGGCAGGATGACCTCACATATGTTACATATTGAAGTAATTAATTTGCTGCACCCATATCAACAATGACTATTAGGGAGTCAGCACTGCTGAATGGATAAGAACACTTGTTCTTAAACATCTGGTGTGCTGATGCTGATTTAGCGGGTTCAACCCCTACACTTGCCAGTTGGAATAAAATGTTGATTTCTGCACCTATATCAACAGCTTTCTTTGGTCATGTGATGAGAAGAGAGGCAGAGGCAGACCAAGAGAAATGATGCTGGACGGATTGAGACGGTGGCATGGAGGAATGTCATCAGCAGAGTTGATCCAGAACACCAAAGACTGAGATCTGTGGAGAGCCATGAATGCCTACGCCAGCCGGCACGGCACTTGATGATGATGATGATATCAACAGCGACTAAATGAAGTACCAGGGCATTTCATGAGAAGCAAAGACAGCCATTATAATACTCGCCACGTAGCCTATCCAGTGATTTAGAATATGAACTAGCACTATATATACAACACACACTGCATGGCATGAAACAGGGAGAATGAGGGATCTTGTCAAACAACACAGAACTGAGCACCTCCGGATATGTCCGGAGTGCAAGTATGATACCTCAACAGACCTCAACTAACTAAGTAACTAACTAACTAGCTAGCTAACTAACTAGCTAACTAACTAGCTAACTAACTAGCTAACTAACTAGCTAACTAACTAGCTAGCTAGCTAACTAACTAGCTAACTGACTACCTAGCTAACTAACTAGCTAACTAACTAACTAACTAACTAGCTAGCTAGCTAACTAGCTAACTAACTAGCTAACTGACTATCTAGCTAACTAACTAGCTAATAACTAGCTACCTAGCTAACAATCTAACTAACTAACTAACTAAATAACTAACTAACTAGCTAATTAACTAGCTAACTAACTAGCTATCTAACTAACTAACAAGCTAACTAACTACCTAACTAACTAACTAACTAACTAACTAACTAACTAGCTAACTAACTAGCTAGCTAACTAACTAACTAGCTAACTAACTAGCTAACTAACTAACTAGCTAACTAACTAACTAGCTAACTAAATAGCTAGCTAACTAACTAGCTAACTATCTAGCTAACTAGCCAACTAGCTAGCTAACTAACTAGCTAACTAACTAACTCACTCACTCACTAACTAACTAACTAACTAACTAACTAACAGGGGGCCAAGTTAAAGAGTGATACCAAGAGCCATTACTCATAAGTGACTGCTGCTTCCATCGACGATAAACTGTATTTTTCATGGAGGACTTTTGTGATGGCATTCTGGCAGCGACACTATGTGCAATGAAATGCTTTTACATCTGTCTGCGGTTTTTGTAGCATGAACTGCATTTTCAGAATAATGGCGGCTCAGCTTTGTTGTAGAACTGACTGGTTTTGCCTTATGCAGCAATGCGTGGCTGCTGGTTTTCTAGTGACTGCCGCTTCCATCCAAGATGAACTGTATTTTTTGTGGAGGACTTTTGTGTTGACATTCTGGCGGCGGCATTATGCACAGTGTACATATGCGGGCTGTTGGTTTGTTGAGACGCCTGTCTGTTCCACTTTTCACATGGAGCAGTGGGGAGCATTTTGTGTGATATTCACTGGCACAGGAATTGAGCATAATGGGGACGACCCATTGCTGTGAAGCTGGAACTGCGACTAACTAATTAAAACCAACAAAAAAAACCTTCAAATAAATGACAGCAACAGATATAAGCAGTGCATGACTTTCTTCCATTTATTCAATTAATTATTTTATTTCATTTAATCAATTAATATGTGCTTTTCCTTTTTTCATTCATCAAATCATGCCTAAAACTGTCACAGTTTACACATTCACATATTCACATACCTGGACCTCTGCAAGGCTGGCCTGTTGGTTTGTTGGTTTTCACCACAAGTCCACGGATATTCCAGTTAGGAATAAAGTAACCTAATAAAATATAACATGTTAAAGTTTCAAGAGACATGGAGTATTCTGAAGAATGTGCAAATGAATCAGCTATAATCAATAGTAAGAACAGCAAGAGAACAGGCACGTGGACAAAAGAAAATATTTTACAAATGTTTCTTACATAATTGTATACAAACAACATCAAAATACTGCTTTTAAAGTTGAAGCATGTAGATTTAATGTACTAAAGGATCTTAAAATATCTTTAATAGAGTGTAATTGCATTTACTTCACTACTAAAGATCTATACATATTTAAAAAAAGGTTAAAAGTAAGAGAAAGGTAAAAGGTTTCAGATATCTGCCAATTTGATAAAGAGAATTTATGGGTGTAAACAGTTTCCAGTAATGCTGTTTTGCAAATACAAATAGCTTCAATGATAGGGCTTTAATAAATGTTCAATAAGGTATATGGTGAAGATAAGGAAGAAGATAAGGCCCTAGAAGATATTGCTGCAGAGTTGTGATGTTCTGAGGAATATACATACACTAGGTACAATTCTCTTATCTTAGTTAAAACAATCCCTTTCTTAGTTTTGCTGTCTATTCTTTCCCAACTCTCAATTAGATATCTATTCATATTGCTACTGTGTGGTTTACTGAAGTGTTTGTGTTAGAACTGTAATATTCACAAAAGTCATCTCTCCCATGGTTGATCTTCAAGCTCATTGTATTATAATGATTCACACTATGTTTTAATCAAGGAAACACCAATAACAGACTTTTTTTAAAGCCAAGTATATTGTTGTGACATTTTCCGGCACAATATTTTTCTTCCCTTTATCTGCTCTTGGAGCATAGCCACTTAACTAACTCAAGCAAAGACAACATACCCTTTGCGATCTCCTGCCCTCTCACCATGTCATTACCAGGTTATTCATCTTTGTTTCTAATTTTTTTTCTCCTTATTTCATTTCTCCTATCACCTATTCCAGG
This sequence comes from Cepaea hortensis, assembly GCA_963921405.1. Classification (NCBI taxonomy): domain Eukaryota; kingdom Metazoa; phylum Mollusca; class Gastropoda; order Stylommatophora; family Helicidae; genus Cepaea; species Cepaea hortensis. The sequence continues at coordinate 118,521,566 of OY992880.1, forward strand.
ATGTGGGTGATCAATGGGAAATGTTGAAGAATTCAATCAGTTTGGCTGCAGAAACAACTATTCCAAAATTAAAGAAGGTGGGTTATAAGAAATGGATGACTGAAGAAATTTTACACCTAATAGAAACAAGAAGACTCAACAAAAATAATTCTGCCAAATATGAAGAAATTCACAGACAAGTCAGAATATTATGAAAGGAGGCAAAAGAAGCATGGCTTGAGGAAAAGTGCTTAGAAATTGAAAAACAACACAACAGTCAAAATACCAAATTAGTGCACAAAAGAATTCATGAACTTACTAATAAAAGAACAAGTATATCAACAGGCTGTCTAAAAACTAAAGATGGCAAAATCATAATAGAAAAAGATCACATTATACATGAATGGAAAGATTATGTGAAATACCTTTATGAGGATAACAGAGAGGAACAGTACATTAGATTTAATAATGAAGGACCGCCAATTGTGAAGATGGGGGTTTGAAATGTTCTTAAGCATATGAAAGCTGGCAAGACCCCCGGTGCAGATAATATCACAACAGAAATGATTAAAGCTTTAGAAGAATATGGATTAGATCAAGTCACCAGACTGCTGAACACATTATATGATACTGGAGGTATACCTTTTGAATTATGTAACTCTGTATTTATTGCAATCCCAAAGAAATCAGGAGCCTTGGAATGTGATCAACCTAGAACAATTAGTATAATGAGTCACATCACACAAATTTTGCTACGAATTATCATGCAAAGAGTGAGGAAGAAATTACAATCTGAAATAGGGGAAGAACAATGTGGGTTTGTGGAAGGAAAGGGTACAGTAAATGCTGTGTATATGCTGCGAACAGTTATTGAACGTGCTATAGAAGTAAACAATGTTATACATCTTTGCTTTATTGACTACACAAAGGCTTTTGATAGAGTTAGACACGTCAACATGGTGGATATGCTTGCAGATCTACAAATTGATGGGAAAGACATTAGACTTATAAAAAACATATATTGGAAACAACAAGCTGCCATAAGGATTGATAATGAAGTGGGACAATATCAGCCTATTAAGAGAGGTGTTAGGCAGGGATGTGTAATGTCTCCAGATCTTTTTTCCCTGTACAGTGAAAATATTTCCAGAAATGTAGAAGAAATAAATGGAATCAGCATTGGAGGACGAAACATCAATAACATTAGATATGCAGATGATACAGTATTGATTGCAGACAATGCGCAGGATCTGCAACAATTAGCAGGTGCGGTTGTTGTACACAGTGAGCAGCTGGGGTTGGAATTAAATTGTAAAAAGACACAGGTTATGGTCGTCACTAGGAAGAACGAAGTACCACAATGTAATATACAAGTAAATGGGAATATTCTTCAACAAGTGAATCGGTACAATTATCTCAGAACAGTCATAACATCTGATGGGAGATGCCTTGAAGATATTAGAACAAGAATCGCCATGGCGAAAGTAGCCTTTAACAAGATTAAAAACATTTTGACCAATAAAAAGATGTCAACTGAAACGAGAAAAAGAGTGTTGTGGGGATACATAGAGCCTGTTCTTATGTATGGATGTGAAACTTGGACAATATGCAGTCAAGCTGAAAAATATTTGATGGCTGTAGAAATGTAGTTTCTGAGGAAAATGCAGAGAATACCATGGACAGATAGAAAAACCAATGACCAAGTACTACAGGAGACAAATGAAAATCGTAAATTGATTAGAGAAATTAGACGTAGACAGTCAAAATTTTTTGGACATGTTATGAGAAGAAATGGATTGGAGAACTTAGTGACAACTGGCAAGGTCGAAGGGAACAGACCAAGGGGAAGACCGAGAGGAAAATAGCTGGATGGCTTGGCAACATGGCATGGACGAGACAGGAACACTGAACTGATCCATGACTCTGGTGATCGAGTGAAATGGCGAGTCATGACCGCCCACGCTTTCCGGCATGGCACATAATCAATCGATTGATCACCTATACAGTCTTTGCAAGTTCACTCTTAGTTCTAACATGCATGGTGTTCATTCTGAAGATGTTCCTACGTGAAACGAAGTAAGTAAGTGATCCTGTAATTCAGTGCTCCAGCAAGTCAATGATTCAGTAAGTCACTGATCCAGTAAGTCAGTGATCCACCAAGTCATTGCTCCAGTAAGTCAGTGCTCCAGCAAGTCAGTGATCCACCAAGTCAGTGCTCCAGCAAGTCAGTGATCCACCAAGTCAGTGCTTTAGCAAGTCATTGCTCCAGTAAGTCAGTGCTCCAGCAAGTCAGTGGTCCAGCAAGTCAGTGCTCCAGCAAGTCAGTGCTCCAGCAAGTCAGTGCTCCAGCAAGTCAGTGATCCACCAAGTCAGTGCTCCAGCAAGTCAGTGCTCCAGCAAGTCAGTGATCCACCAAGTCAGTGCTCCAGCAAGTCAGTGCTCCAGCAAGTCAGTGATCCACCAAGTCAGTGCTCCAGCAAGTCAGTGATCTGCCAAGTCAGTGCTCCAGCAAGTCAGTGATCCACCAAGTCAGTGCTCCAGCAAGTCAGTGATCCACCAAGTCAGTGCTTTAGCAAGTCATTGCTCCAGTAAGTCAGTGCTCCAGCAAGTCAGTGCTCCAGCAAGTCAGTGCTCCAGCAAGTCAGTGCTCCAGCAAGTCAGTGCTCCAGCAAGTCAGTGCTCCACCAAGTCAGTGATCCAGCAAGTCAGTGCTCCAGCAAGTCAGTACTCCAGCAAGTCAGTGATCCACCAAGTCAGTGATCCACCAAGTCAGTGCTCCAGCAGGTCAGTGATCCACCAAGTCAGTGCTCCAGCAAGTCAGTGATCTGCCAAGTCAGTGCTCCAGCAAGTCAGTGATCCACCAAGTCAGTGCTCCAGCAAGTCAGTGATCCTGTAAGTCAATGCTCAAGCAAGTTAGTGATCCTGTAAGTCAGTGCTCCAGCAAGTCAGTGATCCACCAAGTCAGTGCTCCAGTAAATCAGTGATCCTGTAAGTCAGTGCTCCAGCAAGTCAGTGATCCTGTAAGTCAGTGCTCCAGCAAGTCAGTTCTCCAGCAAGTCAGTGCTCCAGCAAGTCAGTGATCCACCAAGTCAGTGCTCCAGCAGGTCAGTGATCCACCAAGTCAGTGCTCCAGCAAGTCAGTGATCCACCAAGTCAGTGCTCCAGCAAGTCAGTGATCCACCAAGTCAGTGCTCCAGTAAATCAGTGGTCTCCTTTCAGCTTTCTTTGCATTGTTTAATAGCTTTTCTAGACCAGCCTCCTTACAACTTGGTTGGCTGAGTGATTCTGTTTTTTTATTTCTATGAGAATATGAGGTGAGATACAAGATCAACCCTCTTTATATGCTTCTTACAACAGGCATGGTAGGTTACAATATTACTGTTCCTTGTTTTCCATAACAGCCACTGTAACACACATGCGGGCTTCCGGTCCAATATGGCGGAAAGGCAGTTGAGCTGTAAAGGCCTCTGGAGTGTTTTTCCTTCCGGCTATGGCTTGCTTATGCATTTTCCTTATGTTGGACTGATAATGCATGGTTCCGTAGCCCAGATACTGACTTAAGTGCTTGGAGCGACCCTGTGAGCTGTGGATTTCGTGTGGAGTGCTTTTACATCTGTCCGCAGTTGTTTGTATTATGAACTGCATGTTCAGAAAATGGTGGCGGCTGGTTGCTGAACTAGCTAGTTTTGCATGGAGTAATAATGTGTGTGAAGCTTCTGCTTTTCTAGTGACTGCTGCTTTCTTTGACAATGAACTGTAATTTTCATGGCAAACTGTTGTGTTTATATTCTGACATTATCCTTATGTATGTACTTGCTTGTGCGTGCTATTGGTTTTCTGGTACTGCTGTTTGTTCCACTTTTCACATGGGGCAGTGAGGAGCATTTTGTGTGATATTTACTGGCACAGGAACAGAGCATTATAGCAGTGCTTTGCTTAGAAACTGTAGCAGTAGCTAGCTAGCTAACTAACTAGCTAGCTAGCTAGCTAACTAACTGACTAGCTAGCTAGCTAGCTAACTAACTAACTAACATACATGCGTGCCATTACATACCTTGATCTAACATGTGCAACAGCTCTTGGGCCAGGAAAGGAGGTCGGAATCCACTGTCCACATATAGCTCAAAATCAATGACATTCATTTTGCCATCACGATTAAAGCCTGCCTGTAAATTTTTACACAAAGTTAATTCTTTTTATTATTTAATATTTACGAGAGAAATTCTTAGTATTACTACATTATAGGAACTGTAAAATGCATGAACTGTTTCTTATCAAAAGTGCAATAGACAAAGAACATAATATTTGCATATTAACAAAAGAAATACATAGTGTTACTACAATTACAAGAACTGTAAAACATGTTTATTGTTTCTATAGTAATGTAAAAATTTAACAAAGTTAACTTGTAACATCACCATCAAGAGCCTTGCTAGCTGGCGTTCATGTCTCTCTACAGATCTCAGTCTGCTGATATTTGTCCATGTCACTGTCTCAGTCCATCCAACATCATTTCTATTGGTCTGCCCCTGCCTCTATTCCCCTCGATCTTCCCAGTTGTCACAATATTCTCTAATGCCTCTCTTCTCATCACATGACCAAAGGAAAGCGTTTGTCTCATTCTTATCGTTGAATATAATGTTCTTGTTTCATTAGCCTCTTTCAGGCAGTTGTTGTTAGTAACTTTAGCAGTCCAAGGAATTTGCAACATTTGTCTCAGAAGTCACAACTCTGTTGCCTCCAAGTTCTTCCTAATTTGTTAATTTACATTCCAAGATTCACTGCCATACAGGAAAAAAGGTTCTATATAGCATTTAACCACTCTCTTTCTTACATTCAATGATATTGACTTACTGCATAAAATACTTTTCATTTTCTGAAATGCAGCTTCTGCTTGACATATTCTGTTCTTAATCTCTGTTTTGCACCTTCCATATGATGTTATAAATTCCCCTAGGTATTTAAAATTATCCACTCGGTTAAGAATATGGAGAAAATATATGCATTTAACAATGCAAATATAGTTTGTCTTTCAAATTTATTCCAGAAATAGCAGACAATGAGTTCTAAACAAAGGAAATATAATTTTTTTTAAACTTATGAAAATTAGCTACAAATTTCTGATATATAACAATTCTAACATCAGAAACAAAAAAGTTTAAGATAAAGCAATAACAACATTCTATCAGGAACAAAAACAATCTGTGGTAAAGTAACTATAAGATTCTGAGATTGAGTAACGGGATGATATAAACTTTACACATTTGTTATATAAATGTAACTATATAATCCAAATACAAAATTACACTATCAACATAAATCTATAAAATATGTTCCACAGTAGCTAAACAATAACAACATCAAGAAAAACAATATTTTCTGATCAAGAAATAACTATAGCACTCTGAAATAGAGCAACAGGATGATTTAAAATTACATATTTCTGACATAAATATAACTATATAATCCTGATACAAAACAAGGCAGTCAAAATAAATATTTAAAATACACTCTACAATAAATACAGTTCCCTACAAAAGATAACGAGAATATCCTAAAATCAAAGTAATCAAGGTCCCACGGGACACTAGGTTGACGTATGCTGACCAGTATAACCTTAAACCTGTTGAGGAAACATTCATTACCAGCCAAGGCACAGTTCCAGCCAGACCGCATGTGCTGCAGTCAATCACGACCTAGTTAGATCCTAATATACCTTTGGTAGGTGTGAAGTTTCAGTATTTGTCTTGTACAACATGCAGGTTTCTGAGACTGGGGGGAGGAGGAGAGATCTTAAGCACAATCTAAAGGATATAGTGCTGTGGCACCAGGTCAGAAAGAAATTCCCTGAACTATCCTCATTCCAATAGATGACATTGTTTGTTAGGGCGCAGACGACCTGAATGTCAATGCATCAAACTTAAGAGTTGAAGCTCAGTCTTCTAGAGGAATCACAACCACCCAACCAACCTGTCAATAAACCAACCAACCGACACAGCAACCAGCCAGCCAATCAATCAACCAAGTAATCACAGACAAAAATCAAATATTTATGTGGAATAATACAAAAGGCAAGTCTTCATACAATGCTCTTTATATAATTGATATGTATGACAATTTAAAGGCCCGAAAGTCTCCATGGTGAAGTGATCAAGCCATCTGACTCAGGCTTCGAAGGATGTGAGTTCATTTCCGGGCCATGCTCTTCAGTTCATGAGTGCATTTATTCCTGAGACTCCTGAGGGTCGTCGCTGGAGCTACAGAGTTTGTGCTTTGTGTCACGCTTTCGTACTGCGGAAAGAGACTGAGCCATATGGGAAAAACACCCAGTGCAATGAAGTCGACATTGTCAACTTTTAAGCAACGTTTTTGATTTAAAGGTCCAAACAATGATTATATACATTTACATTGGAACAGTTTTAGTCTTATCTGCAGTAATAATAATGTTAATGTGTGTTGATAGACTCTTTAATACCTTATATCGTCCAATCAGAGGGGATCGCTTGCCAATCAGTTTCATGTTGGTGCTCATATTGACACATACACGAACAGGCCTGAAGACATATATAATAACAGTTCTTAAAATCTTCTGGGTCAGCTGTACTTTTCATTTGACAATCTGGAACAGAAGAAACTAAGGTTACAGCTGTCTGAAGCACTTTAATTGTCTGACTTTAGTTAGTCAGTCAACAGATAATCCTCACTGCACATTGAACCATTCAGTCCATAAGTGCTCAGATCTCCTTCACAGTAAATCCCACAGCGTGTAGCGGCTAACGACGCCAGTTCTGTGTTGGTTTATTAATCTTCTTTGGCTTCATGCGTAGTGTTGTTTGGCTACACCTCTATTAACTTGCTGTTCTCGCAGTCTGACCATGGATGTAGATTCACAGTCATCACTTGATTATCACAAACAATTTACTTCTCGTAGAACATTCAGTATATCATCCTGGTCTATGGCTTGTCCGCTATCTACAGTAGCCTTACTTGCAAGCCTGTCAGCCTGCTCATTTCTTTGGACACTTGCAATGAAACTAATCTTTGCCAGCCATGACCACTCCAGAGACAACAACCACTGTCTTCGGGCCCACCCCATTGCTCTCTTCCTCCTGAGTCATCAAAGAAACATGCCTGAGTGAAGATCTGTGTTTAGAGCTATGTAATTGATTTATTTACTGCCATTGCTTCCATAGTCAGACTACTTGTGGTCAAGTTGTATAGAAAAAATAGATGGCACTGCTCACAGTTTAATCAGTAATATTTTTTCATGGATAAGGGAAGTTATGCTGCAGCAGGATATAACAATACAAAATAAAAAGTGTTAGATATGTGTAACTCCTGCGAAAAAAATAAACTACCTGTTTGTAGTTAATAATTTTTCAGCCGCATGTTTTGTAATATTTCTTTGTTTATTTTCTTTGGAGCCATGATACTCTACATTTATGTCTATACAACCACATTTTTAAGACTTCATTTACGCATTTCATTTATTCATTGCCTATGTTTCTGCACCATACAATGAAGAAGAGCGTATGTTAATTTTTAAAAGACAGATTAAATCATAAGATGACTTGCCAACATTAAATGTAAACATCTGTGACAGAGTCGGTGGTATAACCATCGTTTTTTTTTTTTTCAATATTAAATGTTACCATTAAAATGACTGTACATATAAGTAGAAAGATCGATGGATGAATTAGGGCACCAGCCAAACCAGGAAAATTGGGCTGGAGTTGGTCTCACCATACAATTGGGCTGATTGGCAATAAAGCCGTGGCCATAATTTTTAGCTGGGACGAAACTGACAAAACCCTGTCTTATTAAAACATCAGGTCTGATGGGAGATGGTAGGATACTGAACGAGAAAAAAAAGCATTTTAAAATAGAGATGAACCATACCTCTCAGCAATATTAGCCAAGACTTTAACAAAGTTTGTGGTTCAAAGGGCCCCGATTCCCACAGTGAAGTCAAGTGTTTCAAAGGAGACTGGATTGGTGCTGATCGAAGCTACACCTGGCTGCAACAACGTACCAACAAACAATGACTTAATCGCCATTCACATTTCCATCATCGCTTGCTTGCCACCTCATTCTTTATATAGAAATAACTGACAATAATAAGTGCTGCCTGGCACCTAACTTTAGTGAAAATCAAGCACTGACCATTGAAACACTTAGTCAAGAACATTGACACTTTAATTTAATATAAGAGTAAGGCTCTACCCAAGTATCCAGTGTGGAAAGCAGTGTGAATCATCGTCAACTGAGGAGGAGAAACCAGACTTTGAGAACCACGAGTGCTAGCTGCGAGGACAGGAAGCCAAAGATAAGTGGCAGAATTCCTGTCTTCTACAGCACCTTAACTACATATTAAGATTTGGCCTAGAACCAAAGATTTCAGTCTGTGATTAAGACTTTTAAAGAGCGTACTAGCTCATAAAACATATTTACCAAACTCTACAAAAACATTAGTAGCCTTATTATAACATCTTCAGTGACATATTTAAAACCCCACTAAACTCTGTAGGTGTTTCTCCTGTGGAGACCACTTAGTGTGTTAAATAAATAAAACCTATTTGTAGTCTTAAGCTGTTATCAGATGACTCTGTTCTATCTGTACTTAAACATAGCAAATTGATCCAGTGAGAAAGGGTGAAATTTTGTACTAAATTATTGTCTTCCTATCTCAGTGTTGTGAGAAAGTGTATGACAGGGGGCTCTTTTACTTCCCAGGATTAATGTAGCAGGATAATTCAGCATACAGCCTATACTCTCAATGCTGTTGGTCGCCTTACTTTCCTTCGCTTGGTCACTGTTTAGAAGTCTAGATCATCTCTGGGGTCTGTACATTCATACAGCCTAGATTTACAAGCCATTTTGATCTTCTCTTCGGCAGTGAATAGTCTGTCATTCAGAAGTCTACTTGTCGCTAATTTTGTGTGGGAACTCTATCAATAGTTAGTGAACACGCTTCAACATCCTTATGACAGAAATGACTACAGCAGGATAAACAAACACAAAGTTGAGTAATTAATAGTAAGCACCACATTGACTCATCATAAACAATATTAGATATGCTGACGATACCGTGTTACTAGCAGAAAGTGAGCAAGAGTTGCAAGACCTAGTGGAAGAAGTAAACAGGCACAGTGCAGAATGTAGCTTTGATATTAACATCCAAACAACAAAAACTATGATAATTAGCAGTGAAAAGGAAAGGTCATCAATGAATATCACAGTAAACGGGCAGATACTAGAACAAGTAACAATTTTTCTTATCTTGGACATATAATAACAGATGATGGCAGAAGAGAAATGAAAATCAAAAAGAGAATAGGAATGGCCAAAAATGCTTTCAACGGCATGAAATCAGTATTAACATCTAGAGAGATTAATAATGCATTAAAAATGAAAATTGTCAAACGCTACGTATATTCAATGCTACTGTATGGCGCAGAAGCCTGGACATTGAACAAGCAACTAGAAAGTTGCATAGAGGCCCTGGGGATGTGGATATACAGACGAATAGGTCGTATTTCATGGAAACAAAAACAATCAAATGCAGAGGTCCTAGAAAAGCCGGGAATGAAGAGAGGGTGATGAAAGCAATAAAGAGGAGACAAGTGAAATATTTTGGCCACGTTAACAGACATGATACCCTTATAAAAACCATAGTGGAAGGCAAGGTTGATGGCAAGTGAGCAAGAGGTAGTCAACGATACAAATGGGAGGATAACATCAAGAGATGGACGAATATCAGCCTGACAGAATGTACAGTCAAGGCGAGAGACAGACAGTGTTGGAGATCCATTGCAGCCAACCTTCATTGCGGAGATGGCACCTGACTGATTGACCACATTGACTAGCAGCTGCAGCAGTGTGCTGGCCAGCCTGCCTGCCTGCCTAGTGGTCATGTGTTTGAATCTCTTCTGAGGCAGGGATTTGTTTCCATGACCTGGTTTGGCAAGTCCACCAAGCCCAAAATGGGTACCAGAACATTTGCTAGGAAGTAAAGGCAGCCAGTGTGATATGGACTAGATCATCCACAGAGAGCCGACTGGTCTAACAATATGGAGCTAGCAGCATTTACTGATGGTGTGAAAAGGGGTCCTCATCACACAGATCCTATGCAATAAGCAAACACGATACCACCTCATCTTTTGGCTAAAAATCTTCATGAAACAGTAAGGAGGTAGGGAAAACATGCAATTATAAACACAAACTGAAATAAATAACTGAACAGAAAAATAAATATGACAAAAGGTAAATGATAATTAAGCCTAAAACAAATGAAAAGATACATTAATCGTTTTGAATTTTTATTTTTAATGTTTATCTTTCAGACAGAAAACATCTAGAAAACACCTGGCTAGAAAACATCTAGAAACGGAACACCAACATCCAGAAACATCAAGACTTTGCAGGTGAACATCTGGTTGGGAAAGTGACTACCACTTCCATCAAGGATGAATGGTATGTTTGTGGAGAACATTTGTGGTGACATTCTGGTGGTGGCATTATGCACAGTGTGCCTGAGCGGGCTGTTGTTTGTCGAGACTCCAGTCTTTTCCACTTTTCACATGGGGCAGCGAGGAACATTTTATGTGATATTCATTGGCACAGGAATGGAGCATAATGGGGACGACCCGTTGCTGTGATGTTGGAACCGAGACTGAACTGAACTGAACTTTCAAATTGTTTCTTTATCTATCTATCACTGCAGGTTCACTCAAGGTAAAGTGTTTCTGTTTTTCATTAGCCTAACGTTCTAGAATCTAGAATTACTAATAACTATAATACATTTGCTTCACAATCCAATAAAACTATGGAATTATGAATAAACATTATTCTAATTATTAACATAGTTTGTAAATGATAATAATAATTGTTTCCAGTAATTAAGGTTATACATTTTAGAATTAAAGGACACTTTTACAAGTAAAAAGAAATTCAAAGAACTTTATACTACCAAAGAGTTTTTGAAAAAAAAAAACAGATCTTCTTCTTCTTATAGTCTATGTCATGTGGCATTGGTAATTATGTCTGTCTAGAGTCTTCTGCCTCATGTACTGCCAATTATTTCTGATACTGTTGTTCCTGTAAATCATGATGTCAAACTGTCCAGCATATTCTTTCTTGCTCTTCCCCTCCAACTTTCCAATTGTGATGACATACTCTAGCTGTCTCCTTCTCATGGTATGCCAAAAGAATGTGGACTGCCAACTTCTGATGCGAGGAACCAACTCTGTTTGTGAGTTAACATCTTTCAAGATATTGTCATTACTCTTTCTATCTGTACACAGCGTTCTCATTATTATTCTATAAAGCCTCATCTCCGCAACTTCCACATAATTCCTCACTTGTCTGCTAATTGTCCATGATTCTCTTCCATACATCAGGATTGGCTCAATATAGCTCTTTGGAACTCCTTTTCTCACCTCCATTCACAAAGATAAATTTCTGAGAATATTTCAACTTATGAAATACTGCTTTTGCTTGGTCTTTTCTACATTTAACTTCCTTAACATTTTCCACTGGCTGTTATTAAGTACAAGAATACGGAAATACATTTATTTGTTTCAGATTGACACCAATCACTTTGATGTTGTATTTGGGAATACTGTTTGTTTGAACAGATGTCAAAACCAATGCCACATGTCATGGACCATCAGAAAATGACATCATATATTATTATAATACCCCACCTTGGTCCCGAAGTAGTGAACTAAACATTTTATCTTCTCAGATAAATATGACTTATTATGAGCTTTTGTGTGCATGCTACATACAAGTTAAACATCCTACGAGACTTGGAAATCATAAACAGTAGGCTATGACCGGCAAAAATTTGCAAAATTAGAAAGTCTACCCAAAGTACAATATTAGCATGCAAATCACTTATGCAGACAGCAAGGGAAACCACCACATAAACTGACCAAGAATAAACTTAAAGAATTTAACAAATGCATTTTTAGAAGCATAACATATTTAAAGACCTTCTATCTAGCCCTTGGATTGAATAACCTGTAATGACACTATCTTCTCCCTTACTCTTATCCAAAACTTATGTAAATAAATTTAAGTACAAAAGTATATATAGCAATAATAACTTGTTCACCTTTTTGTGACATAGCTACCTAGTGTAGCTGCTGCAGCCATGATACTGGAGTATAGTGCTTTCCCTCCAAAAGCCCCTCCAACACGGCAACCAATCATATTGATGCTTTTAAACAGAATAAACCACAATTTATTCGAGAACATTTGATACGTATTCAAACAAATATTATCTTACCAACAGTGATAAGTGCCTGTGTGCTACCTGAGCCTATAAGAGAAGCAGCTAAGGAGGCTTAGGAGGGTTGGAGTCAGTCTGGCTACCTCACCCTATAGACAAGTTTAGCCACAAAATCCAACCAATCATGAACAAGTATACAAAAGGCTTGTGGTGAGTTGGTTAAGGGCCTGTCTCCATTGGGAGATGACAGGCAGATAAAGCATTTTCAATCTTTGCCATTCTTTATCTTCAATCAATCAGGTGCCGTCTCCACAATGAAGGTTGGCTGCAATGGATCTCCAACACTGTCTGTCTCTCGCCTTGACTGTACATTCTGTCAGGCTGATGTTTGTCCATCTCTTGATGTTATCCTCCCACTTGTATCGTTGTCAACCTCTTGCTCGCTTGCCCTCAACCCTGCCCTCCAGTATGATTTTTATAAGAGTATCATGTCTTTTAATGTGGCCAAAATATTTCACTTGCCCCCTCTTTATTTCTTTCATCAACCCTCTCTTCATTCCCAGTTTTCCTAGAACCTCTGCATTTGATTGTTTTTGTTTCCATGAAATACGATATATTCGTCTGTATATCCATATCTCCAGGGCTTCTATGCGACTTTCTAGTTGCTTGTTCAATGTCCAGGCTTCCACACCATACAGTAGTGTTGAATATACGTAGCATTTGACAATTCTCAGTTTTAATGTGTTGTTGATTTCTCTAGATGTTAATACTGATTTCATACCGTTGGAAGCATTTTTGGCCATTTCCATTCTCTTTTTGATTTCTATTTCACTTCTGCCATCATCTGTTATTATATGTCCAAGATAAGAGAAACTTGTTACTTGTTCTAGTATCTGCCCGTTTACTGTGATTTTCAATGATGATCTTTCCTTTTCAATGCTAATTATCATAGTGTTTGTTTTTTGGATGTTAATATCTAAGCCACATTCTGCACTATGCATTCTTTATCTTAAGCTTTTCAATCTTTGTCATTCTTTATCTTTAGCATTTCAATCTTTGCCATTCTTTATCTTTAGCATTTTCAATCTATTTCTTTTGTTTGTTTGTTGCATATGTCTTACAGAACGTTGCAGTCAACACCGGCATTTTTCAGCTGCTGTTGATGTACTAGGCAAGATTATGCTCAGTAGTTTGCCATTGCTTTCTGAGCGACCGGCTCACATACCCCATAAGTTACCGAAGCTGCGAGAACCTCTACCATTCTCGCGCACATCACATTACTCATGAGAGTATACAAGATTACGGAGAAAGACATAAACTAATAGGCCAGGGAGACCAGCTACTACAAGACCAATTACTACAAGAAACAAATGAAAATCATAAATTTATTAGAGAAATTAGACGTAGACAGTCACAATTTTTTGGACATATTATGAGAAGAAATAAATTGGAGAACTTGGTGACAACTGGCAAGATCGAGGGGAAGAGAACAAGGTAAAGATAGAAGTAAATACCTGGATGGCTTGACTATGTGGCACGGTCAAGACAAGAACACTGAGCTGATCTTTGCCATTGTTTAAATTTATCATTTGCAATCTTTGCTATTCATTAACTTTAGCATTTTCAATCTTCTTGGCAGTCCAAATGTTCTCCAAACCCTTACTTTCTACTCACAATGTGATGAAAAATAATGTGGTTTTTATATGAATTTCTTTCTGCCACTGTGAATTTGTCTTAATCAACCTTAGGATTCTCAGAATTCTATGTATTAATGGGTTCACGCACACAACTATCTGGAGCAGACATCATTAATCATGACTCTCTAGTCTAGCCCTCTCTGTCATTTGATATGTTGATGAAATTTGTGTTGCTTATATTATTATTTGTTACCCAGCTGTGTCAGCTTTCAGCAAACATCTTTCTCTGCCTCTCTTGATTGTTTTCTTTTTCTTTTAGTTTGTTTGCTTTTAACTTGAGAGCATATTCCACACTTATGCTACTACTACTTGTAGTTGTAACTGCAAGTGATTGCACAGGATTGATTTTGTGTAAGGCTTAGCTTTCCCTACTACCAGTGTCCCCTGCCTTCAGGACAACACTCTCCACGTATACTGCTAATGTATAGGACTCTTCTCTATGCCATAGAGGCATGTTGTTCATATGTAGCTAGCCCATAATTTATAGACCAACTGACACTCAGTTATAGCGAAGACAGCCTTTTGCAAGATGGAAAACATATTAACCAATAATAAGATTTCAATTTCAATGAGACAAAGAGTGTTGACAAGCTACATAGGACCTGTTCTTTTGTATGGATGTAAAGCATGGACAATGAGCAGATGAGCTGACAAACATCTAATGGCAGTGGAAATGTGGTTTGTGAGAAAAATGCAAAGGTACCATAGACACACATTAAAACCAATGAACAAATCCCACAAGAAACAATTCAAAACTGTAAACTGATTAGAGAAATTTGACGTAGACATTAACAAGTTTTTGAGAAGAAATAAACTGGAGAACTTGATGACAACTGACAAGACTGGGGGGAAAAAGAACAAGGGGAAGGCAGAGAAGTAAATATCTAGATAGCCTGGTCACATGGCATAAATGTGACAAAAACACAGAACTGATCTATGACTGTGGTGATCGTATGAGATCGCGAAACATGACTGCCCATGCATATCGGCATGGCACATGCTGATTAGTAGGTAACGAGGTCAATACCATGTCGGTGCCTTCACATCCCAAAACATTTCATAATACCAATTTTAGACTAAAATGAAGCTTAGTGACTAATTATCAACGTGAAAAATGTATCCTTTGTTAACTTTGTTACAGAAAAGATATTTACTGGTAGTTATTTTGACTTAAGAATAATTAATTTAGATAAGGCACAGAAAGACTGAAGGCATAATCACTGCATGTAAGATACTTTATAGGATATAACAATAAAAAAAACTATATGACTCACTAGTTCCAGGGTTTCCCAATAATGTCAGCTGAAGACTTCTGATTCATATCTGCCATTTGTGTGGATGAATATAAATCTATGCCATCTTCTGTGGGCACGGCTACAGAAATCTGAATTAAACAGGAAACATTATTTATTTCAACTGTAAATTTTTCTATAGATTTTACTCTTCTACTCTTTGATATTAAAATGTTTATAATATTCTTATTTTTTGCATTATTGGCACATATAATATCTTGATATACAAAGTGAAAAGCACTGAGCTGTCTCACAGGAAATCGAACCCTTGACAACTGTAACAGGCAAGTGTGGTCCCACTATACTTTGTGGATGCCTGATCTTATATTCTCATATTTTTTAATACATTTAATTAACTCTTTTTCTACCAATAAATTCATCTCATGTTTAGTTTTGTCTATTCCATACAGGATACATTTTTGACAATTCTCAGACTGCTTTTATATTAATTAGCTATATCTAATTTTGTCAGTGACTCATGTCATGTAATAATCTTATTTTAACTTTTCCAGATTCAACCATGTATTGCCTTGTGTGCAACTCCTTGGAATAGAAATAGTTAAAATTATTACTACCTGGAAATGAAAGAGTCAAAAGTGGAAAAACAGTAAAATATATGGAAGTTAACTGCTGATGATGATGATGATGATTGATGATGATTGATGATGATTGATGATGATGATGATGATGATGATGATGATGATGATGATGATGATGATGATGATGATGATGATGATGATGATGATGATGATGATGATGATGATGATGATGATGATGATGATGATGATGATGATGATGATGATGATGAACTGTAACCTCATGAATATTTTTAGAATGAGCAAGCTGCTGCCTAAATCTAAGCCTGCAATTTTAACTTAATGTTTTAATTTTGTGGTTTGTTCATGCAATTATCATCATCATCAACATCTTCCAATTTTGACCTCAAGTGTCATGGGGAGGAATAATTGGCACCCCCAAGCACCTGATGGGTGGCACTGGATAGTGTCATTTCATGTGATTGTACAATTTCCTTGATGTCATCAATCCATTTTCTTTTCGGACGACCTCTTGCTCTCTTAGATCTTCTTTGATGTAGAGCTACTATACTAGCTGCATTCTAATGAGATAGCCAAACCATTTGATCTTCTACCTTTCAATATATGTGACCCGAGGTATTGATCCCACTGTTTGATAACATCATATCTCATTTTGTCTCAGATGGTTAAGTTGACAGCTCTCCTCAAGCATCTCATTTCACAGGTGTTGAATTTTCATAAGTGTGATTTGGATAATGCCAAAGTTTGACATTGGTAGCATACATGCAATTACCAATAAATAAAATATTTGACACAAAGAAGAAAGTTGGAGAACTACTGCTGTAGGAGACAGAAAACTTATTATAAGCAACATTAGAAGTTCAAAATCAAAACAAAGCTAGATGTTCAGTAATGAAAATTTAAAGATTAAAAACAGGCTTGAACATGATATGAAAAGTCTTGTCAGACAAAGAAAGAGGTTAACTACCAAAAACAAAGAAAGATTCATTGCTGAAAGAACAACTTAAAATACCTCAGAAATCGGAGTGGGTTCGCCTGATGGCAAGGGGCACTTGTAATAGGGAAAGCTAAACCACATGCAAATATCAGTCCAGTACACTAGAAGTAGTAGCACGTGTATGGACTAAGCCTGAGTTCAAAGTGAGCATGTAAATAATAACTTAAAATAGTTATAGTAATTTGCATATCCTTTACAGAATGTCGCAGTCAACCCCAGAATCTTTTGGCTGTTGGTTATTTCTTGGCAAGTTTATGTTCAGTAGTTTGCTATTGCTTTATGAATGACCGATACTCATACCATTATATGAAAAGTAATGTAAGGCGTTCTACTTTGAAATTGTTTGCAGCTGTATTCCGAACATCGTATGAGGGATTACAAATTGCTTCTGTACTCTCTTTGTCACAGAGCCGGCAAAAGAGTAATAATACTGAGAAAGATGTGTTTGCAAAGTAGAATGAAAAGTTTAGTTAGTTTGATTGATTGATTGATTGATTGATTTAGGAACCGACATCACAGCATTTGGGACATTCCCATAAGCACTCCGTCCCCATCCTCAGCAGCCAGCGAAGAGTTCCAACACTAATAGTTCCAGTATCAATCTAATTATATGTCCGTCTCATCTTTCCTCTGAGCGTCGATCGTCGGCCAGATCCCCTCATCACACCTCGCTGTCTCATTCTTACCAGACTATGGTGATCCATTTGATCCTCCGAGGTGTACACGTGCTCCCACAAGGCCGCAACCATGTCTGTCTTGTCATGCATCAATACTCCACCAAGTTTTGTTGAGCCAGCCAATCTGTCCGCCTGTTCATTCCCCAGCACACCGGCATGCCCCGGAGAAAAGATCCAGGTGATGCTTGCTACCCGTGACCTCCGAAGCGAAGCAAGCCACTCTGCACGAAGCTTGCTTGTTCTCACCCTCCTCAGCATGCTTTCTGAGTCAGTTACAATCACAATGTGTGTATGTGTCGTGTTCTCTATCCAGCAATATTACTTAGTTTAGTTTAGTCAACGGATAAACATCACGGCACATCGGTGTAACCCATAAGTGCTCCATTCTACTCCTAACTCAAGCCTGAGTTCAGTGCACGAACTCTATAGCACCGGCGAGGATCCTGAAATACTTTGGGTAGACTTTCTTTAACTCAAAATTTTGCCCAGGCATCATAAGGCTACTCTTATTTCGATTTCCAACTGCCAAGGGATTTTTTACATGCACAACAACACATATGGGAGTCGGATCTCACTACCCAGAGATGAGGGCAAATTTTGTTACTAGAAGTCCACATGAAAAAAATCCCTCACCGGGGCTTGAACCCGGGACATCCAGCACTCGAGACCACTCAGCTCGCTTTGAAAAGAAGAATGAAATGTGAGTGACATGATGTAATTTAAAGAATAAATATATATAAGATACCTGATTTTCAAGGTAGTAGTAAAATTGTGACCCTTCATAGATTTGGCCTGTTACTGTTAGTTCAGAATTCTTTATAGCATCTGTAAATGACATCACATTATACAACTAGATGCTTCAATAAGTAAACAGTGATGTATATGATTTTTATAGTTTACTTTCTTCTGTTATTTGTTTAATACTTTTTAATGTACAACCAAAATATCAACAATTACTCTGAACAACATAAATTCACTGGCACCTTGCCGTCTTGACGGATGATATTTGTTTACATCGTGCTTCAAAATGGAATAATAACTACAACCCATGGCGGTGGCAAATGTGACTGTTAAGGCCGATTCACGCTATAAATGTTCGTCCATAGTGGATGCATGTGAACACATGGTCATTTCCACCATCATGAACCATCTTACCTCTCACACGCTAGGTGTGTGACTTATCTGCAATAATTTCCTCCTTTGTCTTTATTCCATTTCTGATATTTGCCCTCCATGTAACACGTTCAGCTGTGACTTGCTCCCAATGTGCATTATCAATGCTTGTATCAATCATGTCCCCTTACACACATCTTTGTATCATAGTAGAGGCGGACCATGAGATCTCTTACCCATCTGTAATTCACCAAAAAAGATGACCTTTGGTATTCTACCATCATCCATCCTCCTAATGTGTCTTATCCATCTAAGTCTACGAAGACTGAGCATGGAGTAAACCGTCACACAACCTGATCTTTCCAATACTTCAGTATTTGTGATTTTGTCTTGCCACTTAATACTAAGTATTCTTCGCAAACACTGCATATGAAAGCTGTTTAAACGTTTCTCTTGTAGTGAGTAAGTTGTCCAGGCTTCACATAAATAAATTAAAATAAATATCATTTGATGTAATAATATACTTTTGTAATAATATAAGATGCAATAATATAATTTTGTAATAAAATAAGATGTAATAATATAACTTTGTAATAATATTAGATGTAATAATATAATCATACAAAAGTTTGATGTGGCTAACATACTTGAATGTTAGGAACATGACGCAATTCAATAGCCAGTTTTCTTCAAGTTACCTAAAGAATGGATACTGTTCACAAGAAGTCAGAAGTACACTGGTCACATCAATGAAGAGGTTAACAGTATTAAGAACCTACTTCATAACACAAACAAAGACAGTTACAGTTAAATTGTTAAGAGCATGCGTAGCAACAAAGATGTGAGTCATGGACTATTTTGCAATCACTATAGAAAAACATTGGGGCTTTTAGCTTAACTGATACTGTGCCGAAGGATAATATATTGCCAAATGTGACCTCCCATTTGGAAAGAAGGATGATAGATCACCATGTATGGGTCATCGTGTTATTTATTTTATTTCATGGTATCTTCTGCAATTTCACTGCTCAGTGAATGACAATTTACATAATAATCATTTTGTGTGTGTGTGTGTGTGTGTAGCATGTTTGGTCCAAATACTGAGTCAGTTACATGTTACCAAAGGTTCTTAGAATATAGTGGATCAAGAAGAGGGAAAATGTTAACATTATCCAAGAATTGAACATCGAAGAAAGCACGGCTTACAAACAGCATAATGTTTCCAAAACAGAACTACTTTGGCCATGTTAAATGTCAGTCACACTGGCTTGGAAAGAACAGCAATGAAAGGCATATTCTTGGGAGAAGACGCAGGAATCAACAAGCTTAATGATGGAAAGAGGACATTGCGGACACCTTGGGCATGACTGTGCATGAGGCAGGAGAAAATGCAAGAAACTGAGAAACATTTTGGCAGTCCGTGGTGGCAGCCATGTTCTATAAAAAGTTGCTACATGATGATGAAATAAACTATAAATTATAAATATTAAATCAAATACTAAAAGAAATAATAAAAGATAATGTAACCTTCAGGTTGGCCCACAATTTTATCCAACTTTAGAGGGAAAAATGATTTCTTGTCAACACCATCTTCCACATAAACTATAGGCTCCTGAATGTTGCCATAGGTAACCTTCACCTTGCTGACAGCATGCTCTGCAAGAGCTTGTGTTTCTGCAATGCAAGAATATCATCAACAAAGAGCTCTTCTGAATGATGCAGTTATAATGTGGTCTGCTATTATCATTAAAAACAGATTTTCTGAATGATGCAGTTATAATGTGGTCTGCTATTAACACCCCTGTACAATTTTCTTAGAAATAGAAATACATGATATTCCTGTTGATGATTAAACATTACCTGGACAGGTAAAATTGGTTTAAATTTGCTCAGTTTGTACTAATATCATTTTCCCTGTAATGCATTGAAGGTTGATGCCTAGCCAGATACTGTCTTAGATTTGTGAAGTGGAATAACTTCACATATACTTGGGTCATGGCATTATACATTAGAGTTATCTGTTCCCCTTACCCAGAATTCCAGCTGTAAGTGCTTTTTATGATTGTCCTAATAATTTAGAATGTAGTAAAGTCATGAAATTTATCATATCTTATAATGTGGCCAACTCATGAAACTCATATCTTAGAACGTACCATGAAATTCTTCTCAGCTTATAATGTAGAAAAGAGATTAAATTCTTCATATCTTAGAATAAAGTAAAGCCATGACATTCTTCATATCTTAGACTGTAGTCAAGTCATGAAATTCTTATCTTAGAATGTAGCAATGCCATGAAATTCTTAAATTCTTAGAATATAGCAATGCCATGAAATTCTTCAAATCCTAGAATGTAGCAATGCCACAAAATTCTTCTTATCTTAGAATGTATTCAAACCATTAATTTTTTATATCTTTCAATGTTCACAAGTTACAAAATTGTTTACATCCTAGCCAATTGTCAACAACTCGTGTTTCAGGCATCATCGGATTACTTCTCCCACACCCTACAAGAAACTTGCAAGTCGTGTGCGAGGAATGAAATGGTACATTTTATTGCCGTTGGCTCTTTACAATTGCAAAAACAGTCGCTATCTAATCACACATAAAGTCACAATATTCTCTATCACTAGTTTTTCATAAACCCTATAGCTAATCTCTATCTACTAGGCTATATGAAAACACATATCTATTCTATACGATGTGAACACTACAGAGTCAGTCCCCAGTCTGACTTGCTTCACTCGCGTCGCTACACGCCACGCGGAAGGACCTTCATACGCCCTTCGGCTCTTTGCGTGCTAGGTCAGTTAGCACGCTTCTATTAGCTGGCTTTGGTTTGAGTGCTAATCGTTGCTATCACGCAGGCGTGATTCTGTCGTGACCAGTAGTGCTAACTATCTGGTCAACGCCTTCGTGTGAGGACTAGTTACTAGTCCCCCTTTTCTATCATCTATCCTGCCCTGATCCCGGGCACTATGTTCTCTCTACTCTATCTGAGGTTGACCCCACGTCCCGGTGGTGTTCTATCATGAGGCAGGCTTCCTGCCTCCTCCTTCAGTCTTTGACACACACCCTCCCCTCCTGTGTTGCGTCATCAACTTTGACTCATTGGTTGTGACGCAAGAGGTTTCTAAAAAATTAGTGTGTCTAATTTTTGTCAAAGACTGTAGATAACCTGGCTTTGGGCTACTCAATAGACCTACTGACTAATGTCACAATGTAGCATCACTTTACTTGGCTACTGGCAATCGCCACAAACTTGTCTGGTTGGCGTGAGCCCTCTTCTCAATCGCAATATTATATTAATTAGAGGTATGTCTGAACCGGACCGTTGTCTTATTAGACCTGCCCTCAAATAGTAAATTAACTCACTACCCATACAAAGTTGACTTTCTGAAGGTCAACACATGAATTGCTTCATGTCCCCCATATAATATTAAACAACCATTACACAAGCTGTGAGCGACAGGCTTTACCTATCTCGCTTCCGCGTGTAAAGTCATATTTCACTGTTAAGTTAGTGTTTCGTTGTCTATTATGTCCCCTGACCCGGAGTTATCTCCCTTTGATCTAATAAAAGTGTATGCAATTTACATGTTTGTTTTTCTGGTTGTTTGTGTGTTTGGATGTAATTAAAAGTATAATCTAACCTCTAACATGTGTATCTAACTATCATGTGTATGTAAGTTAGTTTTTCAAGTGCCATAATTCATTTAACTGTGGTCACAAACATGTGTATAATACAAATCTGTGACTACATTCCTGTATTATGAGACTCAAAATACTTTCACTAAGATCCTAAACTAAGCTACACAAAATACATTCATTATAACACATTTTCAACATTGAAACCAACATTTGACGGCAATAAAAATAAAAAGTTTTGTTGAGCGGCAAAAAAAAATCCGCTGACTGTTCTCACTCTTTCCTGTATATTTTACATTTGTTCTCACTTTCATACTTCTGTCACACATCTTTAACATTCGCTTATGTCACATTTCTTTTACACTCACTATTGGCACACATCTTTTACCCTCATTTCTGTCACACATCTTTCATCCTCATTTCTGTCACACATCTTTCATCCTCATTTTTGTCACACTTCTTTCATCCTCATTTCTGTCACACATCTTTCATCCTCATTTTTATTTAAAAACCTTGGAGTGACACTGTATAAGTTTGGCTCAGTTTGACAGAGTTGAGCCTAATGACTGTGCATCAACCGTTGCACACTTCAAGTATTTACAACATATTTACATGTAAGAAAAAACGGGTTTATGGTTTGTACCCTGGTATTATTAACCACTCTATTCTACTGAAATATTATTCTAAATAATGACATACTAATACTAGTTCTTTAAATATACATTTAATGTGTTGCCTATTTTAATCTATCTGTCATATTAATCCTAAAATAAGCTTACATTACTCATAATATTTATCTAATTTAAGGGATGGAATTTACCTATGTGAAATGAAATTGATGTGAGATGAGTGATGTCCCTTTGTGAAATGGGTAATGTGAAATGTAATAAGTTACGTCCCTTTCTAAAATGGGTGATGTGAAATATAACATATTCTAACTAATGTTTTTACATGAAACAAACTATATGATTGATATTCTTATTCTATATGGTGTAAATGATGTATCTTTACGTGTATAATATTTCTATTCTATTATGGTGTAATCTAATCATACTACTAAATGATAACGTTTGTTAAATGGATTGGTTAAGATGGAATGAAATCAAATGAAATGAAACACAGTGAAATATAATAAACTGAATGATACTATTCCTGTATAAACTTCTTATAATTAGTTGTTCTGTTTAAATTAATATCCTAATCTACTTTTAAAGCTAAATAAATATGTAAATTAATAATCTATCTAAAGTAAAATGAAAAAGTATTATATTATCTAACTCTGAATTAAAATGACATAATTTATCTATATTTTATCACTATATTAAAACATTATGATACATATCACATTAAGTTTATATATACATGGTCTTTAAATACCTCAGGTTAGTCGTTGCCATTAATGTTCAGAAACACGTTTTCATTGGCATACTATATCTACATTTGTCCTGGGTATTTGAAATCCATTACACAGTCATATTTGCTCTATGGATATTGCATCTGTAGAGTTCGTTTGTAGACCACTGTTCTCGTGTCTGTATGTATATAATCATCTGACACTGTTTTTCTCTGTTTAACACAACTACTTCACTGGAACATATTTGGAGCTTAGCAAGTAATAAGCTGTCCTAGTTCACAAAGTGATATATTTGTTCCCAGAGTAAAGTTCTTACTTTTGATGTCTACAGACACATAGCAGGTCAATGTTTTTGGTACTTAGTTCAGCACACAATATCCATGTATTTCTAACATATTTCACATAGAATATTTGACTGTACTAAATTAACATGTATTATTCTATACTCTTATGTGGCAATTTCTGGTATTGCTACATCAGATGGTCGACTAAGGGTATCAGCCAAGATGTTATCTTTCCCCTTAATATGTTCTATACTAAAGGTGTAATTTTGCAGTATTAGCGACCACCTGTATATTCGGTCATTTCGATGTACACCACTCTGTATGACCGTTATTGGGGAGTTGTCAGTCTGGACAATGAAGTGCACACCCGACAGAAATCGATGCAGCTTTCTCACCGCATAGATGACGCTTAAGGCTTCCAACTCGGATATGGAATATCTGGACTCGGTGGGTGTGATCTTACGGCTCACGTAGCAAATCAGATGGAAGATGCCCTCATAAAATTGGCCTAGTACTGCAGCGATGGAGATCCTGCTGGCATCTGTCCTAAGATAATAAACGAGCCTCGGATTAGGCAAGCGGAGGATTGGAACATTACTAAACAAAATTTTCAATTTTGACAATGCAGAAATTAATAATGCATCTTTAACATCCAATTTTACAGAAGCTTTTAAAACATTGGAAAATACACTTGTAATCTCCGCTAAATTTGGAATAAATTTACTATAGTAATTCACTAACCCCAAAAGGCTTCTGACCTGTTTCTTGGTGGTAGGCATGGTCAGATTCATAATTTTGGTAATAATTTTCTGGTCAGTCTTTAGTTGACCTTGAGAAATGACATGACCCAAAAAATCAATTTCTTTTAGGCCTAATTCGACTTTGCTCGGTTTGACAGTGAGCCCGAAGAGTCGCAACCTATTAAAGACATGTCTCAGTTTCAGTAGGTGTGTTGTCCAGTCATCAGTATGGACACATATATCATCTATATAGGTCACTGTATTCGTCACTCCATGAAGTAGATCTCTAGTTAAGCGTACGAAAGTGGCAGGGGCGTTTCGAAGTCCGAAAGGAAGAAAACGCCACTCGTATAGTCCTAAAGGTGTTGAGAAAGCAGTAAGATGGATGGATTGAGACTGCATAGGGACTTGCCAATATCCCTTAGTGAGATCTAATTTAGAAAAGATTTTGGAGGTGGACATGTCAAGAATAAGATCTTCGCAGGAAGGAATTGGCTCTGCGTCGATCTTGGTGACGTTGTTGAGCTTTCGATAGTCCACGCACAGACGAATTGTAGCATCTTTCTTCTTGACTAGAACAATTGGAAAAGAGTACTCCGAGGTGGATTTCTGGATGATCTGTAACAGTGAGGGAACTAGGTTAGGAGTAAAGAGTTAAGGAATGATGCGCATTCCTTGACTAGGGGGAAAATCATAGTGAACGTGTGTGCACGAATGAAGAAGTGTATCTAGGAGAACACACACGTCACTTAGGGGATTGAAAAGACATGTCAACACCGGGCAGGGAGTCTACCATCATGTGTGCTGTAGTATAACTATTCGGCCAATAAAGTATGTTTATAACAACGCGGAGACTTGGGTCCTATACGATCACGTGCTTAACCTGTCTTGACCACACTATGACAGCAGGTTGATTTGGTGCCGTGAAAGTCTGAAACATGGGAGGTCGCGGAGAGAGTACCGCTATGGAAAATTGTTGTGTCTGGGCGTCTGGAGAAGGAAGTTTGTAAATATTGAGAAACGCAACAGATGAAAGCCGCCGCCTGTTGATAGTTATTGTATACCTGTTTAACAAGGAGTTCCATTTGCAAAGACAGCGCTCAAAAAGGTTTGATTGATAAACTTATTTTTTTGAAAGACTGATGTTATTACATATTTAATCCTATAAATTAACTGGAGAATTGACCAACGCTAATTGTATAATTGATCAAGTAATGCCGTTCTGCATCAAAAATCAGTACAAATTATGAAGTTTAACCCGTGGGACTGTTGAAGGTGAAGTCAAGGTTATGGTGCAAATTTCATAATTATGAAATCAAGATCTGCAATACTTTCTACAGTCACTTCACATTTAGAAGGCATTGATGAAATTTGTCTCAACTTATAAGATAAAGCACTTTAAACTGACCATGGCGAGAGTCCCACATGAAAATAAGAGATTGGATAGCGTCAGCTTTAAATCAAATTGTTGTTGACTGGATTACGTTTGCGCTGAAATATATATATGAAAAACCCAGATGGCTGTTGGAAACTGAGTTTTTTTTGCTGAAGTCGTGAGCAGTTGTCGTTTGCGTGAAGGTGACCTTACTTGAAGGGAATCTACAGTTAATCGAGCAAGTAAGCAAGCAGTTTTGTTGCGAGCCTGGTATCGAGCGTAATCTTCGTCAGGAATTAATTGGAAAGAACTGACTTCGACTTCGATTAAATTATTACGGAAAGAAATCCAGAGGCTCTTCTTTGTTCTGCTCATTTCAACGAGGTTGATTAGAGTCCTTTGTTAATGTGGTGTAGGTAATTCTGAATCAGTAGCTCATTTAAATTCTTTTATCAAAATTCAGGATTGAAACAGGAATATTCTTCGTCAGGATCTTCGATTGGAGGCTTTAGTTAAGTTAATTAGATAATATTAGAGTAATTAACAGATTATGTATTGTTGCTGAATTTGAAATTAACATTGTTTGAAATATTTGTATATTGCTTGATAATTATAGATTTTAGGATGGAATCCCAAGATTTTTCACAGGTACTGACTGGAGTTGGCGGGGAAATATCAAGGTTGGATGCAGTGTTAAGACAACAAAATGTAAACAGTGATGTTGAAAGATTTAGTGGTCAAGCAAATCAGTTTAAGAAATGGATCATTTCTATTGAGAAACATGCATATTTAATAAACGCTACAGATGGGGAGAAAAAGAATTTGGCATACAGAACAAGTACAAGTCCAGTTTCTGACCATATAAGAAGAAAATTAGAGGCAGCAGGAGGTGAAACCTGGGAAGAATTTAAAGATGATCTCGCAAGAAAATATGCTGAAATTACTGATCCACAACACGCATTCTCAGTATTGCGACAGACTAGACAAAGCAGCACAGAAAGTGTCCAGTTATACAGTGACAGGTTAATCAATTTAGCTGAAGAGTCATTTTTAGGACAGAATGTACGAGCTGAAGAAGTGGAACGGATGTTAGTAGGGATTTTTGTTGATGGGATTAGGTCAGATGGATTGAAATTTAAATTATTAAGAGAGAATCCTGCAAGATTGTCACAAGCGGTAGATATCGCTATACAAGAGGAAAGCTTGAGGAGGAGGTTTAGGTTAAGAGTAGGACGAGAGTTAGGTAGTAGTTCAGAAGATAGAATTGAAGAACCTATGGAAATAGGACAGTATAGACATGGATGGAGAGGAAGACGAGGAGAAATACAGATGGTACAAAGAAACGAGAACGTATATAATCAAGATAGAAGAGGACAAGTGAGAAATACTGTAAGAAACATGGAAGGAAACACAAATAACTCGAATGTGGTTTGTTGGGGGTGTCACAAACGGGGGCACATTTTTCGCTTTTGTGGTAACAGAAGTGGCCCATCGAATACGCAAAATAGTAGAGGTGTTCAGTCGAGTATACAGAATAGAACTGCAAATGGCAGACCAGTAAATTGGAATTCTGGAGAAATACAGAGAAATTTTAGAAGGTCAGGAAATCAGGAAAATTGGCATCCCGCTTACTGAATAGGGTCGGCAGTAGGAGGGAAGATAGTAAGATCCAAAAAGGGCATCAATATATTAAAAACCCAAAGGATGAGTATAATAGAACATTTAGAAATAAAAAACAAGACGAGGTAAAACAATTGTCATTAAATATGGTAGATCCTAGCTCATGTATAGTACAGATAGGAAAATATAAAGTTAGAACATTAGTGGATTCGGGAGCACAAGTTAGCGTGATTAAAGAAGCATTTTTATATCGAATGTTAAAAAATTGTAAAATATTTAGAATTCAGGAGAATCTTCATTCGGTAACGGGACAAAAGTTAGAAGTGCTAGGACAAACGATGATAAATTTGAAATTAGGAGGGATAAATGTCAGGCATATGTTTCATGTGGTTAAAGATTTAAATAGAAATATGATATTGGGACGAGATTTTTTATTGAAAAATGGGGTGAGACTTTTATTTGATTTGCATAAATTAAAATTCCAAGATGTTTACGTAGATCTAGAAGAAGATATGGATGTGTCGACACTAGTTAGAGTCAAAACGACCATGAATTTAAAACCACAGTCAGTTAATTTGATACAAGCAAGACTGAAGAGAAACCCGTATTATGTAGCAGGAAACATAGTCAGAATCACAGAATTGCAAAATGAAATAATTGATGAGCCAGGTTTAGAAGTTCCGGATGGAATAATAGAATTAGATAAAAGTTTAACATTTCCAGTAATGGTTATTAATAACACAGGTAGAGAAATTAAATTATACAGAGGATGTGTAATAGCCAAGCTAGAACATAACGTTAGTGACATATTGGCAACAGATAGAGTAAATATGGCAGGTATAAGTTATTCAGAAACCTCTAGTGAAAGAATTAATAATAGACGCGGATGCAGAAGAAAAGGGAACGTAAGAATGGATGAATTGATCCATCCATATAGAAGAAATACAGCACAAATACATTCACTGGACAAAGTAACAAGAGAAAAAGAATTGTTAGCACAATTAAAAACTTCGCCAGAAAATAAGGAAGTGTTAGAAAAACTTATAAAGCAAAATCAAGATGTGTTTGCGATAAATGATTTAGAATTGGGTAAGACACAAACAGTTACGATGGAAATAGACACGGGAGATCATCCACCAATTAGTTTAAAACCATACAGAACTCCATTAAGAAATAGAGAAGTCGTAGAAAAGGCAATAGAAGATATGTTGAAAGCAGGCATAATAACAAGGTCAAAATCAGAATGGTCATCTCCGGTCGTCATAGTAGCCAAATCTGATGGTTCGAACAGGCTCTGCTGCGACTATAGGGCGTTAAATAAAATTACTAAGAATGTAGCGTACCCATTGCCGGTGATTGATGATATTTTGGGGTTACTTAATGGCTCTACATATTTCACAACGCTGGATGCAAGGGCAGGAGTTTGGTGTATTCCGATGTCGAAGGACGCGCAAAAGAAAAGTGCCTTTTGTACTCATATGGGTTCTTACGAATTCTTACGTATGCCATTCGGTCTCAAAAATGCACCATCTCACTATATGTTCTTAATAAATGAAGTACTAGACGGTATGCAAAGTTTTGCCCTGGCATATATTGATGACGTATTGATTTTTACGAAAGGAGATGTAGAGAATCATTTGAAACATGTTAGACTAGTATTTGACAGATTAAGAAAGCATGACGTTAAATTAAAGCTAAGTAAGTGCCAGTTTTTAAAGACAGAAACAAAATATTTAGGTTATATAATAAATAGGGAAGGTATTAAACCAGACCAGGAAAAGATAAAGGTTATTAAAGAGTTACCTCCTCCCACTAACGTTAAGGAAGTGCGTGCTTTTATAGGAACGTGTGCGTATTATAGGCGGTTTGTACCAGCCTTTTCAAGGATAGCAATACCTATTACGAATTTAACGGGAAAATACGCTAGGTTTAAGTGGGATGATGAGTGTCAAAAAGCGTTCGAACTTTTAAAAGATAGCTTAACACTGGTACCATTATTGACACATCCAGACTTGAATAAACAGCTAATATTATACACAGATGCTTCAGACAACGCAATAGGAGCATGTTTGGTTCAACCATATGAAGGAGAAGAATCTGGAATACCAGGGGTTAAAAATGAAAGACCAATCTATTTCTTGTCTCATAAACTCAGCAAGACTCAAAAGAAATGGCCGATTATTGAGAAAGAAGCATATGCTATACACTACGCTCTTCAAAAATTAAATTACTATTTACATAACGCCAATTTCATTATTAGAACTGACCACATGCCATTAAAGTCGATATTAGAAGCACCAATACAAAATAGGAAAATACAAACCTGGGCATTGAATTTACAAGGGTACAATGCTAAGGTTGAATATGCGTCAGGGAAACATAATACGTGCGCCGATCTTTTGTCTAGAATCCCGTACCCACAGTCATCAGGAAACACGGAAGATGAAATTGAACCAGACATAGACGATCGAAACTGGCAAGTAAATATATTAGATTCTGCCATAATAAATAGGGAAGAATTTGAGAGTTTACCATCGGATCAAGAGTCTGAACCTAGAACAGAAGACCCACATTTAGAACAGTTTGATATGAAAACAGAACAAGAATTAGATCCAAAGATAGTACAGATAAAAAGAAAACTGAAAGAAACAGGGGAAAATAGTTTTAAAAGAAAGTTTGTAGAGTTACAAGAAGACAATCAATTATATTATATCAGTGAAAAAGGTGAAGGAGTAAGAAAATATATTCCGAAACATTTAGAACAAGAAGTCTTAAAGGCATATCACGATAATAATGGTCATTTTGGACGAGATAAGTTAGTGAAGGCTATTAGCAGTAAATATTACTGGCCGAATTTATTCAAAAGTGTATATGAATATGTTGAAGCGTGTGAAAAGTGTAGGTTAAGAAACATGAAGATAATCAAATGTCCTTTACAAGATACCGATATTCCTCAATTTCCAATGCAGAAAGTAAGTTTGGATATTTCAGGTCCTCATCCAAAAACATTATCGGGAAATGTATACCTACTACATATAGTTGATTCATATAGTCTCTGGCCAGAAGTTTATCCAATTCCAGACAAGAGTGCTGATTCAGTTATAAATATGCTTTTACAAGAATTTATACCAAGGTTTGGGTGTCCACAAATAATACTTACAGATAATGGGAAAGAATTTGTAAATAAAAAGTTTGAGAAATTGCTAAAAGATTGGAATATAAAACACATTAGGACTTCATATTACAGACCAACTTCTAATGCTAAAAATGAGAGACAACACAGAACACTATACAATATTCTAGCGAAAAATGTAGAAGAACACGATATGGATTGGGATCTTTATTTGGGGATAGCATTAGCGGCGATACGTACACACGAAAATGAAGGAACAGGTTTCTCACCATTTTACTTAGTACATGGAAGAGAACCAATATTGCCAATTGATAATTTATTAAAGCCTAGGAGAAAATATCTGGGGGAAGATTTTCAAGAAACAAGGTTGCAAGAGATGCATAAAGCACATGTACGTTTAAGAAATAATATAATTAAGGCTAGAGAAAGACAGAAGAAATACGCAAATAAAAATGCACACTTACAAGAGTTTAACGTAGGTGATAGAGTATATTATAAAAAACATAGAAAAAACTCTAAGTTTGATGCTCATTGGGTCCCGGGATACTATATTCTAGAAAAAAAAGGTCCAGTGTCATATACTATTAAGAATCAAATTTCAGGGCATGTTGCACGTTCACATGTAGAGCACTTAAGGCGGGATAATGAAGAAAGGAATGCAGAGAATAATAATAATAATTATTGTTCCGAAGAAATATTGTCAGGTGGACAGTTTGTCAGACAAACGGTATATCCAATACCTATAGAGAATGGAAAACAAGTAACAACAGCTGAACAAGAAGAAACGGTACCAAAAACAGTCATGACAGAGGAAAATAACATGTATGACGATTATATTAGTGAAGAGTCGGTCAGGGAAAATATCGAACCTCCATTTATGAAGACAAGACAGGCAGTAAAAAGAAAGTTGGATAGACAGAAAGAAAAAGAAATTAAGAGGCAAAGGAAACTTAGAGTGAGTTCTTCAAGTGGTGAAGATATGCCAGTATTTGAAAAGTTGTTGAGACGGCAAGACAGGAAAATTAGATTGGATTTAGAAAAGAAGAAATTAGCGGTTGCTAGTAATGGATATACAGACGGGGAAGAAGAAATGGATGAAAAGTCAGAAACTGATGAAGAAGCTGATATGAAAGAAGATAGCTCTCCTCGGGAGGATAGCGACATTGATGTAGATATTGCAATTATAGAAAAAAATTTGAAGTTATTAAGAAAATGGAGAAGAGATAGATAAATAGCTTGGTAGAATATTCTGCAGATGGCAGATAGAAGAAGAAGTTAGACACGATATTTTTGTGTTTACAAAGAAGGTACTTGGTGGAGTTTTTTTTTCTAAAACGGAAAATTATTATTGGGTACTCATAATATGGTCTTGAAATTCATAATGTATGTGTAAATTGATTAATGTGTGGGGATAAATATGATGAGGGGATTAATATGGTTTGCTCAATTGTTGGGACTGCAATTGTGTTTTATGAAATGTGAAAAATAAGTTAACTTAGATGGTTATTTTTACAATGTTTTGGTTTTATTGAGTGTGTTTAAAATGATTATTACTTGAAGTTCAGTTAGAAGATGAATTAAAGTGGTGGTTAGTGAAGTGACTCAATATGTAGTAATGGAGGGGTATGTTGTTATTACATGTGGGGTATGCAATGTATATACAAGGTTTATAATAGGAGCTGGGTTGAACAGCGTTTAATGGGAGAATATGGGGGGAATGCCAGGTTGAGTTTTGGCATTTAAATAACTGGATATTGGAAGAAGAAGACTGTACTTAACAGTATAATAATAGTTAGGAGGTTTTTTTTGGTTGAAGGAATGGTAAACGGGAAATTGATGACCTGAATAGTACAAAGGCTGGCAGTTTTGGATTAACATATTTTTTTTTGATAATAACAATTATTATTGACGGAAACTGAAGATAAATTTGGAAACTTTAATTTTTGATAAAGTTTTGAGAATGTATGGGAAGAGAAAGGTGATTACTTCTTACTTTTTCCTTACTTTTTCTTTCTTATTTTTTTTTGGTGCGAACCAACCCAAATCTAATCTAACTATATTTTTTCTGTCTATCCTAGAATCCTGAGAGTGTGAGAATGTGAATAAGGGGGAAATAAAGGATAAGGGAATATCTTCAGTTTTGTCAATCATAATTTGGATGGACATTTTAAAGTAAAAGCGGTTCGCTTATGGAGACTTTTGTATTGTGGGGAATTTTATGGAGAGTTTTGTAGAGAGTTTTCTAGAGAACTTTATAACGAGTTTTGTAGAGAGTTTCGATATTATTGTCTCTGGTTAGCAATTGGCTATGAGGAGATAGGAGAATTGAGTTAGGAAATAAATGGAATTGTTATTGTTGTTATTGTAGGATAGAGATGTAAAGTTAAATAATTAAAAGTGGGGGTTGAGATTTTTTCAAGGAAAAATTCTCTTTTAAGAAGGGGAGGCAATGTAACAGTGAGGGAACTAGGTTAGGAGTAAAGAGTTAAGGAATGATGCGCATTCCTTGACTAGGGGGAAAATCATAGTGAACGTGTGTGCACGAATGAATAAGTGTATCTAGGAGAACACACACGTCACTTAGGGGATTGAAAAGACATGTCAACACCGGGCAGGGAGTCTACCATCATGTGTGCTGTAGTATAACTATTCGGCCAATAAAGTATGTTTATAACAACGCGGAGACTTGGGTCCTATACGATCACGTGCTTAACCTGTCTTGACCACACTATGACAGATCCCACTAGCCTCTAAATTCAGAATTTCCTTATTTAGATTTTCCCTATAGCTTAGTGGGATTGAGTACGGCCTGCATTTAATAGGCTTAGAGTCCGTAAGAAGAATGGAGTGTTCGATTCTGTCCGTCCTACCTGGAATGTCAGAGAATATGTCTTTGTATTCCGTCACTAATTCTACTAATTGTCGTCGTTGACTGTCTGTTAGTCCCTGTTCTATATGTATGCTATCTAATGTAGCAGTCTTGTCTACAATAGGAACTGGTAGTTCCATTTCGTCGTCGTCTACTTGATTCAGTACGGTGGTGTTGCTAAGTGTGTATTCTGTATTCTCGCTAAGTGTATGCTCGTCGGATATGCCAGTCTCGCTAACTAGTGTAGTTGCGTTGTGTATGTCTGTCGTCTGATCACTTGGTGTGGTTGCACTGTGTTCGTCTGTCTCTACTTCTGTCTCTTGTCGTGAATAGTAAGGTTTCAACATGTTGACATGGAATATCTTTAAGTTTCCGTTTATTGATATTTCATAGTCAACATCTGAAATTTTACGTACCACCTTGAATGGCCCTTGCCATGAAGTCAATAATAAATTTCGTTTGTCAGGAAGCAAGAGAAGTATGTCTTGATCTAGTTCAAGTTCAATTGTTCTCGCCCCTTTGTTGGCATATTGGCGGTAGATTTGACCCTTCCTCTCCAAAGCTGCCTTAGCTATAATACACGATTTCATGATTTTATCTCGTGTTTCAGTCACCATTTCATAAGGTGTTTTTGGTTCGGGAATTTGAATAGAATTTGTTATTGCCTGATGATAAATGGTTAGGGGTCCACGTGGGTTAGCCCCGTACACTAATTCAAACGGTGAGAAACCCGTGCTTGAATGGGGAATCTCCCGATAGGCGAACAGCACTGTTGGTAACAGTGTATCCCAGTCAGCTGGGTTTTCTGCTGTTACCTTAGCCAGCATATGCTTAAGATCTCCATTAATTTTTTCTACTATCCCATTGCTGGATGGATCGTACGCTGTTGTGAAATGTTGTTTAATCCCTAACATTTTTGTAAGGGCTTGCATTGCAGCCGATATGAATTGTGTTCCACGATCGGATAAAATGGTCCGTGGAAATCCGAATCGTGAGAACAGATGTAGAAATACATTGGCAACATCTTTGGAGGTGATGTACTTCAAAGCTACTGCCTCAACCCACCTTGTACAGAGGTCGACCATCGTCAATATGAAGCGATTTCCTTTGCTGGACACCTGATTCAGGGGTCCAACAATATCTACCGCCACACTCTCAAATGGCCTAGAAGCCAGTGTAGAAGGTTGTACTTCAGCTGTAGCATGTTTACCCTTTCGTACTAACTGTTGACAGACATTACACGAACGACAAAATAATTTAATATCATTGCAAAAACCTGGCCAATAAAAATGAGCCTGAATTCTGGCCCTGGTTTTGTCATATGCAAGATGGCCAGCAAACGGTGACTCATGTGCAATCTTTAGCACAGTTATGCGATGTTGTACAGGTAACACCGTTTGCTGAATCTCATGGTTACCAGTAGTATAATATCTAGTAAGAATGCCATTATTTAATCTGAAGAACCATGATGCGTTCTTTGTCACTTTTGCTCGTTCTTTCAACACTTTTAAATAAGGAGACAAACTAGGATCAGCTTTCTGCTGTTCTATGAATTTTTTTCTGTTGGTATCATCAGTGCTAGATGGAGAAAGCACCAGTAGTCTCTCATCTTGAAGCGTGTCTTGATGTTTTATAGTGTCTGCTCTGGTTGTTGCATTAACTGCATTCAGTTGGTTCCATGCAGTTATTTCATCGCTAGTACATTGTTTTAGTTGAGGTAAGCACCCCAGAATTAAATCAGTACAAGGGTTGTCAAGTATAGCACAAGTAAATGTACCCGAAAGGAAAGGAGTGTCAATACGGGCTTTGGCCAAAGGGTAAATTTCAATGTTACCCGAAAAGGTTCGGCATTTGACAGAGTCACCTGTATAATCCTCTTGACTCACCAGTTCCTTTCTGAGACCAATAAGGGTACTCCCGCTGTCCAGCAAACATTGGCATGGTCTATCATTGACCATTGCATTGTGGAACTCTAGATTGCCTCTGGAGGCTAAGGCTGCATTCACACTCTCAGATGAGAATGGAACTGTATGTCCACATTCTAATTTTCCGTCAGCATGAAACTGGTGACATCGCTCACAACTGTCAAAACTCAACATATCGTTTACACAACACACCTCTTCCGTCTGGTTAACAGGTAAGTCATTTTCAACATCACACTCAGTCTCACTACCACTATCAGAAGATGTATCAAGTAAAATAGCATTGTTGGCTTTCATACGTTGGCGGCCAAGGCACTTATTTGAATAATGGCCGTAGCTGGAACAAAAAAAACATTTAATGGCACGCCGGTATGCAGATCTTTTGTTCTGTTGCTTCTTAATCACATTTTCAAGATGTGCCGGATAACTCGGTGATTTGTCACACATTGAATAAGTGTCATGTAAAAGTTGACAGTGGATACATTTTGAAACTTTTCTATCTTTCTTGTCAAATTTATTAAATGGTTTTCTATTGCTCTGATAGTTTTTAGATTGATCTTTTACAAAGGAAACTATTTCAGAGTCATTTGAAGTTTTAAAAATATTTCTGTTTGAAGAAAAATATGCTGACCCTTTCTTTTCAAACTGTTCTATGGTTTCAATGTCTGACTGCTGCAAAAATTTAGCAAAAGAGGATGGTATCGTGGATATTACTTTATCCATAGTTATTAAGTTTTTTAATTTATCAAAGTCTTTTCCTATGTTAGCTGCTTTAAGCCACCTATTTAGTACACTTTGAACATTTGAGACGTAGTCAATGAAAGTCTCAGTAGGTTTAGGTTTTAAATTTGAGAACTGAACCTGATACCCAGGGGCATCAAGTAAAAAGTGTTGCATAATCCTATCACGGATGTATTGGTAGTCAGATCTAAGATCGGTTGGTATAGATTCTATTACTTTAAGGGGCTCACCACTCAGGTTCTTCATATAAATCATAGCCCACATCTCTAAAGGAACTTGGTGATATTTAAACTGATACTCGACATTTTCTGTCCAGGCAGATATTGAATCCTCTTTACAATATGCTTTGATAATATTTTTGTATTTGTTGAACTTATTTTCTTCTTGTTGACTTTTAAGTTTAGTGGCAGAGATCTCTGCGTGTGAGTCTACATCCATCTCTTTCATCTTTAACTGTGTCTCTGATTCTACTTGTATTTGTTTTTCCTTAACTCTTGCCATTTCATCTATCTCTTTTTGCTTTAATTCTCTCTCCTGATCTAATGTCTTCTGTTTTATTCTAGTTCTTTCTGTTTAATTTCTTTATCATGTTCTAATTGTTGTTGCTTAACATTCTTATCATGTTCTAATTGTTGTTGCTTAACTTGTAATTCTTTTTGTTTTGTTATCTCAGCTAGTTGTATCTGGTGTTGTCTTTCCTGTGCGCGTTCATCTCTCTCTGCATCCTTTGCTTCTTTAAATTTTTGATCTGCATATTGTTCTAGCTCTTTACCTGTGTATTGCAATTCTTTACCTGCTTTAATGAAGTCAGCTAGAGTAGCCATGTTGCTGGGTAATTGGCTCGCGTTGACCTGAACTGACTGCTTCACTCAGTTATTTTTCTTTAATATGCTATGATATTTAATATCTGAGCACTACAAATTGTGCTCTTTGTTTACAATCTGGGAAATTGTATTCTCCAAAAAATTAGAGCACAAAGTCTGTTCATACAATACACGCTGAAAAAGAGATGCACTATTAATCACAATGCATGCCAAAAACGTAGGTTTTACTCAACTTAATGTTCCCTAGAACAAGGAACAACACGTCAGCAATACCGGTCCCGTTGTTTGGCACCCCGGAATACACACGAGTTTTCTACTCAGGTCACCTCGTTTGGCACATCGGCACACACTCACGTTATCACTCAGCTGTTGTTCGCCCTGTTTTACAGAGCAGCAACAATTAACAACTCGTAAACGACAAATAGATTTTTGACAAATTAGTATAATGACACTGACATGCTCACGAACAAACAGAACATCGATTAATTAATATTTAATGTCACTGTCCTGTCTTCGTTCTACAGTAATATGTCTTTCGTTACTAACCTAGTTTAATCTATGGAAGTATGGTGCAGGCCAAATCTAATTTGCATAGCCGAAAGTAGTGCCCTCGTGACGGTAAACAAATAGAAAAGTAGGAAAAAAAATCAATAACTGCTTTTAAATAAATATAAATATAATAATAATGTGTAAATAAATAAATATATTCATTCTCTAACTTAAATAAACAAATAATAGTTAATATATCGTAAAGATTCAGGCAGGCAGCAGCTTGCCAGTATGTAAACACTGCAATGCTGATTCCAAATGGCGAGGCCCAACTGTTTGTCAATCGTGCCACGTCACAGGCGCAGCGCTATTTTTAGCTTGCAAAAATCAATACTGTCGCTGACCTTTGTATTGCTCCGCCATGAATCATTTTTTGACAATTATTCAAAAACAAATAAATAATTACATAAATAAATGCAAGAAGAACATAATATGAATACTTACAACTTTGAACAACACATTATTTAAATATATAACATTCTAATAAGCACAAATAAACATTATTTCATCACGATAGGCACAATTCTGCTGGCAACTCGATCTAGTCTGCACACGTCATCGTCATTGACACAAATTAAACATTTAATCTTTGTAATATCCTATCTGTAACCCTAGTCTAGAGCCGTGGGTAAGTGTTATAGCTTGAACTCAGGTTCAAGCGGCACTTCTGACACCACATTTAATCCTATTGCCTGTCAACAACTCGTGTTTCAGGCATCATCGGATTACTTCTCCCACACCCTACAAGAAACTTGCAAGTCGTGTGCGAGGAATGAAATGGTACATTTTATTGCCGTTGGCTCTTTACAATTGCAAAAACAGTCGCTATCTAATCACACATAAAGTCACAATATTCTCTATCACTAGTTTTTCATAAACCCTATAGCTAATCTCTATCTACTAGGCTATATGAAAACACATATCTATTCTATACGATGTGAACACTACAGAGTCAGTCCCCAGTCTGACTTGCTTCACTCGCGTCGCTACACGCCACGCGGAAGGACCTTCATACGCCCTTCGGCTCTTTGCGTGCTAGGTCAGTTAGCACGCTTCTATTAGCTGGCTTTGGTTTGAGTGCTAATCGTTGCTATCACGCAGGCGTGATTCTGTCGTGACCAGTAGTGCTAACTATCTGGTCAACGCCTTCGTGTGAGGACTAGTTACTAGTCCCCCTTTTCTATCATCTATCCTGCCCTGATCCCGGGCACTATGTTCTCTCTACTCTATCTGAGGTTGACCCCACGTCCCGGTGGTGTTCTATCATGAGGCAGGCTTCCTGCCTCCTCCTTCAGTCTTTGACACCAATCATGAAATTTTTCATACCTTAGAAAGTAACCAAGCCATGAAGGCTTTAATTTATTATTGTAACTCATTAGTATTGGGACTCTTCACTGGCTGTTGAAGATGAGGATATAACACGTATGGGAATGTCTTGTGAGCTGTGATGTCAATTCTTGCTTGCTTGCTTGTGTTCGTTGGCTTGAGCTTCAACGCGAAGTCCTGTATGTCGGATGATGACATCTTGTTGTCCAACATCAGTGTGATGTCATACAGGACCTGAGGTTTGCGTGAGTATCCGTTATCCCATGTCTGGCTTATTGGTGTGCAGACTGGTGGTTCCTCGCCGTACAGGCAGACACTCTCCGACTTCGGTGGAAATGTCAGTTCTTGACTCAACTCATTTGTGCAGTGTTGCTATACACAACCAATGAAAATGTTACTATGAATGAAATATTTTTCAGACAGTCACAATTGTAGCGTAGGTCAGCATGGCTGAATGGATACGAACGCATGTTCTTAAACATCTGGTGTGCTGATGCCAAGGTAAGGGGTTCAATCAACCCTTAGACTGGCCAGTGGACTAAAATGTTGACCTATCGTCCTTGACTTTGGGGACATAAATTACAAGTACCTCTGAAGTTGGAGTGGGTTTGCCTGATGGCGAAGGTCACTTTTAATATGTAAAGCTAAACCACATGCAAAATTCATTCCAGCACTACTAGAAGTAGTATGTATGGACTAGGCTTGAGATCAAAGTGAGTGAGCGCCAAAAAAAAACACACAAATAAACAATTATAGTTAGTTACCAGCAAGGATAAGACCAATGCTTTGTCCAGCATACTCAACATTCTTGGACACAAACACCTGGTACAGTGACAATGACATGAGTATTATTTTATTAAGTTCATACATGAACAACATCTGAACAAAAAAAGTGAAAATATATTTAATAACTGACTAAATTGACCCTGCTTCTTCTTCTTCTACGTTTGTCTGGAATGTTGTTTTAGATATAATTGCATTGTAGATATAATAGCATTGTGCCTGTTTACAGCAGAGCTGTGATATTTGCACTTTCTGCCGACACATCCGACTTCTTCATGCACTTGTTGACCGGGTTAACCTTCCCGGAGTTGACCCAATCTAAAATCAATCCCGGAAAATGTCATGAGAGGTAAAGATTGTGTTTGCTGTGACAACTGGAAAGATTTGTGGAAAGAGAGCCAGAGGAAGACGTGAGAGAAAGGTGACTGATTTGATATTTACTGTATCACTCAGCAAGGGCTGAATGTTCTGTAACTATATGGGGCCAGTACCATAAACCCAATATGCCTCAAGGCACGTAAAATGACCCATTACTTTACTCTTTACTTAATATGTGTGAGAATTACAGAGACATGTAACTTTCATAAATGTTGTTGCTGCCATCCTGTCTTCTTTCTCCTCTGTTTTCTTCTTCAGCTGAAAATGGTCGTAGATGTAAATGTGAAAGCTGGTGACTACAGCAATCACTCTTTCCAAGCTACCATACAGTTTACTCCACTGTTGGTGGTGTTGAACATATGTATTTCAATGTCCATATTTGCTTATCATCCATGTGGTATCAGGATCAATTCTGATGGCAGCTTGTTATTTCTAATATATGTTCTTTACAAGTGTAAGGTCTTTCCCAACAATTTGTAGATCTTCAACATCTTTATCATGTTGACATGTCTTACTCCATCGAAAGCCTTTGTGTAGTCAATAAAGCAAAGATATAGATCTTTGTTTACTTCTATAGAACGTTCAATTACTGTTCTCAGCATACACAACATTTACTGTACCCTTTCCTTCTACAAACCCACATTGTTCTTCTCCTATTTCAGGTTGTATTTTCTTCCTCACTCTTTGCATGATAATTCTTAGCAAATTCTTTGTAATGTGACTCATTATATTAATTGTTCTATGTTGATCACATTCCTGAATTCTTTGGGATTGCAATAAATACAGAATTACATAATTCATGAAGTATATCTCCAGTATAACATACTGTGTTCAGCAGTCTGGTGACTTGATCTATTCCATATTCTTCTAAAGCATTAATCATTTCTATTGTGATGTTGTCTGAACCAGGAGTCTTGCCAGTTTTTATATGGTTAAAAACATTCTGAATCTCCATCTTCAAAACTGATGGTCCTTCATTACTATTTTAATTATCATACTGTTCTTCTCTGTTATCAGCATAAAGGTTTTTCACATAATATGACCATACATGTAAAATCTAATCTTTTTCTATTATGATTTTTCCATCTTTTGTTTTTAGGCAGCCTAATCATGATTCGCCTAATTACAGACTTTGCAACTTAGCTTCCCTCAAAATGTCCACATTACTAATTTTGGCTGTCCAATAAATGTTTTACTTTATTAACCTTGGTCGGCAACTTGTCTAGGATGAAAGCTCGGACAGACAGGCAGAAAATTGCTTTACTGATCCAGAATCTTTTGCAGCTTGTCTTGTTCCAGTATTTGTGTTGTCTTTCCTCTGAAGCAAACTAGACAGGCTGAGAGAGGGATAATGCTGCATGGACAACACATGGTCTCTAAATTCAGTGCAGGCTGTGTTCAATGGAGAGGTATAACTCCATTTTACAAACTATCATCTATCATTATAGCAAGGTGCTAGTCATTATATGATCATTTATAATTTTCTGCACAAACCTTGTGGACGTTACAATGGGCAATATTACTCATCATAAATTTACGTATCATAGGTTTACACACCATACATTTACATGTCATAAATTTACACGTGATACATTTACACATCATACATTTGCACATCATACATTTACACATCATCATCATGTCTGAGGTCCTGCGCAGAAATCGCTCTCATCGCAGCCAGCTGAAAAGTTTCTCAATCTTTTACGAGTTTGTCCTGCCTCATGCCCAAGGTATCTGCAATGTTCTATTTCCATCTTCATGCTAATTAAACATGTCTTTTCTTCCAGGAACCAAGCCTTTCATTACTGTTATTTTCAAGCCACTATGACATTTAATATAACTAAAGTATTTCAGTTTCCAAGACAAGGATGCTGTTTCTCAAACAATTTTCTTTTATGCTCAGATCTTGTGGAATGTCAGTATTTGTTCTTAACTTGGTCCATGATATTCTAAGAACTCTTCTGTAGCATGGGTATTACATTAAAAAGGACCGACTTTCTTCCTTAGTGACTGTGAAATGGTCCATGTCTCACATCAATATGTTGGCACTGGAAAGATGCATGGGATCCTCGCCGGTGCTATGGAGTTCATGCACTGAGCTGAGATTCTCCGGACTCAGGCTTGAGTTAGGGGTAGAATGGAGCACTTATGGGATACACTCGTGTGTTGTGATGTTGATCCGTCGACTAAACTAAACTAAACTAAACTAAACTAGATGCATGTTCTAACACATTATTTTAATTTGTTTGCTGGTTTTGTACTATATGTTCTTAATACTGTTTAACCTCTGCATTACTATTGCCAGTCTGTGTCTGCTGACTTCTTTATATATATATATCACTATCAACCCATACCATCTTACCTCTTCAGCTTCAATGTTTGGGAATAATGCCCGCTCCATGAAGTTGTTTTTACCACCCTCAGGAATGTCTGCAGCACTAATGAACTTCACAACACCCGGGATTGCCTATAACACAGAAAATGTAGTAAAGTAAGAGAAAATATAGTAAAGTAAGATAGTAAAGTAAGAGAAAATATAGTAAAGTAAGAGAAAATATAGTAAAGTAAGAGAAAATATAAAGTAAGAGAAAATATATTAGGGACGTTCATTTGAAACCCGTTCCAATGGCTTTATTACAAAAGCATGAAAGAAACATTAACAGGTGTGGTAGAATTAAACAAAGCATTCATTTTGAATTAATTATGCACCATGGGTTGGTCAGAAGTCACTGTAGGCATTCAGGCAAGCATCCCATTGCTCAGGTAGGCAGCGAATGTCATCCACAAAAAAGGATTGTGGTTGCTCACTGAACCAAATGTTTATCGCGTTCATTACGTCTGTGTGTGAAATCGTTGCCCCTTGAGAGTTTTTTTACAGGTCTGAACAAATGAAAATGACATGATGACAAATCAGGACTATAGGCAGGATGTTGCAGAATTTCCCACTTCTTCTTTGCTAATACTTCCTGCACAATCTTTGCGACATGCAGACAAGCATTATCGTGCAACAAAATCACACCACGAGAAAGCATGCCAGGTTGTTTATTCTTCATGGCTTTTGTCTAGTGTTTGCAAGTAGTGGGTAGAGTTGATGCTGACACCTGGTAGGTCTTTAAAGTTGGCAACAACAGCCCTTCATGGTCAAAAAATGCACTCAGCATAACCTTACCAGCGGAAACCCTGTAACTTGATTTTTTTTTGGGCTTTTGGTGATCCAGCATGCTTCCATTGCATGCTCTCTTTTGCTGCTCGGCTCAAAGTGGTGACACCAATATTCATCTCCTGCCACTATGAGGAAGAGAAATTCATCACCCTCCACTCTGTAATGCAGCAAGTGGTTCAAACACCATCTAATGCGTTCCTCGTTTTGGTCGTCGGTCAACATCAATGGTACCCACTGTGAACACACCTTCCAATATTGCAGTTTCTTATGAACGACCTTCTGAATTGTCCCAATTGACACATCAAATTCTTTTGCTAGTGAACGTATGCTTCGACAATGGTTCATTTGTACTGCTGCATCAATTATGGCGATGGTTTTTTGTTGCAACAATATGTGCTTGACCCGGCCGTCGAAGATCTGTTGTGAACTGACGTCCTTTCCGAAACATTCGTGCCCAGTCTGTCAATGTTGTCTTCGACACACATTTGTTACCGTACACTGCCTGCATTCTTCGATGAATGTCCACTGGTCGACATCCTTCAAATAAAAGAAACTGAATCACCACTCTTTGGACGGATTTTGGATCAACCCGGCCATTTTCTCAACGGTCAGAAACAGAACCTATGCATCATGGGATGATAAGCACGTGCTCTTTTATTCATTCGTCAGTACTTATCACATCACCATGACATGATCATGTTCAACGTACGCAATTATGCACGGTGCGGCAAGAACGGATTTCAAATGAACGCCCCTTATAGTAAAGTAAGAGAAAATATATTAAAGTAAGAGAAAAATTGGTAAAGTAAGAGAAAATATAGTAAAGTAAGTAAATAACCCCTTTTCATGCCATAAGATATATTGGACATAAAGTGCTAGCCCTTATGTTTATAGACCAATCAGCACTCTAGAGATAGTGTGGTCAATATCACACCAGTTAGCGATACTTTCCGACATTTCCAAATACCAGTTTGTAGTCCAGTGTAGTCACTACATTGCCGTGGATTCCTTACAAAATATACAAGTTAGTTGCATATCCTTTACAGGACGCGCAGGCAATACCAGCATTTATTTGCTGTTGCAATTTCTTGGCACGTTTATGTTCAGTAATTTGCCATTGCTTTCTGAATGACCAACACCCATACCATTTTGTAAAAAACCAAGGCAAGGCGGCTTGAAGGCATATTACCCACAGCAGTGTTTCGAACATGGGTGTGCGGGATTACAAATTGCGTCCATAACTAACTAACTAACTAACTAACTCTCTCTCTCTCTCACACACACACACACACCCACCCACACACACACACAGACAGAGAGAGAGAGAGAGAGAGAGGGAGGGAGGGAGAGAGAGAGAGAGAGAGAGAGAGAGAGAGAGAGAGAGAGAGAGAGAGAGAGA
Source organism: Cepaea hortensis (assembly GCA_963921405.1). Taxonomy (NCBI): domain Eukaryota; kingdom Metazoa; phylum Mollusca; class Gastropoda; order Stylommatophora; family Helicidae; genus Cepaea; species Cepaea hortensis. Next base: position 118,566,218 of record OY992880.1, read on the forward strand.
GAGAGAGAGAGAGATACACTGTTAGTTGGTAACCTACTTGCATGGCCAAACCATTTGACTTGCTGCCTTCTAATAAAATCTAGTAAAGCTATAACCCCAATTTTTAGTCCTGATTTCTTCATTTCTGATATTATTTCTTCTTGATACATTGAGTATTCTTCTCAGGAATCTCATTTCTGTTGTTGTGATTTTTCTTTTCTCTTTTTCTGTCATTGTCCAGGTTTGGCATTGGTAACATAGAGTTAGTAGGAAGATTGCGTTGTAAAGTGCTTTCTTATTAGTTATTGATACATGTTTGTTGTTTAGTATTGGTGCCATTTGTCCAATGAGTTGGTTTTCATTATTGCATCTGTTTTCGATCTTGTCTTCTGATTTGACATTTGATGATATTATACTTCCTAAGTACTTGAAGCTCTTTACTTGTTTCAAGGGATGTTCGTTTAGGTGAATTTTTGTTGCTTTTTCTTCTTTAGTTACAATCATTACCTCTGTTTTACTTGTGCTAATTTTCATGTTATGTTCCCTACACATTTCGTTTAGACTATTCATGTGGTCTTGTAATTCAGCTTCTGATTTTGCTATTAGTGCTTGGTCGTCCGCAAACAGGAGTTCTCTAATGGTTAGATTTGCAGATGGTTCTTCTTCCATGTTCTCGTCATGCGGTGTTCTTGCTGTCTCTTTTTGGCTGGTTTCTTTACATATGTTGTCTATATATGTTATGAACAAGTGAAGGGATAGGACACAACCTTGTCGTAATCCAGATCTTATGGTGAAGGGTTCTGAGTGTCCTCCAGTTGCTCTCACTATGCATTCACTGTTGTTGTATAAACTTCTACATAGGTTTGTTAGATGTGTACTTACTCCATATTGTTTAAGGATTTCCCACAGCTTGTTTCTATCTACTCTAACGAATGCCTTTTCTTGGTCGACAAAGGCTAAGTAGAGTGTTTCATTGAATTCGATATTGATTTTTCTATAAGTTGTCTAAGAGCAAAAATGGCATCTGTGCATCATTTGTTTTTCCTAAATCCAAGTTGTGTTTCGCTTAGCTGGGGTTCTAAAGTAGTTCGTAATCTTTTTTCAAGAATGTTGCAAAATATTTTCCCAGTATGACTCAACAGTGAAATGCCTCTGTATTGTGTGCAGTCTCTTTTGCTGCCTTTGTTGTTCCAAATTGGGATAATTATGGTGTTTCCCCAGTCTCGTGGTGTCTGTTGTTCTACCCAAACATGGTTGAATAGTCTATGTAACCAAGCTGTTCCTACTTCTCTTGCTGCTTTAATTAGTTCATTTAGTATTTCATCCTGTCCCGGTGATTTGTTCAATGGGGCTAATCTGATGGCTTCTATAATTTCTTCTTTTAGTATGTCTGGTTCTAGTTCTTTGGTGACATCTGTGTAGGTCTCTTGAATTCCTGTGACATCTGATGGGATGTTGAGAAGTTATTCGAAATACTGCTTCCATCTTATTAGGATTTGTTTTGTTCTCTTATTGGTTTTCCATTTTTGCTGTTAATTATTTCAGTTGGGTCAAAGGGTTCTACTCTGGTTCGCATTGCATTTATCTTTTTGTAGAAGTTTCTAGTTGCCTCCTTGTAGGTTTTATTTAGGGTTTCTCCATACTCTTCCCAGTCTTTTTGTTTTTCCCTCTTTACTATTTTACTCACATGTCTTCTCGCTATTCTATATTCTATGTAATCACATTCCTGTTTGCTCTTCAACCACTTTTTATATTTTTTCTTTTTGTCTTTTACCGCTTTCTTTACTTCTGCATTTCACCAACTTGTTATTTTCTTTATCCGTGTTTTGTGTTTTTTCGTGGTCCCACATATTTTTTCAGTATTTAAAATGCTTGATTTGAACATCTCCCATTCTTCTTCCACTGTTTTTCTTTCTGTAGGTAATTTTACAAAGAGTTCAGTTCTTTCTCATAATTTTCCCTTACTGCTTCGTCTTTAAGGTTTTTTAAGTTTACTGATTCGCATGGCATGTATTTTCCTGCTCTTTGTTTTCTTCTTCTGATGGTTCTGATGGGGTAGATAACATGCGGGTCTCCTAGTGTCTGTGGTGAATTACCATGCTCTTTATGCCTTTCATAGGAGAACCATACTTTCTATATTAGTGTTGAAAGCATACACTTTTCTGTCTTATTCCGCACTTGGGGGTTCGTGAGCCAATTTTCAGGTTTTCTTATGATGGCTGACCAATAAGGATTGATAATCCCTTTCCTCAGGAATCTTCTCCCATTTATCTGTTTTTAAATACCTCACATGCTTGTAGAAAAATAGGCACCCTCAACTACAATTCAAAGATGAATGCATGCAAGTGATAATACAACTTTGGGAGGAAATTATTTCTGATCATACTAGATGGAGACACACTATGAAGAATTATCTTGAAATTAGTGAAAGCAGATTACTTCAACAAGCAGAGGAGAAAATCAACAAGCAGAGGGAAAAGGATGCAATGAAAAGGAACACCAGGGTGTGCAGATGGATGCTTTCTGCTCACAGGGTGCACCAACCTTCAGTCAGATATCAATTATATAAATGGTAGAGGCTAGTACATACTCATAGAAAATTAAAACCAATAGTGTGTCCTTACAATGATATACAGCATGCCCGCCTGTATAATGGTTTCTTATCAAAGCGCAACACTTTTTTGACCACTCATTGTATAAAAAAGTGTAAGCTGGACAGAAAACAGACCAAATGAACAACATGAGACACAGGGGTATAAACTGAAAATACTGGAGGCCGAAATCAAATGTTAAAAACAAAGAGGACATCCATGAAATGACTACAAGACATACGCATGCAAGGACATTGGGATTCAGACTTATGCTGAGCCAAGAGGATTGCTGACAATGTGGACAGACATGATCAGAGGGTTTTAAAACCAGCTTTGGACTGACTAACTTGATGGTGATGATGATGATGACGATAATCAATCACCTGGTAAAGTAATAAAAATGTAAATGTATGAAGGTAATATAACAAAAACTCACCAGTGCCTCTGAGCTGTCAATATTTAAGATAGTGGCACACCCAACAGTAGAAATAACAAACGCACCATACAATTCTCTTGTAAATGCTGGGATGTCATTTGCATAAACAGTTTCTCCTGATGCCTAAAATATGAAAAAAGTAATACATTATAAGTAAAAACTCTTCACTGTGAAAGTTTATATTAATGACAACTCAACGTTAGTTGCATGTCTTTTACACAATGGCACAATCAACCCTAGCACTTTTTTTGGCTGTCCTTGATTTATTCTGCAATTTTCACATTCAGTCGTCTGACATTGTTTTTGAATAAACAATGCCCATACCAATGAAATCAACACAAGGCAGTCTGCTTCAATATCATCTGCAGCTGATTTTGTAACCCTCGACTCAATTTGTCGGGGAATTGTGAAACACATTCACTGCTCCTAACCTACAATGTTATGTGTTATGAAAGGTTCTCTTTTCTTTTATATTTTTATTGTAATATCTCCATCTATTCCCCATCTTTGTCGACATTGCTACTTAGATATATGCATGATTCCACTTTTTCAAATGAATTTCACCATGGGAGATTGGGTTATAACTTGCTTGATTTATTCCCATATCTTTGCCATACCTCATGGAATGTTTAAACCTAATTTTTGTGACTTCGTAAAGTGTGATTAATTTATCTTGCATGCGATTTCACATATGGGACAGGTAAGCAATGTCATCAGTGAAGTTTAGATCGTCAAATTGCTCTGTCAGTTTCCCTCAAATTCCAGTTCTGATGGTATTATTTGTTGTCTTCATAATGCATCTACAGTCAGTAAGAATAATAACAGTGACAAAAAGCATTTTTTGCACTTCTGTTCTTATTTCAAACATATCTATTACTTTTCGCTCATGAAAACTCTGCATTTCATGCCCTTATATTTTGCCCTTAAGTTAATCTCATCATAATGAAAGGTTTTTTCATAGCTCACATAAAGTGGTGGATTCATTTCAGAGTGTTACACTATCATTATGTTCAAAGTGCAGGATCCGTTTGGTCTTAAGCTTACCTTTTATCCCTCTTTTGTTTGTGTATGGCATCACTTAATCTCTCAATAATGCTACTGCTTAATATTTCCCCAGTCAATAATATTATTCCTCCACAAATTTTGCACTTCTGCAGGTTCCCTTTCTTTGGTAGCTTTACAAGATATTCTTCCTCTGGTCTGCTGGTATTTCTTAAGTCTCCAAGACTTCTGAATAATTTGTGCAGTAATTCAGTTGAGATGTTTATATTGGCTTAATAGTCTCTGCTGGGATACAATTTGGGCCAGCAGTTTTCCCATCCTTCAGGAGTTTGATAGCTTTTATAATTTTTTTTTTTCTTTAGGATTGTCATTCAGCTCCACTTCTGCAGGCTGGATATAGGGGGGAGAGGTTTAGAACTATTCAGATGGCCCTCAAAGTGTCCAGCCTATCTGTTCATGTGATCTGTTGTGACGTGGTAGACAAACATCCCCTCTAGTTTTGCTTACAATATGTTTAAGATTGTATTTTTCAATATATATCTAGAAAAACTATGTTTTTCTATTTTCCTATGTTTGTATATATCCGTAGATATTCATGTATACTTAGCGAGGATATAATCCTCGTTAAACCTAGCTAATATTCTATATATATTAAATTATATATTATACATTATTGTATAGAAATAGAAATTAGCGTAGTGTTTGAGCATACTGCCTACGCACAGGTATATCTAGGTAAAATACCCAGTTTGGCCTGTTAGCATTACGGGCAACACGTAAAATCTGCCTACTCTCTTTCCGTCAGCTGGCAGACAGTGTACTGCGTCCAGTTTGCTGATTGACTGACAAGGGGAGGACACAGGGGCCAGAAAACTAGCCGTACGACACACTTCACATCTTAAAGAGAATACTATAGGCTCTAGTTAGCCATATATTTGACAACCAAAGGAGCGAACAAAAGAAGAAGAAGATAAAAATTATAAACGCTCTAGCGGCAACTGTTCCCCCGTTGATAGGTCTAATCACAACAATTGGAAGGTACGTTGCACTGATTGTATAGTTAAAGATTTTATGTGTATATATTTACTGGTATTTGTGGTGTAGATTCAGTGGGGAAAGTACACGATCACTAATGGTAGAGAACAGGAATTGCAAACTACAGCCTGAATAAGTAACTAAATAATGGAACCACGCTGCTGATACTAATTCAGTGAAATAGAAGAAAAATGAAGAGAGTGTGCAATCCACAAGATGGTGAAATTTAGCCGGCTGATACTAGACTATAGATTATCGAACGTCCAGACAATAACACTTGATTATTAACCAGGGACTAATAGACTCTATACTAGAAGAGTGGGTCGCCAGTGAAGTAATATAATTATAGAATGCGATGGTAATTGGAGGAATAAATGGTGATAGGAAAACACGGAATATTTATTAAATAATAGTTTCTTTCATCCAGTCAACTTGAGACCATTTCTATCAGAGGTCACCCCATGACAGCGTGGGACAGGCCTCCCATTCACATCAGTATCCTTACTTCAATGAAGGCCTTCACTGTCTACCCTCTAAATCTCTGTTAACACTTCAACCTCATGTATAATATAATTTGTGTGTGTCTGGAGTGAATCAGAATTATAATTTACAATACTGCTTCATATGGTGAGATGTAATCTGCGATTCATAATCTGTGGTAGTACTTCGTCGAGTGAATGTAATCTGGATGATGTCTAATCAATGCTCGTGCTTCATAGTTAAATGTACTCTGTGTGATTTATACTCGATGTTTCCACTTCATAGTGGTAAATGTAATTTGTGCGAATTATACTCTATGTTGATGCATCATAGTAGGAAGTACAATCTGTATGTTGTAGAATGTGATCAGACTTAGGATATATCCATTGATGTGTCAGTAGTCTGTGGAATAGAATACATGTGTGTCTAAACCTGATTAGATTTAATATAAAGATTTGGCTAAGGAAACTAGTAGTTACACACTTTAGCATTTAGTCATCATGTTGTTAGTAGCCATAGCACTAGAGAGTTGTGTGTGAGACAGGGTTAGACAACTATGTGACTGTAATGTTGTCTGAGTATGAGACTGAAAGCAAGGTGGGCAAAGAGTGTATCTGGTGTATCATCAAGAGTGTATGACAAGAGCATTCATCTGTTCTCACTAAATACATTCCAGGAATTCTGAGCCTTCATTGTGACTACAGTCAACTGAAAAGTCATCAACGCACAGCAACGCATAACTTACCTGTTTGTGGACACTCTATCTATTGCCGGAATGTGTGTGTGATTCAGCGTATCCTGACCTTCAACAATACCTGAGTCGATATCCTGGGAGCGAAGTCTGCAGCTAAGTCATATACCTCACTGGATGACACATTTAGCCTGTCCACTTAACAACATAGTCTATGATTAACAAGCGCCACCCTTACAAACAACACTTGTGTCAATAAATAGCTTGTTGTATTTTACCTTTCAACCTAAACTAGTCTGTTGTACTCTAGTTTAATATTAGGATATTGAGAGAGTGAAGTAATGAAAGTTGCAACTTTATAATTGTAATCTGTCTATCTCCATGTTGAGAGAAAAGATTAGTTAAAGGGGGCTCTTTTATCTTACAGGCAATCGTAGCCGGATTCACTAAGCTATTGTCTAGAGATCTAGTACGGTTGTTCGCTTTACCTATCTGTGCCTGGACACTGTTTGAAGACTTGGTCATTCCTGGGACTTATTCAAATCATACATCCTAGTATTGCGAGTCATTTTGGCCTCTTCTTCGACAGTGATTAGTCTTTTGGAATCCTGAAAGGCTATTGGTTGCTATTTCTGATCATTGTCTATCAAAATAGTCAACATCATGCTACATCTGTAATGCTGGTGAGAAACTTCCCATTACTATTTTTTATCAGTCCATTTAAGACATAACTAGCTCTGATTTTCCTATTGTTTAGATATGCATTTCTTCAGTTTTTAAAAGGATTTTGGGCAGCATCCCTACATTATGTTTTTGCTCCATTTTTTCAAGGACATATATACAAGAAGCAGTCATTAGGAAGAAGAATGCCAGACATGTATGGTTAAATGACATCAATAACATCCAAAAGGAAGAGCATTATAGAAATGAATGTAAAGAGGCTACAAAAATAGTCAGACAGCAGAAGCGAGAATATATGAGTAATATAATCAAAGATATGGAAACTAATCACCAGAAAAATGAATCCAGAAAATTTTTTAAAGAACTGAAGTCAATGAAACGAGGGCACCAACAAAACACATATGGTTTAAAAGACAAAAATGGGAATATGATAAATACCAATGAGGAAATGTGCAACACATGGAAAGAATATTTTATTGAATTACTAAATTGTGAAGCTCCAAGTAACATTTTCTCACAGGAAGAGGTTCTAACATGCGAACCACAAATTGAAGAACCTACATTTGAAGAAATCCTATATGTAATCACACGACTTAAAAACAATAAGGCAACTGGGACTGATGGAATTGCTGCTGAATTTATAAAGGCAGGTGGCCATGCATTACATCTAAAGCTATACGAACTAATAATAAAAATCTGGAGGACAGAAGAATTACCCCATGACTGGAAAGAGTCATTATTGATACCTATCTTTAAGAAAGGAGACAAGTTCCAATGTGGAAATTATAGAGGAATATCACTACTGTCCACAAGCTATAAGATACTATCCGCAGTATTACTAAATAGACTAAAACCATATTCAGAAGACATATTAGGTGACTACCAGGCGGGTTTTAGACAAAACAGATCAACAATAGATCAGATATTTATCTTACGACAAATAGCCGAGAAACATTGGGAATATAAAAGAGATCTCCATAACATTTTTGTGGATTTTAAAAAGGCTTATGATAGTGTCCATAGGAATAGTCTATGGAATGCTATGCAGGAATTTGGAATACCAAGGAAGTTAATCAACATGACCAGACTATGCATGGAAGATACTTATAATATAGTAACATATAAAGGCAGGAAATCAGACCCCTTCCAAATAACATCTGGCTTGAAACAGGGTGATGCACTATCGCCGCTACTCTTCAATCTGGCTCTAGAGAAAGTTGTAAGGAAGGTAAAGGAGGAATGTGATATTGGAGGAACATCCAAGCTGCTTGGTTATGCAGATGATATAGATATTATAGGGCAAAGTGAACAAAAGACATTGGAAATATTGACTCACTTAAAGGAAAAAGCCCAACAGATGGGGCTGGTTATCAACCAAGATAAGACAGAATATATGGTAATTTCAAGAGACGGAATGGCTAGAAACTCTGGCCACATACAAATAGATAATATGACCATTAAAAGAACGGAAACATACAAATACCTGGGTACGATCTTCAACTGCTCCAACATCATAAGGGAAGAAATACAAACTAGAATCAACTCTGGAAATAAGATATACTATGCACTACAACATCTACTAAAATCAAAGGCGCTATCTCGTAACACCAAAATCACAATATACAAAACACTGATCAGACCAGTTGTGCTGTATGGCTCTGAAACCTGGAGTACAACGAAAGGAGACGAAGCCTTGTTACAAATCTTTGAGAACAAAGTTTTAAGACGCATCTTTGGACCCATTAGGGATACACAAAGTGGAGAGTGGAAAAGAAGAAGTAACAAAGACATTTATGATCTGTTTAAGTCCCCGCTAATCACTGGTATCATGAAGGCTAATAGACTACAATGGCTGGGGCATATAGAAAGAATGGAAGATAATAGGGAAACAAAACTCGCTTACACTCAGGAAATAAATGACCGTAGACCCCGAGGTAGACCAAGAAGACGGTGGAGAGATAATACATGTACAGACCTACAAGCACTTGGAATCAACGACTGGCAAGAGAAGGTCCACCAGAGAGACGAATGGAGACGGATTGTATTTGCAGCAAAGAACCTCAATGGCTCGGAACGCTGAAGAAGAAGAAGAAGAAGAAGAAGATATATACAAGATTCATTCCAAACATTTTATCATGCTGCCAGCAGTCTTCCATTCTCCCCTCGACTACTAACAGTTGCAGGACCTGGTACATATTAGAGCCTTTGGTCATCAATAGTTCCTTAGTTTCTTTATTGACGAGATATCCTATTTTATGTATCTCTAGAGTTTTAACTTAATTTTACTTACCAGCAGATGGTTAATTGAATCTACATAAGCACCTCTAAAACCTATAACATCAAGTGGAATTGATCTCAATTTCTTGTTGATACAAATATGGTAGAGACTCTTTTTTTTTTTTAAATAGACAAATATGGTTATTTCAATTTTCTTTATAATGATCTGGTGATATCCACATTGCCTTATGTATTCTTTTATATGAAAAACACTTCCTACTATGACATATTGATTTACAGCACAAAACTGATGAATAATTCTCCATTTCCATTCATTATCCCAAGTCTATGTTTCCCCATAATACTTCATAATCTATGTTATTTGATCCTATCTTGGCATTCTGGTCACCCACACAAGTGCCATTTATTTAATTATGTATAGTACTTTGGAGATTTATGCATAATTCCTATTTAACTGATTTATCCTTAGAATTTGTTGGTGCATAACACTGGATCACGTTTATGTTTACTTTCTTTTGTGTGGATCTAAGTGTTGCTGTTGTTATTCTAGAACTCACTGCCTCCCACTCTATTAGCAATTTCTCTGCCTCTTTAGATAGCATTGGGACCACTCCTTCACTGGAGGGACATTTTCCTTTGTACGTCTTAAAGGCAGCACGGTTTCACATGTGTTTAGAAGCTTTATACCTGCTCCATTTCATCGTGTTTTGGATATTCTCAAAATGCTAATATTAAAATATTTAATTTCCCCTACCATTTGTGCTGTCTTTACCCATCTGTAAATGGTTCCAACAATTCAAGTGTCAGTTCTCGAGATTTTCCAAGGTGAAAGGGGGTATGTAGATGATATAGACTATCTAAAGAATTCTCCGCATCACATCATACTTTTTCTTGAAGAAAAGTTTCCTTTCAACTTAGTTGACTGTTACTTTTCTTTCCTTTTCTTTAAAGTTATTCATTACTTGTTTCATTTTACAGCTAAATTTTTACATGGGATGTCAACCCTTCTAGGTTGCCTGGTATGACATGAATGGTAGGTTACAGTACCACAAATCTTTACTTCCCTTATCCTGTAACACATGTATGACAGCTGCTGATTACTGAACAGTTACTCTTCACACCACCAAAACATGTTCAGTTTTATTAAGCAAAGAATGTAATGTCAGAAGTAACTAATGGATGTATGTTTCCTGGTACAGAATACATTTAAAACATGTAAAGTGTTAAGTCTTGGCAGCTCTTCAGTGTAAGGGCTGTTAGGTAAAGCATAAGTTGCCGACAAAGTGCTAGGATGCATATATTCTTGTCACATCAGGCTATTGAGTTTGAAGACTAGTATGACATTTCTAAACATGCCAAGACTTTATTCTGGATTTGCGACCTGCTCCTAATCTTAGTTTCAGATGACAATGTGGAGGGTACCCCCATGTCTTCCATCATATTCACATGGTTTGTGTGTTTTATTTTTTACATAAGCTAGTTATATGCATTTATGTGAGGATGCATATGTGTGTGTGCATGTGTGTGCACAAGTGGGTGCATGCATGCGTGTGTGTGTGTGTGTGTGTGTGTGTGTGTGTGTGATGCAGCATCTGCATCAGTAGTAGTAATAACAACACACATTGAAAACGTACAAACACAGTTATACCTGAAGTGGTGCTTCCAGTTTGGGTATGGCTTGTTTCAGGGGGAACTCACTCTTCTTTTCCTGGAATGTCTGCAGTCCAGATGATAGAGGGCGCTCCATGCTGTCAGCTCCACTGCGGATTTTTGGGTCTATTGGCTTAGCCACCTCCAGTAGGGTCTGCACATAAAAACCATCTTTATTGAGGTTTATGTGGAAGGCAAGGGGAATCCACAATGTTATCTTCCCAAGACTTCATGACAAAAGACATTTCAGAGGTAGCGAACATCGTTATTGGCTGTCTTAGGACAATCTCGTCAGGTAGGGACAGTCATAAGCAACAGAGATGTGGTTCCTGAGACGAATGTTGCGAATTCCTTGCCAGAGTAACTAACAATGAATGCCTGAAAGAGGCTAATGAAACTAAAACATTATATGCAACAATAAGAAAAAGACAAACAGCTTTCTTTGGTCATGTGATGAGAAGAGAGGCATTGGAGAACATTGTGACAACTGGAAAGATTGAGGGGAAGAGAGGTAGAGGCAGACAAAGAGAAATTATGCTGGATGGATTGAAATCAGCAGAGTTGATCCAGAACACCAGAGACGGAGATCTGTGGAGAGCCATGAACGCCTATGGTGATAATGATAAATATTATCCTCACTGAGGTATTTTACATTTTTTCTATACAAAAATGTTATCCTCATTGAGGTATTTTACATTTTTACTTCACATAAATGTTATCCTCATTGAGGTATTTTACACTTTTACTTTACATAAATGTTATTCTCACTGAGGCATTTTACATTGTTACTTTACACAAATGTTATCAAAAGAATGTGGTACATGCCTGGCCTTCTTTCAGTCACGTTGGCTATACGTTAACCTAGACTACGGCTTATTTAAGAATCATAAGTACCATCAGGCATCCCTACGTAGCAACATAGCTGACAGCATGGGAGCAAGACTCAAGAGGCTTGCCGTGGAGAGTAATCAAAAGCATGCAAGTGACACAAGGTGAAGACACACCTAAGGGTCCTGAATGGATTCCCACACATGAGGACAGGGCAAAATATCATCAAGTTCTATCGTATTTGACTTGGAATAAATAGCTAACTTAACAAAATAAGATTGAGCAAGAAATAATTTTATCAAAATGACAGTGGGACACCTTGTGCCACACATATCGTTTGGCTTCTACCCATTGGGCGCTGGAATGTCAACTATTCCTTCCCATGATGCTTGATGACAAAAGTGGAAGACGATGATGATGGAGATGAGTTGGAAATATGGCAGCTTAAAGAGGTTTTGGCAAAGAATGTAGCTGGTGATGGAATAGGAGAAGTTGGAAATAAAGTGGGCAGAGAATGATTTAATATTATATATAATGATGGGTCAGTGAAGCAAGGAGCAATATTGGGACGGGCTTCACAAATAAATAGAGGGATGATCCCTACATTGCTGCCTGAGCGTAAAAGGTGACTTCTAAATGCTCTCTATTCATTTGGATTTGAGACAGCTGGTTGTGATTTTAGAATTATAAGGTACGTTGCTGATTGTTTTTAAGTGGCTAGTATTTTAAAAACTGTTGTAGCATTATATTCCACATATTGAATTAATGTGTTTGGAAATAAAACAGCTTAACTTGACTTGTGTAAATACCTTGTAAAGCAAATTGACAGCCAAATCATGTCTATATTTGGCTGATGCATGCAGTGGATCATCTGATGATGGCTTTAGTTCAGAAGCCAATATTTTCAGGGTTTCTGAAATAAAATCATCAGTTTACATATCAAATGCAAAAATGCAAACAAAATTTACACATAAAGACTCCTAAAGTACATTTCTGACAAGTTTTACGCAAACTTTAAATGCAAAATCATTATTTTTAGTTTATAGGCTAATATTTTCAGGGTTTCTGAAATAAAATAAGCTTTTCACATATTACCTAAAACATACAAATATAATTTTTTTTTAAATATTGCATATCCCTTACAGGACGTTGCAGTCAACACCAGCATTTTTCAGCTGCTGTTGATGTACTAGGCAAGTTTTACGTTCAGTAGTTTGTCATTGCTTTCTGAACGACCGGCTCCCATACCAACACGTTATAACACAACGCGACACAGTCTGCTGCACAAATCGGTCGCAGCTGAGTTTCGAACGCCTGGTAAGCGGCTCACGAACCGCGTTCACAAGCCTTTGACCACGGATGCCGTACAAATATAATGCATATATTAAAAACCCATAAAACACATTTCTGAAAAACTGAATGAAAACTTTAAATGCAAAATGATGATAATATTAACAGGAACCAGGACTGTGAAAAAGAACATGTTTGTGTTCAAATATTGAAGAGCAGGATGTTAATTGTATCTTTAAAACTGCTAGCACTGTGGCAAAGGGGTTTAACGAACGCACTTTGCAACTTCGCACACAGCATTAAAGACATAGATGCAGTGATTTGGAAGCAGAGCACCTTGTGTTTGTTTTCATACAATGTGCCAGTCATTCAGAAAGCACTGGCAAACTACTGAACATAAACTTGTCAAGAAATTACAAACAGCGAAAAAATGCTAAGGTTGACAAAGACGTCGTCAAGGATATGCAACTAACTTTCTTTTAAAAACTTCTCTGTTGCTCACATTTTATGCATGTTTTTTGTATTCAGTCTGTAACTGTTCAACTTTCCTGCCATACGGTTTGGAGTTGCGTTTTATTTGTCTGGACATGATGGCTAAAGCAACATAAGATCTGTCTTACTGGATTGTTGCAGCACTATGTTTCCTTTTCTATGTTTCTGCATTCTGTTATGTGATGTTAATCATATATTAATATTTTAGAACCAATGAGCAAGTCTTACAAGAAATAAGTGAACACAGTAAACTGTTTACAGAAATTAGATGCAGACAGTCACGATTTTTGGGCAAGTTATTTGAAGAACTAAACTTAGAGAACTTGGTGACAATTGGCAAGATTGAGGGGAAAAGAACAAGGAGAAGGCAGAGAAGCACATATATGGATGGCTAGGCCACATCGCATGGTCGAGACAAGAACACAGAGCTTATCCATGACTGTAGTGATCGTGTGAGATGGCAAAACATGACTTCCACCACTTATCAACATGGCATGATTCTTCTTCTTCTTCTTCTTCTTCTTCTTCTTCTTCTTCTTCTTCTTCTTCTTCTTCTTTGCGTTCATCTGGAGTGTTTTTTCAGATGTGACTGTGGTGTGTCTGGTTAGGCACCCTTGGGCTGAAACCCTTAGGCCAACACATCCGACTTTAGTGTGCATTTTTAACAAAGTTAGCATTCCTTGGGGACTCTCAATTTTGTGGCGCCGTCCACATCCCAGCTGGTCAAGTTGGAACGGTCGAATACTTCACAATCAGCCCTCAAGGGAAGGCAGGGACAGTCCATGGCATTTTCTTCCATCCAGGGTGGCTTCCATAGTTGCAGATCTGACACATAGTGCCCTGGTTAAAGTGTACTCATTCCAATTACGGGGCCCCGATATAGTCCCGTATTGTTATTTTTCATCACTACCTCCCCGTGCCGGGAGTGGGTAAGTTGCGCGCCTGCTGCCTTCCTTGGATGTGGTAGCTGTTTCTCATGCTCCCTCTCCAGAATCAAACCCTGATTCCCAGTTACCCGTTACAAACATGGTAGGCATGTCACGTACCATTGACATTTGATAGGGCAGACAGTTGAAAGATGCGTCACCGGCACGTAAGGCCATGCGATCAGCACAAAATTATCCAGAGTCACCAGTGGGAACGCCGTGCCCTGTGAACTAATAAAAGCGCTCTTTCCACGAGGGTTGGAGCTTGGTAAGTATGTATTAGCTCTAGAAGTAGGATCGTGTCATCTAAGGAACCTCGACTGATTTAATGAGCCATTCGCGGTTTCACCGTGAGACAGTGTGAACTTAGGCATGCATGGCTTAATCTTTGAGACAAACATATGACAACTGGTAGGATCAATCGGATATCTATCGGACAGACGGACTATTCACGCACATGCAGGCCAAGAGTAGCATCGCTAAAGCCCTCCCGGTACCCGGTGATATATGCAAAACCACTGGACGCCTACCGACGAGCTTTCAAGCTACGCCGGCAGGACTGACCAAAAATCTATACCAGCTTACTGACTGCAGGCCTACTACTCATCAAGAGATAGTGGGTGCTTATCGAGACTTTGTCGAACGGTCGTACAAATTTGCTCTTTTGCCCGCTCAAACTACGACTCTAGCTACACGATACAGTTACATTCTCGAAACGCCTGCCTTGCTAACTTGCGTTGGATGGGAAGATCCCAATTTGGTGCACCTCACACAGCCATCCGAGACAACGAACACTAGACGCAGTGGCAAGATTCAATACCTGAATGTTGTTATACCAGTAGTGTCCCCTTTCCAACAATCATCGTATTTTGGCAACACCAAGCTTTACTCATAGTTTCCCAGTAGACATGGCAGCCCAAATAAATTGTAAGATTTATCTTGATGAGGAATTCAAATTTGTGACCACTAAGCTGGCAGGCTAACATTTTGTTTTACATTCTTTTTTATCGTTCGCTCACTTTGAACTCAAGCATAGTCCATACACATGCTACTATTCCCCCCTCCCCAAAAAGGCTGCATGATTGTGTAAAGAGAAACGTAGCCTTTACCAGAACAATCAGTTGAATGAAGAACAATGTTAAGGGAGAATTCTAAGGTACATTGTCAACTTTACAAGTGAGATAGCTGCCATGGTTTTTTTTTTGGATTCACTTCCTTTGAATTCAAGTCCATACACATGTTCACTACTTCTAGTGCACTGGACTGCATGCGTGTGGATTAGCTTTCCCTATTACCAGTAATGAAGCGAATTCACTCCAACTTCTAAGGTACTTGTCATTTACGTCCCCAAGTCAAGGACGAGAAGTCGAACTGAATGGTGTTGGGGTTGAACCCACTACAGGAAGTTTAAGAGCTAGAGCTCTTTTTCATTCAGCTATGCTGACCTCTGCAAACATGTTAGCCATTGTGCCACCAGCATATAGTAATGTTGAATATATAAAATATGTGAACAACATTAAAGACACACAGATTACAACCTTTTATGACAGCATCACTAAGGGTTTTCCCTGTAATGAACTCTTCTGCCTTGGTTGCATGAATCTAGAATCAAGATGTACATCACATTTACAAAATATTTATTTACATTTCTATTGTCTTATAATACAAATATCAACCATGAAAACAACACCAAAAATGTTTTTGGAATTTCTGCAAAAGCTAGAACCAAGCAGAATATATCAACATCTTTCAATTAAGTGCTTATTATATATATATCTTTAACAATAAATCAAATAATGGTAACAATTATATTGGGACTCGATGGATGGAGCACGTAAGGGAATGTCCCAAGTGCTGTAATGTCAGCTCTTGACTTATCTTTCAATTAATGATTAAGATAATATTTTAGCCCTTACTCATATTTTCAGAGGGATCATTTATTGTTACACCTGCTAAGCTAATGCATCCAGCAGGGCAATATGTAATAAACAATGAAGACTCAATAATGCCATTTCCAGGAACCAATATTCTATACACAATACAATTAATCAATCCTAATTCTTGATAATATTTCTAGTTGTAATTATTTAAAGCTTTCTGTTACTATTTACATTGCGTTATGAAACACATATGTATATGATGGATAAATACCAATGTAACATCCAGAGTATGAAGATATATTTGAAGAAATACCTAATGTAATTATCAATATAATTTCTGTCGCCTTTTATCAACCAAAAGAGTGTAGGCCCTTAACTGATTCATACCAAGTCCTTTGCAGACTTGTCTATCTTAGGTTTGATTTTGTTACTATGTTTTCTACATAACGAGGTAGACAGTCACCTGCCACCTTCCTTGGTTACCTCTTAGGACACGCATCGTAGGTTACTATTCTTTATTTCTGTTATGAACCCCGGTAACACACAGGCAAAATACAGTTTAACTGTATATTTTAAATATTGCAAAATGTAGTTTCTTTAAGCATACCTTTACACTGAATATGATTTTGTTTTGTCAATTCCCATGTTAACATCAGTTTAAACAATCATAAACTGCTACCCATGTACAATGTACTGTATTTATTTAATCCACAGCTGTATCAGTTTCTAGTCAAGCAATGTCACTATATAAATTTGCTATTTAAATTCTGGTTCTTTCATGATCCTTATGTAGCAAGCAAATTCTTTGCAGAATTCTCTCACAACACAGTCCTGCCGTGAATATTCTAGAGCCTTACCCAGTGCTTTTTATGCTCAAAGTTTCATTGCCATGTATCCACCTTCAAGCTGGACAACTCCTGCCTCTACTTCAAGGAACTATGCCTTCTATTACTGTTCTTTCAAAACCAGTGAAATGGTTATTATAACCAAAATATTTCAGTTTCTGAGATATGATGCTGTTTTTAAGTCAGTTTTCATCTATGTTCAGATGTTGCAGGGTGTCCGTAATTTTCCTGTTATTGGTCCAATGTCTTTTTAAAATGTTGAAAATATGTATATTCTGCTGTAACAATTTATTTTAAGACAAGACTAGAATTCTATCAAACATATACTGTTTCTTCATTGATTTTGCTATCGAAGACCAGACTACAAATATATCAAATATATACTTACTGTTTCTGCATTGATTCCACCAAAGACGAAAGAAGGTTTGGTTTTCACAAGCAGTTTGTCCACTTGTATTTTGAAAGCTGCATTCACATAAGCATGTGCATTCTGTAAGGGAAAAAAAACATCAGTAAACAATAACCAGAAATACAGAAATTAGAGTTATTTTATCAGGCTGGGTCAGTCCCTAAGCCATGTGGTCATGTAAAAATATCCCTTCCTCAAGGGGGATTTGATCTCAAGACCACTGGGTAGGCACACAAGGACATTGTTTTCCATAGAAAACAAACATGCAGTTAAAATATTAAGATCAGATCAACCTGTAGCCCTAGTTATGGATCATAGGGGTGCCAAGATGTAAGCACCAATACTCTGAGTCTGTCAGTGTTCTTGAATCTTAGTGATATGTATAAGTGCAGGAATATATGGCCTGTCTATTTTCGAATATTATAAGTTCAGGATTTCCTTTGGCCTCCACTTCTTGATTTTATTTCAACTGTTCCTGATGATTGCTTTTGGAAAGGCGGCATGAAGTTCACATGACCAAACCTGGCAAGCTTTGGATGCTTCACTATTTCTAGAAGTGGCTCTTGTTGGTCTGTGAACATGATTATTTTCTCTATGACTTCAGCATTTGTTTTCTATTCTATACAGCTAATTGTAAGATGTTATCTATGATATTATTAATTGAATGTCTGGATCTTTCTTTCTATATCAGCAGTGAGTGACTAGTTAAAATATAGTAATGAGCAATACAAATATTAATAGTGCTATGAACTAAACATACCATTTAATCTTATTCAGTATAGATTGTTTTAAAGGATGGGATATAACTCTATTCTCATTGTATACTAAATCTTTCAAAATATCCTCTTTGTATATAAAATCTTTCAAACAAAATATTGAGCCATGAGTAACCGATAATGGAGATAATCCTTAAAGAGATGTTTATCTGCCATCTTGGTGTAATCTTGAAGTTTACATTAAGACATGAGTAAATGATAATGAAGATAATCCTTAAAGATATGCTTACCTACCATCTTGGTGTAATCGTAAAGATAGTCCTTAAAGAGATGTTTACCTGCCATCTTGGTGTAATCTTGAAGTTTACATCGAGACATGAGTAACTGATAATGAAGATAATCCTTAAAGAGACGTTTACCTGTCATCTTGGTGGAATCTTGAAGTTTACATTGAGACATGAGTAACGTATAATGAAGACAATTCTTAAAGATATGTTCACCTGCCATCTTGGTGTAATCTTGAAGTTTACATTGAAACATGAGAAACTGATAAGGAAGTTAATCCTTGCTGAGAGACTTGGGAGTAAGAATTGGCACGGCCAGACATGAGAAGTACATCTGGAAAACGAGGGGCCTTGTCAACCAACACAGAACTGGCACTATTAGCCACTGGACGCTGATGCATATGCTGGGGGGAGGATCTGAGCACCTATGGACCTGTCCGGAGTGCAATGACGATACCCCAACTGATAACTGATAACTTAAGTTAATCCTTAAAGAGATGTTTACCTGCCATCTTGGTGTAATCTTGAAGGAGCGAAAGTGTTCTGTCTCTTCAAATTTTGGAATCTCTACATAAGCCAGAACCTTCCCTGCCATTTTAACTTTTTGCAAAAACTCCACTATTGGATGTTTGGTAGTCTCTCCAGAGCTTGTATCTGGTGAAAATGTGTAGTTAAACTGCTGTAAGACACTTGGACATTTTTAGGGATGCTAAGTTGCAAAGATAACTTATCACAAATATCAGAAAGTAGTCATCATTTTTGGCCACATTATGAGACGACAAAAACTGGAAGAAGATGTGATAATCTGAAATATTTCTGGAAATAGAGACAGAGGAAGACAGCGTGAGAAAATTCTTGACAGTTTTATATCATGGTGGGAAGGGAGTCAATACACAAACTGATCCAGGCCGTCAGAGATCGCAATTAGTGGAGAGGCATGACACCCCACGCCAACCGGCAAGGCACAGGAAGATGATGTGCTGAAGACACTTTGCAAGACATTTTACAAATAGTAACATTTAACATAATAATAATTAGTTTAAACACAGAAACCACAAATAATATGTTGCACAATTTATTGCCTGGCATATTTCGCTGCATCTCGTCAGGTGCATACTGCAGCGATACATATGATATGAAGTAAATAAACTAATAACACTTAAGCTGAACCAATTAAAACACAGTCACATGTATTGTTCAAATGTGGAACATCTGTTTTTAATAATTAGTTACAGTAAATCACATATTCTGGGCACATTCTTTTCCAACAGGTGCCTTTGTCCTGATCAAACATTGGTGGTCATGACTCTCCAACTTTCTCTGACTTCTAGCTACAATCTTGCCTGATTCTTAAGTCATGACACATTCTGCATTCAGACACAGAAGCCACAAACAATATGTTGCAGAATTTATTGCCTGGCATATTTTGCTCGTCAGGTGCATACTGCAGAGTTATGTATCATATGAAGTAAATAAATGAATTATACTTTGGCAGAAACACTTAAAACACACAGTCACTGATATTGTTCGAATGTGGAGCAGAGTAATAATAAACTTAATATGAGGTCTTTCTGTGTGCACAGAACTGGCTGGAACATTAATTACTAATGTCTCAATGTATTAGGCTGTATTTACTGTCTGTGAGAGCAGTTCCCATATAGGGTGAGGTACCACTGTGGAAACTACAAATAACTGACATCCAGTCTGCAAATATTATATATAAATTTGTCTGAAAATATTATATATAAATTATATAATGAGTAGCACCATGCCTGTAAATAAACTGATGTGTTAAATTATGTGCGCACTAAATTATGACTCATTAAACAATAAATGCTGAGTTTACAAGACGTTGTTGTTTGGGGAACATGGCAGTTGTTGAAACTGAAGACATTTCATCCTGTTACAGCCAACACAACTGATTTACACACTGACCAATCAAAACCTTACCATAAACACCAATATTTGCTCCAATGGCTGCCATCATTGTGAATAGATCAGAAGGAAAGTCTGGGTGATTATGTTTGATCATCAAGTTACCAGCAATGCAGCCAGCCTGTAAGTGGTGTATTGAGTTAAATCTTGACATAGCAAATCACAATAGCAGTTAGAATAATTTTAGCATAGAAAATGTTTTAAATCATCATGTCGATAAGCATGGGTGGTCACAGTTCACCATTTCACAAGATTTGCAAAGTCTTGAATTGGGTTTGTGTTATTGTACTGATTATGCTATGCAGCCAAGCTAACCAACTCTTTTTGCTCTTTTCCCACCAATTTTGGCCAGTTGTCACTACGTTTTCGAATTTATTTCTCCTTATTATTATGTGCTGTAAAAATCTGAAAATCTTTAAAATTTTAAGGTTTATTCTTCTAATCAATTTATGGTTTTCATGCCTTTCTCGAAGGACATTCATTTTTCTTTCCATCCATGGTAATTTTTTGCATTTTCTTCAGAAACCACAATTTCACTGCCATTAGATATTTCTCAGTCTGTATGCTTAATATCCATGTTTTACATGCATACAACAATATAACAGTATGTTATATATACTATAGCACTTCAACACTCCTTTCCTCACTGCAACTGACAGCTTTTTAAAAGTATGTTTTCCATTCTGCAACAGTCAACCTTTCCCATGGCGATTCTTGTTCAAATCTTGACAAAGCATCTTCTATCAGATATTATGACTGTTCCAAATAGCTAAACTGATTAACCTGTGTAAAAATTGTCCTATTTGTGTGGCTATTACATTATGGTATTTCTGTCTTTATGGAGATGAACATAATCATTTTAAATGCCATTATCTAAAAACACAGAAATACTGTGGTAGGAAAGCAAAGTAACAGAGACTTTACTGTCTACTGTCTAGCCCTAGGAAAGATGCCATTTGTCTAATCCAGACTTGTCTTCAATCATAGGGGTAGGGGAAGTCTAAGCTTGCATTCGAAGACCAGATAAGTAGCCTTGCATCCATGTTTGTTAAATATACCCTTGATGAAACTTCATACATATGTTGCTAAAAGAAACATTATACAGATTTCATACAAATAGTGTAATCTTACCTTTACATTTCTGTTAAACATGTTTTTTTTTTACTTTATGAGATGCATGGAAAAGGTGCAGTTCTGTCCTTGACAAGTATCTTATTTTCATTAGTGCATTGCCTAGCTTATAATACTCTTCCTTTGTACACAATAATGTGTTTTTCATTGCCATTGTGTTTATGCTTATATATGGGCTGTAAATGGTGTTGATGTGGTGGACTCTTAAGAACAAATGATATATTTAAATATTTAATAATAAAACTGTAATTATGAAGTGATTTACTCTGTATGACATAAAAAAAAATGTCTCATCTCATCATGTTCCTCTTGTACCTTGCGGTGTCGAGGTGAAGTATAAACTTCGTGAGAGTGCCTGGTTATGGGCTTCATGTGTCGATATTCCCATGGACTCTGCTATTCCCTCAGTCCAACGTTTACATGGTCGGCCTCTTCCTCTGCTCCTATTGGGTTTGTACATTATTGCTTGTTGTGGTATACTGTTGACTGGTAACCTACTTCCATGGCCAAACCATTTGACTTGCTGCCTTCTAATAAAATCTAGTGCAGCTATAACCCCCACTTTAGTCCTGATTTCTTCATTTCTGATCTTATCTCTTCTTGATACATTGAGTATTCTTCTCAGGAATCTCATTTCTGTTGTTGTGATTTTTCTTTTCTCTTTTTCTGTCATTGTCCAGGTTTGGCATTGGTAGCATAGAGTTGGTAGGAAGATTGTGTTGTAAAGTGCTTTCTTAGTAGGTATTGATATTATATAAGGAAATATAATAAATATATAAAGAAATAATATATATATATATAAGGAAAGGATACCCCAAAAAAAAATCAGTTAATATCAGTACTGTTAAGTCCATCTTCTTGTATCAATCAAACAAAAGAAATATAGGGAGACTAAAAACATGGCAAAGAAAATCAGAGACAGAGGTGAATAATATAGAAAAGATATTAAAGGAACTATACAAGAGATAACAAAAGATAGAATGGCTTGGCATGAAATAGCTGCCAGTCTGTACCTATTTGGGGAAAATAGCAGAAGAACAAGGCAGCGGTAGAAGAAAAAAAAAACTGTCCATATGCATAAGTTGTAAGTGTAGCCTAAATTTTGTAATGACTTAAAGGATAGAAGCCAATGGACGCACACTATCTGAAATGACAGCACACGATATACATGTCACTAAAGACTAGGATAGTCTGAACAGGATAACTTTTAGAAGGTTGGGAAAGATATTGTTTCAGTCAACGCAGCACACTACAACCATTCTATGAGAGATTGTACAGGACAGGGCTCTGTGTAGTTTTTGTTTAAAACATGTTAAGACCACTTGGTGTGTAAGTTAAAAACAGTAATACTGTACTACCACACTCAGTTGATGAAAGAAATAAAAATGAAACAAGTGAAATATTTCGGCCACGTTAAAATACATAACACTCTTTATAAAAACCATAATGGAGGGCATGGTTGAGGGCAAGCGAACAAGAGGTAGACAATGATACAAGTGGGAAGATAACATCAAGAGATGGGCGAACATCAGTCTGACAGAATTACAGTCAGGGCGAGAGAAAGACAGTGTTGGAGATCCATTGCAGCCAACCTTCATTGTGGAGACGGCACCTGATTGATTAACTGACAACCACACTCAGCTGTTGGACTGGTGGTCAGAGTTTGAAACTGCAACAAAGTGGATTATAAACTTTCACCTGGACTCCTAAATCAACGCAGCCTAAAATGGGTACCAGGAAATGTTACGTAAAGTAAAGTCGGCCACTGTTTTATTCAGCACATAATTCCTTACTGCCAATTTTTCTAGTTACGCCTCAAAGCATGTATTGTACAGGGTGTATTTTTAATGACTGGGCAGTTTTTGAAAATATTGCAGTTCCAAGTTTTGTATTTACCTAAGTACTATGTTGCATTGTGTTACATGAACTCCACAATAGGTAAATGCAAATCTTGGAACAGCAGTATTTTCAAACACTGCAGTCATTAACAAATTCACCCTTTACTATGTTTAGAAATATAAATAAAACTATGAAATTACAAAACTATATATAAATAATATTTTATAGGAACGGTGACTTTAAAATTGTAAATATACTTACATTTCTGACGAGAACACTGGCCAACACCTTGAGATGTCTGATAACACGAGTGCAGTAGAAAAATCCAGGTTTGTACTGGAGGTTCTTCATGTGCTCTTTCAGCTTGGTCAAGGTCATGTTGGCTCCAAATATCACACTACTGGCCGACTCCTGCATTCAGCATTATGAGTAAGATATATATATCTCTCTTTTGAGATATGCAATTTGGCACAGTTAAAACACAATAATCAGCATTCAGGAACAATGATGTGTCATGGCTGGTGCTGATACTGATCAAATCAAGACCTCTCTTCACCTCCTTGTGGAGTATCCTGAACAGACTAAACCTAACGAAGGGAGGCTCAGCCATGGTCTTCACTGTAATAAAGCCTGCGGAGGACTATATTGTTTGTATGCAAAGAGACCGTAAGCCAGTCACAGTAATTCCGAATGATGATGGTAGGCAACCAGAACCCAAGTCTTGCACTCACTTCTTGGAGTGCTCATGAGCGTGCTCATACTGGGTGTGTTGCTTGATTACTGGGATAGAATCATGTCAGTCCCTAAATCACCAAATTATACTAAAATGAATAATTTTAATTGACATGGATCTTCAACTACAACAACCACCCCACAAACACTATTCAGGAATTTGTGGTAATTGCTGAAAATTACCGACACTCACCTGTCAGGTGATAGTTCAAACCTGCATTTGGGGCGGATTCTGAAAATTGACCTGGGCTTCCTGGTTGACCCAGCTTAATATGGGAACCAGGGTGTGTCTTGGGAAGTAAATGGTCACTGTGATGCTGACCAAGTCACTCACTGAGTGCCGCATGTCTATAAAATATGGGTTAAGCACCACATGCCCAATGTGCCCTAAGGCATGTAAATGGGCCCTTTACTTTATATTGCAAATTGACAGATTTGATCATCTGTTTAATTGTTGAAATGCCCATAAAAATATTCACTTCAGACACATTCACAGGTGTTTCTATCTTTTTTATAAATTGTTAACTAACTTCAAGTGCTTACAACCAAGAGAGCTGATAAACTAGCAAAGGAAAGTGCAACAGAAGGCCAACCAGATGTACCACTCACATACCACCAAGAGAAAAGAATAATCACATCAAACAGAAAGCCATCAACACCAGCACAGGGTGATTACCAATATATAGACTGACAGAACAAATAATTATTCTGCGCCTCAGAACAGGATATAATTAATTATGCAACCACATGTATGCACAATTTAAGATTAGCAATCAGACACATGCAGATGTGGATTGGCATCCCAGACAGCAGATCACATTTTTCAAGTCTGCCACAAATATGACATATCAGGGCAAACCTTTTGGCCTAGAGAATCAACAGTGAAAGCCACAATTTATGAACAACTGAGTGAACTGAAATCAAGACAGTGAAATGTATACAAGAGACAACATTACAGATACAGACAATGTGTGTTATAGTGAATGGAAGAAGAAGAAAACTGTGCCAGTTCCATGTTGATTGGCAGCCTGCCAATGTGGCTGATGTGTTGTTCTTTTCAAGTCAATCTGATCTTCCACCCAAAATGTTTCAAACTAACAATTGATGTTGATTCAAAAAACTTAATTCCTTGTTTTAATTCAACTCTCAAGGGGGTTCCATTAATCTGACATTGCAGCAATAGCTGTTAGCCTATGTACCCTTTCATTGTCCTCAACACCCATATGGCCTGGTACAACACTGACTGTAACTCTACTAAGTGTGGACCTCTGAATTGAACTCCAATGCCTACATGTGAAACTTGTCTGCAACTGTTTCATCAATGTAAAGATGACATCAAACAAGACACCAGGTTTAGTACAGCAAAAGAGTTTTCAAAGGTTTTTTAACTCCTTGTCAGCTATCACCAAATGAGAGAACTAATGTAAATATTGCTTTAATGCTCACACTATACCATAAAACTCCATTATATGACACTGAAAATGGTTAAATTTAGTGTATAATACTTGATTGAT
Source organism: Cepaea hortensis (assembly GCA_963921405.1). Classification (NCBI taxonomy): domain Eukaryota; kingdom Metazoa; phylum Mollusca; class Gastropoda; order Stylommatophora; family Helicidae; genus Cepaea; species Cepaea hortensis. The sequence goes on from OY992880.1 coordinate 118,591,822, forward strand.
GTACAAAGTTTTTCCATTTACAACACCTAAACAAAGTTAGTTGCATATTCTTTACAGTACAGAACATCGGTCAACTCCAGGATGTTTTGGCTGTTTGTGATTTCTTGGCTAGTTTACATTCAGTAGTTTGTCATTGCTTTCTGAATGGCCAAAACTCATACCACTGTATGAAAACCAGTGCAAGGCGGTCTACTTTCAAATTACCCGTAGCTGTGTTTTGAACATGGTATACGAGATTATGAATTGCGTTTGTATGTTGTCTCTCGACAAGACCCTTTTGCCACAGATTTAACAATTCTGTATGCATTATCTGACCTTGTACTGGTGTAACTCCTCCACACAGTGCAGATCTATGTAGACGTCATAGGGACCATCAAATTTGAAGATGCCTGAAAAGATTAAATAAATTATTATTACCAAAAGTTAACAAATGGTGAAGAAGAATAGCAGTAATGATCATAGTGATACAATATTTTTTACTCAACCAAAATCACACCAATCTTTAAATACCAAATAAATAGCTATCCAGCCAATCACAAAGGTACAGAATCAAATCAAAAATGATTACAGTACTTTTGACCAGCAGGGACACATCACCATTTTGCGCCTCAGGTCTGGGAACATCAGACTTAATGATCAAATGCTTTGTATGTTTGCTTCACTACCATGTACGTGTCGACTAAGCAAACCAACTGCTGAACATGAGTATGAGTTGCAGAATCAATTTGATTCCACTCAGGTTTATCCTGCATGTCGTCCGCTCCCTACTTCAGTAGTCAATGAAGAGTTTCCTTTCTGATGGTACTAGTGGCAGCATGATTAAATGTCTTCTGGCACTTTCTCTTTTGTATTGAGTGTTGTCTAGACCATGTGTTAAGTGTTCTCCAGATCCTGCGTTCACTCATTGCTGAATTAGTTCCTCCAGGTGTGGATCCTGTCTATTTTGGTGTACTTTCCATTCGGTCCAGAGAGCCTTCACCATGCCAGCCTTTTCCTAATGTAGCTTGTCACTCTAAGGAGTGGCAGTATCGAGTCTGTCAGTCTGTTAATTTCCTTGCATACCCCCAAGTCCTGGTCCATAAAATCTACTGCTGAACATGTGCAGAACTCTTCACTGTACATAGAGTTAAGGAAGTTGTATTGGCCCATGTAATCAACACTAAACTTATAAATGCATGGAATTGAAGAGGAACTCCAGATAATCGAATAATTTATCTTAATAAAAACAGAACCATAAAAATCAGAAACAAGATTTGAACCTGTTGAGGTATTTCCAAAGACTAGTCTGATAGATTTGCCCTTGTTTTTGGTCACAATGCCGCCAAGTTCCTTCAGATTGAGAGGCCTGTGCCATTTGCTGTCTCTGAGATCAAGAGCCAAAGTAGTAGTACCACCTGTAAAATGGCAGCTGGATTTTGTGTCCTTTTCACATTTTTCTCCAGTTTTTGGGCACAAATGTTTGTTTAAGTCCTGAAACAGTGAGGTTTCATTATATAAACAAGAAAACTAAATAAATGTATTATTATCATGACATATATATGTTGGAGCAAATAACCCCATAAAAATATTAAAAGGTCATAATTTAATTAAATATTAGAAAATAGCTAAAAATAAATCATGGGATATGTATATTATCATATTCATTTGTTTATACAAGCTCCGCTCCTGTTCCATTACATGTCTCTCTGTACAGAAGAATTAAAGTAGAATACATCAGAAAAGTAAAACAATTTTACCAACAAAGTATGTGAAAACATGCCATAAAATATACACTGTGATTCCACATTAGTTTCTATTTGTCTATTATCCTTCTTTACATTGCTGTTATGAAATAATTTGTACTCTAGAAGAACTGTGTTATTTACTCTGCCATTTTTTCCCTCTTTGTTTGCCATTTCATTCTTTTAAATTACTAATGTCTTAATATTCACGTTCTCAGTACCGAATATTCTCTGATGTTTCCTATGGCAGCTGTAGCATGTAGCAGTTTCCAGGGAAAAATCTATAAACTAAAATTAAAGATTATAAATTGTTCACCATTTTGTTATAACATTTATTTTACCACTCCAAAGGGCTTTTTATTTTGTTTTAAAGGCAACAATTGTTATAGTACATATTGCAATATATGAGCAAACTGCAATAAATGACTTTTTATACAGAATCACAGCTATAAATTATAAAGGTATGAAGTGTAGGCTAAGAAAAAATGGATGACTGAAGAAATATTAAAGAGGATGGCCAAAATAAAAGAGTAAACATGATTGAGTGAAAATGATAAACATTAATATAATGAGATAAATAATGAAGTAAGAAATAATTGTGTGAAGGAAAAAGAAAGTTGGTTAAATGAACAGTGCAAGAAAATTGAATTAAATTATATTGAAGATACAAACATATGCACAAACAAATCAATGAGTTCACAGGAAGAGAAATAAGAATAAATACAGGGTGTTTAAAATCAAAAGCAGGAAAGATATTATTGGAGGTAGATGCTATAATGAAGAGTTGGAATGAGTATATAAGAGACTTATATGATGGAGAAAGGGAAGAATTAACAGAAGAAATTAACTTAGAAGGTCCACCTTAAAGGTCGCTTAAAAGTCGACAGGGTTGACTTCATTGCACCGGGTTTTATCCCTTATGATTCGTTCTCTTTCCGCAGCGCGGAAAGTGTCGCACAAAGCACGAACTCCGTAGCTCTAGCAACGACCCACAGGAGTCTCAGAAAAATTTTACTCGTGAACCGAAGGACGCTGCCCAGATTTGAACCCACAACCTTCGGAACCCGAGCCAAACAGTTTGACCACTTCGCCACAAAGACTCCCCAAGAAGGTCCACTTATTCTAAAAGAAGAAGTCGATGATGCTATCAAGCATACGTTTTTAAATGTTTTGCATATCCTTTACAGGACATCGCTGTCAACATCAGCATCTTTCAGCTGATTATTGATTTCTTGGCAAGATTACGCTCAGTAGTTTTCCATTGCTTTCTGAGAGGCTGGCTCACATAACCCTGTAAGTTACTGATGTGATTTGAACCACTGCTGATTCTCACCATCATCACGTTACCTACAAGAGTATAAGAGATTACGGAGAAAAGTCGCTAACCTCTAGGCCAGGAAGCCGGCGCATCAAGCATATGAAGAAAGGAAAAACAGCTGGGCCAGATGGAATCACAATAGAAGAATTAGAAGTAATAGGAGAATGTGGAGTAGATATATTAACCAACATGTTGAATGATATTTACAGCAGTGGATATATACCAAGCGATATGTTGAAATCTGTATTTATAGCTGTACCAAAAAGACCAGGAGCAATTGAATGTGAAGATTTTTGTACGATTAACCTTATAAACCATATCACTAAGCTTCTACTCAGAATTATAATTAGAAGAAAAAGAAAGAAAAGAAAAATAGAAATTGCTGAAGAACAGTATGGATTTGTGGAAGGAAAGGGTACAAACAATGCAATATATACATTACGGACACTATCAGAAAGATCAATAGAGACAAAGAAAGACATACATTTGTGCTTCATAGATTATACTAAGGCATTTGATAAAGTAAAACATGATGAAATGATTAAACTGTTGGAAGATATTAAAATTGATGGGAAAGATTTCAGAATAATAAATTTTTTTTTTTTTTGTTTGCATATCCTTTACAGGACATCGCTGTCAACACCAGCATCTTTCAGCTGTATGTAGATTTCTTGGCAAAATTACGCTCTGTAGTTTGCCATTGCTTTCTGAGCGGCCGGCTCACGTACCCCGTCAGTTACCGATGCGATTCGAACTATTGCTGATTCTCACCATTATCACGTTACCGACAAGAGTAAAATATATTTACTGGAACCAAATAGCAGCAATTAAAATGGGAAATAAAGAAGGAAATTATAAACACATAAAACTGGGAGTAAGACAGGGATGTGTTTTGTCAATGCACCTCTTCTCCCTCTATAACGAAGTAATAATGAGAGAGATCAAAGAAAAGCCTGGAATAATATTCTGAGATTATAATACAAATAATATACATTATGCAGATGACACAGTATTGATGGCGGATAATGCAAAAGATCTACAACAATTGTTAGACATTGCAGTAACAAAGAGTGAAAAGAAAGGACTGAATATTGAAAAAGAAGAAAAGAAGAAAAAGAAGAAAAAGAAGAAAAAAGAAGAAAATAAGAGAATATTGAAAAAGAAGAAAAAAGAGGACTGAAAAGAAAAGATTGAATATCAAGAAAACAGTAACAATGGTGACATCAAAGAAAATAGTGACAGCCAAATCTATATATATAAATCAAAGTGTATGTATGTAAATATGTATGTATGTAAATATGTATGTCCTTTATTTTTTCGCTAACGGCCCATCCGATTGAGATGAAATTTTCTACACGCCTTACTTTCATTCCAGAGCTGTCAACTGTCATAGTTTTTTTTCCTTCTTCCTCCTCCTCCCTCCTCCCCCTCCCAAAATACGTACGTAAATATATGATGATGATGATGAAAGAATCCCCGAACCAAAACGCTAGGGAAAGGGAAGAAAATGACGTGACTACACATTAGCTAAGGGACTTAACTCTAGAAAAAGTTATTTCAAGGGGCATAACTTTTAATAACATTGTTGTATAACTTATAGTCATATTGTTGTATCGTTTTCAATGATTTATAAACTCTTTGTCTATAGTTATGTACCGGCATATGAGTTATAATAAATAATGATACAATCTTTTAGACATTTTCAAAGTTTACATAAAAATAATGCATAATGCATAACATTGTAACTCATCTTTCTATACTTAAGAAGTTATCTAAAAGATGTTGAACAATATCATCGCATCTTTAGTGTTTTCCGCCATGATATCGACACGATTCGCTTGACAGCACTTCTCAGCGCTATCAAGCCAAGACGCCTTACACATTTCAAGCAGTCTGATACGGGGGGAAAATGGCACGTCGTAATAGCACAAAGAAACAAGCAGCTTCCAAGATGCATAGTGAGAAAACCGACCAGACTATCAAGAAGACGAACCTGCCTTTGGAGAGTCTGCATGCAAGCTGTAATAAAGTATCTGAACCTACAGTCAATGAAACTACCAATAAGAAGAGCGACGACTACCCACAGACGAACACAAAAACTTGTGAGAGGAAGGAGGACCAAGACACCAGAATCAGAAACACTGATTCAAACACAGTCAGATGGGTGGTCAAGCAGATAAAAATGGAGCTTACTGATCAACAAATACAGAAGCAGCTGCAGGAAGAAAATCTTCACGTCAACATTTTGAAGGCAGAGCGGATTCTTACCTACTCAGAATTAAATGAGATGCTCCACACCAGGGACTGGGCGAACCCTGCCTCTGAACCACTTGGATCCAACATTGATTATCCTCTAAACATGATTGTCAGAAGATGTTGATTTAAGTGCCGGGGTCCATGTGGTACTTCCAGCATGCCAGCACAATAATAACAACATCAAGTGCAGTTGTGTTTAGAAAATAGGTGCATAACATCGTATATTCACAGCAAATGCCCGGTATCAGTTGCAAGTTTATTTGTTGCTTTCACTTTCTGTATTTCAAACTGCTATAATAATAACTCTTTCTGTTCCAGGAGTTTATTACTTTAAAATAACACATTTGTATGATATTCTTCATGTCAAGTTTCTCAAATACAAAGTTAGTTTATCTATTTGCAAATTATTTAAAGTAGCCTCAGCAAGTGTTACATAAAAACTGCACGTCATTACGAGTGCAAATGACTCAAGAGTCTCATTGTTGATGTTAACCTAATGAAGAAATAAATCACTATTACTGCCTCTAAAATTGTCTTATTTAAAACGAAATCAGCCACAGGCAAGTGAGGACTACATTATTGTATTACTTTAGGCTGACCGTACATACTTCACGAAATCATGCTCATTATGTGAACGATCCTGCAAGATTCTCGACTCTACAGCAGACAATATAACTATAGTGAATATTTCTTGAATTCAATAATTCAGTTTTCCATTTCATGTTTTCAACTTGGCATTGCTTGTCAGGTTCTGGGCGAAGCCGGGCCGGATCAGACAGATAGACAGACAGATAGACAGACAGACAGACAGATAGTCGGGAACGGGAACGTGAGCTTATATGACTACTTATATGAATTAAATGAGATGCTCCACACCAGGAGCTGGGCGATGCCGGGCCGGGTCAGACAGACAGACAGACAGACAGACAGTCGGTAACGGAAACGGGAACTTATATGACTACTTATATGAATTAAATGAGATGCTCCCCACCAGGGACTGGGCGAAACCGGGCAGGGTCAGGCAGACAGATAGACAAACAGATAGACAGACAGATAGACAGTCGGGAACGGGAACTTATATGACTACTTATATGAATTAAATGAGATGCTCCACACCAGGAGCTGGGCAATGCCGGGCCGGGTCAGACAGACAGACAGACAGACAGACAGACAGATAGACAGACAGACAGACAGTCGGTAACGGGAACGGGAACTTATATGACTACTTATATGAATTAAATGAGATTCTCCCCACCAAGGACTGGGTGAAGCCGGGCCGGGTCAGCTAGTATGAAATAAGAGATAGAAGGGAAAACTCTTCACCAAGTGGATAGTTTTAAATACCTAGGGGCATTTATAACATCAGATGGAAGATGCACAACAGAGATTAAGAGCATAATAGGGCAAGCAAAGGCTGCATTTCAGAAAATGAAGAATATCTTATGCAATAAGTCACTATCATTTAATGTAAGAAAAGAGCGCTGAGGTGCTATATAAAATCTGTTTTGCTGTATGGTTGTGAATCTTGGAATGTAAATGAACAAAGTAGGAAGAGGTTGGAAGCAACAGAGATGTGGTTCTTGAGATGAATGTTGCAAATTTCTTGGACTGCCAAAGTAACTAACAAGGAATGCCTGAAAGAGGCTAATGAAACTAGAACACTATATACAACAATTAGAAAGAGGCAAACAGCTTTTGTGGTCAAGTAATGAGAACATTATGACAACTGGAAAGATCAAGGGGAAGAGAGGCAGACCAAGAGAAATTATGCTGGATGGATTGTGACGATGGCATAAAGGAATATCAACAGCAGAATTGATACAGAAAATCAAAGACCGAGATCTGTGGAGAGTTATGAACGCCTACGCCAGTTGTCAAGGCACTTGATGATGATGATGAAGTGTATCTCATAAATAAACATTAGTTTTGTGCTAAATGTAAAGTTAAAATCTATTTTGCTGCAGCCTTTCAAATGCCTCTTACAAGTAAATAATTAATTTAAAGTTTACAGATGTAATATTGTTTGCAATATTTATTTATAAGATAAATTAACAATATATGTATTTATATATTAAAGTTTAGATCAAAATTAAAACAAAGAATACAAAAAGTAAAGTCACATATTTATCGCTTACTTGTTCTTTAAATTTAACATTATGCATAATTAATAACTCTACATATTTACTAATAATTTCTCAATAAATATTTAAGTAAAGTACAGGCCCCCATCTCAGGTCTTAGGGTACATCAGACATACGGTGCTAGATATAATTTTATAGACCAATTGGCACTCAGTCGGTGATGAGCTCAGTATCACATTGGCCGCCTTTACTTCCCGAAACATTCTTCGTACCCATTTTAGGCTGTGTGGACCTGGGAGCCGAGGCCAGTTTTTAAAAATCCTAATCCGCCCAGCTGTGGATTGAACCCCTGGCCACCAATCAGCAGGTGAGTGTCTTGTCACTACGCTATCACGGCTCCCTACATATGAAAATATGGCTTACATATTTTGAACATTTACCATAACAGAATCTAACAGATAAAAACAGAATTAACATATCTCTCATTCTGTCTCTAAGAAAAAGATTATAATATGATCCACCATTTGCAGATTCTAATACCTCAATGTCAACTGGTTTTGCATCGAGTCCAGTAGCATCTGAGCCAAAAGTCTTCATCGCATCAAGAATAGATCGGTATCCAGTACATCGACAGATGTGACCATCAAATGAATCTTCAATCTCTTGTTGGGTGAGCTTGGGATTCTGGTGGAGGAGGCTGTGGAACAATTCAAGTTTATTTTCAGTTATGATATATGTATCAACATCATTGGGGAATCGTTTGGAGTCTGTAAAAAGTATCTATAACCTCAGGAGGATACATGACTAGGCTTGGTCTAATCTCAGTATTCCCCATGCTGAAATATGACCTGACAATATCCTAATATGCCTCTCTACAGATGTGAAGTGTCAGTACTGGATTTGCTCACCCCACTGGTTTCTCAGCTTGGAAAGGAGAGCTCTGCGACAGTCCTCAGTAGAGAGAGTTAGGGAAGTTCTATTGGCCCACTTAATCAACACTAAACTCCAATCAGTTGTCTAATTCATCTCGGGAACTCATGTGACAGTCTAATCATTAACGATGCAATCACATGACGATGAAGAAAATATCAGTCTTACGGTAACAATTGTAGATGGTATTACATTATATGGACAAATGAAAGGACACCTCAGTCTGTGGTGTCCATGTCAAAGTCTGAAAACAAAGCTGAGAATTCTTCTACTGAGTTGATGGTATAGAAAAACTACAAAATAAGCTCCCTACATGGGTGCCATTTTTATTCTTTTGTCTCATTATCAAATAGGTGATGTAGGTCAGCATGGCCAAATGGATAAGAACGCGTGCTCTTAAACATCCGGTGTGTTGATGCTGAGGTAGGGGGTTCATCCCCTACACTGGTCAGTTAGACTAAAATGTTGACTTCTCATCCTTGACTTGGGATAGGTACCTCTGAAGTCAGAGTGGGTTCACCTGATGGCGAGGGAGTAATTGTGAAAGCTAACCCACACGCAAAATTCAGTCCAGTGCTACTAGAAGTAGTGTGTACGGACTACGCTTGAGTTCAAAGCGAGCAAATGACAAAAAAAAAGAAGACAGGTGATCACATGTCTCACAAGTTATTCAGGTAACTAGTGCTGATTACTTACAAGTACTGATCCCTAGCTGTCATAGACATGATGTCAACCTCAGCATTTCTTGGCTGTTTGTGTTTTCTTGGCTAGTTTACATTTAGTAGTTATAAATTGCTTTCTGAACGACCAGCTTTAATAGCATTAAAACCATCGCAAGGTGGTTTTCTTCCACATCGCCAGCAACTAACGCTGTATGCAGGATTACGAATTGCATTCGTAACACCTTTGTCAAAGTGTCGGCTAACCTTACAAGACTGCATAAACTTTGCCAGCAGAGAATAAATATTTCGACTCACAGGAGGTATCATACAAGACTGCCTAGAATTTTCCGAACTGTGGGAGCAATAGTACAATTTAAATTTTGGGAGACTAGAGAAGACATACTAGGAAAGATACACAGTTAAGACTGATCACTGAAGAAGAAGGAAAATAAGAAGATGAGGATGAGGTGGAGAAGAAGAAGGAGGGGAGGAAGGAGAGGAACAGAAACAAGCTGTAGCAGCAGAAGAAGAAGAAGAAGAAGAAGAAGAAGAAGAAGAAGAAGAAGAAGAAGAAGAAGAAGAAGAAGAAGAAGAAGAAGAAGAAGAAGAAGAAGAAACAGAAGGAGGAGTAGGAGGAGAAGGTGGAACTAGAGGAGGAGGAGGTGGAGGAGGAGGAGGAGAAGGGGGGGGGGGGACAGAAAGAACCTGAAACAGCAGAAAAAAAGAAGAAGTAGTAGTAGAAGAAGACAAGAAAAATTAGAAAAATAAGGACATGAATAAGAAAACAACCACCAACTACTTCTAATTGCAATACTGTTTGTTTCTGACTTTTTAAATAAAATGTTAACACATAATATATACACATTTATCAAGAACACATGCCCATTAAAAGTAGCTCAGAGACAAAATAAAATATACAAGCTGTTTTAATTGAAGAAATACAACAATGCAAAAGAAATGAAAGCATAATGCCAGGCCTACAATGGACTTACCCATACATAGACATGACGAAGCCAGGTGTGCAGTATCCACACTGGGTAGCATTATGTTTGGCAACCTGTTTTTGGATTGGATGAAACCCATCCTTCTGGTTTCCTATGCCTTCTGTGGTGGTAATCTGCCAGCCATCCACAGTGTACAAGGGGGTTATGCACTAATGAAGAAAGCAGACTCCCCTTTAGTTTTATCATGATTGTAGTTATTATATAGTACTGCTGCTAGCTATAACTATAAACTATAATAATTAATCTAATAAATAATACAGTTAATTTATTAACATTGCAATAACAGTAATGATAATCAGTAGTAAAGCAATGCTTGATGCCTTGAAAAGACATGCTGTATCACATCATGTGAAAACATGTGAATTTAAGAAAGCAATACTGTACAGAAAAAACAACAACTTAAAATCACGTGGAAGATGGAGTTATTAACTTATGTTATTGTTGTTATGGTAAATACAGTGTATGCTACCTTTAAATCTTGAATTTGTACAATACATATAACATAAGAGTTTAATTTAAACTTTACATGCACAAAAGTGTGATATTCAAGATACTGTGTAAATATGCAGTCAGATATTTTATCTGAACTGTAATGTCATGTAACATTATTATCATTTAAGAAATCAGTTACACTGCTGCTCTCTTGTTACTGTTATAATTAAGAGTTACCATGGCAAAGTGGTCGATCCGCCTGCCTCGTGTTGGAATGCTTGTGGGTTCGATTCGGTTCACGAGTGCTCATTTCTTGGAGACTCCTGGGAGTCATCACTGGAGCTATGGAGTTCATGCTCTGTGCAACGCTTTCAATAGGCCACCCTGTGGAATCGGACCTAGCCATATAGGTAGATAAAACTCAGTGCAACTAAGTTCATTTTCTCGCCTATAAAGTTCTTTAATTCTGTAAAATTAACTATATTTCTAAAAATTAAAATGTTGATGCCAGTGCTTACTGTGAGTCAGATTAGTTTCTGAATCTTTTTCCTCTATTAATTAAAAACATTTTGTAATTGTAATTTTTAAACACAGTTGTTTATTATTTTTTTAATTTGATGTACTCAGAAATAATTAAAGCATATAGAAATAGATGCATACAACTTTAAGTGAAATCACTGCGTTCTTTGCGTGCAAAATTGTCATGGTACAATAACGGTTTCTCTTAATTGTCTCACGTGTAGGTAAATATGTCTTATCGTGTCTCCGCTTAGTTAGTTAGTTAGTTAGTTAGTTAGTTAGTTAGTTAGTTAGTTAGTTAGTTAGTTAGTTAGTTAGTTAGTTAGTTAGTTAGTTAGTTAGTTAGTTAGTTGTCAGATCACCCTCATTGCACATCGAACCATTCAGTCCATAAGTGCTCAGATCCCCTCCTCAGTAAATCTCAGCATGTAGCGGCTGGCGACACCAGTTCTGTGTTGGTTTATTAATATTCTCTGGCTTCCTGCGTAGTGTTCTTGTTTGGCCACTCTTATCTGAACTTGCTGTTCTCGCAGCCTGACCATGGATGTAGATTTACAGTCATCACTTGGTACTTGCAAAGGTCTTACTTCTCCTAGAGCATTCAGTATATCAGCCTGGTCCATGGCTTGTATGCCCTCCTCAGTTTCAGTAGCCTTACAGTTACTTTCAAGCCTGCTTATTTCCTCGTACACCAGCATGCCCTAGCAGGAAAATGAAACTAATCTTTGCCAGCCGTGGCAACAAGCACTGTCTTCGGACCCACCCCATCTCTTATCTCTATCTTCCTGAGCCCCTGGGCATACTCATGGAGTCACTAAGGTAAGGATACATGCCCGCGTGAAGGTCTGTCTCTCAAGCCGTGTCTTTGCTTATTTGAAATATTTGTGAAACACTAGAGCTTTGTGAGGAATAGATATATATCACTTATAGAAACAGAGGGCGAAAAGTTCATATCATAGCTACAAGAAATGGAACCAGCCGTGAATATTAGTGAATTGCAGTAAAAATAAAATGAGTCAACAGTAAAAATAAAAACATGAATCTTACATAAACATAACTGAATAACGATCGGTATCACTGTTTCTAAACTGATTGCTTGTGGTGGTCTAAGGTGATAGTTCAATAAAATTATAACTAGTTTACATTGTGTGGAAACAAAGGACAGCCACAAATCTGTAACAACAACCATAACTCAAAACTGTTCACTTGTATCTACCTGCCTGACAATTTGCAGTCATCGATTTAAGGGAAGTAACTCCGCATTCCCAAATGTTTCAGTGACCACATTTTTTGACAAGTTGGAAAATACGGTTTTGATATTTACAACACAATCTTCCTGCCAACTCTATGCTACCAATGCCAAACCTGGACAATGACAGAAAAAGAGAAAAGAAAAATCACAACAAGAGAAATGAGGTTCCTGAGAAGAATACTCAACGTATCAAGAAGAGATAAGATCAGAAATGAAGAAATCAGGACTAAAGTGAGGGTTAAAGCAGCACTAGATTTTATTAGAAAGCAGCAAGTCAACTGATTTGGCCATGCAAGAAGGTTACCAGCCAACAGCATACCACAACAAGCAATGATGTACATACTAGATGGAAATAGAGGAAGAGGCCGACCACGTAAACGTTGGACGGAGGGAATAGCAGAGTCCATGGGAATATCGATACATGAAGCCCATAATCTGGCACTCTCACGATGTTTATACTTCACCTCGACACCGCAAGGTACAAGAGGAACATGATGAGATGAGATGAGATGAGATATTTACTGCTTCGATGTAAGCTCCCCCCCCCCCCTCCCCACAGATGTACCTAAAGCCTGCATTACTGGTTTGTCATGGGGAATACTGATTAAAACTCAAATAAACATGTAAAAAAATTGCAAATACACAAAATATAGAACGATATGGTGTGATAAACCTCTATCAGCAAACGATATGGAAAAAAAAAATTACGCACAATAGAAAAACATCGGAAATGATACTACAGTAACTTCACACACACAACACACACACACACACACACACACACACACACACACACACACACAACTACTGTAAGCCATTTGTGATTACTGTAGTGTTGTTTCCATTGTTTTTATGTGTTGTATTTTCTTATTATTATTTGCTGATGAAGACCTGTTGCGCAGCGTCTTGTGTGTGTGTGTGTGTGTGTGTGTGTGTGTGTGTGTGTGTGTGTGTGTGCGTGTGTGTGTGTGTGAATTTATTTAATAAATCTACAATAAACTTCAGGTTTTACGATTACTTACGGGACAACTATGCTCCACGGTAAATCCCATTTCCTATCCTATAAACTATATGTGCACGGGACTTCCATTACAGGTAAACTATATGATCTCTGCACAGAGTTTTCTATAGAGGTAAACTATACGTGTGCAGTGTTTTCTGTAGCGTTAAACTATATGTGCACGGGAGTTCCGATAGAGTTAAGCTATGCGCATTGGATTTAATAAACATCATAAGTAAAAGATAAGTGATAAATTTGCAAGCGAAAAGGAAAACAAAACGAAACTTTGAAGACGAAGAAGAGAAAGATTTGTTTATTACAATCAAGTTTACAAAGGCATATTATAAATCGGCGACTGCGGCGAAGGTATAACGAACACCATTCACGATTCCGCATGCGGCATTCCAAATAAGTTGCAGGCGATTTGGAAGCAGATCGCCTTGTGTTGAATTTTGACAATGTCAAAAATGAGCGTCGGTCATTAAAAAAGTAGTGGCAAACTACGAACCGGAAAATTTGCCTAGTAAACCACAAACAGCCCATAAATGCAGGGGTTGATTGTGACGTCCTGCAAAGTTTGTGCAACTGACTTTTATGTTAAAAAAGAAACATGGTAGAAAAAAAGAGTTCACTTCAATTATTTTAAATCAATCTCTCTCTCTCTCTCTCTCTCTCTCTCTCTCTCTCTCTCTCTCCTCTCTCTCTCTCTCTCCCTCTCTCTCCCTCCCTCCCTCCCTCTCCCTCCCTCTCTCTCCCTCCATCTCTCCCTCTCTCTCCCTCCCTCTCTCTCTTGTGGCTATATATCGTATTTCTATATAGAAGGAGACTGCTGTACTTAAGTATCAATTATAAGCTATTCTAAACCACAATGAATGTTAGGCGACGCTCACCAAACCCGACATCCCCACATTGCGCCAACTGCTTAGGGCGGAGGAGCGCAATTGGAAGGGTACACGCCTTACATAGTGAGAGGAAATGCAACCTGAAGACAAGGATTACCTTATGCCGAGGTACCGGGTTAATGCCTTATACTGATCAGTTGGACTAAAATGTTGACGTCTCGTCCGTGACTTGGGGACGTAAATTACAAGTACCTCTGAAGTCTGTGTGGATTCGCCTGATGACGAGGGACACTGGTAATAGGGAAAGCTGATCCACACACACACACGCACGCGCGTGCGCGCGCGCACACACTCACACACAAATCAGCCCAGTGCACCAGAAGTAGTAGCATGTGTATGTAATACACTTGGGTTCAAAGAGCGAGCGCAAAAAATAAAAAACAAACAAACAAACTTCAGTACTCTTTTATAAACTACGGTTTTACTTATTAGACCACAGTAGCTGGATGGGCCTGAACGATTAAGATATATAACAATCCCCTGAATCGCAATGTGTCAACAGTAAAGTGTCCTCACCGAGTTGATGGTCATGGTCTCGATTTTGTCACCAGCACCGGCGTGGGTGACTGTCACGGCACAGCAGCCACACCCCGCTTCTCGGCACATGACTTTCGTCCCCTTGAGACCAGCCACATCCCGGATGTAATCGTTGAGTGACGTGGTCGCTGGGTAGCTGTCGTAGACTGAAATCAATAGAAGATGTTAGTAATTATTGTTAGTAATCTCTTGTTAAAATATATAGTTGACGTTGGTGTTATGAGACACTGCATGCCTCAGAAATATTGGGTACACATCATGGAGGTTGTTAAGCTGCTTGGTCTAATGTAAGGTTGATGGTGGGGTGAAGGGCTGATAAGTGTCATGTAAATCTTATAATGTAAGTTGATGGAAGCTGTATTATTATAAGGAAGTGAAAAGTAGAAATGCTCAAGCAAACAAGCAACAGTTCAGAAGATAAAGAATAATCTATGCAATTTATCTTTGCCAATTGAGATGAATAAAATGTTCTTAAGAGGTATATTGAGTCAATCCTGGTGTACAAAAGCGAATCATGGACAATTCGAAGAAAAATTACGAAGCACGTAGAAGCTGCGAAGATAGTGTTTTATAAAAAATGGTGGGACACCGTGGACGGATAAAAAGAACAGTGAAGACATCTTTAAAGAAGTTAGCTCACAAGGAGAACTTGTTACTAGCATCAGAAGAGAACTATCCACATTCGTTAGGTATGTTATGACTATGAGAAGAGGAAAGCGAGAGTATGTTGTCGCAACGGGAAAACAGGAAGAGAAGAGAAGCAGGAGCGGGGGGGGGGGGGGGAAGGGGGGGAACCAACAAAGAAGATGCTAGACACGTTGGCATCATGGCATGGAGGAAAGTCGGTATCAGAAATATCAGTAGTACAAGAGACAGAAGACTGTGGACAGACATGATCACCAACCCCACACGGTATGGACAAGAGGAAGAAGGTTACATAGAAATATGATGGGCGTTATGTAATTCACCACAATAAGATCTCACATAAACCGATGGATGCTATGTAATCCCAATAGATTTTATGTAAACTCACAGACATAATTTAAAGCCAGCAAGTTTTATGTACAGATTGTGAGAGTGATTTAACGACAAAACGGGCATCCCAATACATGGGTGCCTTTTATCATAAAACATGGCGGTCAAAGTTCAAATATTAGTTGCCAAATCCATACAGCTCCAGTACTACCCAGCTTTTAAAATTAGGCCAAGAAGGGTCTTCGGAAACGTAATCGGCAAAAAATGGAACTCATCATATGGCATCTGGATACCGTGTACCCGAAGTTTGGTAGCTTAATGCCTACACAGTAACATTTAACTACTTCATTACCAAATAACATGTCGTGAGTGTATCTCTTTTACCAGTGAATCACAAACATCGCAAACTGCGTTGTTTCAGTTCTTACATTTGATCAGAGAATTCTAAACAAAGCTCGCCTCCTCGGTAGCCACTTCCGGGATTATTGTTTTTTTTTAATGTTGCATATCCCTTGCAGGACGTTGCAGCCGACACCAGAATTTTTCAGCTGCTGTTGATGAACTTGCTGGCGCTGCATCCTCCGGAGATGGCCAGCCCATGGATTGTGCAGGCAAATTTTACGTTCAGCAGTTTGCCATTGATTTCTGAACAACCGGCTACCATACGAACACGTTATAACACAACGCGACACGGCCTGCTGCATAAATCGGTCGCGGCTGCGTTTGGAACGCCTGGTAAGCTGCTCACGAACCGCGTTCGCGAGTCTTTGGCCACGGTACAAATAAATAAATAAATAAATAAATAAATAAAGTGTATGTCGTATTCTGCCACTTTGAAAGTAATGCATTCGTTTTTTTTTTTTTTTTTATTTGTTTAGTGGGTATACCCAGTGCCATCCTCTTGGACATCTGATGTAAAACATTCTTGAAATGAGAGAGTTAATCAAGTATTTTTATCATCATCATTGGTTGATTTGAGTGTCACTTTTTAACAAGCTCGAACAGCCATGTTTACAATTGAGGCGATTATTAAAAGTTACTATAGTAGATCCCTCTACCTATACTTTATATGTGAGAAGGAAACTGCTAAAATGTTACAGAGTCCGTTCCACTGTTTGGCAGAGAGTCTTGGAATGTGAGTGAATAATTTAGGAAGTGCTCGGAAGCAACGGAGATATGATTTCTGAGACGAATGTTGCGAATACCTTGGACTGCCGGAGTAACTAATCACGAGTATCCGGAAGAGGTTAATGACAGTAGGACATTATATATACAGATACGAAAGAAACAATGTTTCTTGGTCAGGTTATGAGAAGAGGGGCACAGGAAAGCATGGTGACAGCAGGACAGATCAGCGGTAGAAGAGGCAGAGGGAGACGTAATGAAATACTGGGTAAACTGAGACAGTGGCATGGCTGATTATCATCGGCAGAATTCATCCAGAACACTAAGGACTAAGATCTGGGGGACACATGAATGCAGAAGCCACCCAACCCTATGTTTTTAAAACTGTTATACCATTCAAAACTGCGTTTACAAGGTGCATTGCGTGTTTTCCTTTCCAATTTGGAATACAACAAACACACGCATATACACATATGATCATATTACATGCTGAAATTACCCACACATCTTGATGATAACGGAGTGATCATCTGCTCTCATGCATGCAATAATCTTTCAATAGAAATTACTCGTATTTCATACTCCAAGTATTCTCATTCACACCTAGTTTTATTTTCTACCGGATGTAAACAAGTTTATCGATATCACTGATTGGATCATACATTAAACATTGCATGCAACAAGCGTCCCATTTCACAAGGTAAATTGAAAACAGGTATGCTGGGCGTTTGCGAGCAAGAGAAAGAAAAAAGGATATCATGACGGAATAATACACGATATATGCATGTAGGGATATGGGGCACAAACTTACGGTGAGCAGATGTGCTGTTGAGAATAGGAGACAGTGGCGGGAATGATCAGGCGACTTCAGCATCAGATGTCAGACTAATTGACCTAATCTATATCTATAAAAGAGACTGTATGTATGTCCGTTCTTTATGCGTTCGCGAACGGTCCATCCGATTGAGATGACATTTTCTACACGTTTTCTTTTCATTCTGTCATAGTTTTTTAGTTTTTTTTCGGCTACTTACTTACTAAAATTTAATGGTTCATTTTTAATTATAATTTCTATATAGCAAGGTGACTTAACTCTAGAAAAGTTATTTCAAGGGGCATACCTTTTAATAACATTTCTATATACTTTATAGTCATATTGTTGCATCGTTTTCAAAGATTTATAAACTCTTTGTGTATAGTTATTTACAGGCATATGAGTTATAATAAATAATGATATAATCTTTAAGGCATTTTCAAATTTCTCATAAAAATAATGCATAATGCATAACATTGTAACTCATCTTTTTATGCTTGAAGAAGTTATCTACAGTAATGTAGGTGATTAAAAACAGTTTTCATTAAAAATAATGGATGGTGTGTGGAAGGACATTCTTTTAAGGTACTGTGTGAATTTAATGAGACGCTCCCCGTCAGGAGCTCGGCGAAGCCACGCCGGGTCAGATAGATAGACAGACAGACATATAGTCGGGAACGGGAGCTTATATGACTACTTATATGAATTAAATGAGATGCTCCCCACCAGGGACTGGGTGAAGCCGGGCCGGCTCAGACAGACAGACAGACAGACAGACAGACAGATAGTCGGGAACGGGAGCTTATATGACTATGTATATGAATTAAATGAGATGCTCCCCACCAGGGACTGGGTGAAGCCAGGCCGGGTCAGACAGACAGACAGATAGACAGACAGACAGACAGACAGACAGATAGTAGGGAACGGGAGCTTATATGACTACTTATATGAATTAAATGAGATGCTCCCCACCAGGGACTGGGTGAAGCCGGGCCGGGTCAGCCAGACAGACAGACAGACAAACAAGCAGACAGACAGACAGACTGATAGATAGATAGATCCCCTCCAGGGGCTGGGCGAAGCCGGGCCGGGTCAGCTAGTCTATATATATATAAAAGAGACTGTATGTATGTCCGTTCTTTATGCGTTCGCGAACGGTCCATCCGATTGAGATGAAATTTTCTACACGTTTTCTTTTCATTCCTGTGCAACTTTCTGTCATAGTTGTTTAGTTTTTTTTTTCCGGCTACTTACTTACTAAAATTTAATATTTCATTTTTCATTATAATTTCTATATAGCAAGGGGACTTAACTCTTGAAAAGTTATTTCAAGAGGCATAACTTTTAATAATATTTCTATATACTTTATAGTCATATTGTGGCATCGTTTTCAAAGATTTATAAACTCTTTGTCTATAGTTATTTACAGGCATATGAGTTATAATAAATAATGATATAATCTTTAAGGCATTTTCAAATTTTTCATAAAAATAATGTATAATGCACAACATTGTAACTCATCTTTTTATGCTTAAAGAAGTTATCTACAGTCATGTAGGTGATTAAAAACAGTTTTCATTAAAAATAATGGATGGTGTGTGGAAGGACATTCTTTTAAGTTACTGTGCGCTAGGAGCTGGGCGAAGCCACGCCGGGTCAGATAGATAGACAGACAGACAGACAGACAGATAGTCGGGAACGGGAGCTTATATGACTACGTATATGAATTAAATGAGATGCTCCCCACCAGGGACTGGGTGAAGCCGGGCCGGGTGAGACAGACAGACAGACAGATAGACAGACAGACAGACAGACAGACAGACAGACAGACAGACAGACAGTCGGGAACGGGAGCTTATATGACTACGTATATGAATTAAATGAGATGCTCCCCACCAGGGACTGGGTGAAGCCGGGCCGGGTCAGACAGACAGACAGACAGACAGACAGACAGACAGTCGGGAACGGGAGCTTATATGACTACGTATATGAATTAAATGAGATGCTCCCCACCAGGGACTGGGTGAAGCCGGGCCGGGTCAGACAGACAGACAGACAGTCGGGAACGGGAGCTTATATGACTACGCATATGAATTAAATGAGATGCTCCCCACCAGGGACTGGATGAAGCCGGGCCGGGTCAGACAGACAGACAGACAGACAGACTGATAGATAGATAGATCCTCTCCAGGGACTGGGCGAAGCCGGGCCGGGTCAGCTAGTAAATTTATAAAGGCGCGAATATTCGAACAGGGATAAAAGCAAAGCTAGCTATCACATTAGGCTTTTGTGGAAAGTTTTATAGGTGTTATTTCTAATTCAGTGCCAAACAAAATGTAGGGTTTGACCAAACATGATACACAATCAAATGAACAAGTATTATAATGTAAAGTTCCGTTCACTGAGCATTGAAATTGCGTAAGATAACACGAAACAAAACAGATAACACGATGAACATAGTAATGCGATATATTGTCCTATTGTTCAAATGGAAGGTCACAAATTCGGCGATAGATTATCCGTCGGCACTGAATCAGTCAAAGGCGATTATTCTATTGATCGATTTCACGTATTTTGTATGATTTCTTTCCGAGTTTCTAAGCGTTTTCTGTCCCAAGCAACTGTTACTTTTTTAAAAAATTACAATCCAGGCCACTGGAACTTAAAGAAATCGTGGTTTCGGAGTCGGACTGAAGAGGTTAACATGACTACAGGAAACAGAAACATTCAAAGTAGCAACTTGAATATATGTAACAAGTGGCTTTGGTTGAAAATATCATGAAAACAGGAAGTGTTTGTTCATGTTCCTAGTATCTTATCACCTTATGACGAGATGATTGGTACACAACAAAGCCTCATTAACTGTAATCTCTTACCAATATACTTCTCTCCATTGATGGAAAACTGGATCTGGAAGGCATCTCCAGGCCTGGTGATACAAAGAAATCAGATCAGTCTGTTTGCGATAATATTAATATGATGACATCGAAAATAGGACTTCAGGTTTTGGCTTTAGTCTACTTCATTGAGACATTTTGGTGACTTGTGATTGTGACATTTCTGTCGTTAGATAAAGTATTCTTGTTATTCCATGTTTGTGTTCTTGATAAGGTCTTAGGTCGAAACGTTCATTTAGATCTGCTTATGTGTGAGTGTTTTATTTTTAAATCGAGTTTCAGTCATATTTTGAGTTTAATCATTTACATTGAAAGCGCATCTCAATTCTTATTCGTATGATTCTTCCTTGCCTGCAAAGTTCCTTTTTTCACTTCTCTTTATTCTCCGTGATAATTCTAAAAGGGTTCACATACGCACAGAGAGCCTATGGTCTAATGGAAAAATGATTATCTTCATTGCACCGAGTTTTATACCATTTAGCTCGATCTCAATCCGCTGTGCGGTATGACGAAAGCATCACACAGAGCACACATAAGGTAGCTCCAGCGAAGACCTCCAGGGTTAAATCGCTAGTTGGTAAACATATTGATTTCGGTACTTCACACGTTTACGATATCGACTCGTCCTTCACATGTTTCTGATATCGACTCGTCCTCGTAAATTGAGAGATTGATCGCTATGCAGCTGGCACGATCGTTGATGTGTCAGTGTCCATGCTAGTTGACAACATAACATTTACACAATCGTCATTAAAAATGGACACAGTTTTGCATACATCTGAACGTAAGTTTGCTTAAAGTTGGACACTTACATAACAATTGACACAATAGTGTAAACAGCTAGGCACAATTTTGAATAAAACTGTACACAATTTTGTATATTAAAAAGACGCAATTTTTTATACAACTGTTCATAATTTTGTACAAAACTGTACACAACTGTATATACAACTTTTCATAATTTTGTATAAAACGGTAAAATTTTGCAGATAACTGGACATAATACTGGGCATAATTCTATGAGACAATGTTTGAAAGGACAATACTGAACACAACAAGAACAACATGACAGCCAACCCTTCACCAGCCAGGCAACTCCCTGATGGCAACATTAACCAAACATGCTAACTTATGCCAGGAAACAAGTGAACTAATCTCATCCCGCCTCATAATACCGATACCTAGAACAAAAGAAAGTATATCACTTCATTTCCTTATAGCAGTCTACCATTCTCATCTGCTTTGTGTGTTTGGTCTGAAACAGACTTAGGCGGGCGACCAAGACTCTCCAATGCGTACTATTGTTTGATATTTAGAAGATAATGGTGTTGTTTATTCTATTAGTAGTTGCCCAGCTGTTTAAGCTTTCAGCTTATATCTGTCTCTGTCTTTCTCTGCCTCTTTCATCTAGTATTTTCAGACATCAGACTAATGTCTCTATTCCCTTCTTATGTTGATAAAAAGTAAAATAAAATACCCTTTTCCACGTCCCAGGGCATAATGGGTATATGGTGGTAACTCCATATTTTTAGAGACCAAGCGGAACTTAATGGAGGATGTGGGCAATATAACACCGGCCGTCTTTACTTTCCAAGACATTTCCTGGTGCTATTTTAGGATGTTTCTATCTGGGAGACCAGTTAAATGTTCACACAAACTAGTCGCCTCAACAAGGGTTTTAGCCCTTGATCACAGGAAAACATGCTAAACATTGCGCCACCGCAGATTCACTTCTATTGATATACTCCATTCGTTTCATTTTTCTTGCTTCAGTGGCTTCGATAAGTGATCTCGCGACAATTGGTGCTGTCAGCACAAATTTAGATGGGCTTCTATTCAGCCCATAATATTTTAAATATCTTTCTCAAATAACAACATTACCGCTGACTTCGGTATGCTCCATACATTTCCTATATTTGTTCTCAGTGGTCTTGTGACACTTGTGGCTCTCACCACATCAGTGCTGCGTTTCTTCTGTCCATATTTATAATGTACTAGCTGACCCGGCCCGGCTTCGCCCAGGCCCTGGCGGGGATCTATCTATCTATCTATCTATCTATCTATCTATCTATCTATCTATCTATCTATCTATCTATCTATCTATCTATCTATCTATCTATCTATCTATCTATCTATCTATCTATCTATCTATCTATCTATCTATCTATCTATCTATCTATCTGCCTGCCTGCCTGCCTGCCTGCCTGCCTGCCTGCCTGTCTGTCTGTCTGTCTGTCTGCTTGTCTGCTTGTCTGTCTGTATGTCTGTCTGACCCGGCCCGGCTTCGCCCAGTTCCTGGTGGGGAGCATCTCATTTAATTCATATAAGTAGTCATATAAGCTCCCGTTCCCGACTATCGGTCTGTCTGTCTATCTGTCTGTCTGTCTATTTGGCTGTCTGTCTATCTGTCTGTCCGACCCGGCCCGACTTCGCCCAGGCCCTGGTGGGGAGCATCTAATTTAATTCATATAAATAGTCATATAAGCTCCCGTTCCCGTTCCCGACTATCTGTCTGTCTGTCTGTCTGTCTGTCTGTCTGTCTGTCTGTGTTCGGCCCGTTCCCGTTAAAAATATAGATAGAATAGAAGAATAGATAGATTGATAGTAGAAAATATGATTGCAAGAGATCTATCTAAAGTAAACTTACCAAGATATCACGAACAGCCAATAAATGGTGGGCGGTGGGTTGACTGCAGAGTACTGCAAACGATATGCAACTAACTTTCTCTCACAAAAAATTACTTTTTTTTTTAACGAACGAAAATCTTTCGCAGGCCCGTCCTACACTCTGCCCTTCTTCTCTATTTCCTCTCATACATTCTTTCATTAAACATCTCTTATGAAGCAATTCTTTGACAACAAAAGAACAATAAGCATTAAAATGCATGCAAAGTAACACGGGCATCATAAATACCCAACGTGGGTGTAACGCGCCATATATATGAGCATGTTAAAAAAAAATTAATGTGCTGTTGAAGAAAAATTAAAAGATGAGTTAGAAAAATTTCACTATTTAAATAGATGCATTATTTTTATGAAAACTTTGAAAATGCCGTAAAGATTATATCATTATTTATTATAACTCATATGGCCTGTAAATAACTATAGACAAAGAGTTTATAAATCTTTGAAAACAATGCAACAATCTATATATAAAATATATAGCAATGATATTAAAAGTTATGCCCCTTGAAATAACTTTTCTTAAGTTAAGTCCCCTCGCTATATATAAATGATAATGTAAATTTAAATATTAAATTTTAGTAAGTAAATAGCTGATTGTACACTAACAAACTATGACAGTTAGCTGCATGGGAATGAAAAGAATACATGTAGAAAATTTCATCTCCATCGGATGGACCGTTATCGAACGCATCAAATACATCCCTATACACATACATACATACATCGTCTTTTATATATATAGATGTGTGAGTAACTGTTTATGTTTTTGTGATTGTGAGTGGGTATACGTATGTGCATGCGAGGGAGTGTGTATTTGTGAGCTATTGAGTGGGTGTGTAACCGCGCCCAATTCGTGACCCTTTGTGCATGTATATATGCGTTTATACATGTGTATGTGTGTGTGTGCTTACACCGAATACAATGCAATCCCTGTTCCGTCGCGATGGGGTTACGGACGCAGTTCGTGATCCCGCATACCCACGTTCGAAACACAGCTGCACGCGATTTGGCAGCAGCCCGCCTTGCGTTGGATTTTTTACTAATTAGTATGGGTGCCGGCCGTTCAGAAAGCAATGGCAAACTACTGAACGTAAATTAGCAAAGAGATCACAACAGCAAATTATGCTGGTGTTGACTGCTACGTCTTGTAAAGGATACGCAACGAACTAACTAACATGCAAGCAAAGAGGGTTTAACATGACGAAAAAAAGAATCGATTAAATTGCACCGGGTTGTATCTCATATAGCTCGGTCTTTCTCGGCATAACAACTGACAGCCTGATGAAAGTGTTGCACAGAGTACGAACTCCGTAGCTCCGGCGACTTATCCCATGACCCAAAAAAAAAAGTTAGTTGCATATCCTTTACAGGACGTTGCAGACAACCCCAGCATATTTATGGCTGTTTATGATTTCTTGTCAAGTTTACGTTCAGTAGTAAAGAAAGAAAGTAAAGAATAAAACAATGGTAGTCGGCTTACCTTGGTATCACCGCTTTAGACATGTTTTTTTATATCAAGATTCCAACACAAGTAACCGAGACAAGTTACCGCATCAGTAACAACTGTCCCAAGGACATATAGTGCTGGGACTAACCTTATTTACCTTTCTCCAGATCAGTGGTTCTCAACCTTTTTTAGCCCATGTACCCCTTCACCAACCGGTCTCCCTGGTCCAGGAGATACACTACTTTCTCCGTAATCCCGTATGCTTTCGTGAGTGGCGTGATGTGCGTGAGAATTGGTAGCGGTTCTGTCCGCGTCAGTAACTTATGGGGTATGTGAGCCGGCCGCTCAGAAAGCAATGGGAAACTACTGAGCGTAATCTTGCCAAGAAGTCAACAATCAGCTGAAAGATGCTGGTGTTGACAGCTAAGTCCTGTAAAGGTTATGTGGGGGAAAAACACATTCACCGTATGTTCATAATGTTACCCCCACCCCCTTTATCGTATTTCCTCCCTGTAAACCCCTTCCCTTTTATACAGTATACGTAAAAATAGAAGTAAATGTAATAACACATACTAGAACAAGTCTAGACGTCTATATCAGACGTAATTGCGGGTCTAATCTATATATATAAAAGACAATGTATGTAGGGATGTATTTGATGCGTTCGATAACGTTCCATCCGATTGAGATGAAATTTTCTACATGTTTTCTTTTCATTCCCGTGCAGCGAACTCTCATAGTTTGTTAGTGTACAATCAGCTATTTACTTACTAAAATTTAATATTTTAATTTACATTATCATTTATATATAGCGAGGGGATTTAACTTAAGAAAAGTTATTTCAAGGGGCATAACTTTTAATATCATTGCTATATATTTTATATATAGATTTTTGCAATGTTTTCACAGGTTTATAAACTCTTTGTCTACATTTATTTACAGGCATATGCGTTATAATAAATAATGTTATAATCTTTAAGGCATTTTCAAAGTTTTCATAAAAGTAATGCATCTATTTAAATAGTGAAAATTTTCTAACTCATCTTTTTATGTTTAAAGAAGTTATCTACAGTCATGTAGGTGATTAAAACAATTTTTATTAAAAATAATGGATGGTGTGTGGAAGGACATTCTTAAGTTAATTTTTTTTGTTATATGAATTTAATGAGACGCTCCCTGCCAGGAGCTGGGCGAAGCCGCGCCGGGTCAGATAGATAGACAGACAGATAGACATATAGTCGGGAACGGGAGCTTATATGACTACTTATATTAATTAAATGAGATGCTCCCCACCAGAGGCTGGGCGAAGCCGGGCCGGGTCAGACAGACAGACAGACAGACAGAAAGACAGTCGGGAACGGAAGCTTATATGACTACTTATACGAATTAAATTAGATGCTCCCCACCAGGGCCTGGGCGAAGTCGGGCCGGGTCGGACAGACAGATAGACAGACAGACAGATAGACAGACAGACAGATAGTCGGGAACGGGAGCTTATATGACTACTTATATGAATTAAATGAGATGCTCCCCACCAGGGACTGGGTGAAGCTGGGCCGGGTCAGACAGACAAACAGGCAGACAGTCGGGAACGGGAGCTTATATGACTACTTATATGAATTAAATTAGATGCTCCCCACCAGGAGCTGGGCGAAGCTGGGCCGGGTCAGACAGACAGACAGACAGACAGACAGACAGACAGACAGACAGATAGATAGATAGATAGATAGATAGATAGATAGATAGATAGATAGATAGATAGATAGATAGATAGATAGATAGATAGATAGATAGATAGATAGATAGATAGATAGATAGATAGATAGATAGATAGATAGATAGATAGATAGATAGATAGATAGATAGATAGATAGATAGATAGATAGATAGATAGATAGATAGATAGATAGATAGATAGATAGATAGATAGATAGATAGATAGATAGATAGATAGATAGATAGATAGATAGATAGATAGATAGATAGATAGATAGATAGATAGATAGATAGATAGATAGATAGATAGATAGATAGATAGATAGATAGATAGATAGATAGATAGATAGATAGATAGATAGATAGATAGATAGATAGATAGATAGATAGATAGATAGATAGATAGATAGATAGATAGATAGATAGATAGATAGATAGATAGATAGATAGATAGATAGATAGATAGATAGATAGATAGATAGATAGATAGATAGATAGATAGATAGATAGATAGATAGATAGATAGATACCCGCCAGGGCCTGGGCGAAGCATGGCCGGGTCAGCTAGTTACGTTATAAAATGAATTTCAGAAGGGCGAGAAGTACAGAACCGTAAAATATGCAGGGGAAAAAATAACAAGTAATCGGTTCTTGTATTAACGTAATCTTGAAATAATCTTAATCCCCCCCCCCCCAACCATTGAAACTCTAAAATTCCCCCGTAGGGAGTAGGGGGATTCCTCACCTGTTGAGAACCACTGCTCTAGACATTAGACTCGCCGCAAGAGCGGAGTGACAGCGCAGTTCTTAGTATTACTGGCTGTGCTGTAGCCGGCTGTGTGGGACTTCTTTCATGAAATCCGTTATTGACAGGAAAATGAGGTGGGTACATGTGTACGCATTTACGGCGCTAATGGAGATTAATAGAAACTAGTGTATACATAATCATCATGTGCCTTGTCGACTGGCGTGGGTGATCATGCTACACTATATTTTACTATCTCCAGCAGCGTGCATCTGTCGTGAAATTAATGGGGAGAACCGCTGAGGCCACTAAGACAATTACATAAATAAATAAACACACATAGTATTATTTGGCGCTCACAGAATTAGAACCGACCAATCATTTCTCTTCTTTTTTAATGTTTGTTCATATATACTCGACAACAGCATTACGGCCCGATGTGTTTGCGTGTTTGTTATTTGACCTATGCTGATTTAATATAAATTATGAGACCTATGGTGCTATCTAAATTATACGAATTCTGTCCGTATTCCATAGTTGTTAGGTTCATGTGTATGATAGACATGACCAATGAAGACACTTTTTTTGGAGTGTCTAGTAGGTCGTGCGTCGAAGTACACTTGTTCCTGCAGCGTCATTTGGAGGCGACATGTTCGATCCCTGTCGGTAACTATAACGTTCAAATGTTATGTTGTCTAGTGCGTGTTCTAGTCTCTATTTCCTTCTTCTCCTTCTGTGAGCGCCAAATGTATGTTTAATATTTATGTAATTGTATCTGTCGTGGGCTGTTAACTTTTTCCGTGCTATGACAAAGGGCTGTCAAGAATCATCTCTTGTTGTCTTCCTCTATGTCTTTCCACCTTTCATTCAAGCTGTCGCTTTTCTAATGTTTATTTCTTCTTATTGTGATAGCACGAAGATGAGAGATGAGAGAGAGAAGGAGCAGTATAAAGGTCAGAGAGAGGAAGGAAGAGAGGTGTAAAGAATAAAGGATTGAAAGATAAAGATTGTCCGTCTTCCGGTCGTAGAGATAACCACTAAATCTGATTACCCTTGGTTTTATCTACCAACCTCACAAGTATATAGGTACGCAGGTCACGAATACAACTCTATCCTAACCGACAAGCACAGTACAGGCACTAAGAAGAAAAAGCTAACACTGAATCAAGTTTATTTGCTTCTCAAAAGAAATTACAAAGTATACAAAGTATCGTGTGAAAACAATCCCAATTAATATGGGAAAAATGCTGTCAAATAACTAACTGAGAATACCATTGACCGAACATAAAATCTAAGGAATGGCAACTAAGCCACCAACTAGTCACATATCAATCAGGAGAATATAATAAGGAAGTACGCAAATCTGACAAGAAAGTACATGAATCTAATAAGGATGCACACACACGGACTACCACCGTCAAATGACCACCCACTAGTTTACCCAGGCAATCGATCAATCGACAACCTGAAAATTAAACAAAAAGACACCCTTGACTATGTGAACAGCATCATCGGGTGTCATTAACCTGCTACTCACCCTCGTCTTCTGCTACGTGTATTGACATCGGGTCAGCGATATTCCATCACTGCCTGGGCGGTCGTACACCATCAACCAGTGTTCCCCGATGCCAACATCAACCCATAATCCCCCAAACACTTTACCAAGTTTAATAATCATTGCGACATTAATACAATACCCACGCCGACACTGACAGTCTTTCCACAGCGGACAGACACATACAATTCGGCAGTTAGACAACCCTAGACAACAACTCCTGATCCGCTTGCCCACACCGGCCGGGTTTCCCCGCACCGAACACATAACACAACAGCTGATAACTGGACACCACATTTTAACAGCTATACCAGGTAACCCCCAACCACAACATTTCTGCCCCCGAGGCTGACAACACAACACCCCAGTGACATGTACTGGCGCCATGTCTCCTTATCATTGGCGCCATCATCGTCCTCAACAGCGTGTATTAATATTATACATACTTATATATATGCATTCTCAACAACATAAATTCCCCCTGTCCTTAATCACAAAACAATCAACACATAATAAACATAGCTATTGATCAATAATGACTTCAGCTCCCCTCATGCGTCGTCTATAGGTAACCTAAGCCATGAACCCCTACGCCTCATCACCACTGTGTATATCATAGCCATTATTAATAACAACATAAATCTACATCATCAACAATATCATTGCAGCTTGGCACCCCAACAATAATCATAACTCAACAAGGTGGGACACATATACTGCCCAAAAATCACATATATGAAATGCCCTTTTACACTAAAACTCCTACAATCATTATAGTCTTTTGCAGTACATAAGTCCACTCATGATTAACCATCATTATGGGCCGTCAACATCGACTACCTAAACCCACACAGTTATTAACACAAACCCATGTTGACGACATAGACTAATATCACACCTAACAACATCCTAACCATGAAAATTGATCAACGTCCATCTTCATCCATTCCCGCAGTACAGTCCATCGTCTTTACTAGCCAACCTTCTTCAATATTCAGTTCTTGAAGTATGGACTCAACTGTCCTTCTCCTTACCCCAGATATCCTCACAACCAGTCTGTAACGTTTCTATCCAAAGGCATTCCTGTTCCCTTCAGCTCACTTAGTGCGCGTCCACGCCTCCAGTTGTATACCACCATTCCCCATCTATCTTTATTCTATCTATTCCCCATCTTGCCTTATTCCCGATTTTCCGTGAAGATCCGAACCCGCGACTTTAAATTCGCAGGGCGATACTGTCTTTCGCGCTAATCATAACAGAGCCTGACCCCGATTTCCCCTCTGCTACACAACACTGCATTATTTTCCTCACAGGCCTGTTCCGGGTCCGTTTAATTGCAGTCCCATTGTTTGGCTTGACCTAGTGGTCGCTTCTCAGTCGCCTGCTAGACTCGATCTCGGCGTGTTTATTTTATTGCTGTAGCCTTTCATTCCATATTTACATGTTACACTCGCCTAGTTCTCACTAATTGTGTACGTCTAATTGCTTGGTTACATATGCATACATAGTTTATCGACACTCAGCTAATCTAATCGATTAATATGACTCCCAACACTATAGATCAGCCATTTAAATATAGGTCATTTACAGGACGTCGCATCCAGCCCTGCTCTTTGCCGGGTGTGGTTCCTTTTTAGCGGGTTAATGTTCAGTAGTTTGTCAATGCTCCCTGGTTTAGCCTGTTATTATAGCTAGGTAGTTAGATACGGGTCCGGGGTCCGTTACAGAATGTCGCAGTCAATCCTAGCTTTCACTGACCGCTCACGATTCCTCGGTAACTTTATCCACGGTAGCTTGCCATTGCTTTCTAAACCTAAGTACCATTACCGCGACCGACTATAGACTAACAGGTATACAAATTAACCTTAACCAACTTACGTAAGATTCCTGTCCAGTGGATAATTGCTCGCCTGCCTACGGGTGCTTTTGTCTGATCACCGCCCGCCTCAGAGTGATTTCGCCACTTTCCAATAAAGTCAGGCTCCTTCCAACTTTGTTCGACGCAGTCCTCTGGATGATCCCATCAAACGTGTGTCCTCTTAGCCCACTCTAGTCTTGTGTGACTTTCCTTAATGATTGCAATTGACAGTAGCAATCAATAGTTTCTTTAGGGCGGTTCTTTTTCCAACACTTAAGTCCGTGCTTTCTTTGGTCCTCGGGTTTATCTGCCCGACCAGAGTTTCCACAGTCTTATTGGTCTCAACAGCCTTTGAGTATCTGCACTCGGCCGTTCCACATCTGCTTATCTCTCCAACTGTCCGCTGTATCGCGTATATATCCAACTCGATTTGGCGCCTTTCTTGAATCACGTGACCATGCCATCTCCCATTTCGCTAAGGTCATCCAATCATACCCTGATTAATTTGCATACTCACTCTGCATTAACCCAAATCAACATTGCTAGCTGGAGTTCACGGCCAAGTCCAGTCCTGATTTCATGTACTTTTTCCCGCTCCCATAAATTCTGGGAGTATGGCGTTATTCTGACAGCCAAGGTCGCTTCCAATGCCGCCTGTACTAATAAATTATGCCGCCTCTAAAGTTTGCCGTTGTCCCTCTGACAGCTTGAACCCAAAGGTACAATACATTTGGCACACCTCTCCCTGAGTAACTGCTAGTCAACAATAGAGTATGGCCTTGCCGCTATTCGGCACTCCCACTCAACCTATGACTATTTTAAAAACAATCCTGGCCCTTGACCTTTTGGTTTCAAAAATATTCCATTTTATATTCTCCCGGCAAGTTTGAGCGATTTTTGCGCAAAGCGTTTCCCATACTGTCTCATACCCACCTACCAAAAGTTGATGGGTCCCACCATCAATATAGCGTCATTCCTCCTTGAGATCGAAGCCCTGGCTCCGCATCTGACATTCCTCATAAACAATATTGGATGCCTAAGGGGAAAACTCTTTTTGGGAACTTCCACCCCAAATAATAATTTTAAAAAAATACTGGTTGCATCCCCTGCTCTCCCAGTGCATAAGGCAGTTAAAACTTCTGACGCGCATCCTAACAATATTGTAACCAAGTAATATTATCCATAAAAACAGTTCAATACTTGGCATGGCGGGGATTCCCCCAGACAACAAAATCATACATCAAAGGGTGCACATAAAGACACCAAAATGAAAACAATATCAACAATATCAACTCCTTACAGCGCTACTTCCCACTCTAACGAAAAAAAAAAAAATCAATGTGCAAAATCAAGGTGCACAACCATGCTCACGTCTGAAAACCATAACAAGCTATCCCCTTATTCACGGAGAACACTGTTTTTTAGAGAGCCACAGAGACAATTCGAATCATACTCCACATGAAACAACCACGTCATACCTCGCTAACACTTAAAATATCTCCTACCCTCATGTCGAAGTTCTATCACTCCCTTTCATGACGTCTGATCCTCTCAGACCTCCGTCTACTCAGGTCCCCAGCCTCGAACGCGTACCATTCTGGTTTGCCTGGAATGTCTTGGTAAACTTCGACAGCCGCTGGGACATCCGGTTGTGCTGGTAGTCCCAACGTCGTCCCTATGTCCTCTTCTTCTGCTCCGTCCTCGCAACGCCGCATTTCGTGGCCGGCTATCCTAATTAGTGATCCATCTCCTCCAACCTTTTTGATCACATATGGTCCTCCCGACATGGTGGGAGCCCTAGCAACTACGTACATGTCCTCAGACCACATGTCTTGTATTTTCGCCCTCTCCTTATAGTGGATTCTTTTTCTGACAAGTTCGCCAACTTGCAATGGAATAGAGTTTGCCATTTTGTCACTCCTATCTTTCCTACTGGCGGCATGCTTCTTCAGCTGTTCACTAGCCCGGACGTGCGCGTCACGCAAACGTGAAAGATGCCCTTCCAAATACTCACTTACATTGGTGTCCCTGTCTTCGGTGCCTGTATTTAAAATGAAGTCCACTGGCAGCCGAGGCTCTTGTCCGAAAATTAGGTAGTGAGGTGAAAATCCTGTCGAGGCGTGAGGCGTTGAGTTATACACCTGCACCACTTCGGCTAAGTGATCAGACCACCTCCTCTTCTCCTTAGCCTCGAGTGGTCTGAGTAAATCGTGCATAGTTTTGTTAAATCGCTCTGTTTGGCCATTTGCTTTGGGGTTGTAGGGACTCGTGCGACTCTTTTCTATGCCATATGTCTTGCATAATTCAGCAATCACCGAGGATTCGAAGTTCCTACCTTGGTCAGAGTGCAGTCTTCTCGGCACACCCATATACAAAAACCACTTCTCTACTAAAACCTTCGCCACCGTTGCTGCTTTCTGGTCTCTGGTTGGGACAGCAATAGTAAATTTAGAGAAGACATCTGTGATGACCAACACATTCTCGAATCCTCTCGAGTCCCTCTCCAGTAACGTAAAGTCCATTGCTACAACTTCAAACGGCTTCGAAGCTAACAAACTACCTGCCGGTCCCTTAATCTTGACGTGCGGTGGCTTCGCTACATTGCACCTGTGGCAACTTCTACAGTATTTATCTACATCTGCAGTAATCCCTACCCAGAAACATCTGCTCTTCAAAATATTTATCATCCTATCTCTCCCCTGATGCCCTACGCTATGAACTGACTCCAGTATCCTTAGCCGCAGTGTCTCTGGTATCACTAATTGCAGCAACTCTGTCCTACCTGTCCCCCTGATTTTTCTATACAGCAACCCATCTAATACACATAACTTCTTGCGTTGCCTCATCCACTTCTTCGTCTGAGGCGGCAACCTTTTCATAGATTCATTTGACAACACAAGTTTACGCGATACAACATCAAACACTGCATTAATATTTACATCATCTTGCTGCAATCTTACCATATCTTCCGTCGAGTACGACGGCAAGGTGTGTGTGGGAAAGGCATTAAAAACATCAGCTGTTCTAGCAGCAGCAGCTCCTACCGCACCAACCCCACCAATCATATTTACATCAATGCATAATTTTGAATATTCAACAACATCATTTACATCAAGGCATTTTAAAAACACATCAGCATTTTCTACATTAAAATCTGCCGTTGGACGGCTATCAACAGTACCAGCTATTCCTAGGGCTGGCGGAATGCATGTTGCTGCAACACTGCAAATGGCGATGTCGCCTTCTTCTTCGTCGTTTTCCCCCGGTTCCTCCAGCGGGAATCGAGACAAGTAATCAGCGTTACCATTAGTCCGCCCAGGCCTGTGTTTTATGACATAATCAAACATAGACATTTGAGCGATCCACCTCTGCTCAATGGCACCCAGTTTCGCTTTATGCCACATCGTCAAATTCATATTGTCAGTGTAAATCTCAGTATGTCCACCTAATAGGAGGCCACGGAACTTTTCCGTTAACGCCCATTTTAAACACAACAGTTCTAACTTAGAACTACTTTTTGCATTCCTCTCCGATGGGCGGAGAGTACGACTAGCATACGCTAACACTCTCTTTGTACCATTCTGGATTTGGGACAAAACAACACCCAGACCAGTGTATGAGGCGTCACACTCTAAAATATAAGGGAGGGTGAAGTCTGGAAAGCCTAGTAATGGTGTCGACGTTAGGGCTTCTTTAAGTTTGTTAAAGGCCTCATCGCATTCTGTAGACCATAGCTGCCCGATGGGACTCTTCTTCCTTTTTCTCGGATCTGTGTGCTGCTGGTTTAGCTGAGCTACTAATTCATGGAGTGGTCTAGCTAGTGTGGCAAATTTGGCTACAAACCGGCGATAGTAACTGGCCAGACCTAGAAATGAACGTAACTCAGTCTGCGTTCTAGGTATGGGAGCTTTTTGGATCGCCAGCACTTTATCTTCTAACGCTCCTATGCCTTCTGCAGACACAGTATGGCCTAGGAATTGCACCTTTTTCTTGCAGAAATCGCATTTAGCTGGGTTTAGTTTCAATCCCAACACCTGTATCCTATCAAATATGGCCTCTAGTTTTACTAAATGTTCACTAAAATCTCTGGAGTACACAAGAATGTCATCTAAGTAAACTAAAAGCAGCTTAAACATATAATCATGAAGCGACGACTGCATTAGACGTTGGAATGTACTCGCTGAATTTGCCAGTCCCATTGGAAGTCGTGAATATTCATATAACCCAAAGGGTGTAGTGAACGCTGTCTTTTCCTGGTCTGCTGGATTCATCGCCACCTGGTAATAACCGCTAGCTAAATCAAGAGAAGAAAAAAATTTCGCGCCCCCTAACGCATCTAGATAGTCGTCTACCCTTGGAAGTGGATATGCGTCCTTTTTAGTTTTTATGTTCAAGGCCCTGTAGTCGACGCACATTCTCAATTTGCCATCCTTTTTTCGGACCAGGACTATCGGAGAGGCCCAGGGACTACAGCTCTCTTTTATTATCTGCTTGTCTAACAAACCCTGTAAATGATCTTTCACTTCTTGATACAGGGCAGGAGGAATCCTCCTGTACGGCTGTTTTATGGGGACTTCATCCGTCAAAAGTATGTTATGGGTTACCCTGTCAGTAAACCCAATGTCGGTGTCATCTTTCGCGAATAGGCAGTCGTATTTTGCTAACAGTCCCTCAAGTTGCATCCTTTCCTCATCGCTTCCCTCAAATTCAGTCAAGTCAAAAAGGGGCTTGTCTAATCTCTGCTCCCCACTGTCTGGTTTAGCAGACAACTCTATTTGTTGCGTTCCTACCACTCTAAAATGTCTAGTCAGGTCAATTGTGGCATCGGATATCTCCCCCACCTGAGTACCTCTCGCTAAAAACACATCTTCGTCACCCATGTTAACTATCTGTATTTGGCACACGCCCCCCTCTAACCTAGTAAAGCAGTAAGGCAGAATTAAACCCTTGTGGTCAAGGTCCCTGGCTGGTTCAAACAAGACCGTCCTGTCTGTTAACCCCGCGCGACCCCTAACTAGCAGGACAGCCAGCGAGCGGGCAGGTATGTGGGTTCTGACCTCCCCTGTCACCCACACCTTCTTCCTATCTAGGTCAACACTTTTATTGTTGTCTGCTGGCCTGTAGAACTGGAAAAACCTGCTAACATTTGGCAACTCTGCCAGCACATTCATCCCCAATATACAGGGCGTTTTGTTCTCGGTGCCCCTGACATCTTTTAAAACAAAAATTCCGCACCTATCTACACTATCAGTTCCTATTTGCACACTGGTACTGATGTACCCTAAATATGGTATTGAAACGCCATTTGCTGATGTTAACCTAATGTACTTATCTACATCTAACCTATAATGTCTGAAAAGTCTATTGAAACACTCCTCTGAAATCGTGGAAACTTGTGAGCCAGTGTCCAGAACACATCTTACGTTTCTACCGTCAATGCTTATCATTGTCTCTGGGCGTTCGCCTAGCATTTTTATTGGTGAGTCCTTGAACCTTCCCGCCGCGGCCTGACTCGTAGCTGTACGGGATTCTAGTTTAAATGTGCCCTACAAAATCTGGCAATATGTCCTACCCGGCCACAAAGATCACAACGAATCTGTTTTTGCTGTCTCTGGGACCTTGGCTGGGGCTGTCCCCGGCCGTTCACAAGATGCGACAATTGCATTTTTAACTGCGCCATCTCTCGCTTAAGTTCATCTACCTCGCCCGACTGTTCATGTGGCCCCCTACTGTCATTTTCTGCTGGAATGCCCTTCTGTTCGTTGTTTCGGCCATGCCCAGTGCTCTGCTGCCTGTGGTCACTGTTACGGTTCCCCACTGTGGCTTCAACGTTGTACACCTCAGTCTGCGGAGTGTGTTTAGCGCTGGCCCATCGCACTGCACAATCACGAGCAGCTAGAAAAGACATGGAAGGCTCGTCAATGAGTCTTTCTTTTATCATCTGCCGAGGTAAATCGTCTCTCAACTGCGCGACAAACTGGTCTCTGAGCATTGACTCGTGAAAAGGTGAGACGTTCTGTCTCTCTTGTGCGCAGACCACCTCCTCGAATTCCCGGTGCAGTTTATGGGAGAAGTCGACGATCGACTCCCGGCTACCTTGTCTGGTGGAGAAAAATGTCGCCGTTAGTTCTTGGAGGGTTCGTTTGTCGCCGTAGATGGTCGCTAAAACCTCCAACATCTTTTCTGGGTCCTTCTCAGAGGTGTGCAGCTTTAACTCTCTGTGCACATGCGGTGAAATGGTGTCGATGATAAGGTCGACTTTGTCAGCTGTCCCCATCATGCCCGCTCTGAATGCTGAACGGATTTCCCGTAGATACTCATTAACAGTGGGGCCGTGTGGGCCCCCGAAAGTATTGATGTTCTTCCGAGTGGGTATCATTACATATCTCACTTGTTCACATGGCGATGCTGTGGGGTGAGAATCAACATTGCCCTGCACAGAGGCCGACGCCCCTTCGCTGTTTTCGACTAATGCTGCAGAGCGTGTACTTCTGGTAGTCATGTTTTATATTTTCGTTGAAACTACTAGGAAAACTTACTGGACTCGCTCCCGGACAGGACTGACTCTGCTGCTTCGGCTTCTTCTGGGTTTTTTTTTTCTTGCGGTCAAGTGGGTTTGCCGAGTGTGCTTAAAACAAGAGTCCCTAACCGAGTAGACTTACTAGAAACTCCTACTGACAGTTTTGACAGCTTACCGACAAACTATAGGATGAGTAGGCCCAATAGAATAAGAACTCACTAAGACAAAACTGCCAAACGATCAACAATAAACTACCAACTAAATAAGACAACTTGTATGTGAGTCTGTCTCCAACCCTAACTTTGAGGCAGGCAGACAAAAGCTACTTTGGAAGAATCCTGTTCCGCAGCGCCAATTTTGTGATAGCACGAAGATGAGAGATGAGAGAGAGAAGGAGCAGTATAAAGGTCAGAGAGAGGAAGGAAGAGAGGTGTAAAGAATAAAGGATTGAAAGATAAAGATTGTCCGTCTTCCGGTCGTAGAGATAACCACTAAATCTGATTACCCTTGGTTTTATCTACCAACCTCACAAGTATATAGGTACGCAGGTCACGAATACAACTCTATCCTAACCGACAAGCACAGTACAGGCACTAAGAAGAAAAAGCTAACACTGAATCAAGTTTATTTGCTTCTCAAAAGAAATTACAAAGTATACAAAGTATCGTGTGAAAACAATCCCAATTAATATGGGAAAAATGCTGTCAAATAACTAACTACTTGAGAATACCATTGACCGAACATAAAATCTAAGGAATGGCAACTAAGCCACCAACTAGTCACATATCAATCAGGAGAATATAATAAGGAAGTACGCAAATCTGACAAGAAAGTACATGAATCTAATAAGGATGCACACACACGGACTACCACCGTCAAATGACCACCCACTAGTTTACCCAGGCAATCGATCAATCGACAACCTGAAAATTAAACAAAAAGACACCCTTGACTATGTGAACAGCATCATCGGGTGTCATTAACCTGCTACTCACCCTCGTCTTCTGCTACGTGTATTGACATCGGGTCAGCGATATTCCATCACTGCCTGGGCGGTCGTACACCATCAACCAGTGTTCCCCGATGCCAACATCAACCCATAATCCCCCAAACACTTTACCAAGTTTAATAATCATTGCGACATTAATACAATACCCACGCCGACACTGACAGTCTTTCCACAGCGGACAGACACATACAATTCGGCAGTTAGACAACCCTAGACAACAACTCCTGATCCGCTTGCCCACACCGGCCGGGTTTCCCCGCACCGAACACATAACACAACAGCTGATAACTGGACACCACATTTTAACAGCTATACCAGGTAACCCCCAACCACAACATTTCTGCCCCCGAGGCTGACAACACAACACCCCAGTGACATGTACTGGCGCCATGTCTCCTTATCATTGGCGCCATCATCGTCCTCAACAGCGTGTATTAATATTATACATACTTATATATATGCATTCTCAACAACATAAATTCCCCCTGTCCTTAATCACAAAACAATCAACACATAATAAACATAGCTATTGATCAATAATGACTTCAGCTCCCCTCATGCGTCGTCTATAGGTAACCTAAGCCATGAACCCCTACGCCTCATCACCACTGTGTATATCATAGCCATTATTAATAACAACATAAATCTACATCATCAACAATATCATTGCAGCTTGGCACCCCAACAATAATCATAACTCAACAAGGTGGGACACATATACTGCCCAAAAATCACATATATGAAATGCCCTTTTACACTAAAACTCCTACAATCATTATAGTCTTTTGCAGTACATAAGTCCACTCATGATTAACCATCATTATGGGCCGTCAACATCGACTACCTAAACCCACACAGTTATTAACACAAACCCATGTTGACGACATAGACTAATATCACACCTAACAACATCCTAACCATGAAAATTGATCAACGTCCATCTTCATCCATTCCCGCAGTACAGTCCATCGTCTTTACTAGCCAACCTTCTTCAATATTCAGTTCTTGAAGTATGGACTCAACTGTCCTTCTCCTTACCCCAGATATCCTCACAACCAGTCTGTAACGTTTCTATCCAAAGGCATTCCTGTTCCCTTCAGCTCACTTAGTGCGCGTCCACGCCTCCAGTTGTATACCACCATTCCCCATCTATCTTTATTCTATCTATTCCCCATCTTGCCTTATTCCCGATTTTCCGTGAAGATCCGAACCCGCGACTTTAAATTCGCAGGGCGATACTGTCTTTCGCGCTAATCATAACAGAGCCTGACCCCGATTTCCCCTCTGCTACACAACACTGCATTATTTTCCTCACAGGCCTGTTCCGGGTCCGTTTAATTGCAGTCCCATTGTTTGGCTTGACCTAGTGGTCGCTTCTCAGTCGCCTGCTAGACTCGATCTCGGCGTGTTTA
Source organism: Cepaea hortensis (assembly GCA_963921405.1). NCBI lineage: Eukaryota > Metazoa > Mollusca > Gastropoda > Stylommatophora > Helicidae > Cepaea > Cepaea hortensis. The sequence goes on from OY992880.1 coordinate 118,631,194, forward strand.
TTTTATTGCTGTAGCCTTTCATTCCATATTTACATGTTACACTCGCCTAGTTCTCACTAATTGTGTACGTCTAATTGCTTGGTTACATATGCATACATAGTTTATCGACACTCAGCTAATCTAATCGATTAATATGACTCCCAACACTATAGATCAGCCATTTAAATATAGGTCATTTACAGGACGTCGCATCCAGCCCTGCTCTTTGCCGGGTGTGGTTCCTTTTTAGCGGGTTAATGTTCAGTAGTTTGTCAATGCTCCCTGGTTTAGCCTGTTATTATAGCTAGGTAGTTAGATACGGGTCCGGGGTCCGTTACAGAATGTCGCAGTCAATCCTAGCTTTCACTGACCGCTCACGATTCCTCGGTAACTTTATCCACGGTAGCTTGCCATTGCTTTCTAAACCTAAGTACCATTACCGCGACCGACTATAGACTAACAGGTATACAAATTAACCTTAACCAACTTACGTAAGATTCCTGTCCAGTGGATAATTGCTCGCCTGCCTACGGGTGCTTTTGTCTGATCACCGCCCGCCTCAGAGTGATTTCGCCACTTTCCAATAAAGTCAGGCTCCTTCCAACTTTGTTCGACGCAGTCCTCTGGATGATCCCATCAAACGTGTGTCCTCTTAGCCCACTCTAGTCTTGTGTGACTTTCCTTAATGATTGCAATTGACAGTAGCAATCAATAGTTTCTTTAGGGCGGTTCTTTTTCCAACACTTAAGTCCGTGCTTTCTTTGGTCCTCGGGTTTATCTGCCCGACCAGAGTTTCCACAGTCTTATTGGTCTCAACAGCCTTTGAGTATCTGCACTCGGCCGTTCCACATCTGCTTATCTCTCCAACTGTCCGCTGTATCGCGTATATATCCAACTCGATTTGGCGCCTTTCTTGAATCACGTGACCATGCCATCTCCCATTTCGCTAAGGTCATCCAATCATACCCTGATTAATTTGCATACTCACTCTGCATTAACCCAAATCAACATTGCTAGCTGGAGTTCACGGCCAAGTCCAGTCCTGATTTCATGTACTTTTTCCCGCTCCCATAAATTCTGGGAGTATGGCGTTATTCTGACAGCCAAGGTCGCTTCCAATGCCGCCTGTACTAATAAATTATGCCGCCTCTAAAGTTTGCCGTTGTCCCTCTGACAGCTTGAACCCAAAGGTACAATACATTTGGCACACCTCTCCCTGAGTAACTGCTAGTCAACAATAGAGTATGGCCTTGCCGCTATTCGGCACTCCCACTCAACCTATGACTATTTTAAAAACAATCCTGGCCCTTGACCTTTTGGTTTCAAAAATATTCCATTTTATATTCTCCCGGCAAGTTTGAGCGATTTTTGCGCAAAGCGTTTCCCATACTGTCTCATTATAATGTAGCCAAAAAATAATGATTGCATCTTTTCCATGTTCAGAAATCATGATCAACATCATCATCACCTTCTTGGCATTAAAACCGGCTGTCATGAGTCTCTATAACCCACTGGTACTGACCACAATGTCCATCAAGGTATTAAATGTATAAGACCAATTTACGTGCCTTTTAGTTAGTTGCATATGCTTTACAGGACCTCGCAGTCAATTCCGTCATTTTTGGCTGTTTGTGATTTCTTGCCAAATTTACGTACAGTAGTTTGCCATTGCTTTCTGAACGGCCGGCACTCATACCATTTTATAAAAACCAATACAAGGCAGTCGCTGCCAAATCGCCCATAGCTGTGTTTCGAACGCGGTATGCGAGATTACAATCTGCATCTGTAATCTCTAACGCCACAGAGCCTGTTTATATGCCTTACACAGAAATTTCGATTAAAGTCGATTACAAGTCGACGGGATCGACTTCATTGCACCGCGTTTTATCCCATATGGCTCGGTCTCTTTCCGCAGCGCGGAAAGCGTCGCACAAAGCTTTTATCCCATATGGCTCGGTCTCTTTCCGCAGCGCGGAAAGCGTCGCACAAAGCATGACCTCCGTAGCTCCAGCGACGACCCACATGAGTCTCCGAAACAATTCGCTCGTGAACCGAAGGACCCGGCCCGGAATCGAACGGACAACCTTCGGAGCCCGAATCAAACGGTTTGAACACTTCGCCACGGAGATTCGCGACACAGACATGTCAATTGGGGAAACCTTTGAGGTCACATAGAAGGTTCATAGATATACACACATGTATTGTGTGGTGCCCATAGAAGTTAGTTAGTTAGTTAGTTAGTCGCGGTTCCAACATCACAGCAACGGGTCGTCCTCATTATGCTCCGCTCCTGTGCCAGTGAATATCACACAAAATGATCCTCACTGCCCCGTGTGAAAAATGGAAAAGACAGGACTCTCGACAACCACATCCCACTCAGACACATTGTGCGCAAAGCCGCCGCCACAATGTCAACACAAAAGTCCTCTACGAAACGTAAGTTCATTCTTGATGGAAACGGCAGTCATTTCCCATCCAGATGTTCGCCTAAAAGGTCTAGATATTTCTAGATGTTGTTCATAGAAGTAGAAGAAAGAAGTAAGGGATGTCTAGTTGGTCATGCGTCGAAGTACACTTGTTCCTACAGCGAGGCGCTGTCGTCATTTGGAGGTGACAGGTTCGAATCCCGCTCGGTAACTATAGCTTTCAATTTTTTATATTGTCTAGTGCGTCCTCTAATCGCTACTTACTTCTTTCTTCTGCTTCCACGAACGCCGAACAATACATGTGAGCTTATTGGTGGCATTTTACATGCCTTGAAGTATATTGGGGAGGAGTGGCTAGAGCCGGGCTTTCCTTTTGGCGACCCGGGTTTGAATCCTCGGTAAGGTGTGGAGTTTTTTTTTTTTTTTTTTTTAAATCGGGGGCATAAAGAAAACCCTAACCTGCATAGTTGGCGGCGACGGCACAAGCCAGGCGGTCTTAATTCCTCATGCTTAAAACCCCCAACCCCACCGCCTTACACCCCAAGGTACTATAGGCAGTAGAAGACAGTGCTAGCCGTATATACTTTAGACTAATCAGCAAATTTCCTGAACCACTTGTAGGCTTGGTCGAAATGAGAACCCAGGTCAATTTAAAAAAATCCACCTGGGTAAGGATTTGAATAGATGACCACCAGCCGGCTGGCAAGCTTGCTTTTCACTGCGCTACCACGACTCCTGTCCTCCAAGTATCGTTTGGTAAAGAAAGTCTGGAGCTAACGCCGTGAGCGCAATATGTTATGATAACTTGGAGAGATAACACTATAATAACTTGGAGAGATGACTTTTTAAAAATCCATTACAGGACTATTACGCTCAGTAGTTTGCCATTGCTTTCTGAGCGGCCGGTTCACATACCCCGTAAGTTACCGACGCGATTCGAACCACTGCCGATTCTCACCGTCGTCACGTTACCTACGAGAGTGTACGAGATTACGGAGAAACGTCACTAACCTCTAGGCCAGGAAGCCGGCGGAGAGATGACTATCTATGGTAAATTGGAGAGATAACTCTCTTGAAACTTGGAGAGATAATTCTCTACGATAACTTGGGGAGATAACTCTCTATGATATCTTGGAGAGATTTTTTTTTTTTCTATACGCGTTTCCATCCTGTTTCAGGATATTGCGGTCAACACCAGCAACTATCAGCTGTATGTTGATTCCTTGGCTAGATTACGCTCATCAGCATGCCACGACTTTCTGAGCGACCGGCTCCATACTCTCATAAGTCACTGACGCGACTCGAACCACTTCTAATTCTCGTGCGCTCACGTCAACCACGAGAGTATTCGGGGTTAACGGATCTTGGAGAGATAAGTCTCAATAATAACTTGGGGAAATAACTCTCTATGATAACTTGGAGAGATAACTCTCTAAGATAACATGGAGAGATAACTTTCTATGATAGCTTGAAGAAATAACTTTCCATGACAACTTGGAGAGATAACTTTCTATGACAACTTGGAGAGATAACTTTCCATGACAACTTGGAGAGATATAACTTTCTATAACATGGAGAGATAACTCTATATGATAACTTGGAGAGGTAACTATGATACAAAGCAGTCTCATATTTATTTAGTTTTAGGATTTATTTAGGATTTATCTAGTTAATTCACGTAAGTGGTGTCATTTCTGCAGTATGTACCTGACGAGATGCAGCGAAATATGCCGGGCAATAAATCGTGCAATCTATTGTTTGTGTCTTCGTTATTCAAAGTCTCATATTTGTTTCTTGAGATATCTCCTAAGCATTTGCTAGCCTAGTACTTGTTTGCTTGTATAGTATTTATTGCTTATAAAGTATTTGTTGCTTGTATATTATTATTTTGTTTTTGTTTTTTTGCTCATTATTTCTCCTACAAAGTCTGATAATATATAGTATTTGTTTGCTTATGCAGTATTTGTTACAGTTTAATTCTCATACAAAGATTGCTAGTTTGCAGTCAAAAATCATTGTATTTTCCTTAGATAACATACGGAAATAGGGGTGGGGTGGTTTACATTTACAGCGTCCTCCCCGTAGACCGGATACCAATCACCTCTATGCAGCTGTGGATTGCAAGGAAGCCGAGCTTTTTGTACCTCACACTGACAGAGGGGTGTTGAAGAACGCATAACCTTCTCGGATAACGGCGAAAAACTTTAAAGGCCTATACACCCCCCCCCCCTTCCCCCCCCAAACACCACATACACAGACTATTTTGTTATCATATGTGATTCCGTGAAGAACGTTTTGTGCAGTAAGTCTCTGTCCTTGGCAGTTAGACAAAGAGTTATTGTATGTTACGTAGATCCAGTTTTAACATACGGTTGTGAATGCTGGACAATTAGTTAACAGGCAAAACATTCCATGGAAGCCTTGGAGATGTGGTTTTATAGAATGCTGAAAATTAATTGGACAGCCAAAATGAGCAATCAGGACGTTTAAAGGGAGGCTGAGTCGCAAAGACAACTTATCACAAACATCAGAAATAGGTAGTCATCGTTGCGGAGGAGCACAATTGGGATGATACAAGACGTATCGTTGTGCGAGGAAATGCAACCTGAAGAGTAAATGTCATGGCAGGGCACACCAGGTCCTTGGTTGGTAACTGGTCTATAATGGAAACTCCGACAGGCGGACAGTTAGATCATTGCTTTGCTGACCCAGCAGCTTCTGCAGCTTGTCTTGTTCCAGACGTTTTAGTATTACCTTTCCCCTGGAGTAAATTAGGTATGCCGATAGAGGGATCATGCTGCATGGGCAACACATGCTAAATTCAGGCCAGACTTTGTGATATGAAGTGGTATAACTCTATTTTTTACAAACAGTCTTTCAAGCCTGCAATGTGCAAATCAAATTTCTCCCATTAACTTCTAAGGGTGCCGAATAATACTTACGCATTTATTTTTCATAAGTTTAACGGCAAATATGGACCACAAGTCATGTACCACACAAGGATAGCTGAAACATAGGTTGATAGACAGATAATTCAGAATACCGTTGGCTGCTTCATATTGTGCATATCTGTTTGGTAGTATCTTGAATGCAACAGCATATGCCATTACATTGTTAAATGGAGCAAGAAACAAACACGGGATATCCCCGAGAAGGTTAACCCGGTCAATAAATGCCCACAGAAGTCGGATGTGTCGGCCTAACGGCGCAAGAACGCAGCTCTGCTGTAAGCAGGCACAACGCAATCACGTCCGAAAAAGAAAAAAAAAGAAAAAACTCCGGATGAACGCAGAAGAAAAAGAAACACGAGATATAAAAAAAAAATAGCCAGACTATTTCTTTTCAGTAGAGCATCAGAGTGCTATACAGTAGTTCCCACCCTTAGCAACATACCTACGTGATATATTCATCGTTCCCATTTGCTCATTATGTTGGCGTGTTAAACACCCCGCCACTTTTACATGTCGGCTAGGTCTCTAGCTATCAAACTTGTATTATACCAACCAGTGTAAACACAATCAAGATCACTATAGTATGTCCACATTTGTTTGCCGCAATATAAACATCAATATCTCAGTAACCAACTGAGGGAAAATTATGAAATTTAGTATATAACCTTATCATTATGTCCACCCACCACAAATTTTTTTGTTCTGGAGATTTTACAGCAGATTTTAAAGTTTGTTTATATGAGATATATAATTTACGGGTCTGACATGAAATTCATAATTTTAAAAGCGTAGCCAGACAATCAGGGCTCAATTTTGAATATTGTATGTGTTTTCACAGGATTGGCCTTTTGCCAACCCCCCGCGTTGTTCAAACTAAGACTGTTCAGAGGTGTCTCAAAATGTGGGTTATTTCATGAAACCTGATTAATATTTTTTTTTTTTTTTTTTTTTTAAATCTTATCACTTATCGCTAACATTAAAATGTGTGAATATTTTTTCAATGGTCTTTAATGCGAAATTGTACACTTTAAAGAATCGCTATGAAGTTGTACACATATTTTTGTCAAGAAGCTGATCGCAAGAAACTGTTTTATACTATTACAAATTCCGAAAAAAGAACAATGCATGCATTGGGCTTGAGTAAACGGGCATTTTGTCAAAGGGTGCAAGAATCTGGAATTAAACCACCACGCAATAACCAAACGGTAGGTAGAAAGATTATTGTAGACAGTTTTGACAAAGATGTCATAAGGCGAGCTATTATAAAAAATGCTTTAAAAAGTCGCTTGATATACGACAGGGTCGACTTCATTGCACCGGGTTCTATCCCATATGGTTCGGTCTCTTTCCGCAGCGCGGAAGCGGAAAGCATCGCACAAAGCACGAACTCCGCAGCTCTAGCGACGACCCAAAGAAGTCTCCGAAAAATTTAACTCGTGAACTGGAATCGAACCCACGATGTTTGGAGCCCGAGTCAAAAGGCTTGACCACTTCGCCACAGAGACTCCTAAAATTATAAAAATTTTGGATTTTATATCCAGGATTATCCAGCATTATAAAAATACTGGATGCCAAAGAAACAGTGACTGTAAGAAAACTTAGGGTTTGGTTCAGAAAGAACAATAACATAGAGCTATCCAAAACAACTTTGTGGAAAATTATAAGGACATTATCTTCACTATTTGAAAGTACAAGGGCGGTAGAAATAATCTTTGCGAGCAACCGCATTTAGGAGCCATGAGAAGCAGATACCTACGTGAAATAAGGGAAATGCGCAAAGAAAGTTATGGCATAGTGTGTTTGGATGAAATGTGGATCAATGCGCACCACACAAGTGATAAGGAATGGCAACCAGTGGATGGACAGATAAAGCGATATGTGCCCAGTAGTATAGGACAGCTTTTGATCATGGCCCATGCTGGTAATACGCATAATGGCTTGCAACAGAATGCTGGGCTCGTGTTCGTATCAAAGCATACAGACAATAGGGATTATCATAATAAGATTAATGGTAATGTATTTAGAGATTGGCTCGAGAATACTATATAATAATATATGTCTGTCTGTCTGTCTGTCTGTCTGTCTGTCTGTCTGTCTGTCTGTCTGTCTGTCTGTCTGTCTGTCTTTCTGATTGTCTGTCTGTCACGAAGACTCACAGCGGGTCTGTTACCCATGAGTACGTGTGAACAAACTACACAGACAGCTGAACAGATCCTTAAAAATGGAAACATGATGACTAAATTGCGGTATCATTTCTGGTCACTCCATACGCACATTAACGCACAGCTATTTGGAAGCTTTCACGAGCTCAATATAAAAAGCTAAATGCATCCTAGTAACATGAATACTTGTGTACAATTATTAACCAGCAGCTGAAGAAACAAGAAGGAAATGAAAAATAAGGTAAGAAATATATTCCTTCTACTTTCCTGTCAATTTACACATTATTTACCCCATACCTCTGTACATTCTCTGTCTTTACTAATATTACAAATTCACCCCTCTCGGGAATCTCCGTGGTGAAGTGGTCAAGCCGTCTGACTCGGGCTCCGAGGGTTGTATGTTCGATTCCTTCATTTCACGAGTGCATTTTTTCGGAGACTCCAGAGGGTCGTCGCTGGAGATACGGAGTTCGTGCTTTGTGCCGCGATTTCCGCCCTGCGGAAAGAGACTGAGCCATATGGGATAAAAACCCGGTGCAATGCTACTTTAAGCTACTTTTTTATTGCACCCACTCCCATACGAACCTGGCTACGCCTTGTACTTGTGTCTTTACCAGAAATAACGTGGTTTACTGTAAGACTAGTTTGTTAGCGTGAATTCACTACATTTCCCCAAAAACATCAAAGAAATGTTGCCGCTTTCAATGATTTAAGTTGCTTTTGGACCTATCAAAGACATATTCCTTGGGCGGGGGTAAATATAAGACGGCTGGAAAAATTTCATAACGATGCAACAGACAGTTTTCAAAATAATTGATCGTGAATGAAGGCAAACAAATGTGGACATACTATAGCTACCATATTTTCACCGTTCTTATGGCAAGCCGGTCATATATTTCTCCATCGGCAAGTTACCACACGATGACATCGAAGGTTAGTCTGTAGCAGAACTCGTACCATAGAACGGCACACGTAAACACGCATTCGAATTTAGTTCATGGCCGTATTTGAAAATGCGATGTTGGCAGTTGGACGTGTCATCATCATCGTGCAGTGCCATTACCACACTTGTAGTCCCAAGTAATTATGCTTCAAACTCCCAAGCTCTGCACTACGAAGATGGACGATTTCTATAAAACGTGAACTTAATAGTACAGAAGAATACGAGCGGGACAAATTAATTTAACAAAGCATCAAAAGACATATAATCTTGTTAATTTAAAACTTCATTCCTGGAGAGGGTAGGGGGTGTCTCCGTTGGTGACGTGACCACGTCGCCTACCTCGAACTCGAAGGTGGTGGGTTCGTTTCCGGAATCAGTCATTCTGTTCACAAAAGCAGTTTTTAGAACCCTGGCTGTCTTAGCTGGAGGTACGGAGTTCGTGCTCTGTGCGGTAATTTCAATATATCTCTTTACGGAAAGAAGACCGAGCCACATGGTTAGGAACCGGTACAATGAATGATTCTCAGACTTTTAACCCCTTTTTAGTAATTCGTACTGCTGCCAGACAATTTCTACTGAACCACACTAATTTATTGTGATATGCCTTTTTATTCTACGTTCGTAAAATATAACAAAAATAACGGCTTCCTGCGCGATCAGTTGAATATGCACAGCACTGTTTAGAGTTTAGAGCCTCCGCGGCGAAATGGTTTCGTCGGCTGCCTCGCGCTGTGGGTTCGATTCCGGGCCACGTCTAGTTCGGTTCACGAGTGCAATTTTTTGGAGACTCCTGGAATCAACTCTAGAGATATGGATTTCGTGCTTTGTGCCACGCTTTCGGCATAAGCCCTGCGGACAGAGACCGAGCCATGTGGGGGTTATAAATTGGCGCAATGTAACCTATCAGCTTGCTTTTTAAACAATGATTTGTTTCCCAACGTAGTTGACACCACGCCCCGGATCACAACGTGGCATACTTCTCACAGGCTCCTGCTAGAAATGGCGCATAGCATTTTAAATTAAATTCGGTTCAGTGAGTTCTACTAAATAAAAGACGCTGCTACAGTAAGGGTTGAATGGACTGTAATGGTTGAAACACATTGAGGGATAGCCGTCATATAGGGAAACAGTGTAAATATAATGACAAGCTGTTATGTACACAAGCTGCAAAAAGAAGTCGAAACCTGCAAAGACTCACATGTACATATATATTCAGAGAGAGAGAGAGAGAGAGAGAGAGAGAGAGAGAGAGAGAGAGAGAGAGAGAGAGAACGAACGACGAACGAAGAAACTTTATTTTCAAAGGGTTTAGAATTGGGCAGGCAGGCCCGTCTAACATCCTGCCCTTCTATCTCTCTCTTTCATACATTATTTCATTCATACATCATTCAAGGCTAACAGAGAATAGCAACAATATAAAAGATATGCATTATAAAGGCATTGGCAAAATGTGAACATCAATACTACACGACTCAGTAATATTAGATAATGGTGTGACAATTGTTATTAGCCATGTGGAATATACTGGTCTACCAAAAGGGGACTGGCTGTTATACTAGGGTTTTGTTATTATTATTATTTCTATTTTATTACTGTTTATTAAGGGGGAAGGTAATCCGTATTGAGATAGTGTTTGAATAATTTGCGATTATATGAATAGGGATTGGTGATGTCTTTGATTCCTTGTAGAAGATTGTTCCACAGCTGAACTACAGAGTACGTTAAGCTTGTTTTGTATAAGTCAATCCTAGGCTTCGGAATGTATAATATATTTAATCATTTACCGTGTCTAGCATTATATTTGCCGGTCTCTCTGGCCGAGGGGTTACAACACTTTCTCCGTAATCCCGTTTATCACGCAGAGTCTCGTAGCGGGCGAGAACTGGGAGCGGTTTGTCCCCCGCTGGTACTTGCGGGATAACCGAGCCGGCCGCTCAGAAAGCAATGACAAACTACTGAGCGTAATCTTGCCAAGAAATCAACAGACAGCTGAAAGATGCTGCTGAGATAGATAGATAGATAAATAGATAGATAGATAGATAGATAGATAGATAGGTAGATAGATAGATAGATAGATAGATAGATAGATAGATAGATAGATAGATAGATAGATAGATAGATAGATAGATAGATAGATAGATAGATAGATCTGACCCGATAGATAGAGAGGATGGGATAGACGGAGGGAGAGACGGACGGACGGACGGACGGGCAGACAGGTAGGCAGACAGACAGACAGACAGATAGATAGATAGATAGATAGATAGACAGACATATAGATAGATAGATAGGTAGGTAGGTAGGTAGGTAGATAGATAGATTGATAGATAGATAGATAGATAGATAGATAGATAGATAGATAGATATATAGATAGATAGATAGATAGATAGATAGATAGATAGATAGATAGATAGATAGATAGACAGCCGGGCCGGGTCGTCAGACAGACAGACAGCCGGTCCGGGTCGTCAGACAGACAGACAGACAGTCGGGAACGGGAACTTATATGACTACTTATATGAATTAAATGAGATGCTCCCCATCAGGGGCTGGGCGAAGCCGGGCCAGGTCAGACAGACAGACAGACAGACAGACAGACAGATAGTCAGGAACGGGAACGGGAGCTTATATGACTACTTATATGAATTAAATGAGATGCTCCCCATCAGGGGCTGGGCGAAGCCGGGCCAGGTCAGACAGACAGACAGACAGACAGACAGACAGACAGACAGACAGACAGACAGACAGACAGACAGACAGACAGATAGTCAGGAACGGGAACGGGAACTTATATGACTACTTATATGAATTAAATGAGATGCTCCCCATCAGGGGCTGGGCGAAGCCGGGCCAGGTCAGACAGACAGACAGACAGACAGACAGACAGACAGACAGACAGACAGTCGGGAACGGGAACTTATATGACTACTTATATGAATTAAATGAGATGCTCCCCACCAGGTACTGGGTGAAGCCGGGCCTGGTCAGACAGACAGACAGACAGACAGACAGACAGACAGACAGACAGACAGACAGACAGACAAACAAGCAGACAGACAGACAGATAGATAGATAGATAGATAGATAGATAGATAGATAGATAGATAGATAGATAGATAGATAGATAGATAGATCCCCGCCAGGGCCTGGGCGAAGCCGGGCCGGGTCAGCTAGTGTGTGTGTGTGTGTGTGTGTGTGTATATATATATATATATCATCTCATCATGTTCCTCTTGTACCTTGCGGTGTCGAGGTGAAGTATAAACATCATGAGAGTGCCCGATTATGGGCTTCATATATCGATATTCCCATGGACTCTACTATTCCCTCCATCCAACGTTTACGTGGTCGGCCTCTTCCTCTGCTTCCCTCTGGTCTGTACATCATTGCTTGTTGTGGTATGCTGTTGACTGGTAACCTACTTGCATGGCCAAACCATTTGACTTGCTGCTTTCTAATAAAATCTAATGCTGCTTTAACCCCCACTTTAGTCCTGATTTCTTCATTTCTGATCTTATCTCTTCTTGATACATTAAGTATTCTTCTCAGGAACCTCATTTCTCTTGTTGTGATTTTTCTTTTCTCTTTTTCTGTCATTGTCCAGGTTTGGCATTGGTACCATAGAGTTGGTAGGAAGATTGTGTTGTAGAGCGCTTTCTTAGTAGTTATTGATACATGTTTGTTCTTTAGTATTGGTGCCATTTGTCCAATGAGTTGATTTGCCTTATTGCACCTATTTTCGATCTCATCCTCTGATCTGCCATTTGATGATATTATACTTCCTAGGTACTTGAAACTCTTTACTTGTTTCAAGGGATGTTCGTTTAGGTGAATTGTTGTTGTTTGTTCTTCTTTAGTTATAGTCATTACCTCTGTTTTGCTTGTGCTAATTTTCATGTTATGTTCCCTACACATTTCGTTTAGACTATTCATGTGGTCTTGTAATTCAGCTTCTGATTTTGCTATTAGTGCTTGGTCGTCCGCAAACAGGAGTTCTCTAATGGTTAGATTTGCAGATGGTTATTCTTCTGTGTTCTCGTCATGCGGTATTCTTACTGTCTCTGTTTGACTGGTTTCTTTACATATGTTGTCTATATATGTTATGAACAAGAGAGGGGACAGGACACAACCTTGTCGTACTCCAGATCTAATGGTAAAGGGTTCTGAGTGTCCTCCAGTTGCTCTCACTATGCATTCACTGTTGTTGTATAAACTTCTACATAGGTTTGTTAGATGTGTACTAACTCCATATTGTTTAAGGATTTTCCACATCTTGTTTCTATCTACTCTATCGAATACCTTTTCTTGGTCGACAAAGGCTAAGTAGAATGTTTCATTGAATTCGATTGATTTTTCTATAAGTTGTCTAAGAGCAAAAATGGCATCTGTGCATCCTTTGTTTTTCCTAAATCCAAGTTGTGTTTCACTTAGCTGGGGTTCTAAAGTAGTTCGTAATCTTTTTTCAAGAATTTTGCAAATATTTTCCCAGTATGACTCAACAGTGAAATGCCCCTGTATTGTGTGCAGTCTCTTTTGCTGCCTTTGTTTTTCCAAATTGGGATAATTATGGCGTTTCCCCAATCTCGTGGTGTCTGTTGTTCTACCCAAACATGGTTGAATAGTCTGTGTAGCCAAGCTGTTCCTACTTCTCTTGCTGCTTTAATTAGTTGATTTGGTATTTCATCCTGTCCCGGTGATTTGTTCAATGAGGCTAATCTGATGGCTTCTATAATTTCTTCTTTTAGTATGTCTGGTTCTAGTTCTTCGGTGACATCTGTGTAGGTCTCTTGAATTCCTGTGACATCTGATGGGATGTTGAGAAGTTGTTCGAAATACTGCTTCCATCTTATTAGGATTTGTTTTTGTTCACTTATTGGTTCTACATATTCGCTGTAAATTATTTCAGTTGTGTCAAAGGGTTCTCCTCTGGTTCGCATTGCACTTATCTTTTTGTAGAAGTTTCTAGTTGCCTCCTTGTAGTTTTTATTTAGGGTTTCTCCATACTCTTCCCGGTCTTTTTGTTTTTCCCTCTTTACTATTCTACTCGCATGTCTTCTCGCTGTTCTATATTCTATGTAATCACATTCTTGTTTGCTCCTCAACCACTTTTTATATTTTTCCTTTTTGTCTTTTACCGCTTTCTTTACTTCTGCATTCCACCAACTTGTTATTTTCTTTATCCGTGTATTGCGTTTTTTCGTGGTTCCACATGTTATTTTTGCAGTATTTAAAATGCTTGATTTGAACATCTCCCATTCTTCTTCCACTGTTTTTCTTTCTGTAGGTAATTTTACAAAGAGTTCAGTTAGTTCTTTCTCATAATTTTCCCTTACTGCCTCGTCTTTAAGGTTTTTTAAGTTTACTGATTCGCATGGCATGTATATTCCTGCTCTTTGTTTTCTTCTTCTGATGGTTCTTATTGTGGCAACGACTGCTTTATGATCTGTGTTTATACTGAAATTGGGCACTGCCCTTGCATCTAATATATTTCTCTTTCTGTTATTGCTTGTTAATATAAAATCAATTTGGCTTTTAGTATCTAGATCGTTCCATTTATACCAAGTGTATACTTGTGAATCTTTATGTTTATAGAATGTGTTTGTTATATAGAGGTCGTGTTGGCTGCAAAGCTCTATCAGTCTACTTCCGTTATCATTCCTTTCATTATGCTGATCCCCAAATGCTCCCAGGTATTTTTCTATGCCCACTCTGTTATGTCCTAGTCTTGCATTGAAGTCTCCCATAACTATGACGTTGTCCTGTTTGTCTATTTTATTTATCTTCGTAGAAGTCCTCGCATTCTTGCTCATTATTGTTTGCATTACATGGTGCGTATATTTGTACATATGTTGTAATTGCTTGTTCTTTTATTCTCACTGTTATGATTCTTTCTGATATATATTTTATTTCTAGTATTCCTCTTGCTAGCCGTGGTTCGATGACTATTCCCACACCGTGTTTTGCCCTTCCTTGCTGTTCTACTCCAGAGTAAACAAACGTGTAACTGCGGTGGAGCTCTTTGCATCCTTTCCCCTTTGTTCTGGTGTCCGCTATTCCCATCAGTCCAATTTTCCTCTCTTCCATTGTTTCTATAAGCTGTTCTTCTTTACTATTGAAACCACAGACATTCATTGTGCCTATTTTTTGAGTCGCTGATCTATCTCGTAGTCTATTAACATTGCCAGGTCGATATCCATTTGGGTCAGTCCGTTTACACTTCTTAGTTTTTCTATGAGCAGTATGAAGATCCCACGCCGGCTTGCTAGGCCAGTCGCAGGTTTAGGACACTAATATGACTACAGGGAGTCCATCCCCTATGGCGAGCCATAGCCCCGTTACCCCATGACCTCGCGGTCATGGTTGCCCGGTCTGCACCTGCATATATATATATATATATATATATATATATATATATATATATATATATATATATATATATATATATATGAGTGACACCTTACAGTCTTGACAGACCAAAGTATATGAGTTGGAATTTGGCCAAAATTCCATCACAATGCCTGGGCAGAGCTTCAGAGAACATGTGGTGCCCAAACGACATGTTCCCTCTCTCGGCCTTGCCTTGTTTATTCCAGAGGAATGGATAACCAGTACGTCTGGAACAAGGTAGGCTGCAGATGCTGGCGGCTCAGCGTCAAACCTCTGAGACATCGCCTCCACGAGTAGGACTAGGTGGCGAGTGGTGGCCAGACCTTGGAACCCATGGAACCTGACTTACAGGCGTTCAGCCAAGTCCCACAAGTGAGGGCCTCGTCCGTGCCTGGACCATAGGACGCGTACATCTGTCAATCACAAGTGTCCAGGCCTGCGTAAAGCATGTACTATCATCAAACTCCCCGCCTGTCTCGTGCGGATCCCACGACCACCGGGAATAGGCCCGCCGGAGATATTGCTCATCTGCTGCGAGCAAATCTCCCATCCTTCCACTGTGCGGATCTCATGACAAGCGAGAATAGGCCTGCCAGAGATATTGCTCATCTGTTGCAGACAAATCTCCACTTGACTGAAATAGTAAAGAAACAATAAAAGTAGTTGTATTTCAACTGCGCTTACACTCCCACCTATGCTACACCCTTCATGTGTCTTCACAAAGTCGGACTAGAGTCAAGCTCAACAGGGTCTTCTTTCCCCGCTGATTCTACCAAGCCCGTTCCCTTGGCATATATATATATATATATATATATATATATATATATATATATATATATATATATATATATATATATATATAGCTTTCATCGTTGACAGTATTAGAAATCATTCTCAAACTGTAACATCACAATGGTAAATATTTACAATTCTAACTACAAAAGATTTAAATTCTGATTGTTCAGTGTGACTGATATCGTCTTGCAAGTGAGAATTATAGAAACATATTTTGCTTTCTTTATAATTCCTTGATTTTTTTTTTTTATTTCATGCCACTCCTAAAACATATATGATGTCATTTTGAAAAGATTGTCCTTAGTAATGAGGCAAATGACTTTTAGCAGGTTGAGACTTTCTTATGCCATTGACGTGATGTGAGATAACTAGGTCAAATGTTGCAAGCATGTTTATAGCCTTTAAAAAGTTTGCATTGTTTGCTTCATATAATTTATCATAGTCAACCATGAAAGCTAAACACCGCCCTGCTATAAATCAAACAATTGCTAATTTTCTGTCAATAATGACTCACCAACATCTTTTTCAGATTCAAAGTACTGTTGTGTTTTTTATCAAATGTACACTGTTGCCGAGGGGTATTTTTAATTTACACAACATAATTCCCATATATTCTATACATGCTTTATGCTGCAATAAATGAATAAGCTAATTGTCACCAATCTAAACACCCCTAACTATCTGTTAGTTTGTTTAGTGTTAAAGCTAATGACTTGCAAGAAACACTAATGAATTTTATAGAATAGATTAACCAAGATCTTTAAATTTTTTCACCTAAGGTAAAGGTCTAATACTCTGTCACACAGAAAATGATCTATCTTCCATTTTTATCTGTGGGGAAATGCATATGTAGAGGTGCTGCCAATCCCTTCTGAGTTATGAGTTCATCAGTTACAACAATCATGTTAATTTTGCTTTAAGACTAACTGGACGAGTAATAGAAAATTATCTATTATTTTTTAACAATCACCTGGGACGTTTCATCGCTGAGCACTCTATTAAGACATTGTAAATGATATTTATATAATATTTATTAAAAACGCATAACAATGAAGCCGCTTCATCTGCACTAGGAATGTGGCCGCCTGCTTGCTTGCATGCATTGCATCCGCCAGAACCAGCACTGGATGAAGTCAATCAAGCTGACTTTTTGTACATCAATCAATAGTTGTCTGTTTCCTCCTTTGCCTGCAAGAATCCTTTCACCTCAATTCTTTCAGTCCTCACTTATTCACACACTAAGAAAGCATACACATATGAAATTATGGTTTTCACAACATTTAATGATATGTTTGTAAACATTAAACCTACCGCCACTATAAATATATTTCAAAGTATTCATAATAATATTTAGCCATCTGTCAAATATTACATAAAAAGAAAATTCATAACATCTGGAACAGTGGAAATATTCCATCAGATGATAAAGCATCTACTTCTTCATCTTATTCATCTTCCCCTCCTTCATCTTCATGTTCTTCTTCTTATTCACATTTTTCTTAATATTCTCATTCTTTTTCTTCATATTCTCCTTCAACTTCTTTAGATCCTTCTTCTTCTTCACATTATTTTTCATATTCTCCTGCTTTTTCTTCATATTCTGCTTCTTAATATCTTTCTTCCTCATATCTTTCTTCCTCATATTCTTCATCTTCATTTTCATTTTTTATTCAACATATTCTTCTTCTTCATATTCTTCTTTTTCAACATATTCATCTTCTTCCACATTCACAACTCCATGCTAATTACTCCAAATAAAGGAAGCAATTAGTTCAGGTATTGACATCCTCCTCTAGTTTTTGGTGAAAGGAAGTCGGCTGATGCCATAATTGTTGATATCTATTAACGTAACTTGGGCAGTAGTAGGTTGTATTTTATGAATAAATTGAGTGTCTTTGTTTCTGCTTCTTGCATCTTTAACTTCATAGTTACTCATTAACATTGTGGTGTAATTGTAAATACACCAGATGGCAGAAATAGTATTTAGGAGTTCAGTCAATTAAGTGGGATGTTTTTCCTGCTAGCATGGTCTCAAAGTCAACACAGCCTCGTAAAAATAGTAGCATATATTTTCCAATGCAAGAAATCTTAATGTTTTACTAACAACATAATGCATCAAATTCCACTTGTTTATTGAATCTCATGTAAATAGAGTTAACTTCACTTTAACTTTTGATTTCTGATTATATTTTTAGTTAAGATCTTTCATTGTTCATCAAAGTCACATTTACTACCATTTCATGCCAGAATATTTCTCATTTTTGTTGACAATGTTTCAAAATATTGTAGTCTGTTGCTACTGTTCACACACAACAACCAAACATTGTGAATCCATCCTACTACTTTAACCCATTTATTTCCATAACTGCAACATCTCATGTATATTTGTGTTTCCACTGTTTAATTTTGAAAGTTTAAATAATTGCCAGAGACACAGTTCTACTAATGTTTACTGTGACAACAAATAACCAATAATTATATTGTCATTACTGCCTATAGTATCATACAGTGTATGGTTGGAAGGTGGGGGTAATTGAGCCTGAGGTGTTAAGGCCGCCTAATGAGTGAAATTGCTGCAAACTGTGCAGGTTAGGATTGTCTTTTAGCCTCAACAGAAAAACAATCCATTCCCTTACTGAGGAAATAAACATGAGTTTCCCATATGGCAGCCAGGCATTCTTGCCAATTGGCCAGATGCTTCTCTAAATCAATGATTACCACATACAGTTTATCATGCATTCATTTCTAACATGATTTTAGAGATAGAAGTTTTAGACTTCACATTTATATTTATGACAATGTTGATTTATAGAATGCCTATAGTGTACAAAAATAACCACTTTTGTATAGTTTATGTATCCTTTGTAATAGCCCAGGTACACAGTATACATATACTGTATGCCCCTTCCACGGCAGTCATATCATGTACCTACTGGCTGTTTGTGATTTACTAGGATATTTTGCATTAAGTAATTTTCCATTGTTTTCTGCATGAAAAGTCAACATTTAAATTCAACTGACAGCTATAAGGTAACAAATTCATTACACCCACTGTTAGAAGAGACAGTTTGAGAGCTTTACACCTTTCAGCCATGCCAACTCCATATATATTTTTGTGTTTACTCTGTGCTCAAAATGACATAAAAATTATATATATATATAGTGAACAGAAGCATTGTATCATTTATCCAACACTGTTCAGTTTCAGATCTTTATTCATTATCTGTAATATTTTATGTAAAGGATTATAGATTATGTGGCAAAGTGTTAAGCATCACAATTCTACTGATTCACATGTATACATTGTAATTCACAGCCTGTTATTAACATTTCAAACACATTTCTGGTTACAATACATAATCTATGTTAGTTTGTAAACAAATCTAGTAACAAGTCTGTTCTATACAATTTAAGAACACTTGCTAACTTTATACATATTTTAAAAATAACAAACTGGTTACTAAGAGTACCAAACAAACAACAAAAAACATTTAATGAAATAAATTACAGTTTCATGTATACAGTAAACATAAGAGTTAGAGAAAGATAAAAAAAAGATAAAATGGTTAGCTCATGATATCACTACTCCTTGAATTATAGAACTTCTGACTAATTGGTGATGGCATCTAGCTTTGTTCTATTTATAATGATTGCAATACAGATTACAAAACAGCTACATTCACATTATATATGAAAGATAAAAAAGAAACCTTTTTAACAAAGCTTCACGTTTAACTCTTTCAGCTCCAAGCAATGTGTGAATAACTCCTTCCCTTCAGTCCCAATCACTGTATAATATGCTGTCCTGCTGTTTATTTTAGGCCAGATCATATCGAAGAAATCTGGCTACTTCTGTATCCACTTTTATTGTGTTCCTCATTAAAAGTAAGATACTCATATCTTTTGATAGTAATCTACTGCAATATATTCTGAGACAGAGTTAGTGGAAAAGACAAACAATTAGGTTTATATTTTTTCCAGTGTTTACAACAGAAAACAGAATAATAAAATATAGCAGTTTCTTATCTTTATATAAGCACACATACATGATTAATAACCACTTTGATGATTTTCAACATGCCAAAGAGTGTTTAGTGCATTCTTGTGATGCTAACTGCATCCTTCAGTCTGTGATACCTCTAAGATGCAAGCTCTCCTACCCGCAGATGATCAAGTGTTATCTTTGTATCCAGCTGAGCTTTTTCCACAGTGTACGGAGCAACTGTTGAAAATATAATTATTTTTATGTTGAGAAAACAGTCAGAGTATGAAAGGAATATATTTTTTAGCCTTTCACGAATTCTCAGAATAGACACAAAACAGTGCGGAAAACATTGACCACACATATGGATACAAAGAAATAAAGAAAACATATAGCACACATGTTATTTAAAAGAAGAAAAGAAAGCAACGATCCACAGGAAAACACATGACTGCAAGGAAGGTTTGCAGCATAAAAATAACAAACCATAAACTGCAAAGAAATCTTCATCTTCTTATAGTCCACACTGTGTGGCATGGGTGATGTCTGTCTATCCACAACCTTCTGTCCTGTGTGCTGCCAGTTATATCTGACTCTGATGTTCCTCCATGCTATGATGTTAAACTGACCAGCATCTTCTCTTGTGGTCTCCCCTGCCTCGCTTCCATTGCAACTTTCCTGCTGTCACAACATACTCTAGCTTTCCCCTTCTCACGACATGCCTGAAACATGTGGACTATCTATTTCTGATGTGAGTAACCAGTTGTCTTTGTGAGTTAATTTATGTTAAGATATATTCATTTCTCTTTCTATCCATCAACAGTGTTCTCATCATTCTTCTTTTAAAACCACATCTCTGCAGCTTCCACATAATGACTTACTTGTCTCCCAATATTATGTCACAATAGGAGATAACAGGTGAAAGAAGAAGATTACTTTGCTTATGTCTTATATGAGCACATGGATTCTCAGTGTTGTGGAGGATGGTGAAAAAAAGAGGAACCCTGTCAGACATGCAGTAACATAAGTCGTTCAATGCACAAAACAAGACCAGAACAATCTATACCGCACTATGAACCACCACAACTATAACCAATGCCATTGAGACTGGTTGAACGAGGTGGAAAGTTTCTTTTTTTTTTCCCCTCTAAAAATTAGAATCGGAATCTTGTGGATTTAGTTTCCACATCCTATCATGAAAGGAGCATATTAACATAGCATCTAATGCACTTGAATACCAACTCAGTTGGTTCAGAGCTTAACCCCAGTTGCTACAAGGTGTCTTTCCAACCAGTAGGCCTTTAAGGGAAGCAAAGAATAGTTACACTGTAGCCCACCATGCATGTCTTAAGAGACCACTAAAGAGGGTTGGCTGCGACCTCAACCCATAGACAATTTTAGCTGCAAAATGTCATGAATTACGAACAAGCCAACAAAGAGCTAAGTTGGATGAGGGCCTGTGTCCTCTGAGAGATGAAACAGAAAAAGAAGTATTGCTTTATGGTATATACATAGCTCTGTAACACACTGCCAGAGATTTGGTTAAGAAGGAAGCTGCTTGCCCCACCTTGTCATGCAGTAACCTAGTATATGTGAAAACCTAGCAGTTCATACCTTTGTGACAGTATCTAATATGGGATTAACTGTACTATCACCTGTTTGTAATGCATTTTAATTAATGATGATAAATGTATGCCAACTTATAAATCTATGCCAATTTATAAATCAATGTGAACTTACAAACCTGCCAACTTATAAATCTATATCAACATACAAATGTATGTTAACTTATAAATATATGTCAGCTTATCAATCTACTTCAGCTTATACACTTATGTGAACCTATAAAACTATTTCAGCACAGTGCACAAACTCTGCAGTACCGTGAGGATCCAGTGACAGAAATGAGATCAGCTCATTACCAAAAACTGTTATCTACTGTCTGTAGTACCTTGCGGTGCAGGACAGGGAGTTCTTGAGTCTGAGGAATTAAGGCTGCCAGACTAGTGCAATCACTGCAGGCTAGCATTTCCCTTTTGCCCCCTGACAGAACAAATCCACACCTTACCAACGATTCAAACCCGGGTTTCCCAAAGGAGAACTGTCTTCACATGCATTTATTGTTGATGAATATTTACTGCAGAAATTGGTCTAATCAGTCACATTTGCTACCACCATGGGTTGTAGTTATTGTGCCTTTTTTATAGCACAACGTAACAAAATATCATCTGTCAAAACAAGCAAGGTGTCAGTAACCTTTGTGTTTTAAATGTATGGTTTATACAAGTTCATGCGTGACAGGCAATAGTTAGCTAGATCTCTTCTTTCTGGCTTCTGATTCTTTAATGCACTTTTGTGTTTGGAGAGTCTCTATTTTAGTGTATTTCTTATACATACTACATTGCAGTATGGAATTCCCAATTTCATCAAATATTGTATTTGTAACATAACTGCCATAGATTCTATGTAAACTCCCGCAGGCCTGATAGCATGACTTACATCACTGCTCCTGATATGTGATTAATTTTTGTTTAGAAAAGCAATTACTTTTAAAGGCCTCTTCCAATGTCTTATGTTCTTTACCCAGAGCTGCTTCTGTTGAGATTTTTTAAACCATGCCTACAGTAATACCAGTCTGAACTTTCCATTGAACAGTTGGGCTAAGTTAAAGTTAGTTGCATATCCTTGATAGAGCATCACAATCATCCAATCCTGGCATTTACTGGCTGTTTGTGTTTTCTATGTAATTATATGTTAGTAGTTTGCCATTGTTCTATAAACAGCCAATGTTCCTACTATTGTGAAAATCAATAACAAAAAACGATCTATTCCCAAACTGCCCGTGGTTGTCTTCAAACATGGAATGTCAAGGTTATGAAACTGCATTTACTAACCTCTAATAATTTGGACATGTTATAAGAAGAAATAAACTGGAGAACTTGGTGACAATTGGCAAGATTGCAGGGGGAAAAAAAGGGGAAGGCTGAGAAGTAAAAACCAGAATACCTTGGACACGTGGTATCATTGAGACAAGAACACAGAGCCGATCCACGACTGATCCGTCATCTAGTGAGATGGTGAAAAATGACCTCCCATACTTATCGTCTTGGCACATGATGGTGATGAAGTCACAGATGCAGACATTGTTGGACTGCATATATAGTATTGGTCATAATGAAGCCACAGATGCAGACATTGTTGGACTACATAGGTAGATATTGTTCTTAATGAAGCCACAGATGCAGACATTGTTGGACTACATAGGTAGATATTGGTCTTAATGAAGCCACAGATGCAGACATTGTTGGATTGCATATGTAGATATTGGTCTTAATGAAGTCACAGATGCAGACATTGTTGGACTACATAGGTAGATATTGTTCTTAATGAAGCCACAGATGCAGACATTGTTGGACTACATAGGTAGATATTGTTCTTAATGAAGCCACAGATGCAGACATTGTTGGACTGCATATGTAGATATTGGTCTTAATGAAGCCACAGATGCAGACATTGTTGGATTGCATATGTAGATATTGGTCTTAATGAAGTCACAGATGCAGACATTGTTGGACTACATAGGTAGATATTGTTCTTAATGAAGCCACAGATGCAGACATTGTTGGACTACATAGGTAGATATTGTTCTTAATGAAGCCACAGATGCAGACATTGTTGGACTGCATATGTAGATATTGGTCTTAATGAAGCCACAGATGCAGACATTGTTGGATTGCATATGTAGATATTGGTCTTAATGAAGTCACAGATGCAGACATTGTTGGACTGCATATATAATATTGGTCTTAATGAAGCCACAGGGACGCAGAGGTGTTTCCAAGGCACCAGGGCCGGGTTATATACTGGCCAAGACCTATTGACGCGTCCTCGTCGAGCGTCCTGGGCAACAGGTCCCTTCGGGGTCCTGGCTAAAGTCAGTAGGATCGCCGATTCCTCCGAAGTCGGAGAGTGTCTGCCTGTACGGCGAGGAACCACCAGTCTGCACACCAATAAGCTAGACATGGGACAACGGATACTCACGCAAAACTCAGGTCCTGTATGACATCACACTGATGTTGGACAACAGGATGCCTTCATCCGACATACAGGACTTCGCGTTGGAGCTCAAGCCAATGAACACAAGCAAGCAATGAAGCCACAGATGCAGACATAGTTGGACTACATATGTAGATATTGGTCTTAATGAAGCCACAGATGCAGACATTGTTGGACTGCATTGGTAGATACTGGTCTTAATGCACTTCCTTTCTCTGAATAGTGATTATGTATACTCACCAACAGGAATGAATTCTCGCTTGCCAGTGAGTTCCTCACGCACACTCTCAATAGCACTCTTGATGGACAGCAAGGCTCCCATGGCCAAACCAACTGGAGGTTCCCCAACAGCTGTCACAAAGAATCGTCACACACCACATTAACAAAGAGCATTGCCAGGCTGCTGACAATTATGTTTTTCTAAAAGCTACCAAAGACAACAGCATTGTGCCACCAAGCAACTGAATGACAATGTTTATTTATGAATGAATGAACTAAAATTTTGACATCTCGTCCTTAAATTTGGGATGTAAATTACAAGTACCTCAGAAGTTGAAGTGGGTTCGCCTGATGACGAGGGACACTGGTAATAGGAAAAGCTAATCCAGATGCAAAGAAGCAATCAAGTGCTACTAGAAGTGGTAGCACGTGTATGGATTATGCTTGAGTTCAAAGCGAGTGAACCCACAATAAAAATGGCTTTACATTGCAGCTTGGCTTAAGAAGCACCTGAGAACCCTGTGGATGCAGTAGAAAGTAAAGTGCCGCAGGAACCACCATTATTCAAGTACACTGACACACAAGTGGTACTGAGCATCTAAATCAGTGCAGAGTGCAGAGAAGTCAGTTTTTTTTTAAAAGTAAAAGGCAATCTGCAGATTCATGTATGTAACCTAGCAGATTTGAACAATAAGTACAGATATAGATTGATTTTAAAATAACAGGAAAACTGCAGTACAAAGTTTACATAATGAAGATGAACAACTGAAATAAAACAAAGTACAAGCTGTAACTATTTAAGGTGGACACTAAATAAAGGTGTTTATAACATTTTTATAAAAATTGTGTAGCGTCATAAATATGTCACCTTCCATTTGAATATATTGCTTAGCTTAAATTTAACCATAACAAACTTAGACATCCTATTCATACATTGATTTTAATACATAATAAACATTAAAATGACAACAAAAATGGTTTCAAAAAAGATAGTTTCATGGGTATATGGGTCAAATACTAGTTGGTGACTTGTACCTTTAGAACTGAGAACACCAACTGGGTTGGGTGAATCAGGCAGGATGTGAATCCTCCAGTCAATGGGAATGTCTTTGGTTGTTGGTGGCTTGTATTCCTGGTGAAATAAGGAATGATCTTATTATAAATAATCCTGTCAAACGTGTTTACATGACTACAAAACAAGCATTTGAATTTCTTCTGAATAACTAAATGTGCAGTTCCCTAGTTTCAAACATGTTCATGCTAAGGATGTTTTTAATGTCCCCTGCCCACTGCTAAGTTGGTCTTCTTAGTCGAGCTAAAACAATGGTAATAATGCCTCCCCTCCTTAGTCAAGCTATTATTGATGATGATGATTCCTTCATATTCTAGCTGATATTATGATGATGCTTTTAAATTCTAGCTAATATTGATGGTGATGGTGACTTCATATTCTAGTTAATGTTGATGATGACGGTGCATTCATATTCTAGCTAATGTTTATGATGGTGCCTTCACAATCTAGCTAATATTGATGCCTCTTAGTTGAGCTAAATTTAATGAATATGATGATGCCTTCTTAGTTTAGCCGAACAGCTTACCCAAGTGCCGTCATTCAGTAACTCTCCAGTTTTCCTGTTGTAGTGTAGATCCTCACTGAGGAATGCCCCGAGACCCATCACAAATCCTCCTTCCATCTGACCCACATCAATGGTGGGATTTATGCTGAAAAGACAATAATAAGTAATGTCATTTATTATTATAACAGATAGCAATAGACAACAGATTACAGTAAACAATAACAGATTACACCACTATAAAAGGTTTACATGTTATGACAACCCCATGACAGATACTACCAAAGGAATGTGAAGTGAGAAGTCTTCGCATATACTAGGTCCTTCCAAGAAAAGCAGCAACAACTTGATACCACTGTTCAGCATGATGACATTATACATACACTAATGGCTCTGTCCTTCATGGTAAGAAGTCAGGATGGGAATTCCCTGTTAGATATAGAGGACAAATCACTGTAGAGAGCAACAATTACATCCAATTTGAGAATGGAAATAGAGGCAGCCACTGTAGCACTTCAGTGGTTAGGTCAGACTCCCTACACAGGAGTTATAAATGTCTGATTAGCTTCAGTAGGTCCATGAAAAGTGAAGTGATATAAACATACTATCTCTTCAAATCTTTAGTTGGATCTTCTGCCTAGGTGATACAGGGGTCATAGGTCAAGAGTGAGCTGATTTGCCAGTCTAAATGGTATTTACAGTGAGGATATAGACAATGCTGGTTCTATGGTGATGGGGTTACAAACACAATTTGAATCACAGCTGTGGGCAAATTGGAAGCAGACCACCTTGTGTTGGTTTTCATACAATGGTATGAGTGCCAGTGGTTCAGAAAGCAATGGCAAACTACTGAGTGTAAACTTGCCCAGGAGTCACAAACAACCAAAATATGCTGGGATTGACTGCTATGTCCTGTAAAAAATATGCAACTAACTTATATAGACAATGGACACATAATGTGTGTCTGAAATGACAGATGTCTACAGGTGGATGTAGAGATTGATGAAATAACTTAACTACAACTTTTAACAATGCTATACATTTCAATGTGGCCAAAATATTTCTCTCATCTCTTTTTTATTTCTTTCATCAATTCTATTTTCATTACAAAGGAGTTGCTGAAAGAAATTAAAAAAGTGAGTAGTGACATTTAAACACAGAAGTCACAAACAATATGCTGCATGATTTATTGCCTGACATATTTAGCTGCGTCTGATCATGTGCATACTGCAGAGTTATATATCATAAGAAGTGAATTGAAGTAATATAGATTTGAAAGAAGCAAGAGACTAGACAAAGACATTGGAGTAATACAGGAATGGCAGAAGCAAGAGACTAGACAAAGACATTGGAGTAATACAGGAATGACAGAATCAAGAGACTAGACAAAGACATTGGAGTAATACAGGAATGACAGAATCAAGAGACTAGACAAAGACATTGGAGTAATACAGGAATGACAGAATCAAGAGACTAGACAAAGACATTGGAGTAATACAGGCATGAAAGGAGCAATAGATTATTAGAAAGTACTGCACCTTGGGGCACCTCTTCTTGGTGTGGCCTATCTACAGACTGGCTATGCATTCTGGTCAATATTCCAAAGATTGCCACATCTCTCTGCAAATGTGACGTCTAGTACTGAAATTGCACACTGCACTTGCAGAGGAAAAGGAGAAGTCTGTAACGCAGTCGCTTTGGAGGCAGCACCTGGAGCCGGATCCAAAGATGAGTCTACATCAACCTGACTCTAATAGATACACATGCTTTTCAAGGCTCAGGTGACCTCAACATCAGCATATTGGACTTTAGAGTTCAAACTCATAGTCTTTCCGAGGATTCCAACCAACCAATCAACTAGAAAGTATATCACTGAATGAATGCATGAATATAAAATCTTAATCGTCATTATCAAAGGTTTAGAAAACTTGGAGAGTACTGACCACACTAAAAAGTTATTATAATGAGGTATCAAATTTACATGAAAGCAGTTACACAATTTCAAATAATTGAAAATCAGGAAAACTAGAAGACAGGATGAAAGAGAAGACACACTAGGAATTAGTTAATGCATTGTCTACCACATATATGGTTCTTTAGTCTGAAAAAACAGTTGAAGATATCCTTCAAGAATGTGTTGTTTGTACACATTTGACACTCAAAATATAGGCCCCATTTGGATTTGTGCATGAAAAGCTGTATGGCAAACACACAACTCTAAGACTAACATTCAAGTTATAAATGCTGTTCAGAAAAAGAAACACAACATTATTACAGTTTCAATTGCAAACTTGTACCCACAGTTTATTGACAATGCTGATTTGCCCACTGCAGTCGGTTCTGGCGATGCCGGTCCATAAGCACAGGACCTCTATAGGGTCTTCTAGCCTAAAGACCAGTGTCGTGAAGATGGTTCCTGACCGTTTGATCTGAAATTTGACGAGCTCCTGACATTGACTGGACTGTGGAGGACGCAGATGCAATTAGATTCCTAAGGTGACAAAGCCGTATGAAGTGGTCTTCGGCAGCAGCTGTGATTCTGGGTCTTCCACTGCACAGCTGGTCTGCCACTGAGCCAGTTTCTTGAAATCGCCTCCAAAGGTGCTTCTAACCACATTAAATTCTCTGGCTACTACACTTTGTGACCGTCCAGCCTGTAAACGTTCAATGATGATGAGTCGTTGTTCTGTAGTGAGATAAGCCATTTCAATTCACTAAGCATTGAATTTTCAACTGAATTTATTTGACGAGCATCAATCTTTTATAGGCATTAAATAATATGGTCAGAGAGTTTTGTGTTCAGTAAGTATCATGGGATTATCATGAACTTGTCAGAAGTTATTGTCAAAAACGTTGTTTTGACCTTGACCTCTTTCATGACCTCACGAATCATGAGGTGAGTACAATTCAGGTAACCACTAGAAGTTAATGACCAGATGGATACAGTCGATAGCTTGACTGATGTACAATCAGCGAATATCTTTTATAAAAGTAACACCAAAAATGTTGTGTTTCTGTTTTTGAACAGTATATGAATGTGCATTAGGCATCTGGGAAAGAATAGGAAGAAGAGGAGAAGAAACAGAAAGCGATTGAGGAGGAGAAGAAGAGGAAGAAGAGACTGCTGAAATGAAACAACAGCAAAACAGGTGAGTCATTGCAACTCTGTATCTTTCTCTTTACCTGTCACCAAAGTCAGCCATGATATCCACTCTCCTGATTTGGAACTCTCCAGTGAGCACATCTACCTCCGATTCCACAACACCAGCACAGTAAGTATGGTAGCGGAACATGTCAGTAATAGCAATCTTGTCAGATCTACAGACATGGGTACAGAATAGGATGTTGCAATTGTTATAAGTAAGTATGGTAGCGGAACATGGCAGTAACCTTATCAGATCTACAGACATAGGTATGGAATAGGATGTTGCAATTGTCAGATCTATAAACATGGGCATGGAATAGGACGTTGAATTGTTATAAGCAAGTATGGTAGCAAAACATGTCAGCAGCCTTGTAAAATCTACAGACACGGGTACAGAATAAGATGTTACAATTGTTAAATCTACAGATATGGGTACAGAATAGGATGTTGCAACTGTTAGATCTACAGACATAGGTACAGAATAGGATGTTGCAACTGTTAGATCTACAGATATTGGTACAGAATAGGATGTTGCAACTGTTAGATCTACAGACATTGGTACAGAATAGGATGTTGCAATTGTTATAGGTAAGTATGGTAGCTGAACATGTCAGCAACCTTGTCAGATCTACAGACATGGGTACAGAATAGGATGTTGCAATTGTTAGATCTATAGACATGGGTACAGAATAGGATGTTGCAATTGTTATAAATAAAGGACACTATTACACACTGTAAGGTGCACTAGGGCATATGATGCTAGACCAATATTGTATAAACCAATTGGCACTCAGTGGGTGATGGGGTCATTATCATGTCGACTGCCTTTACTTCCCACACATATTTGGTACCCATTTTAGGATGGGTCAACCTAGGAATCCAGGTCAACTTCAAAATTGTATTCGAAGCAGATTTGAAACCATGACTACCGAAAAGTAGATGAGTTTGTAACCACTATACTATGTTGGATCCTTAACTATCTTAAAGATGACACAAATATAAATAATATTTAGACACAGAAAAAAAAATGTATGCAATGCCTATGAAAAGCACATTTAAAATGAAATAAATTATCACTTAATACCATTATCTGTTAGATTATGATTTATGAAAAGTACGACACACACGCACGCGCGCGCGCGCACACACACACACACACACGAGGGGAAGTCAATAAGTAAGTCACAAATGGCTGTAGAAAAAATAACTATGCATGATAACAACTTGAAACCAGTTTATTTTTTATACATACACTGTCCTTTTATTTCTCAAAATAATTTCCACCAACACTGATGCACTTATCCCATCATTTTATCAGTCCTCCCAAACCAGCTGCACAGAACTGTGTGCTGTGTTTTCTAAACCACGTTTTCACTTCACATTCAACTTCGGCGTCATTCGCGAAATGTCTCCCGCCAAGGTTGGTTTCCAGTAGACCAAAAAGGTGGAAATCGCTAGGGGCTAAGTTGGGGCTGTAAGGTGGATGTTCCAGAACTTCCCACCTTGGTTAATTTTCTCCTGAGTTAATCGAGCCGTATGTGGTCTGGCATTGTCATGAAGAAGCAACACTACTCTAGTCAGCAGTCCTGGAGGTTTTCTTTGAATTGCATCATGAAACATCGATAGAACTTCACAGTACAATTCAGAATTCACATTGTCACCTTTCTTCTTGAAATTGGTTAAAAACACTCCTTGACAATCCCACAACACTGTCAGCATAACCTTCCCTGCTGATGGCGAAAACCTTGAATGTTTGGACACAAGGTGAAGAAGGATGTTTCCATTGCATTGAAGCATGCTTTGATACAGGCTGGTAGTGATGCACCCATGATTCGTCCCCAGTAACAATCCTGTTCAGCATGTCTTCTCCTTCATCTTCGTATCGACAGAGATGATGCAAGGCAGGCCAAATCGGTTCATTTTGTGTTCCTCCTTCAATTGTCTGGGTACCCACCTTGAGCACAGTTTCTTAAATTTCAATCGATCATGCATTATGCTGTATGCTGAACCATGTGAGCACCCTATCGCAGATGCTACAAAGTCTATCGTTACTCGCCTGTCACCTCTAATCATCTCCTCCTCCCGCTGCACGGATGCTTCAGTTGCAAGCGCAACAGGACGACCAGATCAGATTTCATCAACAATTTTAGAGCGTCCTTGAGAAAATTTTTTTTTACTCTTTGTAATTTTGTGTGAATTATTCTGAGGTTGTTCTTGATACCATCACTGCTTAACATGGTCTTTCCCTTCTGAATAAATTATATTTCTTCAATGTGGCTTTTTGTGGCAGACGTGACCAGGGCAATCTTGTGAAGTGGCCAAACCATTTCATCTGTTGTTCTTTAATGAAGTGACAAAACTGGTTTCAGACCTAGTCCTCTTCTAATTTCCTGTCCTAATTTTATCTCTCATGGTACTCCCACTTCTTCTTCTTCTTCTTCAGCGTTCAGAGCCATTGAGGTTCTTTGCTGCAGATGCAATCCGTCTCCATTCGTCTCTCTGGTGGGCCTTCTCTTGCCAGTCGTTGATTCCAAGTGCTTGTAGGTCTGTATTCCCACACCATTTATAAATCATCTCATCTCTGTCGTTATGATTTTGAGCTCATTAGTTGCAGTAAGTGTCCATATTTGACATTGGCAGCATAATCTGGACCAAAAAACAGTTTTTATATACACACAAATGATGAACTGTAATTTTAGTGGCAGACTGCATTCTGTCAGTGGTCTTATGCATGTGTGCCTGTGCATGCTGTTGGTTTCTCAGGGCCGCTGACTGTTCGGCTTTTCACACTGGAAGGTAAGGAGAATTTTGCATGATATTAACTGGCACAGGACCCTAATAGGGTGACCCTTTGCCGTGAAGTTGGAACTGCGACCAACAATTAACTAACACATAAATATACAATGTTTGAAAATACTGACTTTGCTCTGGCTGAAAGATCAATGCTGCTGAAGTTACAGGCATTAAGTAATGCAGGCCAAGGAGCATCAGGCATCTTCTCACGAACTGGCCGGATACGCTCATTAAGTTCATTGCAGGCATTGATAGCAGCCTGAAATATTTCAATGAAAACAACAGGAAAACACAAGGCATAGGTTAGCTTTACATAAATGCAATCACAGCAAACAAAAGGAGAGGAGTTTGAGACAACAAGCCATCATCAGTAAATAACAACAACACAAATCACAACAAGACAAACCAAAGATAGAAATAATTGATTTAGAGCCAAACAAACAATAGGTTTGGACCAAACATGGTACACAATCTTATGAACATGTGAATTTCCGGTCACTGTGCATTGAACAATTTGGTACAGTTATCTCAGAACAGTCATAACTTTTGATGGGAGATGCCTTGATGAGATTAGAACAAGAATTGCCTTGCGAAGGTAGCCTTTTGCAAGATGAAAAACATACTGACCAATAAAAACATATCAGTTGAAACAAGAAAAAGAGTGATGAAGTGCGACATAAAACCTGTACTTTTCTATGGATGTGAAGCGTGGACAATGAGCAGAAAAGCTCAAAAAACATCTGATGACTGGGAAATGTGGTTTCTGAGGAAAATGCAAAATATACCATGGACAGACAGAAAAACCAATGAACAAGTCCTTCAAGAAACAAATGATCATTAAATGTTTAGAGATGTTAGACATAGACAGTCAACATATTTTGGGCATGTGAGAAGAAATGAATTGGAGAACTTGGTGACAACTGGCTAGATCGAAGGGAAGAGACCAAGGGGAAGACCGAGAAGTAAATATATGAATGGCTTGGCCACGTGGCATGGTCGAGACAGAAACACGGAGCTGATCCATGACTCTGAAATGGCAAAACATGATCGCCCACGCTTATTGGCATGTCACATGATGGATGGATGGATGGATGAATGGATGGTACACTGAAATTGTGGAAGATACCACAAAACAAAACAAACAACATGATGACCCTACTAAGCTATACATCGTCCTTCTATCCAAATGGGAGGTCACATTTGGCGATATATTATCCTTAATCACTGAATCAGTCAATGTACCCACATTAAGGGATAATAATAATATTATGCAACCATGTGAGATATTTAGAATGGTCAGTAGAAATCATACAATAATTATTAATAACATGTAATTTATTCTATAATGGCAAACTACTGAACGTAAACTTGCCAAGACATCAACAACAGCCGTAAAATGCTGGTGTTAACAGTGATATCCTGTAAAAAGGATATGCAAAAAAAATTTATTCTATACCACTTAATTCAGAATAAATGTATTGGTTTCTCTAAACAAATGGTCTTTTCATTAACTTCTTCCATGTCATGCTTTTGTTACATTAACACTCTCTCTAGCCTGTAAGTAAGAGTAAGTAAAGAACCCTTCTCCATGCCTTGAGGGGCTAGCTCTCTATTTGCATGGACCAGTCAGCACTCTACTCTATGGGTGAGGTAGCCAGTATCAAGCTGGACACTTTTACTTCCTAGAACATTTTCTGGTGCCAAGTTTAACCTCGGCAGACCTGGGAGTTCAAGTCAGTAAAAAAAAAAAAAACAATTCCTGTCTTAAGAGAAAATCAAACACATGACCATTGGCCTGCAAGCAAGCATGCTAGCCACTGTGCTACCACAACCACCTCTTTACCCTGATTGTTACTTTGACTCCTTCTGCCTCTTAGTGTTATTATTTTAACTGTTTCCTTTACAAACAGATAGAACAATGAATAAGACAGTCCGTCGAGAAACAGATGAAAGATGTAAACAGATTTAAGAAATTAGACATAGACTATCAAGACTTTTTGGGCATGTATGAGGAGAAATAGACTTGAAAACTGAAGGTCACCTCACAAACCTGATGGAAGAAGATCAAGGAGAAGACAAAGAGATACACACCTGGATAACCTGGCCAAATGGCATCATCAGAACAAGAACACAATCCTGATGGAAGAAGATCAAGGAGAAGACAAAGAGATACACACCTGGATAACTTGGCCAAATGGCATCATCAGAACAAGAACACAAACCTGATGGAAGAAGATCAAGGAGAAGACAAAGAGATACACACCTGGATAACCTGGCCAAATGGCATCATCAGAACAAGAACACAAACCTGATGGAAGAAGATCAAGGAGAAGACAAAGAGATACACACCTGGATAACCTGGCCAAATGGCATCATCAGAACAAGAACACAAACCTGATGGAAGAAGATCAAGGAGAAGACAAAGAGATACACACCTGGATAACCTGGCCAAATGGCATCATCAGAACAAGAACACAAACCTGATGGAAGAAGATCAAGGAGAAGACAAAGAGATACACACCTGGATAATCTGGCCAAATGGCATCATCAGAACAAGAACACAAACCTGATGGAAGAAGATCAAGGAGAAGACAAAGAGATACATACCTGGATAACCTGGCTAAATGGCATCATCAGAACAAGAACACAAACCTGATGGAATAAGATCAAGGAGAAGACAAAGAGATACACACCTGGATAACCCTGGCCAAATGGCATCATCAGAACAAGAACACAAACCTGATTCAAGACTCTGGTGATCATCTAAGATGATGAACCATGATTGCACACGCTTACTAGCATGGCACATGATGATGATGATATACAACATTGAATACTTAAGCTGGTCTGGTGGTCATTTGTTCAAATCTACTTTAAAGTGGAATTTTAAAATTGATCTGAGCTCCCAGGTTGACCTGACCTAAATTGAGTACCAGGAGATGTTTCAGGAAGTGAAGGTGGCTGATGTGATACCGAGTGATTACATGACAACTCAATTGCCGATTGGTCTATACAAATATGGATCTAGCACCGCATGTCCAATAAGGTGTGGCAAGGGGTCCTTTACTTACTTTCTAATACTTGAAGTAATAACTGACCTTTTGATAAACATATGACCTTCCACATTTCCACAACTGACTTTTAATGGTGTGTATTTAATTGCCAGCTCCGTGGTGAAGGATGCAGTTCGTAATTCCGCATACCTGTGTTCGAAACACAGCTGTGGAATATTTGGCAGCAGACTGCCTTATGTTGGTTTTTTATTAAATGGTATGGGTGCCGGTCATTCAGAAAGCAATGTCAAACTACTGAACGTAAACTTGCCCAGGAATCATGAACAGCGAAAAATGCTGTAAAGGATATGCAACTAACTAACTATTAAAATTGCTTCTGGCTTCTTATATTCTTTCTTCAAGTTCTTTTTCTAATTCTAGTATCACATTTGGCTTTAAATAGAATATGCCCATAGTGTGTATTTTCTTTTGTTGTCGATGGATTTTTTATGAATGGAACACATAAATGAGAACGGATATTTATGAACACACGTATGTGTATACATATATTTGTATGCACATACATCAGTCTATACATTATTATTTACACATCTGAAAAATGTGGCATAACATTGGAAAGCATACCTGGACACACATTTCACTTGCAGTGCTTCCCCCAGTGAACAGAGGATTCGGGAGTGTGTTATTCTGCAAAGGCCTGACTTTAATGGAATCAATTGGGATGTTCAGTGTTTTGGCAACAGCCTGTGATACCTGTAGAATGATATTAAAATCACATATTTTAACTGAAGCCATTAAATGTGCAAAAGGAAAAAAAAAGTATAAAATGTAAAACAAACTTTGTTACAGTTTTAGAATATATGAGGGACAGTAAAAAGAAACCAGACTCTTAAAATAGTGTTGCAAATATGTGCGCTAGCGAGTTAGGTACTTCATATATGTACACCGGGGATGTTCATCTTTAGTCTAATAATAGTAGGATCATAGCCTGCTGGTCAATCTTTGATGTACTTCCAGTAAAGTGATGGCACATGTAGTGCACTTGGCAATTTTTGAAACATTCAGCAATGAAGGATTGTGAAGAACAACAAATTTGCGTGAGGTTCTGTTTAAAATTAGGTAAAAATTTTACTGAAACTTTTCAAGAGCTGCAACAGGCCTATGAGGACATCTGTCTCAGTCATGTGTGCTGTCATAAGAGGAACCGGCGTTTCAAACCCGGAAGAACTTCCACATCAGATGATCACAATTTCGATCACAAATCTAGTCCCAGATGAAAATGAATATCTTTCTTCTGTTTGTTTTTAACTGATTCTCTGCCACAGACCGATAGGAGGTTCCATAGAACGGTTTTGGCACCCGCAAACCGATAGGTTGATTCGGTATATACAGTGCTTTAATTGATCCATTGCTCCTTTTTAGTCCACAATTTTTAGTGCCCCATTTAATTAAACTTTACAACGAAAGATTTCGCTTCTGCCCATGTGCAGGAAGACACTAGGCCCCATTTCTTTTTAAGGAGAAATTGAGTTTGTTGTGATTTGAAATGATTGTTGTGATTCAAAATTCAAAGTGACAACACCTTCTGGTTCTGGACCGCATATATTTTAATAAAATTACCGTTTTAAACAATTTTATATTACAGTTATTGATCAAAAACAGGAAAGATAATATTAGAGGAAGATGCTATAATGAAGAGGTGGAATGAGTATATAAGAGAATTATATGAAGGAGAAAGGGAAGAATTAACAGAAGATAGTAACTTAGAAGGTCCACCTATTCTGAAAGAAGAAGTCGCTGACGCTATGAAACGTATGAAGAAAGGAAAAACAGCTGGGCCAGATGAAATCACAATAGAAGAATTAGAAGTATTGGGAGAATTTGGAGTAGATATATTAACCAAAATGTTGAATGATATTTACAGCAGTGGATA
Organism: Cepaea hortensis; assembly: GCA_963921405.1. Taxonomy (NCBI): domain Eukaryota; kingdom Metazoa; phylum Mollusca; class Gastropoda; order Stylommatophora; family Helicidae; genus Cepaea; species Cepaea hortensis. The sequence goes on from OY992880.1 coordinate 118,667,554, forward strand.
TTTACCCAGTGATATGCTGAAATCTGTATTTATAGCTATACCAAAAAGACCAGGAGCAATTGATTGTGAAGATTTTCGTACAATTAACCTTATAAACCATAACACTAAGCTTCTACTCAGAATCATAATGAGAAGAACCAAAAAGAAAATAAAAATGGAAATTAGTGAAGAACAGTATGGATTTGTGGAAGGAAAGAGCACAAACAATGCAATTTATACATTACGGACACTAATAGAAAGGTCAATAGAGAAACAGAGAGACATATATTTGTGCTTCATAGATTATACTAAGGCATTTGATAAAGTAAAACATGATGAACTGATTAAAATGTTGGAAGATATCAACACTGATGGAAAAGATTTAAGAATAATAAAGAATATTTACTGGAACCAAGTAGCAGCAATTAAAATGGGAAATAAAGAGGGTAGTTACGAACAGATAAAGCTAGGAGTACGACAAGGGTGTGTCTTGTCACCAGATCTTTTCTCCCTTTATAGCGAAGTAATAATGAGAGGGATCAAAGAGATGCCAGGAATACTAGTTGGAGGTTATAATATAAATAATAGATGACACAGTATTGGTGGCGGATAATTCAACAGACCTACAACAATTATTAGACGTTGTAGTAACAGAGAGTGCAAGGAAAGGACTCTCCTTGAATATCAAGAAAACAGTAACAATGGTAATATCAAAGAAAATGGTGACACCAAAATGTGACATAGAAATAGAAGGGAAAATCCTTAACCAAGTTGATAATTTTAGATACCTAGGGGCATTTATAACATCAGATGGAAGATGTACAACAGAGATTAGGAGCAGAATAGGGCAGGCAAAAGCCGCATTTCAGAAAATGAAGAATATCTTATGCAATAAGTCACTATCACTGAATGTAAGAAAGAGAGTGATGAAATGCTATGTAGAACCAGTTTTGCTGTATGGCAGTGAATCTTGGAATGTAAATGAACAAATTAAGAAGAAATTAGAAGCAACAGAGATGTGGTTCCTGAGACGAATGTTGCGAATTCCTTGGACTGCCAGAGTAACTAACGACGACTGCCTGAAACAGGCTAACGAAACTAGAACATTATATACAACAATAAGACAGAGACAAACAGCTTTCCTCGGTCATGTGATGAGAAGAGAGGCATTGGAGAACATCGTAACAACTGGAAAGATTGAGGGGAAGAGAGGCAGAGGTAGACCAAGAGAAGTGATGCTGGATGGATTGAGACGGTGGCATGGAGGAATATCAGCAGCAGAGTTGATCCAGAAAACCAAAGACCGAGATCTATGGAGAGCCATGAACGCCTACGCCAGCCGGCACGGCACTTGATGATGATGATGAGTTATTGTGATGTAAAGGACTTTGTGAAAGATTCTAAAACTTATACCAAGTGCAGTATTCAGTTAATTATTTAGAAGACAGTCATAATTTCAAAAGAAATCTAACAGTGAAAGTTCCTCATATTATGATGGCACATACCGACGTATGCTTACTCTAATGGGCCACACTTGTGCCACTCAGTTTGTTTTGTCTATCACAAAGTATTTAAGGAGTATTTAAATAATTAAATTTAGAAGAATAATAATTATAACTAAACAGAAAATAGTGTTTATATTGTTTCTCAGTACTCTACTCCTCAGTAATCTGCCTGGTGTGTTCCTGACATTTTCCATTTTGTGTGAAAATTATATGCTTCGGAATATTATGTTTTAATTATGTTTTATTGGTGTTGTGGTGCAGTTCTTGTGATATTATTGAACAAAAGTGGTGTATGTAACAGCATTCAGGAAATTTAACTGGATGAGCAGCTGTGGATACAAAATAAAGCCTTGGTAAGTGAAATTTTAAAATAACTTTTACCTTTTTAATTTCAATTGTTATTACTAGACCTCTCATTATTGTCATAATATTTTAAACCTATCAATTAATTATTAACACAGTCATGTTCCCTGTGCAATTTTCTTTAATTTTATATATAATACAATGTATCTGCTACAATTTTAACAATTTTAAAAGCATTATTGTCACACACCCCTACTTCCCATTTTCTGCCATGAATTTATGTTTGGTCAGGACCACTTTTTTGTTTGGCAGGCAATCAGTTAAATCTTCCACTATTGTTTCTTTAGGCCACAAGGTTTTCCTATATATGTCATATTTGGGGCAATCTTTGAATAAGTGATCTGCTGTCTGCAGTACGAATCCACATGTCTGATTCGCTATTCTTGAATTTTGTAAAGGAAAACCATGTCTATAAATGTATTCATCATACCTTAGGCCCATGGTTGGAATAATGGGATAGAAGAAGAAGCAGGTCAACTACTGTGATGAGAGAATGGACATATTTGAACATGGTGCTCTTTTATCATACCTTGGTGAAAAGACCCTGTCCCATTTCTGTCCCGGTAACCATGACAGATACAGTGCCATCTCCAGTAAAGGCGGACACATTGACGGTGTGGCCAGGTGGAGGGTAAACCATGGCATACTTGACAGCTGACATGGTGATTCCACGTTTCCTCCACAGATTGTTCTTGTTGTCAGAAAACAAATTCACAAAACATTAATAATACATTACAGATATTCTAATATCAATAATCAACATTATAATAAAGATCCAAAGTAATGGAAGATCAACAAATGAAATGAGGTCATTAGGGAAAGTGAAATGGAAGGATGTCATGCATGCAATAAAGATCTTTGTCACATCAAAGTGTTGAAGAAGATGATAATGATGAAAAAGGAAATGGAATACAAGGAAAAGAAGCAGAAGAAACAGTAAAAAGGAGGATATACAGAAGAAGAGGCTGAAAGATGAAGTTTTTAATATATTTTACATACCTACCAATTTTACAGCTGTGCGACACAATCTCCAGTCATACAAATAGAGGTACATTGTTTTTCCAGACCAGGCCAGCTATAAAGGCTGATTCCGCCTTATGAAAGTATACCAAAGATTTTTGCAGTAAGGTGAAGAATGCAAGAAATGAAGATGGTCATCCATCTCATTATGCAAGACCTAGTATATGGTCTCTGGTCCTCCGACTTTCTCCGTAATCTCATATACTCTCGTAAGTATAATGTGATGTTGCACAAGAATTGGTAGTGGTTCTCTCTGCATCAGTAACTTAGGGGTAAGTGAGCCAGTCGCTCAGAAAGCAATAGCAAACTACTGAGCGTAATCTTGCCAAGAAATCAACAATCAGCTGAAATATGCTGATGTTGGCAGCGATGTCCTGTAAAGGATATGCGAGGGGAAAAAAAAAGTATATATGATATGATAGTTTAGCACTCCAAATGGCAGTATCAGCCAAATGACTGATTTAACCTTGACATCAATGCTGATGTTTCATTTTGTCAGTGTTTTTGTCCTAAAAATAACATCATTTAATAGAAAGTTTCCTGCTGTAGAATCAAATCAAATGCTTTACAAGGGATGGGGGGATTTCTGTCTCCACAACCTAATAGAATACGGAAGAAGCAATGAAAGAACAGCAATGGCTATGCATTTTTTCTTACAATTTCCTTTTTAGTTATTCTAAAACTATCAGAAATGTGCCTAGTTATATTGCCATTATTTTTCATCTCCTCCGCCTCCCCAGGATAAATTCTTTGATTTAAATCAACTCATACAGAACTGTTGTCTCTCCTAATTTGTTTTAGTGAAAGCAATCTTTCTTCTTTTCTCTATATAGCACCACACCAAGATACACTGATATTTGAGTATTTTAAAAATCTTTCTTCTTTTCTCTATATAGCACCACACCAAGATACACTGATATTTGAGTATTTTAAAAATGTTTTTTCATGTACATTTTTGACAAAATGCTTTAATAAACAACTGTAAAAAATTAATGAGCAGATAAATGTCTAAACACTCAATAAGATACAAACACAGCAGCAAAAGTGCATCATCTGATATATGGGCATCAAAAATGATGAATTACCCGATTGAAATTCTCCACTTCCTTTATTCTGTTATCAACCTGAGCTGTCTGTTTTAGTCGTTGCCAGACATTTCGAAGGGTGCAGTGTGTGAGTGTTAATCCTGTAATGTCAGTCTGAAAGACAAACATTTACAAATTATCTTAATTTAATGCATGAAGATGTATGTTGAGAATGATTTGTGAAATGATTATTAAAATGGAAGAAGTGGAGGTGTGGTTTTTTAAAGAAGAATATTTGTAATATCATGGGCAGAGAAGAAAATGAATGTTGAGAGTCATGAAAGCTGCATCCACATTATAGATCAGTCTTCAAAACCATAAGAACTGATGAATGAAATATATGAAGCATTTCAACAGAGATAAATTAGTATGTGGGGAAATACCAGGTAGGGGCAGAGGAGATAGAAAAATGCATTAGAGAAATGTAAATAGCTAAGAAACAAATAATAATGTAAGCAATATCAATTTAATGAAAACATCAAATGGCAGAGAGGATTGCAGAGTAATAATTTTCATTGTCTGCTCAAAACCAGGAACCTGGAGAAGAAACTGAAGACAGAAACTGTCACTGATAAACTTTCAAACATCAATTACACATTAAGGACTAGGTGAATGTTTATAAACATATTTTTATTATGGTATGCACCAACTGTTTGAGTAAATTTATAATTGGACTTAAGCACTGACCTTTTATTCAGAAAGCAATGGCAATCTATATATATATATATATATATATATATATATATATATATATATATATATATATATATATATATATATATATATATATATATATATATTTATTTGCATATCCTTTAAAGGACATCGCTGTCAACATCAGCACCTTTCAGCTGATTGTTGATCTCTTGGCAAGCTTACGCTCAGTAGTTTGCCATTGCTTTCTGAGCGGCCAGCTAATTATCCCACAAGTCACGAGCGCGGGTAGAACCGCAACCAATTCTCGCACGCTGCGAGAGCCTGTGTGGATAAACAGGATTACGGAGAAAGTATTGTAACCCCTCGGCCAGAGAGACCAGCAATGGCAATCTACTGAAAGTAAATTTACCAAGAAAATCAAGTTGGGATGATAACAACATCCTACAAAGGTCATGCAACACTTTTCTTTTCTTTTAACATAAAATTGAATGGGAACAAATGAACACGAGCACACTGTGTCACTGCTGATGATTGCGAAACTGGCTTTTCTTATAGCTGAGAAAATAAAGGATTTGTGCCCAAGCTGTTGCCATGCAATGCTCAGGTTTAGGGTTGTATATTATAGAATAGATACATATCCTATGCCCTACCAGGGATTAGAATCTGGGTCACCTTATGTGAGTCAGTGTCGTAACTGCTTGCCTACCTGCTCCACACAAATTAATTATATTCTTGCCTTATTCTGATATCTCAAGGTCACAAAAATTGTCTTTATTGTTGCTTGACTTACATGTTTGCATTTAGTTTTAACGTTACTTGGAGAAGAAAAAAATAGTTTCAATTTTTAATATTTTACAGCATGATTAAAGGCTAAACATGGTTTCAGATATAAAAAAAAAAACACCTTATAGAAGTTATAAGTCAAATTTCCATCTGTTGACAATCATTTTTTTCTGCAGAAAGTACAGGAATGCAACAGAATATGTTCTTGTTGGTTTGTGTACCAAGTCCAATATTGCAACACACAAGAGAATTGAACCAAAGACATTAAAGTTATGCTATGTTATCACAATCAACATCCCTGTACATTGGGCATTCCTCTAGAGAAAGCTAACATCATCAGTGTAGTACGGACCCAGCTGGCAAGTACCGCTATGTCTTTGACATTAGTTTGATTACATGACTTAATAGTAAAGCCTGGCCAATCACACTGATGCCATCTTTGAGGGCAAGAGAGCAGACATTACAACTTCCTCCTCATGGGTACAAATAGAAGACATACTTTCAGATTGCTGCTGCATTAGAGGACTAAGAAACATCAGTATGCAGATGTACTAGAATGTCACTAAGAATATGCCTAATGACTAAATAATGAAGTCATTTATTTAAGTAAATGGCAACTCTCACAAACACACAGCCACACTGAGAATAAATTTATCATCAAACAATGACATGTTGCAACAAACCTGCCCATTTTCATACAAGTTCAGCTCCTTAAACATAATTGGATGCTTGTTCAGTTCTTTGGCCGCATGCTCCATGATTGTCTCAATGATCAGAGCAGCTGGCAGTGAACCTGCATATACAGACATTCATTGACAATGTAATCAAAATAATTGGACAGTTAACGATATATTTTTAGAATAGATGTGAACTTCTACAAATTTCTAGATGCTATTTTCAGTGAAAGAATTAATTGAAATAAGACAGCAGCAAAAATTAGGAGGTCCAGTGTGCACCATTGGTAAAAGCAAAGAGTAAGAAATAAAACTGCTGCCCACGGCAGTTGGAAATTGCAAAGAGTAGGAAATAAGACTGCTGTCCTATTAATATTATTAGTAAAGAAAACCTACCATGGGTACCTTGGATGGAATCTGTCTAGAAGAAGTAAACCTGACACAAATGCATGCCAAGTCGGACAAACTGACCTTTGAGGTGCATAACTAGGTGTAATGTAGTTCCCTTGAATGTGGAATGAAGAAGACATACAAGTGTGTGGAAGATAAGAACAAACATGCAGGTCAGCATGGCCAAATGGGTAAGAATGCGTGTTCTTAAACATCTGGTGCGCTGATGTTCAACCCCTACACCGGACAGCTGGACTAAAATGTTGGCCTGTCATCCTTGAGTTGGGGACGTAAATTACAAGTACCTCTGAAGTCAGAGTGGGTTCGCCTGATGGTGAGGGACACTGTTAATAGGGAAAGCTAATTCACACACAAAATTCAGACCTAGATGACTATAAATATTGTCAATGGACTATGCTTGAGTTCAAAGCAGACAAAAAAATAGGACAAATCACAACCAATTGCTAATGTTATAAAATCTGTTGGATTGAAATAGTGTTGCTTATTTAACTCTTATGGACCTAAAAGAAAATACAAGAAAATACAATAACTTTGGAGCAATGTAGTTCCACGTAAAGAAATAAGTACCATCGTGTCTCTCCCTATCTTTTAAATACAGAGCTATACACAAACACAGATCTTTATACAAACACAAACTGTAGATTTTAACACTACTGACTATTAGAAAAAGATAAAAGTCACACTACAGCAGATACAGCTCTAGGGTGTTAAATATTAGACCTTTTACACATTCTAGATCCCAATGAAGATAGCTCTGAGGACCTGAGTCAGGTGACCAATTTACTTCCTTGCCACCTTTCCAGAACATTCTCTGGTAACTATTTTGTCTGTTTTTAGTTCTATTGCCAGTTTAGTTATTGTAGGCATGAAGCAGTATGGGGCTGATTAGAGCCTTCTGCCATACTCAATAGTTAAACACATGTCAAACATGGCGAAGGGGTTACGGACACAGTTCGTAATCCTGGATACCTGCGTTTGAAACACAGCCGCAGGCGATTTGGCAGCAGACCATTTTGCGTTGGTTGTTTACAAAATGGTATGAGTGCCAGTCGTTCAGAAAGCAATGGCAAACTACTGAACGTAAATTTGACAAGAAATCACAATAGCAAAAAATGCTGGTGTTGACTGTGACGTCCTGTAAAGGATATGCAGCTTTTATAAACATGGATGGTGTGTATGCTTCATGGGAGTAAACTCACAACATATGAAATGAAATGCTTGAGAATAGCTGCTAGACTCATTAGAAGAGACAATCAAGATTTTTTTTGGCACGTTATGAGAATAAATAAATTGGAGAACTTGGTGATAAATGGCAAGATTGAGGGGAAAAGAACAAGGGGAAGGCAGAGAAGTAAACATCTAGATGGCTTGGCCACATGGCATGGCCGAGACAAGAACACAGAGCTGATCCATGACTTTAGTGCTCATGTGAAAAGGCGAAACATGACTGCTCATGGTTATCGGCACGACACTTGATGATGATGGATATCAACAATGACTATTAGGAAGTCAGCATGGACGAATGGATAAGAGCGCTCGTTCTGAAACTTCCCGTGTGCTGATGCTGAGGTAGCGGGTTCAACCCCTACACCTGTCAGGTGGACTAAAATGTGGACTTCTCGTCCATGACTTGGGGGGTATACATTACAAGTACTTCTGAAGTCGGAGTAGATTCGCCTGATGGGGAGGAAAACTGGTAAAAGGGAAAGCTAATCCACACGCAAAAATCAGTCCAGTGCACTAGATGTAGTAGTTAGCACATGATGTATTACACTTAAGGAGTCTCTGTGGTGAAGTGGTCAAACCGTCTGACTCGGGGTCCAAAGGTTATGGGTTCAATTCCGGGCCAAGTCCTTTGGTTCACGAGTGCATTTTTTTAGACTCCTGATGGTCGTCGCTGGAGCTACAGAGTTTGTGCTTTGTGTGACGCTTTCCACATTGCGGAAAGAGACTTAACCATATGGGATAAAAACCCGGTGACTTTTATTGGTACTACGCTTGAGTTCAAAGCAAGAGAAAAAAAAAATAGAGACAGAGAGACAAGACATACATACAGACAGACATATTTAACAAACTGAACTAATTAATTTTCTGCACCTATATCAACAGCGACTAAATAAGGTACAAGGACATTTCCTGGAAGGTATAGACAGCCGTTGTAATACCTGCCACATAACCTATCGAGAGCTGACTGATTTAGAATATGAACTAGGACTATATAACCAATACACTTCAAGGCATGAAACGGGGAGAATGAGGGATCTTGTCAAACAATACAGAACTGAGCATCTATGGACATGTCCTTAGTGCAGGTATGATACCTGAACAGATAACTAACTAACTAGCTAGCTGACTAACTAGCTAGCTGACTAACTAGCTAACTAACTAACAAGGTCCCAAGTTAAAGAGTGATACAAAGAACCGTTACTCATAAAGGCAAACAAAACATCCCACAAAATCAATGGCAGCAACAGATATAAGCAGTGCATTACTTTCTTTCATTTAATCAATTAATGATTTAATTTAATTTAATCAATTGATCCGTGCTTTTCCTTTCTTCAATTTATCAAATCAAGCCTAAAACTGTCACAATTTACATATTCAAATGTTCAAATACCTGGACCTCTGCAAGCCTGGCTTGTTGGTTTGTTGGTTTTCACTGCAAGTCCACGGACATTCCAGTTAGGAATAAAGTAACCTAATAAAATATAACATGTTAAAATTTCAAGAGAACAGCAAGAGAACAGGCATGTGGACAAATGAAAATATTTTACAAATGTTTCTTACACAATTGTATACAAACAACACCAAAATACTGCTTTTAAAGTTGAAGCATGTAGATTTACTGTATTAAAGAATCTTAAAATATCTTTAATAGTGTGGATTTGTGTTTTTCTTTACTACTAGAGATCTATAAATATTTTTAAAAAAGTTAAAAGTAAGGAGAAAGGTAAAAGGTTTCAGATATCCGCCAAACAGATAAAGAGAATTTATGTTATAAGTAGTTTCCAACAATACAGATTTGCAAACACAAATAGTTTCAATGATAGGGCTTTAATAAATGTTCAATAAGGTATATGGTGAAGACAAGGAAGAAGATAAGGCCCTAGAAGATATTGCTGCAGAGTTGTGATGGTCTGAGGATATACATACACTGGGTATGTCTAAGGTACCACAATCCCTTTCTTAGTTTTGCTGTCTATTCTTCCCCAACTCTGAATCAGATATCTATTCATATTACTACTATGTGGTTTACCAAAATGTTTGTGTTAGAACTGTATATTCACAAAAGTCATCACTTCAATGGTTGATCTTCAAGCTCACTGTGTTATATGATTCACATTATGTTTTAAGCAAGGAAACACCAACAGGCTTTGTTTAAAGCCAAGTATAGGGTGTATTTTTAATGACTGTGCAGTGTCTGAAAATATTGCCAGTCCAAGTTTTGCATTCACCCTCTGTAAAGTTCATGTAACATAACAGGTAAATACAAATCTTGTACCGGGAAGATTTTCAAACACTGCACAGTCATTATAAACACACCTTGAATATTGTTGTGACATTTTCCTGCACACATATCCCTTTGCCCTTTATCCTCTCTCGGAGCACAGCTTCTCAACTAACTCAAGCAAAGATGACCCATCCTTTGCGATCTCCTGTCCTCTCTCCATATCATCCCCAGGTTATTCATCTTTTTTTCTAATTCTCTTCTCCTTAATGCATTTCACCTATCAGCTGTCCAGCCTTTGCCAGTTCATTCTTGGTGCTAACATTCATGGTGTTCATTCTGAAGATGTTCCTAAATGAACCAGTAGATGAAGAAGATGATCCAGTAAGTTAGTGATCAAGTAAATCAGTGATCCAGTAAGTCAGTGATCCAGTAAGTCAGTGATCCAGTAAGTTAGTGATCCAGTAAGTCAGTGATCCAGTAAGTCAGCGATCCACCAAGTCAGTGTTCCAGCAAGTTAGTGATCCAGTAAGTCAGGGCTCCAGTAAGTTAGTGTTCCAGTAAGTCAGTGATCCAGTAAGTTAGTGATCCAGTAAGTCAGTGATCCAGTAAGTTAGTGATCCAGTAAGTCAGTGATCCAGTATGTTAGTGATCCAGTAAGTCAGTGATCCAGTAAGTTAGTGATCCAGTAAGTCAGTGATCCAGTAAGTTAGTGATCCAGTAAGTTAGTGATCTAGTAAGTCAGTGATCCAGTAATTCAGTGATCCAGTAAGTTAGTGATCCAGTAAGTCAGTGATCCAGTAAGTTAGTGATCCAGTAAGTTAGTGATCAAGTAAGTTAGTGATCCAGTATGTCAGTGATCCAGTAATTCAGTGATCCACCAAGTCAGTGTTCCAGCAAGTTAGTGATCCAGTAATTCAGTGATCCAGTAAGTTAGTGATCCAGTAAGTCAGTGATCCAGTAAGTCAGTGATCCAGTAAGTCAGTGATCCAGTATGTTAGTGATCCAGTAAGTCAGTGATCCAGTAAGTCAGTGATCCAGTAAGTTAGTGATCAAGTAAGTCAGTGATCCAGTAATTCAGTGATCCAGTAAGTTAGTGATCCAGAAAGTTAATGATTAAGTAAGTCAGTGATCCAGTAAGTTAGTGATAAAGTAAGTCAGTGATCCACCAAGTCAGTAATTCAGCAAGTCAGTGATCAAGTAAGTCAGGGCTCCAGCAAGCAAGTGCACCAGCAAGTCAGTGATCCAGTAAGTCAGTGATCCAGTAAGTCAGGGGTCCAGCAAGTTAGTGATCCAGTAAGTCAGTGTTCCAGCAAGTCAGTGATCCAGTAAGTCAGTGCACCAGCAAGTCAGTGATCTGCCAAGTCAGTGCACCAGTAAATCAGTGATCCAGTCTCCTTTTGGTCTCCCTGGCCAAGAAGTTAACAACATTGTTCGTAATCCCATATATCCACGTGGGGAAAACAGCAGCTGCGAGAATCGGCAGCGGTTTGCGACGCGCTGGTAACTTATGGGGGGTATGTGAGCCGGTTGTTCAGAAAGCAATGGTAAATTACTGAATGTAAAACTTGCATAGTACATCAACAGAAGCTGAAAAATGTTTGACTGCAACATACTGTAAAGGATATGCAACATTAAAAAAAAAAAAAAAAAAGTCTCCTTTCAGCTTTCTCTGCATTGTTTAGTAACTTTTCTAGACCAGCCTCCTTACAACTTGGTTGGCTGAGTGATTCTGTTTTATTTTTCTTTCTATGAGAATATGCAGTGAGCTACAAGATCAAACCTCTTTATGTGCCTCTTACAACAGGCATGGCAGGTTACAGTGTTATTTACTGTTCTTTGTTTTCCATAACAGCCACAGTAACACACATGCAGACTTCCGGTCCAATATGGCGGATAGGCGCTTGAGCTGTTAAGGCCTCTGGAGTGTTTTTGCTTCTGGCTACGGCTTGCTTATGCATTTTCCTCATGTTGGACTTGTAGTGCATTGTTCCGTAGCCCAGCTACTGAGTTTATTGCTTGGAGCAACACTGTGAGGTGTGGATTTCACATGGAATGCTTTTACATCTGTCTGCCGTTGTTTTATTGTGAAATGCATATTCAGAAAATGGTGGCAGCCAGTAGCTGAACTAGCTAGTTTTGCATTATGTAGTAATGTGTGTGAAGCTTCTGCTTTTCTAATGACTGCCACTTCAATTGACGATGAACTGTAATTTTTGTGGCGGACTGTTGTGTTGACATTCTGACATCATCCTTATGTATGTACTTGCCTATACATGCTGTTGGTTTGCCGGTACTGCTGTTTATTCCACTTTTCACATGGGGCAGTGAAGAGCATTTTGTGCGATATTCACTGGCACAGGAATAGAGCATTATGGCGGTGACCCTTTGCGGTGAATCTGGAACAGCGATTAACTAACTAAATAACGAAATAACACATGCGTGCCATAAAATACCTTGATCCAGCATGTGCAACAGCTCTTCAGCCATGATAGGTGGTCGGAATCCATTGTCCACATATAGATCAATATCAATGGCATTCATTTTGCCATCACGATTAAAGCCTGCCTGTAAAATTTTTACACAAGGTTAATTCTTTTTATTATTGCACATTTACCAGAGAAATTCTTAGTATTACTAAATTACAAGAACTGTAAAATGCATGAATTGTTTCTTATCAAAACTGCAATAGACAATGAACATAATATTTGCATATTACCAAAAGAAATACATAGAGCTACTACAATTACAAGAACTGTAAAACATGTTTATTGTTTCTAAAGTTATGTAAAACTTAACAAAGTTAACTTGTAACATCATCATCAAGTGCCTTGCCAGCTGGCATTCATGACTCTCCACAGATCTCAGTCTGCTGATATTCGTCCATGCCACCTTCTCAGTCTATCCAGCATCATTTCTATTGGTCTAACCCTGCCTATTTTCCCTTTCATCTTTACAGTAGTCATGATTTTCTCAATGCATCTCTTCTCATCACATGACCAAAGGAGGCTGTTTGTCTCATCCTTATTGTTGAATATAATGTTCTTGTTTTATTAGCCTCTTTCAGGCAGTTGTTGTTAGTTACTCTGGCTGTCCAAGGAATTTGCAACATTTGTCTCAGGAACCACATCTCTGTTGCTTCCAAGCTCTTCCTAATTTGTTAATTTACATTCCAAGATTTGCTGCCATACAGAAAACAGGTTCTATATAGTATTCAAGCACTCTCTTTCTTACATTCAATGATAATGACTTATTGCATAAGATAATTTTCATTTTCTGAAATGCATCTTTTCCTTGACATATTCTGTTCTTAATCTCTGGTTTACCATCTGAAGTTATAAATGCCCCTAGGTATTTAAAATTATCCTCTTGGTTAAGTATATGGACAAAATATATGCATTTTACAAAACAAATATAGTTCAACTTTCAATATTATTTCAGAAATAGCAGACAATGAGTTTTAAACAAAAGAAATATAAAATAAAAAAACCTTATGAAAATTAGCTACAAAATTCTGATATATAAAAATTTTAATGTAAGAAACAAAAATAGTTTGAGATAAAGCCATTACAACATTCTAACATCAGGAACAAAAACGATTTGTGGTAAAGTAACTATAGCATTCTGAGATAACCGGATGATATAACATTACTCATTTGTTATATAAATGTAACTATATAATCCAAACACAAAACTACACAGCAAATATAAATCTGCGAGGGGAAGTCAATACGTAAGTCACAAATGGCTGTAGAAAAATAACTAAATATGATAACAACTTGAAACCAGTTTATTTTTATACATACATTGTCCCTTTATTTCTCAACATAATTTCCACAAACATTGATGCACATATCCCATCGTTTTATAAGTCCTCCCAAACCAGTTGTATAGAACTGCGTGCTCTGTTTTCTAAACCACGTTTTCACTTCACATTTAACTTCGACGTCATTCACTAAATGTCTCCCACCAAGGTGGGTTTTCAGTGGACTAAAAAGGTGGAAATCGCTAGGGGCTAAGTCGGGGCTGTAAGGTAGATGTTCCAGAACTTCCCACCTTAGTTGGTTAATTTTCTCCTGAGTTAATCGAGCCGTATGTGGTCTGGCACTGTCACAAAGAAGCAACACTCCTCTAGTCAGCAGTCCTGGATGCTTTCTTTGAATTGCATCATGAAGCATCGATAGAACTTTACAGTACGATCAAAATTCACATTGTCACCTTTCTTCTTGAAATTGGTTAAAAGCACTCCTTGACAATCCCAGAACACTGTCAGCATAACATTGCTCTTTGGTTGTACACTCCGTAAGTACAGTCACCATTTTGTTTATGCGCTGTGTATGCGCATGAGACACCTGGCGCCACCTGATGAACGGGAATATAAAGTTCGATGTTGCTGTCACCCAATGACACCTACAGAAAACACCAACTACATTTACCTGCCATCCCACAGAACTGTGTGGCTTACTTATTGACTCGCCCTCTTATAAAATATGTTCCACAGTAGCAAAACAATAACAACATCAAGAAAAACATTTTCAGATAAAAAATAACTATAGCACTTTGAGATAGACCAACAGGATGATATACAGTTACACATTTCTGACATAAATATAATTACACAATCCTGATACAAAACAATGCAGCCAAAATAAATATCTAAATTACACCCTACTATAAATACAATTCCCTACAAAAGACAACAAGAAAATCCTGAAATGAAAGTAATGAAGGTCCCGCGGAACATTAGGCTGATGTCTGCTAAAGAGTAAAACCTTAAATCTGTTGAAGAAACATTACCAGCCAAGGCATAGTTCCAGCCAGACCGCATGTGCTGCCCTCAATCATGACCTACTTACATCCTAACATGCCTTTCGGTAGATGTGAAGTTTCAGCACTGGTCTTATACAACATGCAGGTTTCTGAGATTGGGGGAGGAGGGAGAGATCTTAAGCACAAACTAAAGGAGATAGTACTTTGGCACCAGGCCAGAAAGAAATTCTCTGAACCAACCTCATTCCAATAGATGACATCGTTTGTCATGGCTCAAACGACCTGAATGTCAATCATCGGACTTAAAAGTTAAAATTCGGTCTTCCAGAGGATTCACAACCACCCAACCAACCATTCAATAAACCAACCAACCAACAAAGCAACCAGCCAGCCAACCAACCAACCATGTAATCACGGAAGAAAATCAAATATTTATGTGGAATAATACAAAAGGCATTTCTTCATACAATGCTCTTTATATAATAGATATGTGATAATTAAAGGTCCAAACAATGATTACATACATTTACATTAGTACAGTATTAGTCTTATCTGTAGTAATAATAATGTTTATGTGTGTTGATAGACTCTTCAATACCTTATATCGTGCAATCAGAGGGAATCGCTTGCCAATCAGTTTCATGTTGGTGCTCATACTGACACACACACGAACAGGCCTGAAGACATATATAATAAAAGTTCTTAAAATTGTCTGGATCAGTTGTACCTTTCATCTGACAATCTGGAACAGAAGAAACTAAGATGAAAGCTGTCTGAAGCACTTTAATTGTCTGACTTTAGTTAGTTAGTTAGTCGTCAGGTCATCCTCATTTCACGTAGAACCATTCAGTCCATAAGTGATCATATCCCCTTCTCAGTAAATCCTGCAGTGTGTAGCGGCTAACAACACCAGTTCTGGGTTGGTTTATGAATCTTCCTTGGCTTCATGCATAGTGTTCTTGTTTGGCCACACCTCTTTTAACTTTCTGTTCTCGCAGACTGACAATAGATGTAGATTCAGTCATCACTTGGTTCTCGCAAACGATTTACTTCTTGTAGAGCATTCAGTATATTAGTCTGATCCTTGGTGTCTCCATCCACCACAGTAACCTTACCTGCAAACCTGCAAGCCTGCTCATTTCTTTGGACATCTGCAACACCCTGGCACAAAAATGAAACTAATCTTTGCCAGTCATGACCACTCCAGAGACAAAAACCACTATCTTCAGGCCCACCGCATCGGTATCTTCCTGAGACACCAAGGAAACATGCCTGAGTGAATGTCTGTGTCTCGAGCCATTTAATTGATTTACTTACTGCCATGACTTCCATTGTCAGACTACTTGTGGTCAAGTCATTTAGAAGACATAGATGGCATGGCACTGCTCACAATTTGATCAGTAATATATTTATTTTCATAGATAAGAGAAGTTATGGCAGCAGTAGAATATAACAATACAGAATACAAACAGTTAGGTATGTGCAACTCATGCGGAAAAAAACTACCTAACTGTTTTTATTTAATGTTTTTTTTTTCCAGCCGCATGTTTTGTAATATTTCTGTGTTTATTTTCTTTGGGGCCATGATACTGTATATTTATATGTCTATACAACCACATTTTTAAGATTTCATTTATGCACTTCATTTATTCATTGCCTGTGTTTCTGCACCATACAATAAAGAAGAGTGTATGCTAATTTAAAAAAGACATATTAAATCATAAGATGATTTGCTAACATTATATCTCTCTCTCTCTCTTTCTCTTGCACGCGCATGTGTGTGTGTGTATATATATATAAATATATATCAAACATTTGTTTATGTTCTGGATCTTTTCTTCTGGGCATGCCGGTGTGCTGAGGAATGAACAGGCAGACAGATTGGCTGGCTCGGCAAAACTTGGTTGAGTACTGATGCATGACAAGACAGACATGGTTGCGGCTTTGTGGGAGCACGTGTACACCTCGGAGGAGCAAATGGATCACCATGGTCTGGCAAGAATGAGGCAGCGAAGGGTGACGAGGGGATCTGGCCAACGATTGACACTCAGAGGAAAGGCGAGACAAGACATATAATCAGATTGCTACTGGTACTGTTAGTGTTGGAACTCTTTGCTGGCTGCTGAGGATGGGGACAGAGTGCTTATGGGAATGTCCCAAATGCTGTGATGTCGGTTCCTAAATCAATCAATCAATCATTCAGAGTAAATCACTTCCTAATTACAGTTTAATTTTTAAATTTTATCTAAATATGTCATTTGTTCTTAAGAGTCCATGTTAATACCAATTACATCCCACATATAAGCATAAAAACAATAAAAACCACATTATTGTGTGCTAACTAAGAGTATTAGAAGCCATTCAATGCACTAATGAAAATAAGATAGTTAACAAGGACTGAAATGGAACTTTTCTATGCATATCATAATGTAAGAAAACCGGCTCCGTGGCGAAGGAGTTACGGGTACAGTTCATAATCCCACATACCCATGTTCAAAACACAGCTGTGGGCGAATTTACAGCAGACTGCCTTATGTTGTTTTTTATGAAATGGTATGTGTGCCGGTCGTTCAGAAAGCTATGGCATACTACAGAACGTAAACTTGCCCAGGAATCATAAACAGACATAAAATGCTGGGGTTGACCGCTACGTTCTGTAAATAATATGCAACAACAAAAATGTAAGAAAACATGCTAAACAGAAATGTAAATGTAAGATTACACTATTTGTTTGAAATCTGTATAACATTTCTTTTAGCAAAATATGTATGAAGTCTCAGGCTTGAGTTAGGAGTAGAACGGAGCACTTATGGGTTACACCAGTGTGCCGTGATGTTGATCCGTCGACTAAACTAAACAAAACTAAACTTACTTTTATCCAAACATTATGTAAATAAATTTAAGTAAAAAAAATATATATAGCAATAAAACCTTGTTCACCTTTTTGTGACATAGCTACCTAGTGTAGCTGCAGCAGACATGACACTGGAGTACAGTGCTTTCCCTCCAAAAGCCCCTCCAACACGGCAACCAATCATATTGATGCTTAAAAAAATTAACCACAATTTGAGCAAGAACAGTTTGTATATATTCAAACAAATATCTTGCCGACAATGATAAATGCCTGTGTGCTACCACAGTCTTAAGAGAAGCAAAAAATAGAAAACCTGCAACTGACCATGCATGTCATAAGAGTCAACTAAGGAGGGTTGGAGTCAGTCTGGCTACTTCATCCTGTAGACAAGTTTAGCTGCAAAATCCAACCAATCATGAACAAGTTTACAAAAGGCTTGTGGTGAGTTGGTTAAGGGCTTACCTCCATTGGGAGATGACAGGCAGATGAAGCATTTTCAATCTTTGAGATGACAGGCAGATGAAGCATTTTCAATCTTTGCCATTCTTTATCTTCAGCATTTTCAATCTTTGCCTTTCTTTATCTTTAGTATTTTTCAATCTTTGCCTTTTTTTATCTTTAGCATTTTCAATCTTTGCCATTTTTTATCTTGAGCATCGTCAATCTTTGCCATTCTTTAACTTAAGCATTTTCAATCTTCTTGGCAGTCGGAACATTCTCCAAACCCTTTCTACTCACAATGTGACGAAAAATAATGTGTTGTTTTTATACAAGTTTCTTTCTGCCATTGTGAATTTGCCTTAATCAACCTTAGGATTCTCAGAATTCTATGTTTTAATGGGTTCACATACACAAATATCTGGAGCAGACATCAGCAATCACTACTCTCTGACGTCTGATATGTTGATGAAATTTGTGTTGCTTATATATTATTTGTTACGCAGCTGTGTCAGTTATCTACAAACATCTTTCTCTGGGTCACTTGATTATTATTTTTTGGGGGTTTGTTTGCTGTGAACTTGAGCATAGTCCACACTTATGCTACTACTACTAGTAGTTGCTTCTGCAAGTGATTGCACAGGATTGATTTTGTGCTAGGCTTAGCTTTTCCTATTACCATTGTTCCTTGCCATCAGGTGAACCCTCTCCACATATATTGGTAATGTACATGACTCTTTTCAATACCGTAGAGGCATGTTGTGCATATGTAGATAGCTCATATTTTTATAGACCAACTGACACTCAGTTATAGCGAAGGTAGCCTTTTGCAAGATGAAAACCATATTAACCAATAATAAGATTTCAATTGCAATGAGACAAACAGTGTTAAAGTGCTACATAGGACCTTTTCTTTTATATAGATGTGAAGTGTAGACAATAAGCAGACAAGCTGGAAAACATCTAATGGCAGTGGAAATGTTGTTTATGAGAAAAATATCAAGAATACCGTAGACAGACATAAAAATCAATTATCAAGTCTCACAAGAAACAAATGAAAACTGTAAACTGTCTCCCTGGCATAGAGTTAGTGACTTTCTCTGTAATCCCGTATACTCTCGTGAGTAACGTGATGTGCATAAGAATCAGTAGCGGTTCTCTCCGCGTCGGTAACCTATGGGGTATGTGAGCCGGTCGTACAGAAAGAAATGGCAAACTACTGAGCGTAATCTTGCCTAGTACATCAACAACAGCTGAAAAATGCTGATGTTGACTGCAACGTCCTGTAAGGGATATGAAAAAAATAAATAAATAAATTGATTAGAGAAATTTGACATAGACAGTCACACATTTGGAGAAGAAATAAACTGGAGAACAACTGACAAGGTTGCGGGGGAAAAGAACAAGGGGAAAGCAGAGAGGTAAATATCTGGATAGCTAGGTCACATGGCATAATCAAAACAAAAGCACAGAGCTGATTCATGACTCTGGTGATCATGTGAGATGGTGAAACATGAACGTCCATGCTTATCAGCATGGCACATCATGATGATGAGGTAACATGATCAATATCATGCCGGTGCATTCACATCCAAAACATTTCATAATACCAATTGTAGGCTAAAATGAAGCTCAGTAACTAATTACCAGCTTGAAAAATGAATTCTTTGTTAACTTTGTTACAGAATAGATTAGTTAGTTAGTTAGTTAGTCGCAGTTCCAACTTCACAGCAACGGGTCGTCCCCATTATGCTCCGTTCCTGTGCCAGTGAATATCACACAAAACGCTCCCCACTGCCCAATGTGAAAAGTAGACAAACAACAGCCCGCACAGATACACTGTGCATAATGCCGCCGCCAGAATGTCAACACACCAGGCCCCCACGAAACACCCAATTCATCTCTGATGGAATCGGCAGTCATTTTCCTATCTGAATGTTTCCTAGATGTTCACCTACACAGTCCATGAACATACAGTTCATCACCGACGGCAGTGGCAGTCAACCAGAAGCCCAGCAGCCACGCATTTCTGCATAAGGCAAAAACTGGTCAACTCTGGGACATAGCCACCTGCCATCGCTCCGAACATGCAGTCACGTTCCAAAAATAAAAACTTGGGCAGATTCAAAAGCACTTCACATGAAACTCACAGCTCACAGTGTCGCGCCACGCACTCACTCAGTAGCAGGGCGACGGAACCATCAAGAATAGATATTTACTGGTAGTTATTTTGACTTAAGAATAATTAATTTAGATAAGGTACTAAAAGACTGAAGCCATAATCACTGAATGTAAGACACTTATAGGATATAATAATAAACAAAATGTCGAATATGTGACTGCAAAAACTACATGACTCACTAGTTCAAGGGTTTGGCAATAATGTCAGCTGAAGTCTTCTGATTCATATCTGCCATTTGTGTGGATGAATATAAATCTATGCCATCTTCTGTGGGCACGGCTACAGAAATCTGAATTAAACAGGAAATATTATTTATATCAACTGTACATTTATTCTGTAAATGTTTTGTATAGATTTATTCTCTTTTACTCTCAGATATAAACAAATTTATATTTTTATGTTTGGCATAATTGGTACATATATTATCTTGATATCTAAAGTGAAAATCACTGAGATGTCTCATGAGAATCAAACCCTTGACATTAACTGTAACAGGCAAATGTGGTTTCAATCTACCCTGTGGATGCCTGACCTGATATTCTCATATATTTTAATGCATTTAATTAACTCTTTCTCTACCAATAAATTCATCTCATGTTTATATTTGCCTTTTCCACATACGACACATTTTCGGTGACTCCCTGGCTGATGTTACATTAATCAATTATACCTAAGTTTTATTTGTAACTCCAGTCATGAAACAATCTTGTTTTAACTCTTCCGGATGAAATGAAACCTAAAGTGTAACGCCTTAGAATAGAAATGGTTAAAATGATTACTACCTGGAAATAAAAGAGTTAAAAGTGTTTTTAAAAGTGGAGAAAAGTGAAATGTATGGACATTAACTGTTGTGATGATGATGATGATGATGAACAGTAACCTTATGAAGATATTTAGATAAAAAAAACTGCTGCCTTAATCTAAGTCTGAAATATTAACTTAATGTTTTCAGTTTGTGGTTTGTTCATACAATCATCATTATTATCATCATCTTCTTCCAGTTTTGCCAACAAGAGTCATGGAGAGGAATAATTGGTGCTCCAGTGCCAAATGGGTGGCACTGGATAGTGTCATTTTGTTTGATTGTACAATGTCTTTGATGTCAACAATCCATTTTCTTCTTGGATGTCTTCTTACTCTCATAGCAGATCTTCTTTGATTTTCTGTCTTTCAATAAATGTGGCACAAGGTGTAGTACCCACTGTCTGATAACATCATATTTTTTTTTTGGGGGGGGGGGGGGGGGGGGTGTCTCGGATAGTTAAACTGGCAGCTCTCTTCAAGCATCTCATCTCACGGGTGTTGGTTTTTCATAAGTGTGATGTGGGTAATGTCCAAGTGTGACATTAGTAGCATACATGAGATTATCAATAAATAAAATAAGTGACACAAAGAAGACAGTTGGAGAACTACTGCTGTAGGAGACAGACAGAAAACGTTTTAAAAGCGAAATTTGAAGTTCAAAGTGAAGACAAAGCTACACGTTCAGTCATGAAAATTAAAAGATAAAAAATAGGCTTGAACATGATCTGAAAAGTCTGATTAGACAAAGAAAGAGGTTAACTATAAAAAACAAAGCAAGATTCATTGCAGAAAAAAACTAATTAAAATACCTCAGAAGTCAGAGTGGGTTCGCCTGATGGCTAGGGACATCGGAAATAGGGAAAGCTAATACACACGCAAATATCAGTCCAGTGCATTAGAAGTAGTAGTAGTATGGACTATGCCTGACTTCAAAGCGAGTGTATAAAATAAACTTAAAAGAGTTATAGTTAGTTGCATATCCTTTACAGGACATCGCAGTCAACCCCAACATTTTCTGGCGGCTTGTTATTTCTTGACAAGTTAACATTCAGTAGTTTGCCATTGCTTTATGAATGACAGGAACTCATACCATTGTATGAAAAGTAATGCAAGCAGTCTGCTTCCAAATCGCCCGCAGCTGTGTACCAAATATATTATGAAGGATTACATATTGCTTCCGTAATCCCTTTGCCACAAAGCTGGCAAACGAGTGATAATACTGAGAAAAATGTTTTTTGTGAAGTAGAACGAAAAGTGAGTGACGAGATGAAATTTAAAGTATAAATATATATATATAAGATACCTGATTTTCAATGTAGTAGTAAAACTGTGACCCTTCATAGACTTGGCCTGATACTGTTAGTTCAGAATTCTTTATAGCATCTGTAGATGATATCACCTTATATAATTAGATGCTTCAATAAGAGACAGTGATGTTTACGATTTTGATAGTTTACTTTGTTCTGTAACTTTGTTTCATTACTTTGAATGTACAACCAAAATATCAACAATGGACTCTAAACCTCATAAATA
Source organism: Cepaea hortensis (assembly GCA_963921405.1). NCBI lineage: Eukaryota > Metazoa > Mollusca > Gastropoda > Stylommatophora > Helicidae > Cepaea > Cepaea hortensis. The sequence goes on from OY992880.1 coordinate 118,690,060, forward strand.
AGTTCAAATAAATATTATTAAATGTTATAATATAACTGTATAATAATGTTAGATGTCATAACATAATCAAACAAACGTTTGATGTAATACAATGCAATAACCAGCTTTCTTCAAGTTACCTAAAGAATGGATACTGTTCAAAAGAAGTCAGAAGTAAACTGGTCACAGAAATGCAGAGGTTAACAGTATAAAGAACCTATTTCATAACATCAACAAAGACATTAACAGTTACATTGTTGAGGGCATGCATTTTCCTGTGGCAACAAACAGACGTGAGTAATGGACTATTTTTCAATCACTATAGAAAAAACATTGGGGCTTTTAGCTTAACTGATTCAGTGCTGAAGGATAATATATCACCAAATGTGACCTCTCATGTGGACAGAAGGATGATATATCGCCATTCATGGGTCATTGTCTTATTTGTTTTGTTTCATGGTATCTTCTGCAATTGCAATGCTCAGTGAATGGCAATTTACATAATAATTGTTTTTGTGTGTGCAGCATGTTTGGTCCAAACCTGCTTTTTGTTTGGCACCGAGTCAGTTAAATGTTACCAAAGGTTTTTAGAGTTTGGTGGACCAAGAAGAGGGAAAATGTTAACGTTATACAAGAATTGAACATTGAAGAAAGCATGGCTCATAAACAGCATAATGCTTCCCAAAAAAAAACTACTTTGGCCATGTTAAATGTCACAGTTACATTGACTTGGAAACTGCAGCACAGGAAGGCATATTCTTGGACGAAGTGACAGGAATCAACAAGCCTAATGATGGACAGAGGACATTGCAGACACCTTGGGCATGACTGTGCATGAGGCAGGAGAAAATGCAAGAGACTGAGATATATTTTGGCAGTCCGTTGTGGCAGCCATGTTCTACAAAAACCTGCTGCATGATAATGACTCAAAATAGAAATAATAAATATTAAATCAAATACTAAGAGAAATAATAAAAAGTAATGTAACCTTCAGGTTTGCCCATAATTTTATCAAACTTTGCAGGAAAAAATGATTTCTTGTCAACTCCATCTTCCACATAAACTATAGGCTCCTGAATGCTGCCATAGGTAACCTTCACCTTCGTGACAGCATGCTCTGCAAGAGCTTGTGTTTCTGCAATGCAAGAATATAATCAATAAACAGCCTTTCTGAATAACACAGTTATTGCGTGGTCTGCTATTATTAATAAACAGATTTTCTTAACATTGCGGTTATAATGTGGTCTGCTATTATCAATAAAAATATTTTCTGAATGATACAGTTATAATGTGGTCTGCTATCATGGTTGCATGTATTAAAACCCCTGGACAATTTTCTCAGTAATAGAAAGATGATATTTCTGTCGACAATTATACATTACCTGGACAGTTAAAACTGGTTTAAATTTGCTTGGTTTTTACCCAAGACTAAACTATATATAATTTTCTCTGTAATGCAGTGAAAACTGGTGCCTAGGTAGATACTGTCTTAGATTTGTGAAGTGGAATAACTTCACATATAATTGGTCATGGCATTATACATTAGAGTGATCTGTTCCCCTTGTCACGAATTTGCAGCCTTTACTTCCCAGAACAATTTTCGGTTCACTTTTGATGGGCCATGTAGAGGATCAACAGACGAACAAAACTGTTTTCTCTATATTCAAGGCTATACTGTCTTGACGTAAGCTTGCAAAACCTGCAAGTAAACAAACCACCAGGAATGGCTTTCTATTTGGGAAGTTAATTTGACACCAGTACCGGTCACCCCCAGAGGTTATCAATCCAGCCAGACGGGAGGGCAGACTCAGGGGACTGAATAGTAATTAAAACCAACCAGGCATGACGCAAGCAAACCTGGTTTACCAACAGAGTTGTAAACTGGCTGTTGACCGTGAGAACCTAATTGTTCCCTTGACATGACACCTGATAAGAATAGCTAGGAAATCGCCCAACCACGATGGCTGACCCCATCTGGTAGAGACTAGAGGCGCAAGGTGTGAAATCACTGATAAGACTCAGTGGGCTAATAATTGTCAGACCCACAGGTGTGAAGGCTAGTGTGCATGCAGAAAGAATTTTTATGACTGGACAGACTTGGAGTTAATTGCAATTAACGTCAGGGGGAGATAAGAAGAATTTATGAATGGAATTCCGGGGAGATAAGTGTCTACTGCTAAGCTAGGTATAAAAACCCCTGCTAGACTTTTCCCCTTTAGATTAAGTCTGACTTCAGAACAGGTAGGCAGCCAGCTCAATGTTTGTAGTCATATGCATGATTATTATGTTAGCTTCTAGGAAGGATTTCTTAGTAACTATGCAACAGTCTTTTAGACATATGAACTTTCAGTCTATATCGGATCTAGGTTATTGCAAGAACTATCATTGTCATAGGTTACTTGAGTGTTCTTTCTGAGTTCTGTGTTCAATATCATTGTGCTTCATGTATTACTCTTCTGAGAAGGAGAAACTTGCGAAAGGCAGATCTTGTCTAGATATACTTGAAGTGTCGTAGCAGATGCTTGCCATTTCTTTCTAAACTAGACTAGTCTCTTTTTGGTGTGTGCATTTGTTGTACAGAATATAGTCAACTGACTATTTATTTAATTCTTACAACAGCAGTAACTAAGTGGTGATTAAACCGGGCAGATCAGCAAATATGGCTGGTCTGTGTGGTCACTTCAATTAGACTTGTTGTATATCTCATTTTGTAGCTATACAATATTAGTACTCATTAATAATGCCTGATGCTATTATGTTGAGTATCATTATATGTCCATCTTGAAGTAATATAATGTTTACGGATATGTTGGATGTATGTATATGTAATTTCCTATGAATATACGATGCTAGGAATATGCTTCGTACATATTCTTTTTGTGTATATACGTCTCATTTCGTATACATACAAACTAACTAGTGCATTGTGCTATGATGTTAAAGTATCATAATATGTCTAGTTTAATCAATATGTTTATGTGTATTGGATGTTTGATATATTGATTTGTCATATGCAAACCCACCAATATGAAGTGTTATGCTATTGTCTGCGCATTGGCACATTGGCCAATGATTGTGTTGGAAGCAGAGGTGTAATGGTACAGACATTACCCACACTTGGTATAGGGTATATGGTGCTAAACTTTCTCAGTGTATTGTGGGCATGCGTCCACGGTAATGCATGGAAACCTGGCACAGCTACTGGTCATGGCTTGTAAGCCCGGATGATCAGGCATTATTATAATACCATTACCGATCCTGTGAGCTGCTAAACCAACTTTGGACGGAGCGGCTGTATGACACAGAATTTCTGTATTAGCGACATGGACATGGGGCGGCAGAAATGTAATCATTACAGGCGTGTGAGACAATTGAAAAGCCCGCCCCAGACTAAAGACAGTAGGGAGAAGGAGGATGGTGAACGCAGTAGAGCTGAAAGATCAACTTGGCCAGACTGGTCATTGTATATGTGTTTACTAGAATATGTTTTACTTAAGATTGCGCTGATGTAGAACTTGATATAACACATTCTTGACTTTCTTTCAAGCTCTCACAAGGAGCACCTATGTTATAGATCTCAAGAACGAGTTATGACTAGGTAGAGCCAGGACTGGCAGACGTCAGAATACCGGCAAGCTGTTCTTGTTGTTGCTACTGGAGAGTGGGGATCTGGACCACAGATCCAGATCGTTCAAGTAAAAGTTATGTAATGTTTGTCATCAATATCAATATGTATATGATTTCATCATCCTCATATTGAACCATCAGATGTCTATGATTATGATTAATAAATAAATGTTGTAGTATTGTAACTCATAGTTCTGTCGTTATATTTTAATTCCAATTGTGCATACGTGTTGTGTGTGTACATTGGTGGGGGTTCACTTAGACACCAAGGAAGGGAGCAGTCAGGGAGAAAAACCTGTACTGAGATAGTCGTCTATACTCATATATTTAGACTTAAACATCTATCTTAGCTAACCTTCTCTTTCCCATTCCTTGGCGAATATTCAGCACAGTTCATTTCATTTTGTAACGAGCCACTTGGAGCTGTACGTTGGATATTCAGGGCTTAATCTATAGCAGCCATATAGTTTTTGTCCCTAGTCAGTTTCTGACTATTTGGGGTTGCTCGCCAGTGAAAAATACTTTCATCTAGCCGGTGGGGCACCCCGACTTCTGACACCCCTTACCCAGAATTCCAGCTGAAAGTGCTTTTTCTGATTGTCCTAATATGTTAGAATGTAGTAAACTCATGACATTTTTCATATCCTATAATGTGGCCAACTCATGAAATTCATTTCTTAGAAGATAGTAAAACCATGAAATTCTTCATAATGTAGAACAGACATTAAAATGCATCATATCTTAGAATAAAGTAAAGCCATGAAACTCTTCATATCTTAGATTGTAGTAAAGCCATGAAATTCTTATCTTAGAATGTAACAATGCCATGAAATTCTTCAAATCTTAGAACGTAGCAATGCCATGAAATTCTTCAAATCTTAGAATGTAGCAGTGCCATGATATACTTCATATCTTAGAATGTAGTCAAGCCATGAAATTCTTCTTATCTTAGAATGTATTCAAACAAAGAATTTTTTCATATCTTTCAATCTCCACAAGTTAAGAAATTGTTTACATTTTAGATCGTAGCCAATCATGAAATTCCTCATACCTTAGAAAGTAACCCAGCCATGAAAGCTTTAATTTATTATTGTAATTAACTCATCAGTATTGGGACTCTTCACTGGCTGTTGAAGATGAAGATGGAGCACGTATAGGAATGTCCTGACTGCTGTGATGTCAGTTCTTGACTCAACTTTGCTCAACTCAACTCATTTGTGCGGTGTTTCTTATAGCAATACACAACCAATGACAATGTTACCATAAATGAAATATTTCTCAGACATTCACAATTGTAGTTACCTACCAGCAAGGATAAGACCGAGGCTTTGTCCAGCATACTCAACATTCTTGGACACAAACACCTGGTACAGTGACATTGACATTAGTATTATTAAGTTCATACATGAAAAACATCTGAACAAAAAGTGAAAATATATAAATGTTTTGCATATCCATTACAGGACATCGCTGTCAACATCAGCATCTTTCAGCTGATTGTTGATTTCTTGGCAAGATTACACTCAGTAGTTTGCCATTGCTTTCTGAGGGACCGATTCCATACTCTCATAAGTCACTGGCGTGACTCAAACCGCTTCCAATTCTCGTGCGCTCACGTCAACCACGAGAGTATTCGGGGTTACGGAGAAAGCTGCTAACCTCTTGGCCAGGCAGACCGGCAAAAATATATAACCAAAATCAATTTCAGAAAATGCCATGGAAGGTAAAGATTGTGTTTAATGTGACAACCAAAAAGATTTGTAGAAAGAGAGATAGAAGAAGACAGTGACAGAAAGATGATTGATCTGATATGTAACGTATCACTCATCAAGGGCTGATTGGTCTGTAATTATATGGGGCTAGAACCATATACATGATATGCTTCAAGGCACGTAAAATGACCCTTTACTTTACTTTTTACTTAATATATGTGAGAATTACAATGATGTACAGTCATTAGCAGCGCTGTTAGGTGCCTTCTCAGCGGCACAACTCTAAAGTTCTACAGGACTTGAAGAGAACAGCTGCTACTGCTGCTATAATGACATGTAACTTTAATCAATGTTATTTTTGCTATCCTCTCTTCATTCTCCTCTGTGTTCTTCTTCTTCTGAAAATAGTCTTAGATGTAAAAGTAAAATTTGGTGACAACAGCAATCACTCTGTTCAAGCTATCACAGTTTACTCCACTGTTGGTAGTGACATTATATATTTCAATACCCATATTGGCCTATCATCCATGTGTTATTTAGGCCTTTAGGGGTAGCAAGGAAATGCAATACTGTAGTCTCCATGTATGCTGTAAGAGGAAACCAAGGAGGGCTGGCATGAAACTAAGTAATCCTGTAGAGAACTGTAGCTGTAATATACAAGGAGGCTGCAAATGAAATACCTTTTATTTTTGTTCGGTGAATATATTCTGGGAACAAAATAGTATAGATCAAACTTATCATTTGTCCATGTAGTCACCACGGCATTCAATGCAAGTTCTCCAGTGCCAATAAAGTGCTTGGATTTCTGTAGAAAAATATTCTCTGGGGTCACCACTCGGTGTGCTTGACCCAATCTGGAACAGTCTGTCACAAAAGTCATGCCATTTTGAAACTTCCTACTCCACTCATACACTTGCTGGACTGACAGGCATGTAAAAACTATACTGGACCTTCATTCGCTGATGAATTTCTTTAGGTTTCAGCCCTTCAATCATCAAATAACTGATCCATTCCATAACAGAATGAATAACAGCCTATCCTTCAAGGACCATGTGGAGACGGTTGTGACAAGATCTCAAAAGGGACTCAGTGCATTTAAAACTATGGCTGCAATGGACACAGAGCAGAGAATGCTTTTCACACTATACCAGCACTTGATCCTCTCAGTAATTGATTATGGATTAGGTCTGCTCACTGTCTCAGAGAGTCAGCTGGTGAAGTTAGAGCGCATACAGAACGAAGCTATGCGGGTCATTCTGGGATGCACTAGAGTCACCCCAGTAGTGTGTATGCGTTACATCCTTGGTCTGCCGACTGTTGCTGGTAGGCTCAAGGTGATGCAGGCGAAGACATACCTCAGAGTAGCTGCGGACACAGACCACCCACTGCATGAGGTGCTGGACGCAGTTAAGGGTCAGCGACTGATGGGAGGGAAATCGTGGATGGCTCGGGCGGAGGATGCGATCGGACAGGTGTGCCCCTTGGGGGGCATTGGGCGTGGGGAGGAGTGGGTCGGGGTGCCGGCGGAGCAGTCGGGCTTGTGCAGAGTTATAGTCACATTGAGCCAGGAGTGCGGGGAGTGGCCAGCGGGGGCCAGGGAAGTGGAAATCCAGCAACTAGTTCAGGACAATGCTCACTCGGGTGTTGTAATTGTCTACGCGGATGGTTCGGTGTCGGGAGGTGAGAGAAGTGGCTGGGGGTTCATAGCCAAAGCTAATGGTCGATGTTTGTCGCAGGAGAGTCTGGCATATGATACCCCAACATCCGGCTTGAGAATGGAGGTGGAGGCGGTCACTGCGGCTCTCCGCTGGATGGGGGGTGCGACACACGCACACATCATGATTGTAACTGACTCAGAAAGCATGCTGACGAGGGTGAGGACGGGTAGGCTTTGTGCGGAGTGGCTTGTTTTGCTTCGGAGGTCACGGGTGATAAGCATCGCCTGGATCTTTTCTCCAGGGCATGCCGGTGTGCGGGGAAATGAACAGGCGGACAGATTGGCTGGCTCTGCAGAACTTGGTGGAGTATTGATGCATGACAGGGCAGATGTGGTTGCGGCCTTGTGGGAGCTCGTGTACACCTCGGAGGTGCGGATGGATTACCATGGTCTGGCGGGAATGAGACAGCGAGGGGTGATGAGGGGGTCTGGCCGATACTCATTGCTCAGAGGAAAGGCGGGATGGACTTATAATCAGATTGCTACGGGTACTATTAGTGTTGGAACTCTTCGCTGGCTACTGAGGATGGGGACGGAGCACTTATGGGAATGCCCCGAATGCTGTGATGTCGATTTCTAAATCAATCAATCAATCAATCAATAACTGATAACAGAATGTTGCTCCTCTTTGCTGCATGTCAAAAGTGGGGCAGCCATCTTTAAACTGTCCGTATAAAATCACCGTGTTCATCTGCATCATATGTCACATGCTTAAACACTCTTGACATCCTTAACAACAATACTGACAGGTTACAATACAATGGTTTGTGTACTGTAATTTCTATCACACTTTTAAGGTTTTAATTTGAAGCCCCTCATATAGTGGAGTCTCTGTGGTGAAGTGGTCAAGCTGTTTGACTCGTGCTCCGAAGGCTGTGGGTTCGATTCCGGGCCACGTCCTTCGGTTTACAAGTTAAATGTTTTGGAGACTCCAGTGGGTTGTCGCTAAAGCTACGGAGTTTGTGCTTTGAGCTACGCTTTCCGTGCTGCGGAAAAAGACCGAGCCATATGGGATAAAACCTGGTGCAATGAAGTCGACCCTGTCGACTTTTAAGCGACTTTTTTTTTTATATTTCAAAGTAAATATTTGCAGATCATCCATCAGGACTTACAGTGGTAGCAAGGAATAGCAAGACTGTAGTCTGTAAGAGGCAATAAAAGAGGGTTGCCATGAGATTAAGTCATCCTTGTAGGGAACTTTAGCCGTAACATACAACCAATCATGAATAAGACTTGGCATGAATTAGTCGAGGTCCTATACTCCATTAGGAGATGCCATGCAGAACAAGATGTTTGCCTACATTAGACAATGTTTACATAGATAGATCTTCAGTAGTGCAAGAGGTAAGGGAAAGATTTGTGTGCAATGATACAGCATGCAATGATACAGCATGCAATGATACAGCATGCAATGAGACAATCTGCAGACTAACCATCATCCAGTGCCTTGCCGGCAAATTGCGATCTCTAACGGGATGGATAAATTCGTGTGTTGACTCCCTTCCATGCCATGGCACAAGACTGTCAAGAATCTTCTCACATGGTCTTCCTCTATTTCTCTTTCCACAAATCTTTCCAGTTGTCACATGTTTTAGTTTATGTCTTCTCATAATGTGGCCAAAGAATTATGACTGATTTTCTGATGTTTGTGATAAGTTGTCTTGCAACTTAGTTTCCCTTAAAATGTCCAGATTGCTAATTTTGGCTGTCCAATAAATGTTTTACTTTATTAACCTTGGTTGGCAACTTGTCTAGGATGAAAGCTCCAACAGACAGAGCATTGCTTTGCTGATCTAGCATCTTTTACAGCTTGTCTTGTTCCAGCTGTATTTGTGTTACCTTTCCTCTGGTATAAATTAGGCAGGCCAAGAGAGGGATCATGCTGCATGGGCAACACATGATTTCTATATTCAGCCCAGACTTTGTGCTATGGAGAGATATAACTCCATTTTACAAACTATGTCTATCAAGTTGGCAAGGTGCCAGTCATTATATGATCATTTACACTTTTCTGCACAAACCTTGTGGATGTTACAATGGGCAATATTACACATCATACATTTACACATCATACATTTAGACATCATACACTTATACATCATACATTTACACATCATCATCGTGTCTGAGGTCCTGTGCACAAATCACTCTCTTCACAGCCCAATGAAAAGTTTCTCAATCTTTTGCCACCTTTTCTCCCCTATGCCCAAGGTGCCTGAATTGTTCTATTTCCATCTTCATGCTAGTTATACATGTCTTTTCGTCCAGGAACTTCGACTTCCATCACTGTTCTTTCCAAGCCACTATGACATTAAATATGGCCAGGGCATTTCAGTTTCCAAGGCATGATACCATGTCTCAAATAACTTCCTTTTATGTTTAGATCTCGAGGAATGTCAGTATTTTTTTTTTCTTATCTTGGTCCATGATATTCTAAGAACTCTTCTGTAGCATGGGTATTAAAAAGGACCGACTATCTTCATTTGTGACTGTGAAATGATTCATGACTCACATCAATATGTTGGCACTGGAAAGATGCATGTTCTAAAATAATTATTTTAATTTATTTGCTGGTTTTGTACCATAGGTTTTTAATATTGTTTATCCTCTGCATTGCTATTGCCAGTCTATGTCTGACACACACCCACCCACCCACACACACACACACACACATATATATAAAATATTAACCCATAACATCTTACCTCTTCAGCTTCAATGGTTGGGAAGAATACCACGTCCATGAAGTTGTTTTTACCACCCTCAGGAATGTCTGCAGCACTGATGAACTTCACCACACCCGGGATTGCCTACAACACAGAAATATAGTAAAGTAAGAGAAAATTTGGTAAAGTAAGTAAAGGACCCCTTTTCATACCATGAGACATTTTGGACATAAAGTGCTAGCCCTTATTTTATTTATTTTTAAGATTTTTTATAGACCAATCAGCATTCTAATAGTCATGTGGTCAATACCAGGCCAGTTGCCGAAATTTCCCAACATTTCCAAATACCAGTTTGTAGTCCAGTGTAGTCACTACACTGATGTGGATTCCTTTTAAGATATAAGGAATGCACATATTTAACGTCTTTTTAAGTGTCATTATCAGACCTCTAAATCTTTTTCTCACTCACTCACTTACTGACTGACTGACTGACTGACTGACTGACTGGCGCACGCACGCACTCACTCACACACACACACACCCACAGAGAGAGAGAGAGAGAGAGAGAGAGAGAGAGAGAGAGAGAGAGAGAGAGAGAGAGAGAGAGAGAGAGAGAGAGAGAGAGAGAGAGAGAGAGAGAGAGGGATCTGGAATAGTATGATGATGATAGTGTATCACCTGTAGCACATGATGCTCCCTATCATTATAAGGTGGTTCCACTTGAGCGTCCATTACTGTTGTCACTAGATACAATTTATTCAGAAAGATGTTGTACATAGATAAATACGATGGTGGTCCACCCCCCACCCCCCTCTTTCCATGTGTTTATGTATGGTATGACTCCGATAGCCTCTTGTCTAAGACACATAAGATTCTGCAAGCTGCAGACAGGAGAGGTTATGTATGGTGTCTCTTATCCGCTGATGGCCATGTCATAGAGTTTTGAGTGTTTTATTGAGATAGCTGCCTCACCAACTAACTGGCCTCCCATGAAAGACCACCACCTGAGTTGGTCCATGGCTGATTATTCAATATATTCGTGGCCAACTTCCATATGTAGCGACTACTCCATCAATATGGTGGTCTTCCCTTGTTGTAGGACATGATCTTACCCTAGGTAGGAGAGACCATCATATAAGGGGACACACAGTTTTTGTTTATACTATAATTCAGGAATATTATTATAATAATGATTTCATCTCTCATTCCCTATCAGGGCCAAAACATTTGTGACGTCAAGCAACATCAATATTAAGCAGTGGAAAAGAATAATCATCACACATATCTAGCCCATAGCACTATATGGCCCTGAAACTTGATAAAAATAACTAGGAAGTAGTTGGGGTGTTGTGTTAATGCAGGTTTTAAAAAGCAATGGTACATAATTGTAGAAAAATTGATATCCTCAGCTAAAATTCAAAGATGAATGCAGGCAAGCCATAACAATATTTTGCTTTGACAATACAACTTTGGGAGGAAATTATTTCTGATCATACTACATGGAGACATACTAAGAAGAATCATCTTGAAATCAGTGAAAGAAGATTACTTCAACAAGCAGAGAGAAAAAGAACCCATGAAAAGAAACACTAGGATGTGCAGATGGATTCTTTCAGCATCAACCCACAGTCAGATATCAATTATATAAACGGAGGAGGCTAGTACATACCTGTGGAAAATTAGAACCAATAGTCCGTCCTTACAATGATATACAGCACACCCACCTGTATAATGGTTTCTTATCAATGTGCAACACTTGTTGACCACTCATTGTATAAAAAAGTGTAAGCTGGACAGAAAACAGACCAAATGAACAACATGAGACAATGGGGTATAAACTGAAAATACTGGAGGGCAAAATTAAATGTTGAAGACAAAGAGGACATACATGAAATGACTACATGACATACGCATTCAAGGACATTTGGATTCAGACTTATACTGAGCCAAGAGGATTGCTGACAAGAGTGGACAAACATGATCAGAGGGTTTCAAAACTGGCCTTTGGACTTACTAACTTGATGGTGATGATGATGATGATGATGATAATGATTAATCACCTATTATAGTAATAAAAACGTCAATGTGTGAAGGTAATATAACAAAAACTCACCAGTGCCTCTGAGCTGTCAATATTTAAGATAGTGGCACACCCAACAGTAGAAATAACAAACGCACCATACAATTCTCTTTTAAATGCTGGGATGTCATTTGCATAAACAGTTTCTCCTGATGCCTAAAATATGAAAAAATGTAATAGATTGTAAGTAAAAACTCTTCACTGTGAAAGTTTATATTAATGGTAACTCAAAGTTAGTTGCATGTCAACCCTAGCATTTTTTTGGGCTGTCCTTGATCTATTAGGCAATTTTCACATTCAGTTGTTTGACATTGATTTCTGAACAATCAAAGCCCATGCCAATGAAATCAATACAAGGCGGTCTGCTTCAGTATCGTCTACAGCTGATTTTGTAACGCTCCCCAATTTGTCGGGGAATTGTGAAACACATTCACTGCTCCTAACCCATCATGTTATGTGTTATGAAAGGTTCTCTTCTCTTTTATATTCTATTTAACATCTCCATTTATTCCCCATCGTTGTCGACATTGCTACCTAGATATATGTATGATTCCACTTTTTGAAGTGAAGTTTCACCAAGGGAGATCGGGTTATAACTTGCTTGATTTATTCTCATGTATTTGCCATACCTCATGGAATGTTTAAACCTAATTTTTGTGACTTCCGAAAGTGTGATTAATTTATCTTGCATGCGATTTCACATATGGGACAGGAAAGCAATGTCATCAGTGAAGTTCAGATCATCAAACTGCTCTGTCAGTATCCCTCAAATTCCAGTTCTGATGGTATTATTTGTTGTCTCCATAATGCATCTACAGTCAGTAAGAATAAGAACAGTGACAAAAAGCATCCTTGTTGCACTTCTGTTCTTATTTCAAACATACCTATTACTTTTCCCTCATGAGTAACTCTGCATTTCACGGCTTTATATTTTGCTCTTAAGTTAATGATCATCATAATGAAAGGTCTTTTCATAGTTCACAAATATAATATGAAGTGGTGGATTCATTTCAGAGTGTTACTATATCATTATGTGCAAAGTGCAGGATCTGTTTGGTCTTAAGCTCATCTTTTCATCCCACTGTTGTTTGTCTAAGGCATCTCTTAATCTCTCAAGAATGATATTGCTTAGTATTTTCCCAGACAAAAACATTATTCCTCCACAAATTTTGCACTTCTGCAGGTTCTCTTTCTTTTGTAGTTTTACCAGATATCCTTCCTCTGGTCTGCTTGTATTTCTTCAGTCTCCAAGACTGCTGAATAATTTGTGCAGTAATTCAGTTGAGATGTTTATATTGGCCTAATAGCTTCTGTTTGGATACCATTTTAGCCAACAGCTTTCCTATCCTTCAGGAGGTTGACAGCTTTAATAATTTATTTTCTTTAGGATTCAGCTCCACTTCTGCAGGTTGGATATATGGGAAAAGGGGGGGGGGAGGGGAGGGGGGAGCACGAGAGAGGTTTAGAACTTAGAACTATTCAGATGTTTCTCAAAGTGTTTAGCCCCTCTGTTCACATGATCTTTAATGCTGGTGAGAACCTTCCCTTTACTATTTTGTATCAATCCACTTAAGACATAACTAGCTCTGGTTTTTCTATTGTTTATATTTGCATTTCTTCTGTTTTTAAAAGGATTTTGGGCAGCATCCCTACATTATGCTTTTGCTCCATTTCATCAAGGATTCATATACAAGATTCATTCTGAACATTTTATTATGCTGCCAACAGTCTTCCATTCTCCCTTCGACTACTAACTGTTGCAGGACCTGGTACATATTAGAGCACATGTGTCAAACTCAAGGCCCGCGGGCCACATCTGGCCCACCGTACAATCATATCAGGCCCGAGAGGTCTCAACCGACGCCCAAATATATTCGACCCAAGAGAGAATTTTCAGCAAAAATATATTTTTATGGTCACGATATAAAGTGCAAATCAAATTCCCTAATTAGCAGCCTTCCGAATGATAGGCTACATGAGAGCGTTTTCGCTTCGATCAGAATAAGCGAAAATAAAAGTTGTGTAGTGAGTTAGTGTTTGTCGTTATAGTTACCTAGCAACATTCAGATGCTCGTTTTGGATTGGCGCATAAAAAATGAAAGTAGTGTAATGCCCGGATATTACGACACCTTTTCCCGCTACAGCTAACTTGATATCAATCAAGCATCTGTCAGTAGGTGCACAATCTTTTAAAATCAAAGCTAGCCTTTAAAACGGCTAAGAGAAAAGTTAATTCTGAAAACAGAGGCTGAATATACGTTTACTGATATTGGTGGTAAACCTGTGTGTCTAATTTGTGGAGATAATGTGGCTGTGATCAAAGAATATAATCTGAGATGGCACTACGAGACTAAACATTAAGACAAGTTAAACAACCTGAATGCAGAGCAGAAGTTACAGAATGTAGAAGAATTGAAGAGGCATCTAACATCAAAGCTGATGTTTTTCACCAAAGCAAAATCACAAACTGATGCTGCAGTCAAAGCAAATTTTATTGTGTCAGAGGAGAATGCAAAATCAGGCCAACCATTTACAGAAGGAGAGTTTCTGAAGTGCTGCATGATGAAAGTGTGTGATGTCTTGTGTTCAGACAAGAAGCAGATGCTTGCAAAGGTAAGCCTTAGCAGAAATACGGTTGTTGATCGGGTTTGTCAGATGGCCACCGATGTGAAAACACAGCTGATCGAAAAAGGCAAATACTTTGTTGCATTCTCCCTTGCTGTCGATGAAAGTAATGACACGACTGACACTGCACAGCATCCGTGGAGTGGACTCCAGTTTGAATGTTACAGAAGAAATATTGGACATGAAATCCATGCATGGGACAATGACAGGAAAAAACATTTTTGACAATATATGTCAAAGTTTAACCAACATGAACCTGCCTTGGGACAAACTCATTGGACTGACAACAGATTGAGCACTGGCGATGTGTGGCAAAAAAAAAGTGGACTAGTTGGAAGGATGCGGTTAAAGATGCAGGAGAACTGTACTGGTGAATTGATAGCATATTACTGCATCATACACCAAGGATTGCTGTGTGGTAAAGTCCTCAACATGGAAGATGTAATGAGCATTGTAACACAAACCGTCAACTTTATCAGAGCCAAAGGTTTAAATCACCACCAACTTCAGTCTTTTTTTTGCAGGAAATAGAGTCTGCGTTCAGTGACATGCCTTATCATATAGAGGTGTGGTGGCTAAGTCGGGGAAATGTTCTCAGTAGATTTTTCCAGCTGATCGAGGAAATCTGCCAATTCATGAACAGTAAAGGAAAAGATTCCACAGTTTTTCGGGATAAAAAGTGGAAGTGTGAGTTGGCGTTTCTGTCTGCAGCACCAGTGACGGGATCACACTATCACTGATATACATGATGCAGTGAAGGCATTTCAAGTGAAGCTGCACTTATGGGAGACACAAATGCACCAATGCAACCTGTCTCACTTTTCTTGTTACCAAGCAATGTTAAACCAAGTCAACACTTTGGTGTTTCCCAATGCACACTTTGCTGAAAAACTTAGCTTACTTCACGCTGAGTTCTCACGGTGCTTTAGTGACTTTGAAGCACAGAAAAGTAATTTCGAACTGTTTCGTAATCAATTTGCCATAGATGTGGAAACTGCACCTGTAAATTTTCAGATGGAGTTAATAGAGCTGCAGTATAATGGAACACTACAGGCAAAGTACGACACTGTGGGGCCTGCACAGTTCACTTGAGCATGTTTGGTAGCACATATCTGTGTGAGTAGCTGTTTTCTGTGATGAAGATTAACAAAACATCACACAGGAGTCGTCTCACTGATGTACACTTGCAGTTCATCATGAGAATCTCAATGACACAAAACGTTACTCCCAACATAAACAAACTTGTAGCCAACATAAGATGCCAAACATCATGCTCTGACAAAATGACATAAGACTGAAAATGTGTATACCAATGATTTTTTTATTATTAAAACTTTTTTTCTGTTTCGATTTATATTAATGTCTAAAAAAGGTTTAATTTTCGGCTTATTGCATGTTTATCCTGTTTGGCCCGCAACCTTGCGTGTGATTTGAGTTGTGGCCTGCTGAGCAATTAAGTTTGACACCCTTGCATTAGAGCCTTTGATCACCAATTGTTCCTTTGTTTCTTTATTCATGAGATATTCTATTGTATGTATCTCTCGAGTTTTAACTTAATTTTACTTACCAGCAGATGGTTAACTGAATCTACATATGCACCTCTAAAATGTATAACATCAAGTGGAATTGATCTTAATTTCTTGTTAATACAAATATGGTCATTTCAGTTTTCTTTATGATGATCTGTAATAACAATTGAAATTAAAGGGGTGACAGTTATGACAAATTTCCACTTACCAAAGCGTTAGTTTGTATCCGCTGCAGCTAATCCAGTTAAATTTACTGAATAATGTTACATACACCACTTTTGTTCAATAATATCACAAGAACAGCACCACAACACCAATAAAACACAATTAAAACATAATATTTTGAAGCACATAATTTTCACACAAAATGGAAAATGTCCTGGACACACTAGACAGATTGTACTGAGATTGTACTGAGAAACAATATAAACATTATTTTCTATTTATTTATAATTATTATTCTTTTAAATTTAATTATTTAAATACTCCTTAAATACTTTGTGACAGGCAAAGCAAATTTAGTGGCACAAGTGTGGCCTATTAGCGCAAGCATAAGTCAGTATGTGCCATCATATTATGAGGAACTTTCACTGTTAGTTTTTAAAAAAAATTATGATCATATTCTAAATACCTTAATACTGCATGTGGCATTAGTTTTAGAATCTTTCACAAAGTTCTTTAAATCACAATAACTATAATATAAAATTGTTTAAAAACAGTAATTTTATAAAAATATATGAGGTCCAGAACCAGAAGGTGTTGTCATTTCGAAGTTCAAATCACAACAATCATTTCGAATCACAACAAATGTGTTTTCTTTAATAAAAAAAAAATGGATGCTATTGTTTCATACTACAAAATTTTTCTGTCTCAATTTTAAGTTACCGAAGCTCTAAAAATTGCGGAAACATAAGAGAACTTGAACAAATAACGCACTATCTATACCAACCCGACCTATCGGTTCGCGGGTGCCAAAATCATTCCATAGAACTGACTTATCGGCCTGCATTAGAGAATCAGTTAAACTTGTTCATGGTTGGTTGCATTTTATATCTAATTTTTTACATCGGATGCCAACTCTCCTGGGTTGCTTCTTATAACATACATGATAGGTTACAGTGCCACAATTCTTTGCTTTCCTTATGGATCCATGTAACATATGTATGACAGCTGCTGATTAATGAGCAGTTACTCTTCACACCACCAAAACACGTACAGTTTTATTAAGCAAAGAATGTAATGTCAGAAGTAACTAATGAATATATGTTTCCTGATATAGAATGCATTTAAAACATATAAAGTGCTAAGTCTTAGCAGCTGTTCAGTGTAAGGGCTGTTAGGTAAAGCATGAGTCGCAAACAAAGTGCTAGGATGCTTATAGTCTTGTCACACCAGGCTAGTGAGTATGACATTTCTAAACATGCCAAGATGGTATTCCTGATTTGTGACCTGCTCCAAATCTTAGCTTTGGGATGACAATGTGAAGGGTATCCCTTTGACTTCCATGTTTACATAGGTTGTGTGATGTTTTATTTTTTACATAAGCTAGTTATATGCACTTATATATGGATATCTTTCTCTCTTTCTGTGCGTGTGTGTGTGTGTGTGTGTGTGTGGGTGGGGGGGGGGGTGTGGGTGGAGTTTGGTGGGGGTGAGGGTATGGATGGGTGCATTTATGTCGGTGGGGTGAGAATGGGGTGGGATGAGGTGAGGATGGGGTGTGGTGAGGTGAGGTTGTGTGGGGTGAGGATGGGGTGGGTGTGGATGGGTGCATTTGGGTGGGTGTGGGGTGAGGATGGGGTGGAAGTGGGTGGGTGTCGATTGGTACATTTGGGTGGGTGAAGTGGCGGTGGGGTGTGGATAGGGTGGGTTTGGGATGTAGGTGTGTGTGTGTGTGGGGGGGGGGGGGGTGGGGTGGATGGGTGTTTAGGGGTGGGGTGAGGATGGGGTGGGTTTGAGATGTAGGTGTGTGTGTGTGTGTGTGTGTGTGTGAGGTGTGTGCTTGTGTGGGAGTGGGGATGTGGGGGTGGGTGAGATGCTGTGGGGTGTGTGTGTGTGTGTGTGGGGGTGCAACAACTGCAATAGTAGTAGTATAATGCACACTGAACACGTAGAAACACAGTTATACCTGAAGTGGTGCTTCCAGTTTGGGCATGGCTTGTTTCAGGGGGAAATCACTCTTCTTTTCCTGGAATGTCTGCAGTCCAGATGATATAGGGCGCTCCATGCTGTCAGCTCCACTGCGGATTTTTGGGTCTGTTGGCTTAGCCACCTCCAGTAGGGTCTGCATATGAAAATCAGCTTTATTGAGATATTTCACAATTTTCCTTTACATAAATGTTATCAACTGAGGCATTTTACATGTTTACTTTACATAAATGTTATCCTCACTGAGGCATTTTACATGTTTACTTTACATAAATGTTATCCTCATTGAGGCATGTTACTTTTATACTTACATAAATGTTATCCTCACTGAGGCATTTTACATGTTTACTTTACATAAATGTTATACTAATTGAGGCATGTTACTTTTATACTTACATAAATGTTATCCTCACTGAAGTATTTTACATTTTTACTTTACATAAATGTTATCCTCATTTAGGATCTTACATGTTTACTTACATAAATGTTATTCTCATTGAAGCATGTTACATTTTTACTTTAGTTAATCAGTTAGTTGACAGATCATCCTCATTGCACTTCGAACCATTCAGTCCGTAAGTGGTTGGAACACTTCCTCAGTAAATCCCGCAACGTGACCACACCTCTTTTAACTTGCTGTACTCGCAGTCTGACCATGGTTGTAGATTCATAGTCATCACTTGGTTCTTGCAAAAGTCTTACCCGTAGAGCAAAATTTAAAACATTAAAAAAAAAAATGTAATGCTCTACATCTTTACTTTACGTAAATGTTATCATCATTGAGGCATTTTACATTTATACTTTACATAAATGTTAGCATTAATAAGGCATATTACATTATTACTTTACATATAAATGTTATCAAAACAATGCGGTGTGTGCTTGACCTTCTCAATCATGCTTGGCTATACGTTGACATAGATTATGGCTTATTTAAGAATCATAAGAACCATCAGGCATCCTTAAGTAGGAACATAGCTGACAGCATGGGAGCAAGACTCAAGAGGCCTGCCATGGAGGGTAATCAAAAGCATGCAAGTGATACAAGGTGAAGATGCAACAAAGGGTCCTGAATGGATTCCCACACGTGAAGACAGGGCAAAATATCATCAAGTTCTGTCATATTTGACAGGGAATAAATAGCTAACTTAAGAAAATAAGACTGAGCAAGAAATAATGTTATCAGAATGACAGTAGGACACCTTGTGCCACACACATCTTTAGGCTTCTGCCCACTGGGCATAGGAATGTCAATTATGTCTTCCCGTGATGCTTGATTACAAAATATAAATGGTAGCTTAAAGATGTTTTGGTAGAGAATGTAGCTGGTGATTGAATGGGAGGAGTTGGAAATATGGCAGCTTAAGGAGATTTTGGTAGAGAATGTAGCTGGTGATGGAATGGGAGAAGCTGGAAATAAAGTGGGGGGGGGGGGGGAGAATGATTTAATCTTATATATAAAATAGAATCTCCGTCTGTATGTCCATATGTCCTTTATGCGCTCGCGAACGGCCCATCCGATTGAGATGACATTTTCTACACGTCTTCCTTTCATTCCAGCGCAGCCAACTGTCATATTTTTTTAGCGTGAAATCGGCTGCTTACTGAATATTATTTAATTTTCCATTTTTCATTATAATTTATATACAGCGAGGGGACCTAACTCTGTAAAAGTTATTTCAAGGGGCATAACTTTTAATAACTTTTCTGTATAACTTATAGTCATATTGTTGCATCGTTTTCAAAGATTTATAAACTCTTTGTCCATAATTATGTACCGGCATATGAGTTATAATAAATAATGATACAATCTTTAAGGCATTTTCAAAGTTTTCATAAAAATAATGCACAATGCATAACATTGTAACTCATCTTTTTATGCTTAAGAAGTTACTGTAGTCATGCAGGTGATTAGAAAGAGTTTTCATTAAAAATAATAGATGGTGTGTGGAAGGACATTCTTTTAAGTTACATTTTTTGTTGTATGAATTTAATGAGACGCTACCCGCCTGGAGCTGGGCGAAGCCACGCCGGGTCAGATAGATAGACAGACCCTCCTTTTCGCTACAGTTATGTACAGGCATATGCGTTAAAATCCTCCTCCTCCTGTCCCCTCCTCCTCCTTCTACCCTCTTCCTCTTCCCCTCCTCCCTCTCCCTCTTTCTCCTCCCTCCTCATGACTCCTCTTCCTTCCTCCTCCCTTCTCCTCCCACTCCCTCCTTCTAATTCTATGTCCTCCCCCTCATCCCTCCTCCTCCCCTTCCTCCCTCCTCCTCCTCCCTCCTCATCCTCTCTCCTCCTCCCTCCACATCCCTCCTCCTCCCTCTTCCTCCTCCTCCCTCCTCCCCCTGAGTTCTTCTTCTCCTTCCTCCTCCTCCTCCCTCTTCCTCCTCCTTGCCCTCCTCCTAATCACTCCACTTCCTTCCTCCTCCCTCCTCCTCCTCCCTTTGTCTCCCTCCTCCACCTACCTCCTCCTCCTCCTCTTACTCCTCCCTTCTCCTCCTCCTCCCTCTACCTCCTCCCTCCACATCCCTCCTCCTCATCCTCCCTCTACATCCTCCCTCCTCCGTCTCCTCCTCTATCTCCCTCCTCCCTCTCCTCCTCCTCCTCCCCCTCATCCTGCGTTCTTCTCCTCCCTCATGCTCCCTCCTCCTCCTCCTCCTCCCTTCTACTCCTCTCTTCTTCCTCCTCCTCCCTCCTCCATCCTTCCCACCTCCTCCTCCCTCTTCCTCCCTCCTCCCCCTCCTCCTCCTTCCTCCTCTTCTTCTCTCCTCCTCCTCTACCTCCTCCCTCCTGCTCCTCTCTCCTCCTCTTAATCCCTCCTCCTCCCTCCTATTCCTCCCTACTCCTACTCCTCCCTCCTCCTCCTCTCTCCGCCTATCTCTTCCTCCCTCCTCCTCCCTCTTCCTCCTCCCAGCTCCTACTCCTCCTTTTTCTTCTTCTGCTGCTGCTGCCGCCGCCGCTCCATTTACCCAAGTTAATTGTTGGGGAAGATGTAAAGACCTTTCAAGTGCTCTTTCTAATGCTTTTTGTAAGTTGATCTTCGTTTATCTAGGTTGTTCTAACTTGTCTTGTCTTGTCTTTCCTCTCGTGCCTAAGATGGCGCATAGGGCAGAAGTCGTGGTTCTCTTGTGTTTGCTCGAAGCGTCACACATTTGGAACCAGAGATCTGTTTCTGTAACAGTTTGGGAGTTTTATGATGATGGGTTGTTAGTCCGCAGGTCAACCGTCTTTGGTCGAATTTGGGGAAAACATATCCCGCCAACTCGACCCAAGTCGGAGACTCTAAAATATCATGACTCTTTACAAAACAGATGGTAGCCTGAGTCTCAGGCTCTATGTTCTAACTGCAACCAATAAATGATTAGACAGACAGGCAGACAGACAGACAGACAGACAGACAGACAGACAGACAGAGAGGGAGGGAGAGACAGACAGACAGGCAGACAGACAGACAGACGGGAACAGGAACTTATATGACTACTTATATGAATTAAATGAGATGCTCCCCATCAGGGGCTGGGCGAAGCCGGGCAGGGTCAGGCAGACAGATAGACAGACAGACAGATAGACAGTCGGGAACGGGAACTTATATGACTACTTATATGAATTAAATGAGATGCTCCACACCAGGAGCTGGGCGATGCCGGGCCGGGTCAGACAGACAGACAGATAGTCGGTAACGGGAACGAGAACTTATATGACTACTTATATGAATTAAACGAGATGCTCCCCACCAGGGACTGGGCGAAGCCGGGCCGGGTCAGCTAGTATTATATATAATGATGGATCAGTGAAGCAAGGAGCAGAATTGGCTCGGGCTTCACAATTAAATGGAGGGATGATCCCATATTGCTGAGAGTGTGTGAAAGCTGACTTTCAAATGCTCTCTATTAATTTGAAGTTGAGATAGCTGATTTTGGTTTTAGAATTATGAGGTACATCTATGATTGTTTTTCAGTGGCTAGTATTTTATAAACCGTTTTAGCTTTATTCCATACATTGAACGGATGTGTTTGGAAATAAAACAGCTGAACTTGACTAATGTAAATACCTTGTAAAGCAAATTGACAGCCAAATCATGTCTATATTTGGCTGATGCATGCAGTGGATCATCTGATGATGGCTTTAGTTCAGAAGCCAATACTTTCAGGGTTTCTGAAATAAAATCAGCTGTTTACATATCACAAGCAAAAATGCAAGTAAAATGTACATATAAAAACTCAAAAAGCACATTTCTGAAAAGGTTAAAGAAACTTTAAATGCAAAATCATTATATTTAGTTTATAAGTCAATATTTTCTGGGTTTCTGAAATAAAATAAACTTTTTACATATCTCCTGAAAAATATAAACATAAAGCATTTAAAAAAAAAACCATAAAACATATTTCTGAAAAATTTAAAGAAAACTATAAATGAAAATGAGGATAATATTAACAGGAATCAGAACTGTGAAAAAGAACATGTTTGTTTATATCTCGTGTATTCAGATATTGAAGAGCAGGATTTTAATTGTTTCTTTAAAACTACTGGTGACATGGCAAAGGGGTTACGAACGCACTTTGCAATTTCGCATACAGCTTTAAAATCACAGCTGCAATATTTTGGAAGCAGAGAGCCTTGTGGTTGTTTTCATACAATGTGCTAGTCATTCAGAAAGTAATGGCAAACTACTGAATGTAAACTTGTCAATAAACCACAAAACGCCAAAATATGCTGGTGTTTACAAAGATGTCCTGTCAAGGATATGTGACTTTGTTTTAAGCTTTTTTATTTTTAGCATATTGCTTGCTTTTTTATGCATGTTTTTTTGTATTCAGGCTGTAACTGTTAAACTTTCCTGCCATACGGTTTGAAATTGTATTTTATTTGTCTGAACATCATGGTTATAGCAAAACAAGATCTTTCTTAATGGACAATTTACATGTGGCAGCACTATTTTTCCTGATTTGTTTCTGCATTCTGTTAATCATATATTAACTGATTCGATGCCAACCGCCAACCGATTGCCAAACAGTCTCAACTGTTTCACCCCTTCATCAATATATTGGCAAGATCTTGGGAGTCCGTTTGTTTCTTTCATTTACGATCCCTTGCTTAATTTTAATACCCTGAAATGAAGTTTTACGCCCGAAAGAAGGTTTTTCATTTACACACAGGCCACGAGAGGCAGAAAATGGATGACTATTGAGGGAAAAAGTTAGAAGTTAACTTAGTTAAAAGTTTTGTTTACTTTTCTGATTTAACAACGGCATCGACCCTGATTTTCGGCCTCACATATTTACATTAGATAATAGTTTTAAACAATTTAGATTGTAATTATTCTGATTTAAAGAACTTTGTGAACGATTCTAAACTGATAGCACATGTTAAATGTGGTTGTTTGGTTAAAATTAACTGTGTAAGAATGTAAACAAAACTAACGGCTACCTTATCTGGTTAGCCGCTAACCGTGAAAGTTTGTCATCATGTCGAATTAGCTAATGGGCCACATTTGTGCCCTTAAAGTTTGCTTTGCCTATCACAAAGTATTTAACTGATTGCCTGCCAAACAAAAAAGTGGTCCTGACCAAACAGAAATTCAAGGCAGAAAATTTGAAGTAGGGGTGTGTCACAATAATGCTTTTAAAATGGTTAAAATGGTAGCATATTTATTGTATTACATATCAAATTAAAGAGAATTGCACAGGGAACATGACAATGTTAATAATTAATTCATAGGTTACAAATATTATGACAATAATGAGAGGTTTAGTAATAACAATTGAAATTAAAGTGTTAAAAAATATGAAAAAAATTCACTTACCAAGGTGTTATTTTCTATCCGTCGCAGCTAATCCAGTTAAATTTCGTGAATAATGGTACACACACCACTTGTGTTCAAGAGTATCACAAGAACTGCTCCATAACACGAATAAAACGCAATGAAATCATAAAATTATGAAGCACATAGTTTTCACATCTTCTTCTAGTGCCATATATTCTGAGGAACTGTCACTGTAAAATTTCTTTTTATATTATCTGACCATCTTCTAAATAATTAATTGACTACTGCACATGGTTGGTTTTAGAATCTTTCACAATGTTCTTTACATCACAATAACTATAATATAAAATTGTTTAAAACTGTAATTTTATTAAAATATATGAGGCCCAGAACCAGAAGGTATTGCACTTCAAATTTCGAATCACAACAATCATTTGGAATCTCATGCCATGCGTGTTAATCTTGTTGGCCATGCGTGATTGTGCACACGAATGGAAAGGAAATCTTTCCTTGTAAAGTTTAATTCAACGGGACACTAAAAATTGTGGACTAAAACGGAGAAACGGATCAATTAGAGCACTATATATACGGAACCGATGAGTCGGTTTTTGGGTACCAAATTTGGGCTCTAGAACCGACCATTCGGTCTCCTGCAGGCAATCAGTTAAGGAGTATTTAAATAATTAAATTTAAAAGAATAATAATTATAACTAAATAAAAAATAGCGTACATTTTGTGTTTATCAGCAGAAAACGGTCAAAACCTGTCTTGTGATTTTCCGACATTTTCTATTTTATGTGACAATGATGCGCTTCAAAATAGTATGTTTTTATTGTGATTTATTGGTGTTATGGAACCGTTCTAGTGATATTTGTGTAGCAAAATGGCGTAGTTATCATAATTCAGTAAGTTTCATTGGATTATAAACAGCGTTGGAGCAGTAGCGCCTTGGTAAGTAGAAATTTCACGTACTTGTCACCTCTGTCATCAATTTATTTTTTACAACATCTGCTAATATTATTATTATATTTCTAACTTTTAGCAACAGTAGCAATACCAATGTGTTCCTTGTGCAATGTCCTTTAATTTGATATATAATACAATATATTTACCACCACTTTAACAATTTTTATATCAGTATTATGAGACACCCCTACTTCCCATTTTCTGCCATCAATTTCTGCTTGGGCAAAACCCATTTTTTGTTTGGCACTGAATCAGTTAAATATTTTAGGGTGGCAAAGAATACAACGGACAGACAGGAAAACCAATGAGCAAGTCCTATAATAAATAAGTGAACACAATAAACTGTTTACAGAAATTAGACGTAGGCAGTCAAGATTTCTGGGCAAGTTATGAGAAGAAATAAACTAGAGAACTTGGTGACAATCTGCAAGATCGAGGGGAAAGGAAGAAGAGGAAGACAGAAAAGCAAATATCTGGATGGCTAGGCCATATGGCATGGTCGATACAAGAACACAGAGCTGATCCATGACTCTGGTGATTGTGTGAGATGGTGAAATGTGACTTCCCAGGCTTATCAACATGGCTTGATGATGATTCAATACCTGAATGTTGTTATACCAGTAACATGTCCCCTTTCCATACAATCATGGTATTTTGGGAAAATCAGCTTTCCTCATAGTTTCCCAGCAGACATGGGAGCCCAAATAAATTGTAAAATCTATCTGGATGGGGATTCAAACATGTGACCATGAACGAACGAACGAATGAAAATCTTTATTTTCAAAGGGTTTAGAATTGGGCACACTAAGCTGGTAGGCTAATATTTTTTTTTTACATTCTTTCTTATTGTTTGCTCACTGTGAGCTCAAGCATAGTCCATACACGTGCTACTAAGTCCCCCAAAACTAGGCTACATGATTGCTGTAAAGAGAAACAAAGCCTTTACCAGAACAACCAGTTGAATGAAGAACAATGTTAAGGGAGAATTCTAAGATACATTGTCAACTTTACAAGTCAGATGGCTGCCATGTTGTTTTTATTTTTTTTTTTGCATTCACGTGCTTTGAACTCAAGTCCATACATGTGCTATACTTCTACTGCACTGGACAGATTTTTGAATTTGGATTAACTTTCCCTATAACCAGGAATCAGGTGAATCCACTCCAACTTCTGAGGTACTTGTCTGTTACATCCCCAAGTCGAGGAACTGACCGGTGTTGGGGTTGAACCCGCTACAGGAAGTTTAAGAGCTAGTGCTCTTATTCATTTGGTTAAGCTGACCTCTGCAAACATGTTAGCCACTGCGCCACCAGCATATAGTAATGTTGAGTACATAAAATATGTGAATAACATTAAAGACACACAGATTACAAACCTTTTATGACAGCATCACTAAGGGTTTTCCCTTTAACGAATTCTTCTGCCTTGGTTGCATGAATCTAGAATGAAGATGTGAATCACATTTACAAAATATTTATTTACATTTCTATTGTATTACAATACCAATAACAACAACAACACCACAAAATACTTGGAATCTCTGCAAAAGCTAGAACTAAGAAGAATATATCAGCATCTTTCAATTAAGTACTTATTATATATATTTTTAACATATAATCATACTACTGGTAGCAACTGTACTGGACCTCTTCACTGGACAAAGCACATGATATTCAGAGTGCTGTGATGTCAGCTCTTGACTCAACTCATCCTTTAATTAATGATTAAAATAATATGTTAGCCCTTGCCAGCTGCCTGGTCGAGGGGTTAGCTGCTTTCTCCGTTAATCCCGAATACTCTCGTGGTCAACGTGAGCGGACGAGAATTAGAAGTGGTTCGAGTCATGCTAGTGACTTATGAGAGTATGGAGCCAGTCGCTCAGAAAGTCATGGCGTGCTGATGAGTGTAATCTAGCCTAGGAATCAACATACAGCTGAAAGATGCTGGTGTTGAAACAGGATGGAAACGCGGAAAAAAAAAATGTTAGCCCTTACTCATATTTTCAGAATGATCATTTATTGTGTCGCCTGCTAAGCTAATGCATCCAGCAGGGCAATACGTAATAAACAATGAAGACTCAATAATACCATTTCCAGGAACTAATATTATACACAATCAATCAATCAATCAATCTGGTGTCGTCTCCACAATGAAGGTTGGCTGCAATGGATCTCCAACACTGTCTGTCTCTCACCCTGACTGTATATTCTGTCAGGCTGATGTTCATTCATCTCTTGATGTTATCTTCCCATGTGTATGGTTGTCTACCTCTTGCTCACTTGCCCACCAGTATGGTTTTTATAATAGTATCAT
The DNA here is from genome assembly GCA_963921405.1 of Cepaea hortensis. Classification (NCBI taxonomy): domain Eukaryota; kingdom Metazoa; phylum Mollusca; class Gastropoda; order Stylommatophora; family Helicidae; genus Cepaea; species Cepaea hortensis. The sequence goes on from OY992880.1 coordinate 118,717,189, forward strand.
GTCTTTTAACGTGGCCCAAATATTTCACTTGCCTCCTCTTTATTTCTTTCATCAACTCTCTCTTCATTCCCAGTTTCTCTAGGACCTCTGCATTTGATTGTTTTTGTTTCCATGAAATACGACATATTCGTCATGTATATCCACATCTCCAGGGCCCATACACAATACATCTAATTAATCCTAATTCTTGATAATATGTCTAGACGTAATTGTTTAAAGCTTTATGTAACTATTTATCTTGCGTTATGAAACATATGTGTATACTATGGATAAATACGAATATAACATCAAGAGTATGAAAATATTCCTAATGATAATTATAAATACAGTTTCTGCCACCTTTTATCACCCTAAAGAGTGTAGGCCCTTAACTAATTCATGTCAAGCCCTTTGCAGACTTGTTCATGTTAGGTTGGATTTTTCTACTAAGTTTTTGACATTACGAGGTAGACAGTCCCATGTCACCTTCCTTAATTACCTCTTAGGACATGTATGGTAGGTTACTATTCTTTGTTTTGCTTATGGACCCCCATAACACACAGGCAAAATATAGTTTAACTGTATATTAAAATATATATAGATATTATTTTGTTATGTAAATTTTGATGTTAACATCAGTTTAAACAGTTCTAAACTGCTACTCATGTATAGTATTTATTTAATCCACGGCAGTATCAGTTTCTAATCTAGCAATGTCACAATATACATTTGTGATTTATTTAAATTGTGGTTCTATCATGATCCGCATGTAGCAGATTCTTTGCAGAATATCACTGTCAACACAGTCCTTCCTGCCTTACAGATTCTAGAGTCTTACCTAGTTACCTTGCCCAGTGCATTTTAAGCTCAAGGTGTGTTCAGTGTCCTGTGTCCATCTTCAAGCTGGACAACGCCTGCCTCTACTTCCAGGAACTATGCCTTCTTTCACTGTTCTTTGAAATCCATGAGTTTATTATAACCAAAGTATGTCAGTTTCTGACATATGACGCCGTTTTTAAGTCAGTTTTCATCTATGTTAAGATTTTTTAGGATGTCAGTAATTTTGTTCTTCCTGGTCCAAGGTCTTCTTAAAATGTTAAAAATATGTATATTCTGCTGTAACAATTTATGTTAAGACAAGACTAGAATTGTATCAAACATATGCTGTTTCTTCATTGATTTTGCTATTGAAGCCTAGACTACAAATATATCAAATATATACTTACTGTTTCTGCATTGATTCCACCAAAGACGAAAGAAGGTTTGGTTTTCACGAGCAGTTTGTCCACTTGTATTTTGAAAGCTGCATTCACATAAGCATGTGCATTCTGTAGGAAAAGAAATTCAGTAAACAATAACCAAAAATACATAAATTAGAGTTAGAGACCCTGTTCCCATGGCAAGTGACATATTGGGTACATTGTAAACATACATACAAATATGTAAAGAGCCCTGTTTATGCCTTGGGATTTATTGGGCATATGATAATAGACAATAGCAGGCCAGCTGCCTTTACTTCTCAAGACATTTCCTGGAACCTATTTTAGACGGAGCTGATCCTGGAACCCAAGTCATTAAAAAAATTCCACCTCATAAAATTTGAACCTGTGACCATTGGGCTGGCAGGCAAGCTTAATAGCCATTGAACTACAGTGGATCCCTGGGCTTTTGCTGCTGGACCCAAAATATCTCATCAACACTTGATGAGCTTGAGACTAGCTTTGCTGTAGCCACCTTTAACTTCTGTGAATATTTTCTAGTGCAGTGGTTATGTTCAGAATGTAATTCTCCCCCCACCGCCTTTCATATTTCCTCCATATAAATTCCCCCCCCCCCCCAAAGTATATGTAAAAATGGAAGCTAAATTTAATAACACATACTAGAACAAGTCTAGACATTTACATACAACGTGATTTGCGGGTCTAATGAATTTCAGAAGGGGAAGAAGCACAGAACTGTTAAGTATGGAGGGAAAATATTAACTCGATCTTGAAATAATCTTAATTCCCCACCCCCACCCCTCTAAAAGTCCCCCCATACCCCTAAAATTCCCCCCTGGGGGGGGGGGGGGGAGACACCACCGGTTGAGAACCACTGTTTTAGTGCCTATGTTATCAGGCTGGGTCAGTCCCTAAGCCATGTGGTCATGTAAAAATATCCCTGCCTCAAGGGGGATTTGATCTCAAGACCACTGAGTAGGCACACAAGGACATTGTTTTCCATAGAAAACAAACATGCAGTTAAAATAAAGATCAGATCAACCTGTAGCCCTAGTTATGGATCATAGGGGTGCCAAGATGTAAGCATCAATACCCTGAGTCTGTCAGTGTTCTTGAATCTTAGTGATATGTATAAGTGCAGGAATATATGGCCTGTCTGTTTTTGAATATTATAAGTTCAGGATTTCCTTTGGCCTCCTCTTCTTAATTTTTTTAAAACTGTTCCTATTCCTTTGGAAAAGAGGCATGACAGTTCACATGACCAAACCTGGCAAGCTTTGGATGCTTCACTATTTCCAGAAGTGGCTCTTGTTGGTCTGTGAACATGTTTATTTTCTCTATGGCTTCAACATTTGTTTTGTATTCTGTACAGCTAATTGTAAGATGTTATCTATGATATTATTATTTGAATGTCTGGATCTTTCTTTCTTTATCAGCAGTGAGTGTGTAGTTAAAATATAATATAATAACAGGCATTACAAATATTAATAGTGCCATGAATTAAACATACACATGTATTACCTTTTTATCTTATTCAGTATACATTGTTTTAAAGGATGAGATATAACTCTATTTTCTTTATACAAAAAACATTCAAAATATCCCTTTGTATATAAAATCTTTCAAAACAACTTGTTTATATTGAGACATGAGTAACTGATAATGAAGATAATCCTTAAAGAGGTGTTTACCTACCATCTTGGTGTAATCTTGAAGTTTATATTGAGAAATGAGAAACTGATAATGAAGATAATCCTTAAAGATATGTTTACCTGTCATCTTGGTGTAATCTTAAAGATAATCCTTAAAGATGTGTTTACCAGCTATCTTGGTGTAATCTTGAAGTTTACATTGAGACATGAGTAATTGATAATGAAGATAATCCTTAAAGAGATGTTTACCTGCCCTCTTGGTGTAATCTTGAAGTTTATATTGAGAAATGAGAAACTGATAATGAAGATAATCCTTAAAGATATGCTTACCTGCCATCTTGGTGTAATCTTGAAGGAGCGAAAGTATTCTGTCTCTTCAAATTTTGGAATCTCTACATAAGCCAGAACTTTCCCAGCCATTTTGACTTTTTGCAAAAACTCCACTATTGGATGTTTGGTGGTCTTTCCAGAGCTTGTATCTGGTGAAAATGTGTAGTTAAACAGTTGTAAGATACTTGGACATTTTTAGGGATGCTAAGTTGCAAAGACAACTTATCACAAACATCAGAAAGTAGTAATCATTTTTTGGCCACATTATGAGATGACAAAATCTGGAAGATGTGATAATTGGAAAGATTTGTGGAAATAGAGACAAGAGAAAGACAGTGTGAGAAAATTCTTGACAGTCTTGTGTCATGGCCAGAAGGGAGTCAACACGGAAATTTAGTCATACCGTCGGAGATCAAAATTAGTGGAGAGGCATGAACCCCCACTCCAGTCGGCAAGGCATTGGATGATGATGATGAAGACACTTTGTTAGACATTTTACATCCAGTAACATTCATCCATTGTTCAAATGCGGACCATGGAACATCTGTTTTTAATAATTCATTCATTCATTCAGTAGCATGTCCTTTGCAGAACCTCGCTCCCATAACAACCTTCCGGAAAACCTCTCGATCATAAGCAAGATGTCCCGCGTTTGATACACCTATCTGGAGATCATCCGCCACATCCTGCACCCATCTTCTCTTTGGCCTTCCTCTTCCTCTCTTCCCAGGCATATACCCTTCCATTATTGTTTTCTCCAAACTTTCGTGACGTTTCAAGTTAAATTTCAATTTTCTTTGTTTCATCATCTTTAATAGCCAACCTTCTTCAATATTCAACTCTTGAAGTATGGATGCATTTGTTCTTTACTTTACCCAAGATATTCATTTTTAATAATTAGTTACAGTAAATCACATATTCTGGGCACATTCTTCTCCAACAGGTGCCTTGTCCTGATCAAACAATGGTGGTCATGATTCTCCAACTCTCTCTGACTTCTAACTACAATTTTGCTTGATTCTAAGATCATGACATATTCTGCATTCAAACACAGAAGCCACAAAGAATATGCTGCAGAATTTATTGCCAGATATATTTTCCTCGTCAGGTACATCCTTCAGAGTTATATATTATATGAAATAAATGAATTATACTTTGGCAGAAATACTTAAAACACATAGTCACTGATATTGTTTGAATGTGGAGCAGAGTAATAATAAACTTAACATGAGGTCTTTCTGTGTGCACAGAACTGGCTGGAATATTAATTGCTAATACCCAAATGTATTAGGCTGCATTTACTGTCTGTAAGAGCAGTTCCCATACAGGGTGGGCTGTCACTGCCATTGTGGAAACTACAAATAACTTACCTCCAGTCTGCAAATATTATATATAAATTGTCTGAAAATATTATATATAAATTATTTAATGAGTAGCACCATGCCTGTAAATCATGTGTGCATAAAATGATGTGTTAAATTATGTGTGCACTAAAATATGACTCACTAAACAATAAATACTGAATTTACAAGAAGTTGTTTGAGGAACATGATAGGTGACACTAAAGACACTTCATCCTCTTACAGCCAACACAACTGATTTACACACTAACCAATCTAAACCTTACCATAAACACCAATATTTGCTCCAATGGCTGCCATCATTGTGAAGAGATCAGAAGGAAAATCTGGGTGATTATGTTTGATCATCAAGTTACCAGCAATGCAGCCAGCCTGTAAATGGTGTATTGAGTTAAATCTTGATATAGCAAATCACAATAGCACTTAGAATACTTTTAGCATGGACAATGTTTAAAATCATCAAGTTTCATGCCGATAAGCATGGATGGTCACAGTTCACCATCTTAAACGATTTGCAGAGTCTTGGATTGGGTTTGTGTTATTGTAATGATTATGTCATGCGACCAAGCTAACCAACTCTTTTTGCTCTTTTCCCATCAATTTTGCCAGTTGTCACTATATTTTTGAGTGTATTTCTCCTTTTTATGTGCTGTCAAAAATCTGGATCTTTAAGTCTTCTTCTAATCAGTTTATGGTTTTCATGCCTTTCTAGAAGGACTGTTTCATTAATTTTTCTTTCCATCCATAGTAATTTTTGCATTTTCTACAGAAACCACAATTTCACTGCCATTAGATATTTCTCAGCTTGTATGCTTATTATCTATGTTTAACATGCACACAACAATATAACAATATGTAATATATAGCACTTCAACATTTTTTTCCTCATTGCAACTGACAGCTTTTTATTAGTAAGTATGTTTTTCATTCTACCTTTGCCAAACAATTCTTGTTTAAATCTTCAAAAAGCACCTTCTATCAGATATTATGACTGTTCCAAATAGCTATACTGATTCACCTGCTAAAAAGTGTTCTATTTGTGTGGCTATTACATTATGATTTTTTTATCTTTATGGAGATGACCATAATTGTTTTAATAATTATCTAAATACACAGAAATACTGTGGTATGAAAGCAAAGTAAAAGAGACTTTACTGTCTACTGCCTAGCCCCAGGGGAATGAAGCGTTTTGTCTAATCCACACTTATCTTCAATCACAGGGGTAGGGGAAGTCTAAGCTTGCATTTGAAGGCCAGGTTCTGTTGCATCCATGTTTGTTTAATATATCCTTGGTGAGACTTCATACATATGTTGCTAACAGAAATGTTATACAGATTTCATACAATTAGTGTAATCTTACCTTTAAATCTCTGTTTAGCACGTATTTTTACATTATGAGATGCATAGACAAGTTCCAATTCTGCCCTTGGTAACTATCTTATTTTCATTAGTGCATTGCCTAGCTTCTAATACTCATCCTTTGTCAGGAGTCTCCGTGGCGAAGTGGTCAAGCCATCTGACTCGCGCTCTGAAGGTTGTGGGTTTGATTCCGGACCGTGTCCTTCAGTTCACGAGTGAAACTTTTTCTGAGACTCCTGTGGGTCATTGCTAGAGCTACGGAGTTTGTGCTTTGTGAGACCGAGCCATATGGGGTAAAACCCGGTGCAATGAAGTCAACCCTGTCGACTTTTAAGCAACTTTTGACTCTTCCTTTGTACACAATAATGTGGTTTTCATTGCCATTGTGTTAATGCTTACACACAGGCTCTAAATGGTATTTTTGTGGACTCTTAAGAACAAATGACATACTTAAATAATATTTAATAATTAAACTGTGATTAGGAAGTGATTTACTCTGAATGACATCAAATATGTCATATATATATATATATATATATATATATATATATATATATATATATATATATATATATATATATATATATATATAAACATGACAAAGACAATTAGAGACAGAGGTAAATAATATTGAAAAGATATTAAAGGAACTACAAGAGATAGCAAAGTACAGAATGGCTTTGCATGAAATGGCTGCCAGTATGTACCTATTTTGGGGGAAAAGGGAGAAGAGCAAGGCAGCGGAAGAAGAAAAAAATCTGTCCATTTATGGAAATTGTAAACATGGCTTAAATTTTGTAATGACTTAAATGGTAAAAGCCAATGGACGCACACTATCTAAAATGACAGCACATGTTATACATGTCACTTAAGACTAAGATAGTCTGGACAGGATAATTTTTAGGGAAGGATAATGTTCGGGAAGGATAATGTTTCAGTCAACACAGCACACTACAACCATTCCATGAGAGATTTTACAGGACAGGGCTCGGTTTAGTTTTTGTTTAAAACATTAAAGATCACATGGTGTGCAATTTAAAAATAGTAATACTGCACTGCCGCTCTCCCTGGCAAAGGGGTTAAGGATGATGTTCATAATCCCATATACCCGTGTACAATTAGAAAACAATATATAAATAATATTTTATAGGAATGGTGACATGAACTTTGTAAATATACTTACATTTCTGACGAGAACACTGGCCAACACCTTGAGATGTCTGATAACACGGGTGCAGTAGAAGAATCCAGGTTTGTACTGGAGGTTCTTCATGTGCTCCTTCAGCTTGGTCAAGGTCGTGTTGGCTCCAAATATCACACTACTGGCCGACTCCTGCATTCAGCATTATGAGTAATATATATATATATATATATATATATACTAGCTGACCCGGCCCGGCTTCGCCCAGACCCTGGTGGGGAGCATCTCATTTAATTCATATAAGTAGTCATATAAGTTCTCGTTCCCGTTACCGACTATCTGTCTGTCTGTCTGTCTGTCTATCTGTCTGTCTGACCCGGCCCGTCTTCGCCCAGACCCTGATGGGGAGAATCTCATTTAATTCATATAAGTAGTCATATAAGTTCCCGTTCCGACTATCTATCTGTCTGTCTGTCTGACCCGGCCTGGCATCGCCCAACTCCTGGTGGGGAGAATCTCATTTAATTCATATAAGTAGTCATATAAGTTCCCGTTCCCGACTGTCTGTCTGTCTGTCTGTCTGTCTGTCTGTCTGTCTGTCTGTCTGTCTGTCTATCTATCTATCTGTCTGTCTGTCTGTCTGTCTGACCCGGCCCAGCCCATGGTGGAGAGCATCTCATTTAAATTATATAAGTAGTCATATAAGATCCCGTTCCCGACTATCTGTCTGACTGTCTGTCTGTCTTGGGTAAATGGAGGAGGGAGGAGGAAGAGGGAGGTGGAGGAGGGAAGAGGAGGGAGGAGGAGGGAGGAGACAGGAGGAGTAGGGAGGAATAGGAGGGAGGAGGAGGGATTAGGAGGAGGAGGGAGGAGTAGTGTGGAGGAGGAGGCGAGGAGGAGGGAGGAGGAAGAGGGAGGAGGAGGGAGAAGGAGAGAGGAGGAGAACGCAGGAGGAGAAGGGAGCAGGAGGAGGAGAGGGAGGAGGAGGGAGGAGGAGGGAGGAGGAGGAGAGAGTAGGAGGATGGAGGAGGCGGAGGGAGAAGGAAGAGGGAGGAGGAAGAGGGAGAATGAGGAGGGAGAAGGAGGAGAAGGAGGGGGAGGAGGGGAGGAGGAGGAGGGAGGAGGAGGAATGTGAAGGGAGGAGGAGGGAGGAGGGAGGAGGTAGAGGGAGGAGGAGGAGGGAGGTGGAGAGAGGAGGAGGAGGGAGGAAGAGGGAGGAGGAGGAATGTGAAGGGAGGAGGAGGGAGGAGGTAGAGGGAGGAGGAGGGAGGAGAGGAGGTAGAGGGAGGAGGAGGAGGGAGGAGGCGGAGAGGGAGGAGGGGGAGGAGGGAGGAGGAGGGAGGAGGAGTGATGAGGAGGAGGGAGGAGGAGAGAGGAGGAGGAGGGAGGAGGAGGAGGGAGGAGGAGAGAGGAGGAGGAGGAATGTGAAGGGAGGAGGAGGGAGGAGGGAGGAGGAGGGAGGAGGAGGAGTGAGGAGGAGGAGAGGGAGGAGGAGGAGGGAGGAGGAAGAGGGAGGAGGTAGAGGGAGGAGGAGGAGGGAGGAGGAGAAGGGAGGAGGAGGGATGAGGAGGAGGAAGAGGGAGGAGGTAGAGGGAGGAGGAGGAGGAGGAGAGGGAGGAGGAGGAAGGAGGAGGGGGAGGAGGGAGGAGGAGGGAGGAAGAAGGAGGAGGAGGGAGAAGGAGGGATGAGGAGGAGGAGGGAGGAGGAGGAAGAGGGAGGAGGAGGAATGTGAAGGGAGGAGGAGGGATAGGGAGGAGGGGAAGAGGAAGAGGGTAGGAGGAAGAGTGGAGAGGAGGAGGGAGGATGTAGAGGGAGGAGGAGGGAGGAAAAGGGAGGAGGGAGGAGGAGAGAGGAGGAGGAGGGAGGAGGTAGGAGGAGGAGGAAGAGGGAGGAGGAGGGAGGAGAAGGAAGGAGGAGGAAGATGGAGGAGGAAGAGGGAGGAGGAGGAGGGAGGAGGGAGAGGGAGGAAGAGGGAGGAGGAGGAAGGAGGAAGAGGGAGGAGGAGGGAGAGGGAGGAGGGAAAGAGGAAGAGGGTAGGAGGAGGAGGCAGAGGGAGGAGGCAGAGGGAGAAGAAGGAAGGAGGAGGAGGAAGGAGGGAGAGGAAGGAGGGAGAATGAGGAGGGGAGGAAGGAAAGGGAGGTGGAAGAGGAGGAGGAGGGAGGAGGAAAGAGGTAGGGGGAGGAGGAGATAGAGGGAGGAGGAGGAGGAAGGAAAGGGAGGAGGAAGAGGAGGAGAAGGGAGGAGGAGGGTGGAGGGAGGAGGAGGAGGTAGAGGGAGGAGGAGGGAGGAGGTAGGAGGAGGAGGAAGAGGGAAGAGGGAGAAGAAGGGAGAAGGAGGAGTGAGGATGATGAGGGAGAAGGAGGCAGGAGGAGGAGGAGGGAGGCAGGAGGAGGAGGGATAAGGAGGGAGAGGGAGGAGAAGGGAAGATGAGGGAGGAGGGGGAGGAGGCGGAGGGAGTAGGAGGGAGGAGGATGGAGGAGGAGGGGAGAGGAAGAGGGAGAAGAAAGAGGGAGAAGGAGGAGGGAGTCGGGAGAGGGATGAGAGGGAGGAAGAAGAGGAGGAGGGAGGAGGTAGAGGGAGGAGGAGGGAGGAGAAGAGAGGAGGAGAGAGTTCGCCATTCTGAATTCATACTCGTCTAGTTCTTCCCTTCTACACGACTGTAGATAACTTCCTTACACATAAAAAGATGAATTGTTATTGATATTGCCGTGGCATGGAGGAATATCAGCAGCAGAGTTGATCCAAAAAACCAAAGACTGAGATCTACGGAGAGCCATGAACGCCTACGCCAGCCGGCACGGCACTTGATGATGATGATTGCCGTGTGACGATTCTGTGTAGTCACGTCATTTTCTTCCCTTTCCCTAGCGTTTTGGTTCGGGGATTCTTTCATCATCATCATCATATATTTACGTACGTATTTTGGGAGGGGAGGAGGGAGGAGGAGGAAGAAGAAAAAAAAACTATGACAGTTGACAGCTCTGGAATGAAAGGAAGGTGTGTAGAAAATTTCATCTCAATCGGATGGGCCGTTCGCGAACAAATAAAGGACATACATATTTACATATTTACATACATACACTTTGTTTTATAGATATATATATATATATATATATATATATATATATATATATATATATATATATATATATATATATATATATATATATGAAAACACATCTTTCAAGATATGAAATTTGGCATTGGATACACTATATTCAGCATGCAGGAGCTATGATGTGCCATGGCTGGTGCTGATACTGATCAAATCAAAACCTCTCTTCACTTCCTTGTACTGAACAGACATAAATCTGGTTAACAAAGGGAGGTTGAGCCATGGTCTTGACTGTGATAAAGCCTGTGGAGGACTACATTGTTTGCAAGCAAAGAGACAGTAAGCCAGTCACAGTAATTCCCCATGATGATGGTAGGCAACCAGAACCCAAGTCTTGCACTCACTTCGTGGAGACCTCATGAGCATGCTCAGACTGAATGTGTTGCTTGCCTGCTGGGATAGAATCATGTCAGTCCCTAACTCACCAAATTATACTAAAATGAATAACTTCAACAACAACCACCCCATAATCACTATTCAAGTACTTTTGTTAATTGCTAAAAATTACAGACACTCACCTGCCAGGTCTTAGGTTCAAACCTGCATTTGGGGTGGATTTTGAAACAAATTGTTTTGTAACCCTTTTGCCACAGATTTAACAATTCTGTATGCATTATCTTACCTTGTACTGGTGTAACTCCTCCACACAGTGCAGATCTATGTAGACGTCATAGGGACCATCAAATTTGAAGATGCCTGAAAAGATTAAATAAATTATTATTACCAAAAGTTAACAAATGGTGAAGAAGAATAGCAGTAATGATTATAGTGATACAATATTTTTACTCAACCAAAATCACACATCTTTAAATACCCAATAAATAGCTATCGAACAATTAAAAAGGTACAGAATCAAACCAACAATGACTAGCACACTTTTGACCAGCAGGGACAGACCCCCATTTTTGGCCTCAGGTCTGGGTACATCAGACTAAATGATCAAATGTATAGGCTTTGACTGTTTGCTTCCCCACCATGTATGTGTCGACTAAGCAAACCAACTGCTGAATATGAGTATGAGTTGCAGAATCAATATGATTTTATGACCACACTCAGGATTCTCCCTGCATGTCCTCCATTCCCTACTTCAGTAGTTAGTGAAGAGTCGCTTAAAAAAAGTCGCTTAAAAGTCGACAAGGTCGACTTCATCGCACCGGGTTTTATCCCATATGGCTCAGTCTCTTTCCGCAGCGCGGAAAGCGTCACACAAAGCACGAACTCCGTAGCTTTTAGCGACGACCCACAGGAGTCTCCGAAACATTTAACTCGTAAACCGAAGGGTGCGGCCCGGAATCGAACCCACAACCTTTGGAGCACGAGTCAAACGGCTTGACCACTTCGCCACAGAGACTCCCATGAAGAGTGAAGAGTTTCTGATGGTACTATTAGTAAGTGGTACCTTGCAGTCTTGACAGACCAAAGTATGTGAGTTGGAATTTTGCCAAAATTCCATCACAATGCCTGGGCAGAGCTTCAGAGAAACATGTGGTGCCCAAACGACATGTTCCCTCTCTCGGCCTTGCTTTGCGTACTCCAGAGGAATGGTAACCAATACGTCTGGAACAAGGTAGGCTGCAGACGCTGGCGGCTCAGTGTCAAACCTCCGAGGCCTCACCTCCACGATTTGTTAATTAGACAGTAGCAAGAAACATATAACATAGGATTGTTTTCCTGTGTTAATCTTTCTATTTTATATCCAGGGGTCTTTAATCTTAGATGTTTTCATTGCAAGATATTACCCCAATGATTTGATCATGAATAGGATGTGAAGTAATTCCTTGCTAATGGTACTATTAACAGCATGATTAAATATCTTCTGGCACTTTCCCTTGTGTGTTGTCTAGACCCTGTGTTCACTCACTGTTGAATTAGTTGCTCCAGGTGTGGATCCTGTATATTTTGGTGTACTTTCCTTTCGGTCCAGGAAGCCTTCACCATGCCAGAATTTTCCTAATGTAGCTTGTCACCCTAAGGAGCGGCAGTAGCAAGTCTATCAGTCTGTTAATTTCCTTGGATACTCCCAAGTCCAGGCCCAAAATATCCACTGCTGAACATGTGCATAACTCTTCACTGTACATAGAGTTAAGAAAGTTGTATTGGCCCACATTATAAACACTAAACTTCTAAATGCATGGAATTGAAGAGGAACTCCAAATAATCCTCTAATTTATCTTAAGATAAAAGAACCAATGTTTATTAAACAAACACAAATGCCCAAGAAGGTAACAGCCTGAATAAGTCAGATGTGTCGGCCAAAAGGTCCAAATATCACAGCTCTGCTGTAAACAGACACAATTACATCTAAAACAACATTCCAGATGAACGCAGAAGACGAAACAAGAACAAAAACCAGACACAAGATTTGAACCTGTGGAGGTATTTCCAAAGACCAGTCTGATAGATTTGCCCTTGTTTTTGGTCACAATGCTGCTAAGTTCCTTCAAATTGAGAGGCCTGTGCCATTTGCTGTCTCTGAGATCAAGAGCCAAAGAAGTAGCAGTACCACCTGTAAAATGACAGCTGGATTTTGTGTCCTTTTTACATTTTTCTCCAGTTTTGGGGCACAAATGTTTGTTTAAGTCCTGAAACAGGGAGGTTTCATTATTTAAACAAGAAAACTAAACAAATGTATTATCATGACATATATTTTTTGGAACAAATGACCCCATAAAAATATTAAAAAGTCATACGTTTATTAAATACTAGCTGACCCTGCCCGGCTTCGCCCAGACCCTGGTGGGGAGCATCTCATTTAATTCATATAAGTAGTCATATAAGTTCTCGTTCCCGTTACCGACTATCTGTCTGTCTGACTGTCTGTCTGTCTGTCTGTCTGACCCAGCCCGTCTTCGCCCAGACCCTGATGGGGAGCATGTCATTTAATTCATATAAGTAGTCATATAAGTTCCCGTTCCCGACTGTCTGTCTGTCTGTCTATCTATCTATCTGTCTGTCTGTCTGACCCAGTCCAGCCCATGGTGGAGAGCATCTCATTTAAATCATATAAGTAGTCATATAAGATCCCGTTCCCGACTATCTGTCTGACTGTCTGTCTGTCTTGGGTAAATGGAGGAGGGAGGAGGAAGAGGGAGGTGGAGGAGGGAGGAGGAGGGCGGAGACAGGAGGAGTAGGGAGGAATAGGAGGGAGGAGGAGGGATTAGGAGGAGGAGGGGGAGGAGGAGGGAGGAGGAGGAGGGAGGATGAGGGAGGAGGAGGGAGCAGGAGGAGGAGAGGGAGGAATAGAAAGAGGGAGGAGGAGGAATGTGAAGGGAGGAGGAGGTAGAGGGAGGAGGAGGGAGGAGGAGGAGGGAGGAGGAGGGGGAGGAGGAGGAGGGAAGAGGAGGTAGAGGGAGGAGGAGGAGGGAGAAGGAGGGAGGAGGAGAGAAGAAGAGGAGGGAGGAGGAGAGAAGAAGAGGAGGGAGGAGGAGGAGGGAGGAGGAGGAGGGAGGAGGAGAGGGAGAAGGAGGGAGAGAGGAGAAGGGAGGAGGAGGGAGGAGGAGGAGGGAGGAGGCAGAGGGAGAAGGAGGAAGGAGGAGGAGGGAGGAAGAGGGAGCAGGAAGAGGGAGGAGGGAGAGGGAGGAGGAAGAGGGAGGAGGAGGAGGAAGAGGGAGGAGGAGGATGGAGGAGGGAGAGGGAGGAGGGGAAGAGGAAGAGGGTAGGAGGAGGAGGAGGGGAGAGGAGGAGAAGAATGGAGAAGGAGGGAGGAGGAGGGAGGAAGAGGAAGGAGGAGGAAGGAGGAGGGGGAGGGAAGAAGGAGGAGGAAGAGGGAGGAGGAGGAGGTAGAGGGAGGAGGAGGGAAGAGGGAGGAGGAGGAAGGAGGAGGAAGAGGGAGGAGGAGGGAGGAGGAGGAGTGAGGAGGTAGAGGGAGGAGGAGGAGGGAGGAAAAGGGAGGAGGAGGGAGGAGGAGAGAGGAGGAGGAGGGAGGAGGTAGAGGGAGGAGGAGGGAGGAGGAGGAGGGAGGAGGAGGAGTGAGGAGGTAGAGGGAGGAGGATGGAAGAAGGAGGAGGTAGAGGGAGGAGGGGGAGGGGAAGAGGAAGAGGGTAGGAGGAGGAGGGGAGAGGAGGAGGAGGGATGTGGAGGAAGGAGGAGGAGGGAGGAGGTAGAGGGAGGATGAGGAGGGAGGAAGAGGGAGGAGGAGGATGGAGGAGGGAGAGGGAGGAGGGGAAGAGGAAGAGGGTAGGAGGAGGAGGAGGGGAGAGGAGGAGAAGAATGGAGAAGGAGGGAGGAGGAGGGAGGAAGAGGAAGAGGGAGGAGGAGGAAGGAGGAGGGGGAGGGAAGAGGAGGAGAGAGGAGGAGGGAGAGGGAGGAGGAGGGAGGAGGAAGAAGGAGGAGGAGGGAGGATGAGAACGCAGGAGGAGGAGGAGGAGGGAGGAAGAGGGAGGAGGAGGAAGGAGGAGGGGAGGAAGAGGAGGAGAGAGGAGGAGGGAGGGGGAGGAGGAGGGAGGAGGAAGAAGGAGGAGGAGGAGGGAGGATGAGAACGCAGGAGGAGGGAGAGGGAGGAGGATGAGGAGGAGAGAGGAGGTGGAGAGAGGAAGAGGTAGAAGGAGGAGGGAGAAGGAGGAGGGAGGAGAAGGAGGGGGAGGAGGAGGAGGAGGAATGATGAGGAGGGAGGAGGTAGAGGGAGGAGGAAGAGGAGGGATGTGGAGGACGGAGGAGGAGGAGGAGGTAGAGGGAGGAGTAGGAGAAAGGAAAAGGGAGGAGGAGAGAGGAGGAGAAGTGAGGAGGTAGGAGGAGGAGGAAGAGGGAGGAAGAGGAAGAGGAAGAGGGAGGAGGAGAAAAGGGAGGAGGATGGAAGAAGGAGGAGTTAGAGGGAGGAGGGGGAGGGGAAGAGGAAGAGGGTAGGAGGAGGAGGGGAGAGGAGGAGGAGGGATGTGGAGGAAGGAGGAGGAGGGAGGAGGTAGAGGGAGGATGAGGAGGGAGGAAAAGGGAGGAGGAGGGAGGAGAAGGAAGAAGGAGGAGGAGGGAGGAGGTAGAGGGAGGAGGAAGAAGTGTGAGGAGGAGGAGTGAGGAGGAAGAGGAGGAGGAGGAGGAAGAGGGAGGAGGAGGATGGAGGAGGAAGAGGAGGGAGAGGGAGGAGGGGAAGAGGAAGAGGGTAGGAGGAGGAGGGGAGAGGAGGAGGAGGAGAAGGGAGGAGGAGGGAGGAGGTAGTAGGATGATTGATTGCCATCCCACCAGGTTAATATGTTATCGCGGACCTCAGAGAGAAGTGTCTATGTAGAAGACCATTTCCTGGACGTACGTATTTTGGGAGGGGGAGGAGGGAGGAGGGAGGAGGAGGAAGAAGAAAAAAAAATATGACAGTTGGCTGCTCTGGAATGAAAGGAAGGCGTGTAGAAAATTTCATCTCAATCGGATGGGCCGTTCGCGAGCGCATAAAGGACATACGGACAGACAGACAGACAGACAGACAGACAGACAGGCGGACAGACAGACAGACAGACGGAGATTGCCTTTTATATATAAGATTAGAAAAGAACTAAAAATAAGGCATGAGATATGTGTATTGTTATTTTCATTTGTTTATAAAAGCTCTGCTCATGTTCCATTACATGTCTATGTGTATAGAATAATTCTAGTAGATTAAATCACAAAAGTAAAACAATGTTACCAACAAAGCATGTGAAACTATGCCACAAAACACACATTGTTATTCCACATTAGTTTCCATTTGTCTATTATCCTTCTTTACATTGCTGTTATGAAATAATTTGTACTCAAAAGTTCTGTGTTATTTACTATCCTGTTCTTTCCCTCTTTGTTTGCCATTTTATTCTTTTCAATTCCTAGATGTCTTAGCATTAATGCTCTCAGTACCGAACATCCTTTGCTGTTTCCTGTGGCAGCTGTAGCATGCAGCAGTTTCCAGGGAAAAATATATAAACTAAAATTAAAAGACTATAATTTGTTCACCATTTTGTTATTACATTTTTTTTACCACTCTAATTTTTTTTTTGTTTAAAAAGGCAACAATTGTTATAGTACATATTGCAATATGTGAACAAAATGCAAGAAATGACTTTGTATGCAGAATCACAGCTATAAAATACAAAGGTATGAAGTTTGTATCATAAACAAACATTAGTTTTGTGCTCATTGTAAAGTTAAAATCTATTTTACTGCAGCCTGTGAAATGCTTCTTTCAAATAATTAAGATAATTACAGATGTAACATATTTCAATATTTATTTGTAAGATAAATTAACAATACATGCATTTATATATTAAAGCTTACAACAAAATTAAAACAAAGAATACAAAAAGTAAAGACACTTATTTATTGCTTACTTGTTCTTTAAATGTAACATTACGGATAATAAATAACTATACACATTTACCAATAATTTCTCAATAATTATGTAAGTAAAGTACAGACCCCTCTCGCAGGCCTTAATGCAAATCAGGCATATAGACCCATATTTGTATAGACCAATCAGCTCTCAGTGGATCATGAGGTCAGTATCACACCGACCACCTTTACTTCCTGAGACATTCTTAGTGCCCATTTTAGGCTGTCAACCTGGGAGCCCAGATCAGTTTTTTAAGATCTAAATTCACCCAGCTGTGGATCAAACCCGTGGCTACCAGGTCAGCAGGCGAGTGTCTAGCCACTATGCTATCACAGAGCCCTGCATATGAATATGTGGCTTACATATTTTGAACATTTACCATAACAAAAAAAATATCTCTCATTCTCTCTTTGAGAAAAAGATTACAATATGATCCACCATTTACAGATTCTAATACCTCAATGTCAACTGGTTTTGCATCGGGTCCAGTAGCATCAGAGCCAAAAGTCTTCATCGCATCAAGAATAGATCGGTATCCAGTACATCGACAAATGTGCCCATCAAATGAATCTTCAATCTCTTGTTGGGTGAGCTTGGGATTCTGGTGGAGGAGGCTGTGGAACAGTTCAAGTTTATTTTCAGTTATATATTCCACCATCATTCCCTCTGGGAAATGGATTGGAGTCTGTAAAAAGTAGCTAAAACCTCAGGAGGATATATGACCAACCTAGGCCGAATCTCAGTATGTCCTGTGCTGAAATATGACCTGACAATATTCTTATTTGCCTCTCTACAGATGTGAAGTGCCAGTACCAGATTTAAACACTCCATTGGATTCTCAGCTTGGACAGGAGAGCTCTGCAGCAGTCCTCTGTACATAAAGTTAAGAAAGTTCTATTGGCCCACTTAATCAGACAAGGAACTCCAAACAATCGTCCAATTCATCTTAGGAACTCACCTGACAGTGTAATCATCAGGAATGCAATCACATGATGAAGAAGAAAATATCAGTCTTAAGATAACAATTGTAGATGGTATTACATTACTTGGAAAAAAAAGGACACCTCAGTCTGTGGTGGCCATTTCAAAATCTGAAGAAAAAAAAAGCTGAGAATTCATCTGCGGAGTTGATGGTATAGAAAAGCTACAAAATATGCTCCCTACATGGCTGCCATTTTTATTCTTTTGTCTCATTATCAAATAGGTGATGTAGGTCAGCATGGCTGAATGGACAAGAATGCGTGCTCTTAAACACCCGGTGTGCTGATGCTGAGGTAGAGAGTTCAACCCCTACACCGGACAGGTGGACTAAAATGTTGACTTCCCATCCTTGACTTGGGGATGTAAATTACAAGTACCTCTGAAGCTGAAGTGGGTTTACTAGATGAGGAAGGACAATTGTAATAGGGAAAGCTAATCCACACACAAAATTCAGTCCAGTGCTACTAGAAGTAGTGTGTATGTACTAAGCTTGAGTTCAAAGCAAGCGAGCACTCAAAGAAACAAAAAAAAGACAGGTGATCACATGTCTCTTCAGTTATTCAGATAACTAGTGCTGGCTCCTTACAAGTATGCATGATAAGACTGATCCCTAGCTGTTATACACATGATGTCAACCCCAGAATGTTTTGGCTTTTTGTGGTTTCTTGGTAAGTTTATGTTCAGTAGTTTGCCATTGCTTTCTGAACAATCGGCACTAATACCATTGTATAAAAACCAGCACAAGGTGGTTTGCTTCCAAATCATCAGCAGCTCTGTTTTGAAAGCAGTATGCATGATTACGAATTGCGTTCATTACACCTTCGCAACAGTGCTGGCTAACCTTACAAGACTGCATAAAATTTGCCAGCAGAGAATGAATATTAGACCCATAGGAGCAATCTGATAAGACTGTCCGTAATATTCCCAAATCTGGATGATGGGAGCAACGTACAAATCAAATTTTGGGAGACTAGTGAAGATATACTAGAAAAGATACAGAGCTAAGACTGATTGCTGATAAAGAAGAACAAGAAGCAGACGGAACAGGAGAGCAACAAATTTGACATGAAAAGAATGAGGATAAGAAAAAGAAGGAGGAGGAGAAGAAGAGATTGAAAGAAGCAGTAGAAGCAGCAGGAAAAGAAGGACAAGAAGAAGTAGTAGTAGAAGAATAAGAAAACCAAGAAGGAAACTAAGAACAAATTCATCCAGAACACTAGCTCAATAATGGTAGCTCAAAGACCAAATAAAATATACAAGTTGTTTTACTTGAAGATAGAAAACAATTCAAAAGAAATGAAAGCATAATGCCAGGCCTACAATGGACTTACCCATACATAGACATGACAAAGCCAGGTGTGCAGTATCCACACTGGGTAGCATTATGTTTGGCAACCTGTTTTTGGATTGGATGAAACCCATCCTTCTGGTTTCCTATGCCTTCCGTAGTGGTAATCTGCCAGCCATCCACAGTGTACAAGGGGGTTATGCACTAATGAAGAAAACACACTCCCCTTTAGTTTTATCATGATTGTAGTCACTATACAGTACTGCTGCTAGCTATAACTATAAACTATAATATAATAAATAATATAGTATAATAAATTTATTCACATTACCAACAGTAATGGAAATCAGTAGTAAAGCAATGCTTGATGCCTTGAAAAGACAAACTATATCACATCATGTGAAACCTATGAATTTAAGAAAGGAATACTGTACAGAATAAACTTGAAAAGCACATGGAAGATAAAGTCTTATGTTATTGCTGCTATGGTAAATACAATGAGAGCCACTTTGAATTTGTACAATAAATATAACATAAGAGTTTAATTTAAACTTCACATACACAAGAGTGTTTCTAGATATTCTAGATAAGTGTAAATCAATCAATCAATCATGTGCCAGCCGGAGAGCGTGGGCAGTCATGACGCACCATTTCATTCGATCACCAGCATCGTGGATCAGCTCAGTGTTCCTGTCTCATCCATGCCACGTGGCCAAGCCATCCAGGTATTTTCCTCTTGGTCTGTTCCCCTCGATCTTGCCAGTTGTCACTAAGTTCTCCAATCCATTTCTTCTCATAACATGTCCAAAACATTTTGACTGTCTACGTCTAATTTCTCTAATCAATTTACGATTTTCATTTGTCTCCTGTAGTACTTGGTCATTGGTTTTTCTGTCTGTCCATGGTATTCTTTACATTTCCTCAGAAACCACATTTCTGCAGCCATCAAATGTTTTTCAGCTTGACTGTACATTGTCCAAGTTTCACATCCATACAAAAGAACAGGCTCTATGTACCTCCTTAACACTCTTTTTCTCGTTTCAATTGACATCTTTTTTATTGGTCAGATTATTTTTCATCTTGCTAAAGGCTACTTTCACCATGGCGATTCTTGTTCTAATCTCTTCAAGGCATCTCCCATCAGATGTTATGACTGTTCCGAGATAATTGTATCGATTCACTTGTTGAAGAATATTCCCATTTACTTGTATGTTACATTGTGGTACTTCGTTCTTCCTAGTGACGACCATAACCTGTGTCTTCTTACAATTTAATTCCAACCCCAGCTGCTCACTGTGTACAACAACCACGTCTACTAATTGTTGTAGATCCTGCTCATTGTCTGCAATCAATACTGTATCATCTGCATATCTAATGTGATTGATGTTTCATCCTCCAATGCTGATTCCATTTATATCTTCTACCTTCCTGAAAATATTTTCACTGTATAGGGAAAAAAGATCTGGAGACATTACACATCCCTGCCTAACACCTCTCTTAATAGGTTGATATTGTCCCACTTCATTATCAATCCTTATGGCAGCTTGTTGTTCCCAATAGATGTTTTTTTTATACGTCTAATGTCTTTCCCATCAATTTGTAGATCTGCAAGCATATCTACCATGTTGACATGTCTAACTCTATCAAAAGCCTTTGTGTAGTCAATAAAGCAAAGATGTATATCCTTGTTTACTCTTATAGCACGTTCAATAACTGTTTGCAGCATATACACATCATTTACTGTACCCTTTCCTTCTACAAACCCACATTGTTCTTCCCCTATTTCAGGTTGTATTTTCTTCCTCACTCTTTGCATGATAATTCGTAACAAAATCTTTGTGATGTGGCTCATTATACTAATTGTTCTATGTTGATCACATTCTAAGGTTCCTGATTTCTTTGGGATTGCAATAAATACAGAATTACATAATTCAGAAGGTATATCTCCAGTATCATATAATGTGTTCAGAGTCCAAATTCTTCTAAAGCTTTAATCATTTCTGTTGTGATGTTATCTGCACCGGGGGCCTTGCCAGCTTTCATATGCCTAAGAACATTTTGAACCTCCATCTTTAAAATTGGTGGTCCTTTATTATTAAATCTAATATCATACTGTTCCTCTCTGTTATCATTATACAGGTCTTTCACATAATCTGTCCATACATGTAGAATCTGATCTTTTTCTATTATGATTTTGCCATCTTTAGTTTTTAGACAGCCTGTTGATGTACTTGTTCTTTTATTAGTAATTTCCTTAATTCTTTTGTGCACTAATTTGGTATTTTGACTGTTGTGTTGTTTTTCAATTTCTAAGCACTTTCCCTCAAGCCATGCTTATATTCTGACTTGTCTGTGAATTTCTTCATATTTGGCAGGATTATTTTTGTTGAGTCTTCTTGTTTCCGTTAGCCGTTAGGTGTAAAATTTCTTCAGTCATCCATGATCGATTATCACTGTTTCTAAATGGTTTGCTTGTGGTGGTCTATGGTCATAGTTAAATAAAATTATAACTAGTTTGCATTATGTTGAAACAAAAGGCAGCCAGCCAAAAATATGTAAAAACCAGAACTCACAACAGTTCAGTTTGTATCTTGTATCTACCTGCCTGCCAATTTGTAGTCATCGATTTAAGGGAAATAACTCCGCTTTCCCAAATGTTTCAGTGACTACATTTTTGACAATAATTAATATTTACTGCTTTTATGTAAGATCTCTCTCTCTCTCTCTCTCTCTCTCTCTCTCTCTCTCTCTCTCTCTCTCTCTCTCTCTCTCTCTCTCTCTCTCTCTCTCTCTCTCTCTCCCTCCCCTCTCTCTTCCCCACATCGCAGATGTATATAGAGCCTGCATTACTGATTTGTCATGAGGAATATTGATTAAAACTCAAATAAACATGTAAAAAATTATAAATACACAAAATATAGAACGACATGGTGTGTAAAACCTCTATCAGCATCACAACGTAGAAATCTTTTGGCTAAGATCAAGTGTATTTGCTGGCCCCCAGACAGTAGTGCGCTTGGTCTGGTCGGAGGCCGGGATGATCATTCTCGGTCCCTTGACTAAGATCAGACGCATTTGCTGCACCGTCTCCAGTAGTGCGCCTGGTCTGGTCGGGGGCCGGGTGATCTCAAAAAAAAAAACCTCACATAAGCATCACTTTAAATGTGGGCCCGGTGGACCACTGTGGGCAATAGCTCACAGTGGGACTAAGGGTCCACGCCAAAAACAGGGGAGGCGGGAAACCAGCTAGTCTGGGATGACCGCCAACCCCCCCCCCCCCCCCCCCCCCCCCCCAAAAAAAAAAAAAAAAAAAATAATACGAGCTTTTTTTGTAAAAAAAAAAAAACACTCCTTTCAACCGTTTGTAATTACTCTAGTGTTGTTTCCATTGTTTTTATGTGTGTTTTTTTTTTTTTTTTTTTTTTGTTATTGTTGTTTGCTACCGAAGATCTGTTGCGCAACGTCTTGTGTGCGTTCATGTGTGTGTGTGTGTGTGTGTGTGTGTGTGTGTGTGTGTGTGTGTGTGTGTGTGTGTGTGTTTGTAATTGTATTTAATAAAGCTGCAATACACTTGGGTTTTACAATTGCTTATGTGTCAACATATGCACCACGGTAAAACTCATTTCCTATAGAGTTGAATTATATGTGTACGGGATTTCGTATAGAACAGTGGTTCCCAAGCTTTTCAAGCAGAGGGCCATTTCTACTATTTTTGGCAGTTAAGCGGGCCACAGCGTTATAAAATGATAAAAGTTGTGCAATATTATTCTTACCTTTCTTAACTTTCGTCAACAAACTTCTAAAACTTTAAAGGCAGTCAGTGTCAGTACTACACTGCGGCCATTTTCTTTTCTCTCTTTTTTTTTTTTTTTTTTTTTTTTTTGGTTTAAAATCAAAAGTTCATTTAACAATACATTTTAAATCAGTTTCGAAAATCAATTTTAATGAAGTAATTTACAATTGTAACTGTTTTTTATAACCAGTTACTTAAGTTCAGATGTCAGTTTATCATTGTCTGGGCACAAATCTGTTGTGCCCAAAGTCATAAGCGCAGTTAGGTTACTGTCGGTGTGTCTGGAACGTTGCTTATTTTTTTTTTTTTTTTTTTTTTTTTTAACGATAATTGCGGAAAATTACTGCTCGCATCTGTAAGTCGTGCCAAAACGACAAATGTATATCTCTGGGCGAATGAACGCAAGTGTTCAAATTGTTCGACAGGCAATAGTCGCCAGAATGAAATCATATGATCAGCTGAAGGTAAAGCAGGCAGCTCCAGAAATTTACATCTCAGTGCAGAATTGCATCTTAAATCAATTATTCCGTGCTGAAGGTTTTGCTGTAACTGACAGAGCTTGGAATCAGGAAATATGAACGGATTTATGAAGATGGCAACATTATCCTCCTCTATTGTGAACTCTTGAAATCGCCACTGAAAGATATCCAGAAGACTTTCAACTTTTACTTTGTACTATAAAAAGTCACATTTCTTTTCCACCACAAGCGTCTTCAGATTTGGAAATGCCTCTTAAGTCCCTTCAGTCAGCTGTCAGATAAACAGTCGTAGTCTCATTCTAAATGAAGAAATATCATCGCACAAATTTATGAATAGTTTGTTTTTTCCCTGGATCCTCGCATTTAAAGAGTTATATTAAATAACGAGGCCTCCCGTGCAACTTTCTGACATCTGGCGGGCCACAAGTGGCCCACGGGCCGTGGTTTGGGAACCTCTGGTATAGAAGTAAACTATATGTGCACAGGGTTTTCTATAGAGGTAAACTAAATGTGTACTGGGTTTTCTATAGAGTTAAACTATATGTGCACGGGAGTTCCTATAGAGTTAAGCTATATGCATGAGATTGGATAAACATCATCATAAGTCAAAGATAAGAGATAAATTAGCAAGCGAAAAAGAAAACAAAACGAACATTTGAAGACAAAGAAGAGAAAGATTCGTTTATTATAATCAAGTTTACAAAGGCATATTATGAATCGGCGTCTGTGGCGAAGGTGTAACGAACGTGATTCACGATTCCACACACGGCATTCGAAATCAGTTGCAGGCGATTTGGAAGCAGACCGCCTCGAGTTGATTTTTGACAATGTCAAAAAATGAGCGTCGGTCGTTAAAAAAGCGGTAACGAACTACTGAACGTAAACCTGCCTAGTAAATCACAAACAGCCCAAAAATACAGGTGTTGACTGTGACGTCCTGCAGAGTATATGCAATTGACTTTTATGTAAAAAAAATAATGGTCTCTCTCTCTCTCTCTCTCTCTCTCTCTCTCTCTCTCTCTCTCTCTCTCTCTCTCTCTCTCTCTCTCTCTCTCTCTCTCTTGTGGCTATATATCGTACTTCTAGGGGGCTGCGTGATCTCGAGGTATGGTGTCCGCCTCGAGTGCTGGAGGTCCCGGGTTCAAGCCTCGGTGAGGACCGGGATTTTTTCACGTGGACTTCTAGTAATAATATTTCCCGTGGTCTCTGGGTAGTGAGATCGGACGCCCGTGAGTATTGTTGCACACGTAAAAAATCCCTTGGCAGTTGGAAATCGAAAAAGAGTGGCCTAACGCGCTGCCCGGGAAAAAAATTCGAGTTAAAAATCTACCCAAAGTATTTCAGGATCCTCGACGGTGCTACGGAGTTCGTGGACTGAGCTGAGTTTCCCCAGACTCAGGTTTGAGTTAGGAGGAGAACGGAGCACTTATGGGTTACACCCGTGTGTCGTGTTGTTGATCTCTCGACTAAATTAAACTAATCGTACTTCTATATAGAAGGAGACTGCAGTACTTTAGTATCAAGTATAAGCCAATCTAAACCACTATGAATGTTAGGCGGCGCTCACCAAACCCGACATCCCCACATTGCGCCTTATCATAGTGAGAGGAAATGCAACCTGAAGACTAAATACCATGGCAGGATTACTTTATGCCGAGGAAGCGGGTCAAAGCCTTAAGTTATATCGATCAATTGGACTAAACAAAATGTTGACGTCTTGTCCGTGACTTGGGAGACGTAAATTACAAGTACCTCTGAAGTCTGAGTGGGTTCGCCTGATGACGAGGGACACTGGTAATAGAGAAAGCTGATCTATACACACAAATCAGCCCAGTGCACTAGAGGTAGTAACAACTTCGGTAATCTTATATATAAATTAGGATGTCCGTATCTCTGTCTGTCTGTATCTCTGTATGTATGTATGTATGTCCTTTATACGCTCGCGAACGGGCCATCCGATTGAGATGAAATTTTCTACACGCCTTCCTTTCATTCCAGAGATGCCAACTGTCGTAGTTTTTTTTTCTTCTTCCTCCTCCTCCCTCCTCCCTCCTCCCCCTCCCAAAATACGTACGTCCAGGAAATGGTCTTCTACATAGACACTTCTCTCTGAGGTCCGCGATAACAGCTGACCTTTATACGCTCGCGAACGGCCCATCCGATTGAGATGAAATTTTCTACACGCCTTCCTTTCAATCCAGAGATGCCAACTGTCGTAGTTTTTTTTTCTTCTTCCTCCTCCTCCCTCCTCCCTCCTCCCCTCCCAAAATACGTACGTCCAGGAAATGGTCTTCTACATAGACACTTCTCTCTGAGGTCCGCGATAACATATTAACCTGGTGGGATGGCAATCAATCATCCTACTACCTCCTCCCTCCTCCTCCCTCCTCCTCCTCCTCTCCCCTCCTCCTCCCTCCTTCTCCCTCCTCCTTCTACCTCTCCCTCCTCTTCCTCCTCCATCCTCCTCCTCCCTCTTCCTCCTCCTCCTCCCTCTTCCTCCTCACTCCTCCTCCTCACTCTTCTTCCTCCTCCCTCTACCTCCTCCCTCCTCCTCCTTCTTCCTTCTCCTCCCTCCTCCTCCCTTTTCCTCCCTCCTCATCCTCCCTCTACCTCCTCCCTCCTCCTCCTTCCTCCACATCCCTCCTCCTCCTCTTCCCTCCTCCTCCTCCCTTTTCCTCCCTCCTCATCCTCCCTCTACCTCCTCCCTCCTCCTCCTTCCTCCACATCCCTCCTCCTCCTCTTCCCTCCTCCTCCTACCCTCTTCCCCTCCCCCTCCTCCCTCCTCCTCCTCCTCCCTCTACCTCCTCCCTCCTCCTTCTTCCTTCTCCTCCCTCCTCCTCCCTTTTCCTCCCTCCTCCTCCTCCCTCTACCTCCTCACTCCTCCACCTCCCTCCTCCTCCCTCTTCCTCCTCCTTCCTCCTCCTCCCTCTTCCCTCCTCCTCCCTCTACCTCCTCCTCCTCCCTCTTCCTCCTCCTTCTTCCATCCTCCTCCTCCCTCTTCCTCCTCCTTCTTCCTTCTCCTCCCTTTTCCTCCCTCCTCCTCCCCCTCCTCCCCCTCCTCCTCCCTCCTCCTCCCTCTACCTCCTCCTCCCTTCACATTCCTCCTCTCCCTCTTTCTCCTCCTCCCTCTCCTCCTCCTGCTCCCTCCTCCTCTTCCTCCTCTTCCTCCTCCTCCTCCCTCTTCCTCCTCCCTCTCCCTCTTCCTCCCTCCTCCTCCTTCCTCCTTCTCCCTCTGCCTCCTCCTCCTTCTTCCTTCTCCTCCCTCCTCCTCCCTTTTCCTCCCTCCTCCTCCTCCCTCTACCTCCTCACTCCTCCTCCTCCCTCCTCCTCCCTCTTCCTCCTCCTTCCTCCTCCTCCCTCTTCCCTCCTCCTCCCTCTACCTCCTCTTCCCTCCTCCTCCTCCTCCCTCCTCCTCCCTCTACCTCCTCCTCCCTTCACATTCCTCCTCCTCCCTCTTTCTCCTCCTCCCTCTCCTCCTCCTGCTCCCTCCTCCTTCCTCATCCTCCCTCCTTCTCCTCCCTCCTCCTCCCCCTCCTCCTCCTAATCCCTCCTCCTCCCTCCTATTCCTCCCTACTCCTCCTGTCTCCACCCTCCTCCTCCCTCCTCCACCTCCCTCTCCCTCCTCCCTCTTCCTGCTCCCTCTTCCTCCCTCCTCCTCCTTCCTCCTTCTCCCTCTGCCTCCTCCCTCCTCCTCCTTCTTCCTTCTCCTCCCTCCTCCTCCCTTTTCCTCCCTCCTCCTCCTCCCTCTACCTCCTCACTCCTCCTCCTCCCTCCTCCTCCCTCTTCCTCCTCCTTCCTCCTCCTCCCTCTACCTCCTCTTCCCTCCTCCTCCTCCCTCCTCCTCCCTCTACCTCCTCCTCCCTTCACATTCCTCCTCCTCCCTCTTTCTCCTCCTCCCTCTCCTCCTCCTGCTCCCTCCTCCTCCCTCCTCCTCCCTCCTTCTCCTCCCTCCTCCTCCCTTTTCCTCCCTCCTCCTCCTCCCTCTACCTCCTCACTCCTCCTCCTCCCTCCTCCTCCCTCTTCCTCCTCCTTCCTCCTCCTCCCTCTACCTCCTCTTCCCTCCTCCTCCCTCCTCCTCCTCCCTCCTCCTCCCTCTACCTCCTCCTCCCTTCACATTCCTCCTCCTCCCTCTTTCTCCTCCTCCTGCTCCCTCCTCCTCCCTCATCCTCCCTCCTTCTCCTCCCTCCTCCCTCCTCCTCCCCCTCCTCCTCCTAATCCCTCCTCCTCCCTCCTATTCCTCCCTACTCCTCCTGTCTCCGCCCTCCTCCTCCCTCCTCCACCTCCCTCTTCCTCCTCCCTCCTCCATTTACCCAAGACAGACAGACAGTCAGACAGATAGTCGGGAACGGGATCTTATATGACTACTTATATGATTTAAATGAGATGCTCTCCACCATGGGCTGGACTGGGTCAGACAGACAGACAGATAGATAGATAGACAGACAGACAGACAGTCGGGAACGGGAACTTATATGACTACTTATATGAATTAAATGACATGCTCCCCATCAGGGTCTGGGCGAAGCCGGGCAGGGTCAGCTAGTGTTTTATAAACTGCGGTTTTACTTATTAAACCACAGTAGCTTGGTGGGTCTGAACAATTAAGATATACAACAACAATCTGAGTTACAAGGAGTCAACAGTAAACCGATTCTTGTAAAGTGGTCTCACCGAGTTGATGCTCATGGTCTCGATTTTGTCACCAGCTCCGGCGTGGGTGACTGTCACGGCACAGCAGCCACATCCCGCTTCTCGGCACATGACTTTCGTCCCCTTGAGACCAGCCACATCCCTGATGTAATCGTTGAGTGACGTGGTTGCTGGGTAGCTGTCGTAGACTGAAATCAATAGAAGTTGTTAGTAATTATTGTTAGTAGTTGACGTTGGTGTTATGTGATACAACAGCATGTCTCATAAATATTGGGTACACATCAAGGAGGGTGTTAAGCTACTGGGTCTAATGTAAAGTTGATGGTGGGGTGTAAAACCGATAAGTGCCATGTAAATCTGATAGTATAATTATACTGTAATTTAAAGCAAATGGAAGATGTATTAAGGAAGTGAAATGTAGAATTTCCCAAGGAAAGGCATAATTTCAGAAGATGAAGAATATTTTCTACAATTTATTTTTGCCAAAACAAGATAAGGAAAAAAGTTCTTAAGGGCAATATTGAGCCTATCCTGATGTACAGAAGCGAATCATGTACAATTCGCTGGGGAAAACATAAGGACGTATATGGAAACTGCATATATGGGATTTATAAAAGAATGATGGGAACACCGTGGACGGACAGAAAGAGTGGTAAAGATATCTTGAAAGAAGGTGGAGACCAAAAGAGAAGATACAAGATACTTTGACATCATGGCTTGGAGGAATGTCGGTATCAGAAATTATTCGTAGTACAAGAGACAGAAGGCTGTGGACAGACATTGATCAGAAAGCCATAAGGCATGGGCTATAATAAGAAGAATAAGGAGGGTTGATATAAATCTGATGGGCGTAATGTAATTCATCGCGATTAGGTTTCATGTAAAGCTGATGGGTGCGATGGTAACCAATGCCAATAGATTTGATGTAAAGCAGAGACATAATTTATAGCCAGCAATTCTGATGTAAAGATTAAGAGAGCGATTTAACTACAACATGTACATGGATACCTTAACTCATAAAACATGGCGGTTAAAGTTCAATTAGTTTCCAAACTCATAGAGCTCCAGAGTCAACCCAGCTTTTAAAATGAGAACAAGAATTGATTGATTGATTGATTGATTTAGGAACCGACATCACAGCATTCGGGGCATTCCCATAAGCGCTCCGTCCCCATCCTCAGAAGCCAGCGAAGAGTTCCAATCCCAATAGTATGAGAACAAGAAATGTATCGAAAACGTAATCGGCGAAGAATGGAACTCCACCTCATAGTGTCGTGATACTGTGTAGTGTAAACAGTAGCTTAACGCCGACACAGTAACATTTAATTATTTCATTACCAAATAACATTTAATGGGTGAATCTCTTTTGCTAGTGAATCACAAACATGCGTTATTTCTGACATCTGATCAGAGAATTCTAGTAAAATGTTAGTAAAACAAGTAAGGTGTATATCATATTCTGCCTCTTTGAAAGTAATTAATTCGTTATTTTTATTAGTGGGTATACCCACTCCCATCGTCTAGGACATCTGATGTAAAACATTATTGAAATGAGAGAGTTAATAAGGTATTATTGTCATCACCATTTGTTAATTTGTGTGTCACTTTTCAACAAGCTCGAACAGCCATATTTACAACTGAGGCGATTATCAAAAGTTACTATAGTAGATGCCTCTACCTTTACTTTATATGTGAGAAGGAAAGTACTAAAATGTTACATAGAATCCGTTGTACTGTTTGCCAGTGAATCTTGGAATGTGAAAGAATAAATTAGAAAGAGTTTGGAAGCAACGGAGATAAGGTTTCTGAGACGCATGTAACGAATAACTTGGACTGCGGGGGTAACTAACCACGGCTATCCGGAAGAGGTTAACCCCAGCAGGGTATTATACATACAGATACGAAAGAAACAATGTTTTTTGGTCAGGTTATGAGAGGAGATGCACAGGAAAACATCGTGACCACTGGAATGATCAGCGTAGAAGAGGCAGAGGGAGACGTAATGAAATGCTAGGTGGTCTGAGACGGTGGCATGGCGGATTATCATCAGCAGAATTATCCAGAACACCAAGGACTAAGACCTGTGGAGACACACCAACGCACAAGCCGCCCCCCCCCCCCTCCATGTCTTTAAAATGTTTATACCATGCAAAACAGTGTGCGTTTACAAGATGCATTGCATGTTTTCCGTTACATTTGGGAATACAACAAATACATGTATATACACATGTGATCATATTATATGGATTACTTGATGGTGGTGATGATAGAGTGATCATCTGCTCTCATGCTTGCTGAAATCTTTCTATAAAAATTATTTCATACTCCAAGTATTCTCAGTCACGCCTAGTTTTATTTTCTACTGGATATAAACAAGTTTAACGATATTACTGATTGGATTATACATTACACATTGCAACAAGCGTCCCATTTTACACAGTAACTTGAAAACAGTTATGCGGGGCGTTTGCGAGCAACAGAAAGAAAAGTGGATATCATGGCAGAATAGTACACGATACAAGCGTGAAGTGACATGGGGCACAGACTTATGGTGTGCAGACGTGTTGTTGAGAATAGAGGATAGTGGCGGGAATGATCAGGCGACTTCAGCATCAGATGTCAGACTGATTGACCTAATAAATGTTTAAAGGCGCGAATATTCAAACAGGGATAACAGCAAAGCTAGCTACCATATAAGGTTATTGTGGAAAGTTGTATACCTGTTATTACTGATTCAATGAGAAACAGAAAGTAGGTTGGACCTAACATTGTACACAATCAAAGGAACAAATATTATAAGAAAAAGCTCCGTTCATTGAGCATTGACATTGAGGAAGATACCACGAAAAAACAAATAACAAATAACAGAATGAGCATAGTATGGCGATATATCACCCTTTTGTCCATTTGGCGATATATTATCCTTCGGCAATGAATTAGTTACAGGCGATTGTTCTTTTTATCGGTTTCACATATTTTACTTTCTTCCCGGGCTTCTACACTGTTCCAGTCCCAGGCAGGCAACTGTTCCTTTTAAAATGTTACAATCTAGGTCACTGGACATTACACAAATCGTGGTTTGGGACTGAAGAGGTTAAAATAACGATAGGAAACATAAACATTCAAATTAGCAGCTTTGATATAGTAACAACTGGTTTTGATTGAAAACGACATGAAAATTGAAAGTATTTGCTCATGTTCCTAGTAACTTATCACCATCTGACGAGATAATTGGTTTCAATGAAACTTAACTAATTGGAATCTCTTACCAATATGCTTCTCTCCATTGATGGAAAACTGGATCTGGAAAGCATCGCCAGGCCTGGTGATACAAAGAAATCAGATATGTCTGTTTGCAATACTATGATGATATCGAGAAAAGGACTTCAGGTTTTAGTTTATTTTTTTAAGTCTACTTCATTGAGAAATTTTGTGACTTGTGATTGTGACATTTATGTCGTCTAGTTCAAGCGTTCTTGATAAGGTCTTAGGTCGAAACGTTCATTTATATCTGCTTATGCATGAGTTTTGGTTTTAAACATCGAGTTTCAGTCATATTTTCCGTTTAATCGTTTACATTGAAAGCATATCTCTTGTCTTATAATTCTTCCTAGCCTTTTTCACTTCTCTGTATTCCCCATGATCATTCCGAAAGGGTTCACATACGTATAGAGAGCCACTAAATATAGTTTAATGGCAAAATGATTAACTTAATTGCACCGGGTTTTATACCATTTAGCTCGATCTCTTTCCACTATGCGGCATGACGAAAGCATCGTACAGAGCACACATATCGTAGCTCCAGCGAAGATCTCCAGGATTCAATCGCTAGTTGGTAAACATATTGATTTCAATACTTCCCATGTTCCCGATATCGACCCGTCCTCGTAAATTGAGTGATTTATTGCTATGGAGCTGGTTTGGTTATTAATGTGTCAGTCTTGATGTTAGTTGACAACATAAAATTTACACAATCGTCATTAAAACTGGACACAATTTTTCATACACCTGAACCTAAGTTTTCATTATGTTGGACACTTGCATAAAACTCGACACAATTTTGTATAAAAATGTACACAAGTTTGTATACAACTGTACACAATTTTTTATACAACTTTTCATAATTTTGTTTAAAACTGGGCAAAAGTTTGCAGTTGACTGGACATAAGTTCCCATAATACTGTGCACAATTCTATGAGACAATGTTTGAAAAGACAATACTGAACAAAACCAGAACAACATGGCAGCCAACTTTTCAACTACCAGGCAACTCCCTGATGGTAACATTAATCGAACATTACAATTTATGCCAGGAAACAAGTGAACCAACGTCATCCCGCCTCGTAATACCGATACTTAGTACATAGGAAAGTACATCACATCATTTCCTTAGAACAGTGTTTGCCATCCTTGTCTGCTCTGTGTGTTTGGTCTGAAGCAAACATAGGCGGGCGACCAAGACTCTCCAATGCGTACTATTGTTTGATATTTAGAAGACACTGGTGTTGTTTATTCTATTAATAGTTGCCCAGCTGTTTAAGCTTTCAGTTTACATCTTCCTCTGTCTTTCTCCGTCTCTTTCGCCTGGTATTTTCTGACATCAGACTAATGTCTCTATTCCTTTCTTATGTTGATAAAAAGTAAAATAAATTACCCTTCTCCACGTCCCAGGGCATAATAGGTATATTGTGGTAACTTCATAGTTTTATAGACCAAGCGGAACTTAACGGATGATGTGGGCAATATAACACTTGCCGTCTTCACTTCCCCAAAAATTTCCTGGTGTCATGTAAGGCTGTTTCGACCTCGGAGGTTGGATAAATGTTCACAAAAATTGACTGCCTCGACGAGGGTTTCAGCACATGATCACAGGCCAATGTGCTAACCATTGCGTCACGGCTGATCCCCTTCTGTTGATGTACTCCATACATTTCATTTGTCTTGCCCCAGTGGCTTCGATTAGTGGTCGTGTGACACCTGCAGCTGTCAACACATCCATGATGGCTTTCTTCTGAGCCCATAGTATTGTTAATGTTCATCTAAAAAACAAACAAACATTAACCTCTGCCTTTAGTAGGCTCCATATATTTCCTATTATCTGTTCTCTTGTGACACTTGTAGCTCTAACCACACCAGTGTTGAGTTTCTTCTATGTCCATATTTATAATGTATGTGTGAGTAAATATTTATTAATGCGTTTGTGATTGTGAGTGGGTATATGTGCATACGAGGAAGTGCGTATTTGTGAGCCATTGAATGGGTGTATAAACGCGCCCATTCCATGACTTTGTGTGCAAGTGTTTATACACGTGTGTGTGTATTTGTGTGTGTGCGCGCGCGCGTAGGGGATGGTATCTGCTTGCCTATCTTATAACACGGTGTTATGCATTGTTTATGTTCACATCATTCATTTTGCAATTCTTTTTCTATGTGAATGTAATATGCACAATAGATAACTGATGTACGAAAGATGAGTGGTTGGAAGGGCCGAATGTAAGGCGGGCCTACGTGCCTAATTTGTGGCCCTTTGAAAAAAAAATTTCGTTCGTTCGTTCCTCTTGCTACAATATCCATTATTTGCCTTTAACATCGCTTGCTTTTCCCCTTTTCCTTTCATTTCAATTATATTTTCTCAGCTATCAATATGGCCGACTCAATGAAACCATCAATGTCCGTAGTAAATTATATAAAACCATAATGGTTTAATTTATTACTTGGTACAGCTATCCTAACATCAGCAGCATTGACAAAGAACCATATTGTGTAAAACAGATACTACATGCCACGATCGTAGATCAATATACACAAGGCAGCACACTTTACACCGCTTAAAATGCAAGTAAAGAGGTTTTAAAATTGGTTTTAAAAAGAATCGATTAAATTACACCGGGTTTTATCCCATGTGGTTCGGTCTTTCTCGGAACAACAACTGACCGCCTTTTGAAAATGTTGCACATAGTGCGAACTCTGTAGCTCCGGTGACTTATCCCATGAAAAAAAAAAAGTTTTTTGCATACCATTTTCAGGACGTTGCAGTAAACCCCAACATTTTTATGACTTATTTCTTGGCAAGTTTATGTTCAGTGGTAAAGAAAGAAAGAAAAGAATAAAACAATGGTTGTCGGCTTACCTTGGTAGCACCGTTTTAGACATGTTTCTTAAATCAAGATTCCAACGCAAGTAACTGAAACAAGTTACCACATCAGTGACAACTGTCCAACTGACATTGCATCTAGTGCTGGGGCCAACCTTATCTACCTTTCTCTAGATAATAGACTCGCCGCAAGAGCGGAGTGATAGCGAGGTTCTATTACTGGCTGTCTGTGTGGGACTTTTTCATGAAATCCGTTATTGATAGGAAAATGAGGCGGGTACATGTGTAAATATTTAAGGCGCTAATGCCGATTAATAGAAACTAGTGGAGATACATAATCATCATGTGCCTTGTAGACTGGCATGGGTGATCATGCTTCACTATATGCTAATATATCCAGCAGCGTGTATCTGTCGTGGACTGTTACCTTTCCGTGCCATGACAAAGGGTTGTCAAGAATCTTCTCTTGTTGTCTTCCTCTATGTCTTTCCACCATTCATTCCAGTTGTCGCTTTTTCTAATTTTTCTCTTTTTATAATGTAGAGAAAAACAAAAATGATGACTGCATCTTTCCCATGTTCAGAAATCATGATCAACATCATCATCACCAGATTGCCAGGCCACCCCATGAAGAACCGATGTGAAAACTTAGCTATGGGGCGGCTGAAAAGAAGTAGTTTCATCCACCAGGCCAAACAACTCTGCAGAGAAACCATCGATCTTCCCACAGTTGGTATCCCCCTGACAACTATTCCAGAGCGAACCCCGTGGAAAGATGAACATAGACTATCGCTACAAATCCAGACAAAAGTGAGAGGAATATTTGACAAGGAAGAACAGAACAGTGTACAGCGCAGAACAGCCACTTTCAGCTTCCTTGATGACGAATACCCACAGGACCTCTGGATCCGAGTCTACACAGATGGGTCAGCACAAAATGCTGTTCGAAATGGAGAAGCGGGAGTGTATATAGAATATCCAAATAATACTAGAGACACGCCAGAGTTCCAACAGGAAAGTACTGCCATAACTATGATGCTGAAATTGAGGCAATCAAGATAGCCACAGAGAAATTACAAAATACCAGCCATGGTACACAACCTGTGGTGACATTGACAGATGCAAAATCCGTAATAGAGGCGCTCCTGTCTGGGAAATTGCCAGTTCTAAGGACACTACTTTCTGAACTTAGCAGTCAGCGTAAGATCACCATACAGTGGATACCATCCCACTGTGGAGTCCCCGGAAACGACAGAGCTGATCAATTAGCTAAGGAAGGAGCAAAAGAAGAACAACCTGATGTGCCCATTACATACCACTAAAAGAAAAGAATGATCAAATCAGTCAGAAGGCCATCAAACCTTACTCAAGACGACTACCACGTTATGGACAGACCAGAACAGGTCATTCTTCTGCGCCTCAGAACAGGACACAATAGATTACGCAACCACATGTATACAAAATTCAAGATTGGTGACTCAGCCATGTGCACATGTGGTTTGGCGTCGCAGACAGCAGAGCACATACGCCAGGATTGCCCAAACTACAACATATCCAGGCGAACCTTCTGGCCTAGAGAGACAACAATGGAAGATAAACTCTATGGACCGCTGAATGAACTAAAAAAGACTGTTAGATTCATACAAGAGACAACTTTGAAGTTATAAACATATTTCAGGCAAACGAAAGAAGAAGAAGATCATCACCATCTCGGCATTGACACTGGCTGTCAAGAGTCTCTAACCACAATGTCCATCAAGTAATTAAATGTATCTGGCCCTCTGGCCCTTTTATATGCCTTTTAGTTAGTTGCATATCCTTTACAAGACGACGCAGTAAACCCCATAATTTTTTGAGGCGGTCGCTGCCAAATCTTCGAACGCGGTATGCGGGATTACGAACTGCGTCCGTAACACCTTCGCCACAGAGCGGGGTTACATGCATTATACAGAAATGCCAATTGGGGAAACCTTTGAGGTCACTTAGACAGTTCATAAATAAACACACATGTATCGTTTGGTGTTCATAGAAGACAGTTAATAAATAAACACACATGTATCATTTGGTGTTTATAGAAGACAGTTCATAAATAAACACACATGTATCGTTTGGTGTTTATAGAAGACAGTTCATAAATAAACGATCATGTATCGTTTGATGTTTATAGAAGACAGTTCATAAATAAACACACATGTATCGTTTGGTGTTTATAGAAGACAGTTCATAAATAAACACACATGTATCGTTTGGTGTTTATAGAAGACAGTTCATAAATAAACACGCATGTATCGTTTAGTGTTTATAGAAGGCAGTTCATAAATAAACACGCATGTATCGTTTGGTGTTCATAGAAGACAGTACATAAATAAACACACGTGTATTGTTTGGTGTTCATAGAAGACAGTTCATAAATAAACACGCATGTATCGTTTGATGTTTATAGAAGTAGAAGACAGTTCATAAAAAACACGCATGTATCGTTTGGTGTTCATAGAAGACAGTTCATAAATAAACACACATGTATTGTTTGGTGTTCATAGAAGACAGTTCATAAATAAACACACATGTATCGTTTGGTGTTCATAGAAGACAGTTCATAAATAAACACACATGTATTGTTTGGTGTTCATAGAAGACAATTCATAAATAAACACTCATGTATCGTTTGATGTTTATAGAAGTAGAAGACAGTTCATAAATAAACACGCATGTATCGTTTGGTGTTCATAGAAGACAGTTCATAAATAAACACACATGTATTGTTTGGTGTTCATAGAAGACAGTTCATAAATAAACACACATGTATCGTTTGGTGTTCATAGAAGACAGTTCATAAATAAACACACATGTATTGTTTGGTGTTCATAGAAGACAGTTCATAAATAAACACGCATGTATCGTTTGATGTTTATAGAAGCAGAAGACAGTTCATAAATAAACACACATGTATCGTTTGGTGTTCATAGAAGACAGTTCATAAATAAACACACATGTATCGTTTGGTGTTCATAGAAGACAGTTCATAAATAAACACACATGTATCGTTTGATGTTTATAGAAGTAGAAGACAGTTCATAAATAAACACACATGTATCGTTTGGTATTCATAGAAGACAGTTCATAAATAAACACACATGTATCGTTTGGTGTTCATAGAAGACCGTTCATAAATAAACACACATGTATCGTTTGGTGTTCATAGAAGACAGTTCATAAATAAACACACATGTATCGTTTGATGTTCATAGAAGTAGAAGACAGTTCATAAATAAACAGGCATGAAGCAATTTCTAGCTATGTGTCTGATGAGACAGCGCCACTAGGTTTTGTTGGCATGTGGGAATCATTGGCACCTTGCCGTCTTGACAGACGATAGTTTGTAAGGGATGGAGCTATTGCCTCTCCATTGCACAAAGCCTGGGCTAAAATATAGAGATCATGTGTTGCCCATGCAGCATGATCCCTCTCTCGGCCTGCCTTGTTCACTCCAGAGGAAAGGTAACACCTCTACATCTGGAACAAGACAAGCTGCAGATTTGCCGGATCAGCAATGCTCTAATTGTCCGCCTGTCGGATCTTCGATCCTAGACCAGCCGCCAACCAAGGCTTAGGGCCTGGTCTGCCCTGCCATGACATTTTGTCTTTAGGTTGCATTTCCTCGCACCAGGGTAAGGCTTGTACCCTCCCAATTGCGCTCTTACGCCCGAAGCCGTTGGCACAATGTGGGGTGTCGGGTTTGGTAAGCGCCGCCCAACGTTCGGCGCTAACAGAAAGCAGGTAGTACCGTCTACTGTTATACGGTAGCTCAGTCATATCTGACTAAGACCTGACACAATAACAATATTAATAATGATAATAGAAATACACAACATGTAGTAAGCTCACAACAGATAATACCAAGAATGAAATTATCAATAACTTTGAGCTTTTTTATATTTTAGCATCATTTGACAACCACTCAAGCAATGGAAACTGAACGGAAGAGTTGATGCTGGGAATAGGCGGCCTGTATTTCCCTTACTTTCGCAGATGATGAGTCTAGGCTTCCAACTGTGTCTGACCGTCCTCATGACATTACCAGCGCAGTTCGTTATCAATCAGGCCAGCGCGCCCGCTCACAGCCAGTTAGGCACCCCGAAACGGTGTTTTCAGTCGCTAGATTTATCATCCAACTGAACCTACAACCTTGGAATGTGGATGGAATTCTTACTCCGGGATTATTACAAGATAAATTTAATTTTCATATTGTCTAGTTTGTCAATGGGGTTTGACTTGTCCATTCTAGTTTTAGCCGGCTCTGGGCAAAGGGGTTCGGACGCAGTTCGTAATCCCGCATCCGCGCTGGAAACCAAGTGCTGGGGATTTGGAAGCATACCGCCTTGCGCTGGTCTTCAAAAAAAAAAATGGTATGAGTGCCTGTCTTTCAGAAAGCAATGGCAAACTACTGAATGTAACCTTTTTAAGAAAGCACAAACTGCAAACAAATACTGTGGTTGACTGTGACGTCCTATTAAATATATTCAACTAACTAACTATACTTGTAATTATGCGGAACAATGCCGTTGAATTTATTTCTCATCACATTTCTAAGGTCTTTAGAGTTTCCCAGCAAGTGCTAACTTTTAGTTGTTTTTTAATACAACACATCCTTGCGTCTCTTTTTTAAATTTTCGTAAAATACCCCATGTGTACAGTCCGATGTGTTTGTGTATGTATTATCTGACCTAAGCTTGTTTAATATAATTTCCGAGGCGTATTGTTATTTAATTCGTTTATATGAATTCTTTATATATTCCATAATGGTGAACTCATGTGAATCAAAGAGCGAGCTAATGAAGACAGCATCTTCAAGGGTTGTTTGTTTGAGTTTGACCGTACGTCGAAGCACTGAAACACCTTTCCTTCAGTGAGGTGATGTTGTCATTTGGAGACGGCAGGTGTGCTTCAACTACAAATTTGAATGTTTATATTGTATAGATTTCTGTGATCTCTTGTTCTTCCGTCATGTTGTCAGGTGTAAGTTACATATGCCTGAGCTACTGTATGCCCGTAGACGGTTGTACCTGCTTTCTGTTAGCGCCATATTTTAGGTGGCGTTAATCAAATCTGACATCTCACATTGTATCAAAGGGTTCCGGCGGAGGGGCGCAACTGGGATGGTACAAGTCGTAGCGTAGTGCGAGGAAATGTAACCTAAATAGTAAATGTCATGGCAGTGCAGACCAGGCCCTAAGCCTTAGGTGGCAACAGGTCTAGGATGGAAGCTCCGACATGCGGACAGCTAGATCATTGCTTTGCTGACCCGGAAGCTTCTGTAGCGTGTCTTGTTGCAGACGTATTGGTGTTACCTTCCCTCTGGAGTAAATTAGTCATGCCGAGAGAGGGATCATGCTGCAAGGGCAACAGACGGTCTCTAAATTTAGCCCAGGCTTTGTGATATGGAGTGTGGTGTAACTCCATTTTACAAACTATCGTCTTTCAGGTATGCAATGTGCCAGTCAAATTTATCCCTTCTACTTCTAAGAGTGCCGGACTACCTGGCGAAGGGGTTAACAACTTTCTCCGTAATCCTGTATATTTACGTGGGAATTGCAGCTGAGAGAGATTCGGTAGCGGATCGCGTCGCGTTGGTTTCTTAAGGGGGTATGTGAGCCGGTCGCTCAGAAAGCAGTGGCAAACTACTGAGTGTAATCTTGTCAAGATATCAACAGCAGCTGAAAAATTCTGGTGTTGACTGCAATGTCCTGTAGAGGATATGGGAAAAAAAGAACAAAAAATACTTCTAAAGGTGCCGATTAACACTTGTGCATTTAATTTTCATGATAATTTTAATGGCAAATATGGACCACGGGCCATTTAACACACAAAGATAGCTGAAAGATAGGTAGACAGAAGCCGTTGGCTGCTTCATATTATGCATATCTGTTTGGTAGTATCTTTAATGCATCATCATATGCGATTACATTGTTAAATAGACAAAGAAACAGACACGGGATATTAAAAAAACAGCCTGACAATTTCTTCTCAGCAGAGCTTCAGAGTGCTATACACTAATCCACACCCTTAACAACATACCTACGTGATATATTCATCGTTCCCATTTACTCATTATGTTGGCGTGTTCAACACGCCGCCATTTTTACATGTCAGCTAGATCTCTAGCTATCAAACTGTTACCATACCAACCAGGGTAAACACAATCAAAGTCACTAGCTACCATATTTTCACCGTTCGAATCAGGGTAAATAGGGAAAGCCGGTCATATATTTCTCCAGTCTCAAGTTACCATCCGATGACATCGAAGTTTGGTCTGTAGCAGAACTCGTACCATAGAACGGCACATGTAAACACGCATTTGAATTTAGTTCATGACCGTATTTGAAAATGCGAGATTGGCAGTTGGACCTGTCATCATCATCATACAGTGCCATTGCCACACTTGTAGTAGCAAGTATGTATGCTTTAAAACTCAAGCCCTGCACTTTGCTGGAGGATTTCTATAAGCATGAATTTAACAGTACAGAAATACGAGCGGGACAAATACAGAACCATTAGAAGACAGATAATCGTGTTTATTTAAAACTTACAGTAATTCCTGCCTGATCCGTGGCGAAGAGTTACGGACGCAGTTCGTAATCTCACATACCGCGCTCGGAACACAGCTGTGGACGATTTGGCAGCAGGCCACATTACGTTGTTTTTGTGTAATGAAATTGTATGGGTGCCGGTCGTTCAAAAATCACTGGCAAACTACTGAACGTAAACTTGCCAAGAAATCACGAACATCTAAAAATCCTGGGGTTGACTGCTACGTCATATAAAGGATACGCAGCTAACTTTAACATTAATTTCTGGGGAGGGCAGAGGTTGCCTCCGTTGGTGAAGTGGCCACGTCGATTGCCTCACGCTGGAAGGTCTTTGGTTCGATTTAGGAAACCGTCATTCGGTTCCCTGGGTGTCGTAGCTGGAGGTACGGGTATCTTGCTGTGTGCGACAATTTCGACAGGTTGATATGCGGAAAGAAGACCGAGGCACATAATACTAATAGGGACCGTTGCAATAAAGTCGATTCTCAGGCATTAAACCCCTTTATAGTAATTCCCATTCTTGTGCTACTGCAATCCAATTTCTGTTAGACTACACACATTTTATTTTATTTGCCATTTTATTCTAGTTCTTAAAGTAAAATAAAAATACCAGCTTCCTGCGCAATCAGGTGAATATAAACAGCCCAGTTTAGAGTCTCCGCGGCGAAATGGTTTCGTCGGCTGCCTCGCGCTTTGAAGTTGTGGGTTCGATTCCGGGCCACGTCTAGTTCGGCGCACGAGTGCAACTTTCTCGGAGACTCTTGGACTCGCTGGGAGTTCGTGCTTTGTGCGAAGCTTTCGGCATATGCGGGAAGGAGATCGAGCCATGTGGGATAAAACTCGGTGCAATCCTCTTGCCATTTGAACAATTTTCTTTCACGCAGTTGACATCACGCCCCAGATCACAACGTGGAAAACTTTTCATAGGCCCCCGTTAGAAATGACGAATATAATATTTAAGCTGCGTTCGGTTAAGTGAGTTCTACTATATAAAAAACGCTGCTGCTGTAATGGTTGAATGAACTGTATTGGTTGAAACATAATCGTATTTGCCACTGAGGGATATCCATCATGTAGTGAAACCGTGTAAATATAATGACAAGATATTATTTACACATGCTTTAAAAAGAGGTAGAAACCTGCAATGACTCTCTCTTTCTCCTTTACCCTTTACCCGTTACCCTTTGAAGATAAAGATCAATTGAATTGAATTGAATTGAATTGAATTCTCTCGCTCTCTCTCTCTCTCTCTCTCTCTCTCTCTCTCTCTCTCTCTCTCTCTCTCTCTCTCTCTCTCTCACACACACACACACACATACATACACTTATATATATATACATATATATATATATATATATATATATATATATATATATATATATATATATATATATATATATATATATATATATATATATATATATATATATATATATATATATATATATATATATATATATATATGTATATATTCAGAGACAGACAGAGAGAGGCAGAAAGAGAGAGAAAGAACGAACGAACGAACGAACTTTATTATCAAGGGTAACAAATTGGGCACGCAGGCCCGTGATAGAGACGGGCAGAGAGAGAGAGAGAGAGAGAGAGAGAGAGAGAGAGAGAGAGAGAGAGAGAGAGAGGGTGAGATGGAGAAAGATATCACCAGCATCATCAACATCAGATGCAGCAGCATCACCAGCAGCAGAAGCATCACCAGCAGCATCATCACCCACAGCAGAAGCCTTACCAACAGCATCAACACCGGCAGAGCAGAATTACCAGTAGCACCAAAACCGCCAACAGAAGCATCACAAGCTGCATCAACACCTGCTTCAGAAACATCACCAGCATTATAATTAGCAGCAGAAGCACCGGCAGCATCATCACCAGCAGTATTAACACCAGCAGAATCACCAGCAGTATCAATACTAGCAGCATCAACACCAGCAGCAGTATCAACAACAGCAGCATCAACGCCAGCAGAATCACCAGCAGTATCAATACTAGCAGCATCAACACCAGCAGCAACAGCAGCAGAATCAACAACAGCAGAATCAACACCAGCAGCAGTATCAACAACAGCAGTATCAACAACAGCATCATCATCACCAGCAGCAACAGCAGCAGTATCAAAAACAGCAGCATCAACACCAGCAGCAGTATCAACAACAGCAGTATCAACAACAGCAGCATCAACACCAGCAGTGTCAACACCAGTAGCAGTATCAACAACAGCAGCATCAACACCAGCAGTATCAATAACAGCAGCATCAACACCAGCAGCAACAGCAGCAGTATCAACAACAGCAGCATCAACTCCAGCAGCAACAGCAGCAGTATCAACAACAGCAGCATCAACAACAGAAGCATCAACACCAGCAGCAACAGCAGCAGTATCAACAACAGCAGCATCAACACCAGCAGCAGTATCAACAACAGCAGCATCAACACCAGCAGAAACAGCAGCAGTATCAACAACAGCAGCATCAACACCAGCAGAATCACCAGCAGTATCAATACTAGCATCATCAACACCAGCAGCAACAGCAGCAGCATCAACAACAGCAGCATCAACACCAGCAGCAGTATCAACAGCAGCAGCATCAACAACAGCAGTATCAACAACAGCAGCATCAAAAACAGCAGCATCAACAACAGGAGCATCAACAACAGCAGCATCAACATCAGCAGCATCAACAACAGCAGCATCAACAACAGCAGCATCAACAACAGCAGCATCAACAACAGCAGCATAAACGCAAGCAGCATCAACAACAGCAGCATCAACACCAGCAGTATCAACAACAGCAGCATCAACAACAGCAGTATCACCAGCAGCATCAACAATAGCAGCATAAACAATAGCAGCATCAACAACAGCAGCATCAACAACAGCAGCATCAACACCAGCAGTATCAATACTAGCAGCATCAACACCAGCAGCAACAGCAGCAGCATCAACAACAGCAGCATCAACACCAGCAGTACCAATACTAGCAGCATCACCAGCAGTATCAACAACAGCAGTATCAACACCAGCAGTATCAATACTAGCAGCATCAACACCAGCAGTATCAATACTAGCAGCATCAACACCAGCAGCAACGCCAGCAGTATCAACAACAGCATCATTAACACCAACAGCAACACCAGCAGTATCAACAACAGCAGCATCAACACCAGCAGCAGTATCAACAACAGCAGTATCAACAACAGCAGCATCAACACCAGCAGTATTAATACTAGCAGCATCACCAGCAGCATCACCAGCAGCATCAACAACAGCAGCATCAACAACAGCAGCATCAACACCAGCAGCATCAACAACAGCAGCATCAACACCAGCAGTATCAATACTAGCAGCATCACCAGCAGCATCACCAGCAGCATCAACAACAGCAGGATTAACAACAGCAGCATCAACACCAGCAGCAGTATCAACAACAGCAGTATCAACAACAGCAGAATCAACAACAGCAGTATCAATACTAGCAGAATCACCAGCAGTATCAACAACAGCAGCATCAACACTAGCAGTATCAATACTAGCAGCATCAACACCAGCAGTATCAATACTAGCAGTATCAACACCAGCAGTATCAATACTAGCAGCATCAACACCAGCAGCAACACCAGCAATATCAACAACAGCAGCATTAACACCAGCAGCAACACCAGCAGTATCAACAACAGCAGCATCAACACCAGCAGCATCAAAACAGCAGCATCAATACCAGCAGCAGTATCAACAACAGCAGTATCAACAACAGCAGCATCAACACCAGCAGTATCAATACTAGCAGCGTCACCAGCAGCAACACCAGCAGTATCAACACCAGCAGCAGTATCAACAACAGCAGTATCAACAACAGCATCATCATCACCAGCAGCAACAGCAGCAGTATCAAAAACAGCAGCATCAACACCAGCAGCAGTATCAACAACAGCAGTATCAACAACAGCAGCATCAACACCAGCAGTATCAACACCAGTAGCAGTATCAACAACAGCAGCATCAACACCAGCAGTATCAATAACAGCAGCATCAACACCAGCAGCAACAGCAGCAGTATCAACAACAGCAGCATCAACTCCAGCAGCAACAGCAGCAGTATCAACAACAGCAGCATCAACAACAGAAGCATCAACACCAGCAGCATAAACGCAAGCAGCATCAACAACAGCAGCATCAACAACAGGAGCATCAACAACAGCAGCATCAACATCAGCAGCATCAACAACAGCAGCATCAACAACAGCAGCATCAACAACAGCAGCATAAACGCAAGCAGCATCAACAACAGCAGCATCAACACCAGCAGTATCAACAACAGCAGCATCAACAACAGCAGTATCACCAGCAGCATCAACAATAGCAGCATAAACAATAGCAGCATCAACAACAGCAGCATCAACAACAGCAGCATCAACACCAGCAGTATCAATACTAGCAGCATCAACA
Source organism: Cepaea hortensis (assembly GCA_963921405.1). Classification (NCBI taxonomy): domain Eukaryota; kingdom Metazoa; phylum Mollusca; class Gastropoda; order Stylommatophora; family Helicidae; genus Cepaea; species Cepaea hortensis. Next base: position 118,761,964 of record OY992880.1, read on the forward strand.
CCAGCAGCAACAGCAGCAGCATCAACAACAGCAGCATCAACACCAGCAGTACCAATACTAGCAGCATCACCAGCAGTATCAACAACAGCAGTATCAACACCAGCAGTATCAATACTAGCAGCATCAACACCAGCAGTATCAATACTAGCAGCATCAACACCAGCAGCAACGCCAGCAGTATCAACAACAGCAGCATTAACACCAACAGCAACACCAGCAGTATCAACAACAGCAGCATCAACACCAGCAGCAGTATCAACAACAGCAGTATCAACAACAGCAGCATCAACACCAGCAGTATTAATACTAGCAGCATCACCAGCAGCATCACCAGCAGCATCAACAACAGCAGCATCAACAACAGCAGCATCAACAACAGCAGCATCAACACCAGCAGCAGTATCAACAACAGCAGTATCAACAACAGCAGCATCAACAACAGCAGTATCAATACTAGCAGCATCACCAGCAGTATCAACAACAGCAGTATCAACAACAGCAGCACCAACAACAGCAGTATCAATACTAGCAGAATCAACAGCAGTATTAACAACAGTAGCATCAACACCAGCAGCAGCATCAACAACAGCAATGTCAATACTAGCAGCATCAACATCAGCAGTATCAATACTAGCAGCATCAACACCAGCAGCAACACCAGCAGTATCAACAACAGCAGCATTAACACCAGCAGCAATACCAGCAGTATCAACAACAGCAGCATCAACACCAGCAACATCAAAACAGCAGCATCAATACCAGCAGCATTACTACCAGAAGCATCACTAACGATATCAACACCAGTAGCATCACCAACATCACCAGCTACACAACAACAGCAGTATTAACACCACCACCATCAAGACTACCATCACCATCAGCAGTATTGTCGCTACCACCAAGAAGACTACCATCACCATCAGCAGTATTGTCGCTACCACCAAGAAGACTACCATCACCATCAGCAGTATTGTCGCTACCACCAAGACGACTACCATCACCATCAGCAGTATTGTCGCTACCACCAAGAAGACTACCATCACCATCAGCAGTATTGTCGCTACCACCAAGAAGACTACCATCACTATCAGCAGTACTACCACTACAACCACCAAAGCTACCATCACTATCAGCAGTACTACCACTACCACCACCAAAACTACCATCACTATCAGCAGTGCTACCACTACCACCACCAAAACTACCATCACTATCAGCAGTGCTACCACTACCACCACCAACACTAACATCACTATCAGCAGTGCTACCACTACCACCACCAACACTAACATCACTATCATCAGTACTACCACTACCACCACCAAAACTACCATCACTATCAGCAGTGCTACCACTACCACAACCAACACTAACATCACCAACACTACCATCATTATCAGCAGTGCTACCACTACCACCACCAACAATACCATCACTATCAGCAGTACTACCACTACCACCACCCAAACTACCATCACTATCAGCAGTACTACCACTACCACCACCAAAACTACCATCACTATCAGCAGTACTACCACTACCACCACCAAAACTACCATCACTATCAGCAGTGCTACCACTACCACCACCAACACTACCATCCTTATCAGCAGTGCTACCACTACCATCACCAACACTACCATCACTATCAGCAGTGCTACCACTACCACCACCAACACTACCATCATTATCAGCAGTGCTACCACTACCACCACCAACACTAACATCACTATCAGCAGTGCTACCACTACTACCACCAACACTACAATCATTATCAGTAGTGCTACCACTACCACCACCAACACTACCATCATTATCAGCAGTGCTACCACTACCACCACCAACACTAACATCACTATCAGCAGTGCTACCACTACCATCACCAACACTACCATCATTATCAGCAGTGCTACCACTACCATCACCAACACTACCATCATTATCAGCAGTACTACCACTACCATCACCAACACTACCATCACTATCAGCAGTACTACCACTACCATCACCAACACTACCATCACTATCAGCAGTACTACCACTACCACCACCAACACTACCATCATTATCAGCAGTACTACCACTACCATCACCAACACTACCATCACTATCAGCAGTACTACCACTACCATCACCAACACTACCATCACTATCAGCAGTACTACAACTACCATCACCAACACTACCATCATTATCAGCAGTGCTACCACTACCATCACCAACACTACCATCATTATCAGCAGTGCTACCACTACCATCACCAACACTACCATCACCAACACTACCATCATTATCAGCAGTGCTACCACTACCATCACCAACACTACCATCATTATCAGCAGTGCTACCACTACCATCATCAACACTACCATCATTATCAGCAGTGCTACCACTACCACCACCAACACTACCATCATTATCAGCAGTGCTACCACTACCATCACCAACACTACCATCATTATCAGCAGTGCTACCACTACCATCACCAACACTACCATCATTATCAGCAGTGCTACCACTACCACCACCAACACTACCATCATTATCAGCAGTGCTACCACTACCATCACCAACACTACCATCATTATCAGCAGTGCTACCACTACCACCACCAACACTACCATCATTATCAGCAGTGCTACCACTACCACCACCAACACTACCATCATTATCAGCAGTGCTACCACTACCACCACCAACACTACCATCATTATCAGCAGTGCTACCACTACCATCACCAACACTACCATCATTATCAGCAGTACTACCACTACCACCACCAACACTACCATCATTATCAGCAGTACTACCACTACCACCACCAACACTACCATCATTATCAACAGTGCTACCACTACCATCACCAACACTACCATCACTATTAGCAGTGCTACCACTACCACCACTAAAACTACCATCACTATCAGCAGTGCTACCACTACCATCACCAACACTACCATCATTATCAGCAGTGCTACCACTACCATCACCAACACTACCATCATTATCAGCAGTGCTACCACTACCACCACCAACACTACCATCATTATCAGCAGTGCTACCACTACCACCACCAACACTACCATGACTATCAGCAGTGCTACCACTACCATCACCAACACTACCATCATTATCAGCAGTGCTACCACTACCACCACCAACACAACCATCATATGTCAGCAGTGCTACCACTACCACCACCAACACTACAATCATTATCAGCAGTGCTACCACTACCACCACCAACACAACCATCATATGTCAGCAGTAATACCACCACCAACACTACCATCACTATCAGCAGTGCTACCACTACCACCACCAACACAACCATCATATGTCAGCAGTAATACCACCACCAACACTACCATCATTATCAGCAGTACTACCACTACCACCACCAACACAACCATCATATGTCAGCAGTGCTACCACTACCACCACCAACACAACCATCATATGTCAGCAGTGCTACCACTACCACCATCAAGACTACCATCTCTATCAGCAGTGCTACCACTACCACCACCAACACTACCATCACTATCAGCAGTGCTACCACTACCACCACCAACACTACCATCACTATCAGCAGTGCTACCACTACCATCACCAACACTGCCATCATTATCAGCAGTGCTACCACTACCACCACCAACACTACAATCATTATCAGCAGTGCTACCACTACCACCACCAACACTACAATCATTATCAGCAGTGCTACCACTACCACCACCAACACAACCATCACTATCAGCAGTGCTACCACTACCACCACCAACAGAACCATCATATGTCAGCAGTAATACCACCACCAACACTACAATCATTATCAGCAGTGCTACCACTACCACCACCAACACAACCATCATATGTCAGCAGTGCTACCACTACCACCACCAACACAACCATCATATGTCAGCAGTACTACCACCATCAAGACTACCATCTCTATCAGCAGTGCTACCACTACCACCACCAACACTACCATCACTATCAGCAGTGCTACCACTACCACCACCAACACTACCATCACTATCAGCAGTGCTACCACTATTATCTCCACCACTACCATCACTATCAGTAGTACAACGACTATCACCAACATCAGTGAACAATACAGTAGATGTTTTTTTTTTTTAAATTAGAATTTGATCCTAGCTCACTCGGCTGTGAGATCAGCCTAACCATATACACTGGGCACCAATGGGGGATACAACTAAGACATTTTACAAACATTTTGAGCTATAGCCAACGATGGGTGACGTTGTGATATTCAAGTGTGAGAATTTGGTTGCATGTAGCGCGTGCCGCTTGGTTTAGTTGTTTAAACACCCGCGTCACACAGCAATGATCCGGGTTTGATCCCAGGTCCAGTCAAGGATATGCACAACTGACTAGCTCAAACGAGAGCGAAACTACCGTCTAGAGCAGGGGTGGCCAATACGAGGCCCGCGGGCCGCATGCGGCCCGCCGGGAGTCATGTTGCAGCCCGCGGAGTGGGAAGCGACGATGTGGTCGAAGCTGTAGCACGCTTGCTTGTTTACTATAATTAACACACAAATAATTAGGTGCGTAGCCCGGCAGGAAGTATTATTTCTGAAATTTGGCCCGCCTGCTGAAAAGGAGTGCCACCCATGGTCTAGAGCTTCCAATCAGACGAGAACAAGGCCTTAGGTTCGTACCGGAATACGATAAGCGTTGCCTGTAAAGGGTTGTGCTCAATTTTAAATCTCAAATCCCGGGGGGAAAAACAAACAAATAAATCAATTTCACAGAAACACAAAGGTGACCAAAGAAGTGAACTAGTCACCTCATGTCAGAATGCCGTGAAATATTATGTTCGATGTTTCATCACCGCCAACACTATCAACACTATCAGGAGTAATACCATCACCAACACTACATAAATATCAGCAGTACTATCAACACAACACTATAGCCACTATCAGCAGTACTATCACCACCAACAATACCATCACTATCAGCAGTACTATCACCACAACATTACCTTCACTGTCAGCAGTACTATCACCACAACACTACCATCACTATCAGCTGTACTATCACCACAACACTACCATCACTATCAGCTGTACTATCACCACCAACACTACCATCACTATCAGCTGTACTATCACGACAACATTACCATCACTATCAGCAGTACTATCACGACAACACTACCATCACTATCAGCAGTACTATCACCACAACATTACCATCACTATCAGCTGTACTATCACAACAACATTACCATCACTATCAGCTGTACTATCACCACAACATTACCATCACTATCAGCTGTACTATCACAACAACATTACCTTCACTATCAGCTGTACTATCACCACAACATTACCATCACTATCAGCTGTACTATCACAACAACACTACCATCACTATCAGCAGTACTATCACCACAACATTACCATCACTATCAGCTGTACTATCACCACAACACTACCATCACTATCAGCTGTACTATCACGACAACACTACCATCACTATCAGCTGTACTATCACCACCAACACTACCATCACTATCAGCAGGACTATCACCACCAACACTACCATCACTATCAGCAGTACTATCACCACCAACACTACCATCACTATCAGCTGTACTATCACCACAACACTACCATCACTATCAGCAGTACTATCACCACAACATTACCTTCACTATCAGCAGTACTATCACCACAACACTACCATCACTATCAGCAGTACTATCACCACCAACACTACCATCACTATCAGCTGTACTATCACCACAACATTACCTTCACTGTCAGCAGTACTATCACCACAACACTACCATCACTATCAGCAGTGGGACGCAGAGGTGTTTCCAAGGCACCAGGGCCGGGTTATATACTGGCCAAGACCTACTGACGCGTCCTTGTCGAGCGTCCTGGGCAACAGGTCCCTTCGGGGTCCTGGCTAAAGTCAGTAGGATCGCCGATTCCTCCGAAGTCGGAGAGTGTCTGCCTGTACGGCGAGGAACCACCAGTCTGCACACAATAAGCCAGACATGGGACAACGGATACTCACGCAAACCTCAGGTCCTGTACGACATCACACTGATGTTGGACAACAGGATGCCTTCATCCGACATACAGGACTTCACGTTGGAGCTCAAGCCAACGAACACAAGCAAGCAAGCAAGCACTATCAGCAGTACTATCACCACAACAAATTACCATCACTATCAGCAGTACTATCACCACAACATTACCTTCACTGTCAGCAGTACTATCACCACAACACTACCATCACTATCAGCAGTACTATCACCACAACACTACCATCACTATCAGCAGTACTATCACCACCAACACTACCATCACTATCAGCTGTACTATCACGACAACATTACCATCACTATCAGCAGTACTATCACGACAACACTACCATCACTATCAGCAGTACTATCACCACAACATTACCATCACTATCAGCTGTACTATCACAACAACATTACCATCACTATCAGCTGTACTATCACCACAACATTACCATCACTATCAGCTGTACTATCACAACAACATTACCTTCACTATCAGCTGTACTATCACCACAACATTACCATCACTATCAGCTGTACTATCACAACAACACTACCATCACTATCAGCAGTACTATCACCACAACATTACCATCACTATCAGCTGTACTATCACAACAACATTACCATCACTATCAGCTGTACTATCACCACCAACACTACCATAACTATCAGCTGTACTATCACCACCAACACTACCATCACTATCAGCAGTACTATCACCACAACATTACCCTCACTGTCAGCTGTACTATCACCACCAACACTACCATCACTATCAGCTGTACTATCACCACCAACACTACCATCACTATCAGCAGTACTATCACCACAAACACTACCATCACTATCAGCTGTACTATCACCACAACACTACCATCACTATCAGCTGTACTATCACCACAACATTACCCTCACTGTCAGCTGTACTATCACCACCAACACTACCATCACTATCAGCTGTACTATCACCACCAACACTACCATCACTATCAGCAGTACTATCACCACCAACACTACCATCACTATCAGCTGTACTATCACCACCAACACTACCATCACTATCAGCTGTACTATCACCACCAACACTACCATCACTATCAGCTGTACTATCACCACCAACACTACCATAACTATCAGCTGTACTATCACCACCAACACTACCATCACTATCAGCTGTACTATCACCACCAACACTACCATCACTATCAGCAGTACTATCACCACAAACACTACCATCACTATCAGCTGTACTATCACCACAACACTACCATCACTATCAGCAGTACTATCACCACAACATTACCCTCACTGTCAGCTGTACTATCACCACCAACACTACCATCACTATCAGCTGTACTATCACCACCAACACTACCATCACTATCAGCAGTACTATCACCACCAACACTACCATCACTATAAGCTGTACTATCACCACCAACACTACCATCACTATCAGCTGTACTATCACCACCAACACTACCATCACTATCAGCAGTACTATCACCACAACATTACCCTCACTGTCAGCTGTACTATCACCACCAACACTACCATCACTATCAGCTGTACTATCACCACCAACACTACCATCACTATCAGCAGTACTATCACCACCAACACTACCATCACTATCAGCTGTACTATCACCACAACACTACCATCACTATCAGCTGTACTATCACGACAACACTACCATCACTATCAGCTGTACTATCACCACCAACACTACCATCACTATCAGCAGGACTATCACCACAAACACTACCATCACTATCAGCAGTACTATCACCACCAACACTACCATCACTATCAGCTGTACTATCACCACAACACTACCATCACTATCAGCAGTACTATCACCACAACATTACCTTCACTATCAGCAGTACTATCACCACAACACTACCATCACTATCAGCAGTACTATCACCACCAACACTACCATCACTATCAGCTGTACTATCACGACAACACTACCATCACTATCATCTGTACTATCACCACCAACACTACCATCACTATCAGCTGTACTATTACGACAACACTACCATCACTATCAGCAGTACTATCACCACAACATTACCATCACTATCAGCAGTACTATCACAACAACATTACCACCACTATCAGCAGTACTATCACCACAACATTACCTTCACTGTCAGCAGTACTATCACCACAACACTACCATCACTATCAGCTGTACAATCACCACCAACACTACCATCACTATCAGCTGTACTATCACCACCAACACTACCATCACTATCAGCTGTACTATCACCACAACACTACCATCACTATCAGCAGTACTATCACCACCAACACTACCATCACTATCAGCAGTACTATCACAACAACATTACCATCACTATCAGCAGTACTATCACCACAACATTACCTTCACTATCAGCTGTACTATCACCATCAACACTACCATCACTATCAGCTGTACTATCACCACCAACACTACCATCACTATCAGCTGTACTATCACGACAACACTACCATCACTATCAGCAGTACTATCACCACAACATTACCATCACTATCAGCAGTACTATCACCACAACATTACCTTCACTGTCAGCTGTACTATCACCACAACACTACCATCACTATCAGCTGTACTATCACCACCAACAGTACCATCACTATCAGCTGTACTATCACGACAACACTACCATCACTATCAGCTGTACTATCACGACAACACTACCATCACTATCAGCTGTACTATCACCACCAACACTACCATCACGATCAGCTGTACTATCACGACAACACTACCATCACTATCAGCTGTACTATCACGACAACACTACCATCACTATCAGCTGTACTATCACGACAACACTACCATCACTATCAGCTGTACTATCACCACAACACTACCATCACTATCAGCAGTACTATCACCATCAACACTACCATCACTATCAGCAGTACTATCACCATCAACACTACCATCACTATCAGCACTATTGTCACCACCAACCTAAGATCAACCTAGCTTCACACAATCGACACCAGACATTAATTAACATTCCATGCAGCTGTTTCTGACCACGATTAACGTGATTACCGCTCCAAACGCGTCATATTTACAATTCATGAATTGGGTTTATACTACACACATTCCGTTTGAGCAGCTGCATCAGTTAATGTGCGAGTTAGGGCACGAAGAATGTGTAGTGCATGAATGCCGTCTTAAAAGGACATCACACACCCATATTTACATACATGATCTCTCTCTCTCTCTCTCTCTCTCTCTCTCTCTCTCTCTCTCTCTCTCTCTCTCTCCTCTCTCTCTCTCTCTCCCTCTCTCTCTCTCCCTGTCTCTCTCTCTCTCTCTCTCTCTCTCTCTCTCTCTCTCTCTCTCTTACGCAAACGGGTCTGCACACTAAAAATGGGTACTAGCACACACATTTACAACTAGGTAGAATTCCTATCAAAATATTAGAGATCCAAAAATATCCACAGTGCAAACAATGACATGATTTAAAATGTCTCTTTATTCACACACACAAACAAAAATAGCAACCTTTTGCAGAACCATTAAGACCATGGACATAGCGTGTGAAACAAATGCACAAGTATTAACTGGCACACACAGAAGTAGAGGAAATAAGTTGAGATATAAAGACACACTAAACAATATATAAATTGAAACTGTATTGCGACTATACCTTATTTATGTTCGTTATTGTAATGGGCACCATTTAATACATGTGCATTGATTCTTGTGCTTCCAGTCATTTCCGATACCGAAATTCCGCCATGCCATGATGTCAAACCGTTCAACATCTTCTCTCTTGGTTCCCCAATGCCTCGCTTCCCTTCTAACCTTCCCGTTGTCACGGCGTACCCCAGCTTTCCTGTTATTATGACATGCCCACAGAATGCGGACTATCTTCTTCTGATGCGAGTAACTATTTCTATGTCTGAGTTAACTTCTTTCAAGATATCTTCATTGCTCTTTCTATCTTAATATAAACAAATAAAATCATATCTTTACAACTTTCACATAATTACTCACGAGTCTGCTAATTGTCCATACTTTGTTTCGGATATGTGGATTGGCTCAGTAAAACTCCTAAGAACTCTTTTCCTCACCTCGATTTATAAAGAGAATATTCTTCATCTTGTGAAACAGTGCTTTTGCTTGGGCTATTCTGCATTTAATTTCCTTAATGCATCGCCCATCAGCTGTTATTAAAGTTCCCAAAATACTTAAATAAAGAGACTTGTTTCAGATTGGTTCCACTCACTTAGATGATGAATACAATTAACGTAATAATATTTGAATAATTATCGCTGGCCGTTAGTATATTTCTAAATATCCATCCATCCATCATGTGCCATGCCGGTAAGCGTGGGCAGTCATGTTCTGCCATCTCACTCGATCACCAGAGTCGTGGATCAGCTCCGTGTTTCTGTCTCGACCATGCCACAAGGCCAAGCCATCCAGGTACTTGTTTCTAGGTCTTCCCCTTGGTCTGTTCCCCTCGATCTTACCAGTTGTCACCAAATTCTCCAATTCATTTCTTCTCATAACATGCCCAACAAATTTTGACTGTCTACGTCTAATTTCTCTAATCAATTTACGATCTTCATTTGTTTCTTGAAGGACTTGTTCATTGGTCTTTCTGGCTGTCCATGGTATTCTTTGCATTTTCCTCAGAAACCACATCTCTACAGCCATCAGATGTTTTTCAGCCTGGCTGCTCATTGTCCACGCTTCACATCCATATAAAAGTACAGGTTCAATGTAGCATCTCAACACTCTTTTTCTCGTTTCAATTGACATCTTTTTATTGGTCAATATGTTTTTCATCTTGCTAAAGGCTACTTTTGCCATGGCGATTCTTGTTCTAATCTCTTCAAGGCATCTCCCATCAGATGTTATTACTGTTCCGAGATAATTGTACCTGCTTACTTGTTGAAGAATATTCCCATTTACTTGTATATTACATTGTGGTATTTCGTCCTTCCTAGTGACGACCATAGTCTGTTTCTTTCTACAATTTAATTCTAACCCTAGTTGTTCACTGTGTGTAACAATCGCATCTACTAAATTTTGCAGGTCCTGTTCATTGTCTGCAATCAAGACTGTATCATCTGCATTTCTAAATATAATAAACAAAAAATCCTACCCAAGTGTTAGCCATCAGTCTCTGTATATTGTGTCTTGTTAAAGGAAGATTGTCTGAAGGAATGGTCCTGATAGAAGAGACAGTGGCAGACAAAGGACAGAAGGTGAAGAGCACTCATGTATGTAAGAAGATCTGTAATTGTTACCTTTAGTATTTATTTATTTAGTAAACACTTGCACTCTCTCACCCACACATCCTGCGTTAAAAAAGATCAAACCACGTATGTTCAAATTGATGCAGATTCTTCCAAAAAAAAAAATAAAGCCTTAATAAAAATGTAGCCCAACTCATCATAGACCACAATACAGATTTGAACAAACTTCCTGCACAATATTTTACAATACTGAGTCACCTGGGGTCTTACGATCCCGATTCTGCCCATAGCGAAATGAGTCCTCATATTTCAGCATACTAGTTGAGGTGCAAACTACTGAGCGTAATCTTGCCAAGAAATCAGCTATCATCTGAAAGATGCTGATGTTGACAGCGATGTCCTGTAAAGGATATGCGGAAAAAAAAAGTTGAGGTGCAAATAGAGCCAGTATCTTTGCTATAACTTTAGTAGATTTCTTATGTGCAAATCCACAAGAGGCGTGTTCAGGACACGATAGTAAACATGGCTGGCCATCGTGGAAGAGATTGGGACCTCACCATGTAATATCCCAAAGACAACAATGGTAATTCAACAACAAGAAAAAAGCGACACGAGTAATTCTTGGCCCCCTGGAGATGAGCCTGTTGTAAATATTCACAGGGAAGAGACAACTCCTATAGTGAAATAAGGAAGCGCATAATGACGAATGCTTCCCAAATTCTTTTGAAAGGGTGCATTCTGACAATACCTACCTGAAAAGTAGAAGGAGAAGTCTGAGAATTGGTACGTGGAACGTACGCACCTAATATCAAGCAGGGAAGTTTGATAACCATATTGCAGAGGCAAAAAACATGAATTTAGATATCTTGGGCGCATCTGAAAGAAGATGGACAGGTACAAGTTATATAAGGAGAGAGGAATACGTATTCATTAATTCAGGAGGAGATCATCACGACAGAGGAGTAGGAATTTTAGTAAAACGAGATTTAGAGAAAAATATTAGTGGATTCTGGACTCATAAAGATAGGATGATACTTCTCAAAATTAAGGCAAGACCGTTCAATATAGTAATTCTTCAGACATATGCTCCAACAACTGATTATAGTGATGAACAGCTAGAAAAATAGTATGAAGACCTACGACAAACACTGAAAGTTGTAAAATCATCACCGGTCCTAATTATCATGGGAGCCATGAACGCAAAAGTTGGAAAAAATAAATATAAGCAGATAGTAGGGCAATATGGTATGGGAAACAGAAACGACAGAGGAGACCGGCTAATACAGTTCTGTGAAGAAAACAATCTTATTGTTTCCTACACAGCTTTCCAACATAACCCTAGGAAACTGTATACATGGAACAGCCCTGGAGATAGAACAAGAAACCAAACTGACTACATCATGATCAGAAATAGATTTAAAAACAATGTTAAAAATGCCAAAATATACCCTGGTGCTGATATCAAATCTGACCATAATCCTGTAGTTCAAAAATTATAAACACCCAGGAATAAGGAAATCGAAGACACCTCAAGTAGATATATCGGCATTGAAACAACCAGAAATAAGTCAACTATAGCTAGTTGAAGTCAAAAATAGATATGATGGGCTAATCATTGAAAGTATGGAACAATATCGACGTGAAAATCCCGAGGATAAAATTAATACAAAATGGGAAAGTGTAAAAGCCAGTATTCAGATTGCAAATACCACTTTGCCAGTGAAGATTAATAAGAAAAAACAATTATGGATAACCGATGAAATCTTGTGTAAAATGTCTCAAAGAAAGAAAGCAAAGAACACTTCGGAGTATATAGCAATAGATAGAAAAATATGTCACATGTACAGGGTTGCCAAAGAGGAGTGGCTGCAGAACCATTGCAAAGGAATGGAGGATCTGGAAATAAAACACAACTCGAAAGAATTACATGAACATATAAAAAGATTTACAAAGAAGAAAATAATATAACAGGAAACGGTTGTATCAGAGGAAAAAATGGAGAAATTATAATTTATAACACTAATATAATAAAAGGATGGACAGAGTACACAGAAGATTAATTCTGGGACAACAGGGTCAATAGACCAACATTGTATAATACTCAAGATGCACCAAAAATAATAACGGCTTAAGTAGAAAAGGCTATTAAAAAGATGAAAGAAGGAAAGGCTGCAGGTCCTGACAAGATAACAACAGAGATGATAAAATCCTTATCCAGCTTTGACATTGAAACTATCACAGAATTATGTAATGGTATATATAATACTGGGTACATCCTCAAGGATTTGAAAACATCCATTTTCATCACACTACCGAAGAAGCCAAGAACTGTTGAGTGTGAGGATTACAGAACTATCAGCTTAATGAGCCACATAACTAAGATACTGCTCAAGGTCATACAAGAAAGAATTCAACATAAAATAGATGAGGAAGTAGCTAAAGAACAATTTGGCTTCCGCAAAAACAGCGGCACCAGAGAAGCAATTATCTGTTTGAGGATGTTAATTTAAAATATAGAGAAGTTCAAAAAAGTATGTATGTTTGTTTTATAGACTACAAGAAAGCTTTTGATAGAGTGTGTGTTGTTTGTCCATCAAGAATGATGATGACCATTCATTTCATCCAGTGGGGTTGAAGGTGTGGAGCCGTGGGTTCTAAGATGGCTGATAAGACCTATTTTGGCTCGAAATGTTCTTTGACAATGTGGGCAAAGAATGCTTGACGTCTCTGGAGGAGGATTTCCTGCAGTGGTTTTTCTGTCCTGCCTTTTCTTCACAGCTCTTGCAGTCCTGGTTGCCTCACATATGACTGCACCTTTGCGCAATGATGCACGCCACGAATTTCGGTCTGAGAACTTCTTCGGTCACAGAACTGGCGTCGTTAGCCGCTACACGCTGCGGGATTTGCTGAGGAGGGGATCCGAGCACTTATGGACTGAATGGTCCGATGTGCAACGAGGATGATCTGTCGACTAACTAACTAACGAATTTCGGTCTCTGGCTGCAGCCTCCCAGGTGTCATGATGAATTCCAAAAGCATTCAGTGAAATTTTCAGAGTGTCTTTAAAGCGTTTCCTCTGGCCACCTTTGGAGCGTTTACCACAACGCAGTTCGCTGTAGAAAATTCGTTTAGGGAGCCTGTGATCTGGCATGCGGGTCAAGTGACCAGCCCAGCGAATCTGATTCTTCATCAGTAGAGTGTGGATACTGGGCATGGATGCTCTTTCTAGGACTTCAGTGTCTGGAATCTTGTCTTGCCATTTAATCTTCAGTAGCTTCCTTAGGCAGACTGTGTGGAAGTGGTTTAATTTCCTAGCGTGTCGCTGATAAACAGTCCAGGTTTCACAAGCATATAGCAGTGTGGATAATACAACTGCTTTGTAGACTTTTAGCTTTGTTTGCAGGCTTATTCCAGTTCTGTCCCATACATTCTTGTACAGTCTGCCAAAGGCTGCACTGGCCTTGGAGATTCTTGCATTCACTTCGTCATCGATTGTGGCAGCTTGTGACACAGTGCTGCCAAGATAGGTGAATTTGTCCACAACACTTAGTCTATGATCATTCACTTTGATATTCGGCACAGTGTGATTATTCCCTGGAGCTGGCTGGTACATAACTACAGTCTTCTCCAAGTTGATATTGAGCCCAAAGTTGGCACAGGCATGTGAGAAAGCTGAAACATTATGTTGCATGTCCGCCTCTGAGTTGGCGTATAGAGCGCAATCATCAGCAAACAGGAGCTCTCTGACGGTGCCGCTGTCAATTTTGGTTTTAGCTTTCAGCCTTCTGAGATTGAATAACTTTCCATCCATACGGTAGTTGATGTCTATTCCAATGTCGTCGTTCTCGAAGGCATTCATCAACATGGCTGAAAACATGAGGCTGAAAAGTGTTGGTGCCAGGACACATCCTTGCTTCACTTCATTGGTTACAGGAAAGGGTTCAGACAGTTCACCATTTTCCTGTACTCTTGCCTGCATGCCGTCATGAAATAGCCGCACTATTTGGACAAACTTTCGTGGACAGCCATATTTTGCCATAATCTTCCACAGTCCTTCTCTGCTGACTGTATCAAAAGCCTTGGTAAGGTCAATGAAAGTGGAGAACATTTCGCAGTTCTGTTCCTGACATTTCTCTTGCAGCTGCCTTGCAGCGAAAATCATGTCAACAGTTCCACGTTCTTTTCTGAAGCCACATTGACTCTCAGGTAGAAGACCTTGATCGAGATGGGCTGTGAGGCGATTGAGAAGAATTCTGGCGAGTATCTTCCCTGCAATTGAAAGCAAGGAGATGCCTCGGTGGTTGTCACAGGATTGGCGGTTTCCTTTACGTTTGTAAAGGTGGACTATTGACGCGTCCTTAAAATCTTGTGGCATGGTCTCGTTCATCCATATGTTTGTGAAGACTTGGTGAAGCTGCTCTGTTAGAACCGGCCAACCTGCCTTGTTTATCTCTGCTGGGATGGAGTCAGGACCAGGTGCCTTGCCGCTGGAGAGTTGCTGGATGGCTTTGTTTATTTCCACTATGGTTGGCAGGTCACCAAGTGTCTCATTGGTGGGAACTTGAGGAAGGCAGTTGATGGTTTCATCATCGAAGAAGGAAGTTGCATTTAAGATTTTGCTGAAATGCTCTGCCCAGCGTTGGAGGATTTCTTTCTTATCGGTGACCAATGTTCCCCCGTCTGCACTGAGGAGGGGAACTATGCCTGGTGATGAAGGACCATAGACCGCTTTCAGTGAGTCGTAGAAGTTTTTCATATCATGTCTGTCAGCAAAGCCCTGAATTTCATCAGCTTTGCTGCTCAGCCAATAGTCCCGCATGTGTCGAAGTTTCTGCTGCACTACTCTCTGAATGTTCTTGAAAGCATCTTTTTTTAATGTTGACTTTGGGTCATTCAAATGTGCCTTGAGGAGAAGATGTTTCTCGGCCAGCAATTGGTTGATGTCTTCGGAATTTTCATCAAACCAGTCTTTATGCTTTCGGGGGGCTGGACCCAGGATTTCCATAGCAGTGTTGTAAATTGTGTCCTTTAGTGCTCTCCATTCTGTTTCTGTATCCTGTTTAGCTTCAGCAATGGGCTTGAGGCGGTCTTCCAGCATATTTTCAAACGACTGCTGCATTTTCTTGCTGTTTAGGCGGGTGACAATTAGCTTTGTTTGCATTTTCGCCCCTTGAGGACGCCGTGGTGGCCTGATGTGGATGTTCATTGTCGAGACAATGAGACGATGGTCTGTCCAACATTCGGCACCACACATGGATTTTGTCACTCGAACGTCTTGTCTGTCACTCCTCCTGACGATGACATAGTCAATGAGGTGCCAGTGTTTCGAGCGAGGGTGCATCCACGATGTCCTATTTCTCATGGGGAGACGGAAAATTGTGTTCGTAATCACGAGATCATGTTCGGCACATGTCTGAAGGAGGCGGAGTCCATTGCTGTTACAATTTCCGACTCCATGCTTTCCAATAATGCCACTCCAAGAGGTGGTGTCCGTGCCTACTCTGGCATTGAAATCCCCAAGGAGTATAAGTTTGTCTCCTTTGGGAACAGATGTTAATACACTGTGCAGGTCCTCATAGAACTTGCTTTTGACATCATCTTCGTTGGTCATAGTTGGTGCGTAGACACTCACAATGGTTGCGTGCTTCCTTCCATTCAGCAGAGGCAACTTCATGATCATGAGCCTGTCGTTTATAGCCTTTGGAAATCCAGCTAATTTGCCGACCAGGGCCGACTTAATGGCAAATCCCACACCGGATTGGCGTCTTTCCTCGCTTTTCCTTCCACTCCAGAAAAATGTGTAGCCGGCACCAATTTCACAGATTTGGCCTTCTTCTGCAAGTCGTGTCTCGCTCAAGGCTGCAATGTCGATGTTGTACCTGCCCAGCTCTCTCCCAATCAGTGCTGTTCGTCTCTCTGGACCCGACGCGCCGTCTCTGTCAAGTAGGGTGCGTACATTCCAAGTTCCAATTGTTAAGGGAATATGGTTTATTCTTTTAGCTTTGCTTGTTTTATCTTTCTTTGTATGTCGACCGCAGTTAAGGGTACCCACCAACCGCGGCTAGCTGGTTAGGTAGTGATGGAGCAGACAATGTTTAGGGCACCTTTTCTAGCCCCTTCCTCATGCTATGGAGGTGAGCAGTGTGTTCCTATAGAGGGCTGCTCAGTCGCTCAGGGGGCTGCCGAATCCCACTGCTGCTCCGGTCAGTAGAAGACGACCATATGGCCTGAGCCGCCTGTGTGCAGGTCTGCGACTACGGCTGCCAGTGTACCCACGCCTGCCGCTTTGCCGCTCGCCCATCGCCACAGGGCTTGAAGGTGATATGTGACGTTGGATGAAGAATGACTTGCGCGATGACTTGGATTAAAGTGAGGAAGAGTTGCGCAATTCGTCGACCTCACTCTCTCGCCTGAGTCCATCTGAGTCCAGTGGCAAAACAAGTCGAGACGATTGGAGACGAATACAGGTGCAGTGGATGACCAGGGCGCTCTACGTGCCTTGCCGTGCTCATTACGTTCCACAACGCTTTGCAGGTAAACGCCGTCTTGCCCGTTGAATCAGGAATGATTTCTTCCGCGCAGTCTGCCGAATCCTGTCTTCACATGCTGGGTAGGCATACCCTAGTTTACCTCTTGGTTTGACACCAAATCGGATACCCATGCCTGGTTTAGCCAGCCTCTCACAGCTGTTGCCCGGGGGGGTGGCCGCTGTCGCATGCTGACAGCTACTAGGAGCCACAGGCACGAGCTGGGTGTCAGACTTGGACCAGTGGGGGATGGGTCCTGAAAGGACATGAGAGCCATCCTTACCAAAGGTGCTACCAATGCCTGACACCCCGTACCCCCCTTTTGATAGAGTACAACATGAACGACTAATTACGTACCTTCAAGATATAGGAGTAGACGGAAAGGACATCAGACTTATTAGTAACTTGTACTGGCAACAAGTGGTGTCTATTAGGTGCGGTAATAACTATTCGTCGCCTATAGAGATAAAAAGAGGAGTACGGCAGGAATGTGTACTGTCCCCAAGTCTCTTCAACCTATAGACAGAAAGAATTTTTAAACAAGTTGAAATGCCTGGACTCAACATCAATGGAAGAATCATAAACAATCTTAGATATGCTGACGATACCGTGTTACTAGCAGAAAGTGAGCAAGAGTTGCAAGACCTAGTGGAAGAAGTAAACAGGCACAGTGCAGAATGTGGCTTAGATATTAACATCCAAAAAACAACAACTATGATAATTAGCAGTGAAAAGGAAAGGTCATCAATGAACATCACAGTAAACGGGCAGATACTAGAACAAGTAACATGTTTCTCTTATCTTGGACATATAATAACAGATGATGGCAGAAGTGAAATGGAAATCAAAAAGAGAATAGGAATGGCCAACAATGCTTTCAACGGCAAGAAATCGGTATTAACATCTAGAGAGATTAAAAAAATTAGACTTGTCAAATGCTACGTATATTCAACGCAACTGTATGGCGCGGAAGCCTGGACATTAAACAAGCAACTAGAAAGTCGCATAGAAGCCCTGGTGATGTGGATATACAGACGAATAGGTATTTCATGGAAACAAAAACAATCAAATGCAGAGGTCCTAGAAAAACTGGTAATGATGAAAGAGTTGATAAAAGAAATAAGGAGGAGACAAGTGAAATATTTTGGCCACGTTAAAAGTCATGATACTCTTATAAAAACCATACTGGAAGGCAAGGTTGAGGGCAAGCAAGCAAGAGGTAGACAACGATACAAGTGGGACGATAACATCAAGAGATGGACGAACATCAGCCTGACAGAATGTACAGTAAAGGCGAGAGAGACAGTGTTGGAGATCATTGCAGCCAACCTTCATTGCGGAGACGGCACCTGATTGATTGATTGATATGTGCAAATCTGTTTAAGGAATATATATACTCTCTCTCTCTCTCTCTCTCTCTCTCTCTCTCTCTCTCTCACACACACACACACACACATATATAGTAGTAGTAGTAGTAGTAGTAGTAGTAGTAGTAGTAGTAGTAGTAGTAGTAGTAGTAGTAGTAGTAGTAGTAGTAGTAGAAGTAGTAGTAGTAGTAGTCCTCTTTCAGTCCTGAAGGACTATAGAGTTGTGCCACTGGGGAGGTACCTGGCAGCACTGCTGGTAAAACGAGGCAGGTCCCGCAGTAAGTGACTGCGTTTTAAGCCTGTGCCGCCTATCCTCAGTTTGTTGGATCAGAATGCGCTCAAAGAGCAACAGTCCGTTTCGTACATCTCTTCTCCAGGAACATCTGTCTGTTGCAACTCTTTCCCACATGTCTGGATCTATGCCAAGGGTTTTCATATCTTGTTTACACACAACCCTATATAGCAACTAACATGTACACAAAAATGGAGGGTCAGATAGAGACATGTAAACAATATAAAGGCAAGAATAGCTGTCATAGCGGTAGGACCAGTGTGGAAATGACAAGACATTAATGTTAGTTTCAAACTTAGAATTTTTAACTCTAACGTTAAATCAGTACTACTGCATGGAGGAGACACTCGGAGAACGTCTAAAATAATTACCAATAAACTATAAGCATTCACAAATTGGTGCAAGCACGTAAGCGTAAGGAAAAACATTGTATTAAATAAGCACTAATACAGAGCTGATGGATAGATACATTCCAGCGAATCTGGAAGAGAGGAAAAGAGGATGATGATAGATATGGCACACTTTAAGCAACTACTGCAACTAGAAAGTCATCTCACTGGAACCCGCAGGACAAACGAAGTAGCGAGAGACCTAAAACTCATGTTACAGAGAATTATAGACACGGATGAATAATATGTTGGGGGGGGGGGCATGGAGGGAGGAGGTTGACCGAGATAACAAAACATGGCGGCTTGGCGTGTTTTTTTATTGAGGGCCTCTGTCCCAGCAAGGGATACAACGAAGAAGAAAAGACACACATCCAGGTAAAGAACATTGGACAATAAACATGATAAACCAACCTACTTTGGGGCGTTGAGTGAGACAGTGGCGTAAAGCATAACACACTGAAAATGGTTTAACCCACAGACCAAGAATAAACATTAATAGACACGAATTTAATCATGTTTCGTAACGATGCACTTAATAACAATTTTTCACACAACACTCAACACGCTGACACTGGAAACTGTTATTTTACATAATAACAATTATGATCAGAAGTGATTTATAGTAATAACTGTCTGCAACAGAAGGATTATTTTTCTCTTTCACTCTAGATTCGTCCATACACATGCTACTATTACTAGTAGTTGTTACTACTAGTTAGTCTAATGGATTGATATTTACGTGTTAATTAGCTTTCCCAGCGTCCTCTGCCATCATGCTAACCCACTTCGACTTTTGAAGTCCTTGCAATTTACGTCCCCAAATCAAGACGACAAGTCAACAAGGAGGGACAGTAATACATGTCTGGGTCAGAAGAGGGTACAGATACAGATTGGACTAATTACAGCAATAACTATTTGACATTGAAGTATGGGACTTCTTGCAGGCGACATACATATGTGAAACTCATGGCATTCAGCATTCTGCGCGAAATGTTACCCCAACGACCTTCTAGGTAATGAAGGAGCTGTTCAGATAAGTGAGCTTTAAAGAAGATGTTTACTCTTAAGACAGTTTTAATTTGGGGGGGGGGGGATGTTCTCCCTGGACCTGGTTGGGCCGCGTGCCATGGATTCCGACTGTTTATGGTTCTATTCTGGATCCCGTCACCGGTTTACTATTGCATTACCTTCGGAGACTCATTGGGATCGTTGCTGAAACTTTGTGTGACGCTTTCGGCAGACCGCACTGCGGAAAGAGACCGAGCCAC